>JAGJXA010000008.1:1785000-2472915 GCA_020726445.1 Chaetomium sp. MPI-SDFR-AT-0129 | reverse complement strand
CGATCTCTTACTGGACGTCACGACAGCGCTCGAGGTGGTTCGCCCTGAATGGCTGCGACTATTCCAAAACAGGGACCTGTACCTTCAATTAAACCAAGTTCAAGGCATTCTAAACTGCCGTCGCTCCGAGTTAGAGTATAAACCCCCGACAGTGCTTGCGACGGGATCGGTCTTCGCGTCGCCTCGTCACCCGGCCGCCGTTCCCAATCTACATTTCGACCTTCTGGGCAACCTCTTCGACCCAAATGCTTACTTTTGGCCACAAAACTCGGGGATAGAATGGGCCCCATTGGCCACTAGCCCGCAAGATGACCGCCAGCTCTCGATGCACATGCGCAACCCACGACCAATTGCTAACGGCAGGCCTGTAATATCCCCCCACGAGGCTAGAATGCACATGGACGAGCTGCGAGGAATTATCGACCACCTCGCGAAGAGCAAATCGTTGGTGCGCAAGACCTATGCCCGGGATCTCACCCAAAGTCTCGAGGCATTTAAGAAGCTCAAGACACCCCAGCAGCTAGCCACATTCCTCGGGCTCCGTGACAACAAAAGGGACGTATCGCAGTTCCTCGGCGCCTTTGCCTCTCTAAAGGGCTCCCTCGAGAGGCCGACCCCGGCGATGTCAGACCGTCGGATTCATTGGCTCAAGATGGGGGGACTTTGGCCTGCAATCACGACAGTCTCGTTGCTGGAGCCGTTGGGTTCGACGGCGAATCCATCTTTCGGGACTGGCGTACGTGACGCGCTGATCACCTTTGGCTTGGCCATAACCAACCTGCAACGAGCGATGAGGCTGAACGATTGTGTTCGAGCGGGTGACACATCACGATTTCAGGACGAAGAAGCGAATTTAGGGCATACGAACTGGAAACCCCAGGATCACCCCGACTGGCTGTTGCTGGAGATCGACTCCAACCTGCTCATTCGACCCAGCCAGGTTGACGTGGCCCGGGCTACCATTTTGCCAGCGTCTGGAACCAATTCTGTCCTGCAGATGAACATGGGCCAAGGCAAGACGTCCTGTATCATTCCAATGGTTGCGGCTGCGATGGCGGACAAGAAGAGCCTTGTACGTATAATTGTTCCGAAAGCCCTTCTCCAGCAGACTGCGCAGCTTCTCCAGTCTCGTCTGGGCAGAGTTCTGAACCGCCAAGTCGGCCATGTCCCCTTCTCGAGGCGTACTGTGACGAACGAGGACAACATCCGGTTGTATTACGACATTCACAAGCACACTATGAAAACGGCTGGTGTTATGCTGTGCTTGCCGGAGCACAATCTGTCTTTTTTGCTGAGTGGACAACAAAAAATACTCGACAACAAAGTCAACGAAGCAACGCCGATGATCAAGGTACACTCCTGGCTAAGTTCGGTCTGCCGTGACATCTTGGATGAATCCGACTACACGCTGGCGGCACGCACACAGCTCATCTATCCTTCCGGCTCGCAATTATCCGTCGATGGTCACCCGCACCGTTGGCATGTCGCACAAGCCCTCCTAAATCTTGTCGACCAACACCTGTACGACTTACAGACCACTTTCCCGCGGTCCCTCGAAGTGGTCCGACGACCAGGCGGTGGATTCCCCCTCATCTACTTCGCCCGCCGGGACGTCGAGGACGAGCTGCTCAAGCGGCTAGCCGCTGACATCACCAAGGGGCACGGCAACATCCTGCCCGTGGACACGTTTGACAGTCGCGAACGCGCCGCAGTCCGGGACTTTCTTTGCCCTACTGCGCGTCGGCTGAAACCCACGACCCTGGCAAGGATACGGACCCTATGTTCGGATAAACCCCAAGTGCGCCAGGCGGTGTATCTCATTCGCGGCCTGCTGATCAATCGCATTCTCATCATGACGCTGAAGAAACGGTGGAACGTGCAGTACGGCCTACGTCCAAATTCAGATCCCGTGGCCGTGCCGTACCATGCCAAGGGAGTACCGAGCGAGCAGTCAGAGTGGGGACATCCTGATGTGGCTATCCTCTTCACTTGTTTGGTGTTCTACTACGACGGCCTTGACGAAACACAGCTGAAACTGGCTCTGGCCCGCGTACTCAAGTCGGACGACCCGTCGACCGAGTACGATAAGTGGGTGCAGTCCTCAGACGACTTCCCGGCATCTGTCCGGGCGTGGAACACGATCAACACCGAAGATGCTACGCAGGTCGGCGAGATTTGGCGGGCAGTCCGCTATCGGGTGGTCGTTATTGACTACTTTCTGAACAACTTTGTCTTTCCGCAACATGCAAAGCAGTTCACAGTGAAGCTGCAGTCCAGCGGCTGGGACGTGCCGTTATTCCCCGCGCAGTCAGTTCCTAATGTAAAGATCTCAGAGAAACCTCGGACGCGAGCTCTCACAACAGGTTTCAGTGGCACCAACGACAATCGAACCCTGCTGCCTCTTACCATCCAGCAGGCTGACTTGCCGACATTATCGTACACCAATGCCGAGGTCTTGACGTACTTACTCCACGGCCGATCACGCAAGTGCGAAACCATCAGAGATGTCCGGGGCGGCCGAGCGACCGAACGCGATTTGCTCTTCATGTTGAAGAATAAGGACATCAAGATTCTCATCGACGCGGGGGCCCAGATCCTGGAGATGGACAACAAGACGCTCGCCAAGACCTGGCTGGAGATCGACAAACGCGGTGACGCTGCGCTGTACTTCGACTCAGACAACAAGCCGCGGGTCATCTCGAAACTGGGCCGCGAAACGCCCCTCTTGGCATCGCCGTATGCCGATGATCTGAGCAAGTGCCTGGTATATCTTGACGAGGCGCACACGCGAGGAACCGATCTCAAATTTCCCCCAGATGCTCGGGGTGCGCTGACAGTGGGCCAGGGGCAGTCCAAAGATCATACGGTGCAAGGTGAGCTCTCTCCCCCAATGTTCTCGCTATCAGGGGCTAACTCTCCCAGCTGCAATGCGGCTCCGGCAGCTGGGAACTACCCAATCCATTACCTTCTTCATCCCCCCAGAGGTGCGCCAAGCAATTGTTGACCTGCGGGCCAAGTCCGACTTCGATAGGATTGACTCGCATGACGTGTAAGTAAACATCCCCGGTCGCGGTAACTGCCATGGCGCGTAGTACTGACGGCCTGTTCCTAGGATTCACTGGCTACTGGACAACTCTTGCGAGAGTATCGAACAGCTGCAGCCGTTATACTACTCGCAGGGCGTCGACTTTTGCAGGAGAACTCAGGCTGCCCTTGATTATCCCAACTATCTGGTGGATTCTCATGACCGCGCCCAGTATGTGTCATCCATCAAGCAGAACGAGCTGCAGACATTGCAGGAGATGTACGAGCCCAAGGCCAAGGGTGGCAAGCAAAGTGGCTTCCAATCGACGCATCCCAAGATGGTTGCGTTTGCAGAGGAGCTTAACACGCGACGCAAGGGCTTCCAGGACACAGGAAGGGCCGTTCATGGTTCCGCGCTGCAGGAAGTCGAGCAGGAGCGTGAGGTCGCGTTCGAAGTCGAGGCGGTCCGCCAGGTGAAGAGGGCGGTGCAATACGACGCCCTAGGCTTCCCCGGCCTGCACCGAGACCTCGAGGTCTTTGCCCGCACTGGGCGACTTCCCATTGAGACCAGCGCTGTCTGTCGCGTCTTTCAGCTGATCTCTGCCACTAAGCTAGGCCGGAAACATAAGGTGTCTGGAAAGGTTAGTCTCGAACATTCTAAGTTCCTCGTGTCGGTCGAGTTCGGTCGGACGGTGAAGCTCTACACCACTCTCCCCCCGGACAACCTGCTAGTAAGTAGCACCCAATACCCGACCCCGCACCGAATCTAACGTGCCATAGCGGCCCGTGAACTGGGTACTTTGGAGCGCGGTCTTCGAAACTGCCGTGGTCCTCATTCCCGAAGAAGCCGAGCAAGTCATCCGCATGATGCACACAAGATCAACCCACCCCCGAGTCCACCTCCTGACCTACGCCTCTCCCGTTACGAGACGCATGATGGAATTCAATAACCTCACGTTCTTCAGCATACCGCAGCTACCCAAAAACTGGGAAGCACCGCAATGGCTCAAGACTGAGCTCGGTCTCCTGGCGGGAAGACTCTACTTTCAATGGCCCGAACACGCAGAAATCTGCAAATTCCTCGGTGTAGTGGAAGCCGGGAAACCCGGCTCGGGGCCCTTGGAAAACGAAGAGGCAGACGATGCCGTGACTTCTGATGATGAAGTTGCCGAGGACCAAGATGAAGAAGACAAGGTGGTAGCCGCTTCGAAGGGGAAAAATCACAGGGTCTCGTCTTCCTTCTCGCCCCGGCCCTTGGCGTTTCTCCAGGACTGGCTGGCGGTCCGCCGGCACGGACAGGATTTTGTTCATACGCCGATGGGCTTCTTGACACAAGGCAAGAAGCTACAGGAAAGCCATCCATTCTTTAGCGAGGGTATGTCAACAAGTGTGGAACGGTTGGAACCAGTGGCTGGAGGTACGGCAGTGGAGACGACGTGGGGCGAGGGCAGCCGCTGGGATGTGGATGATCACGGCGATGTGGACGAGGGCGCAGTGTTTGACGGTGTTGATGATATGGGCGCGAACGTCGGTGATGTTAAGGGAGACGACGAGGACGTGGAGGTGGTGTATGATGAGAGCGAGTGGTTTGACTCGGGTTCATCGAGAAGCGAGACCGAATCAGAATAGTGTCGTGGTAATTTGTAGTACAACGTATTACGTATCCAAATGTCAGCTAAGCCTTGTCAGGGGTTGGAGGCTTGGAGCCAAAAATACCCCACCGCCTAATTTCGTTGGGCATTTACGCCGGAAGAAACGCAGTTTCCTGGTTAGGCGGTGAGTCAGGGTGCGCCTTCTGTGCAGAGCCTCGCCAAAGTCTGCAGCCAAGTCTCAACAGGCTCATCGAACCGTCCGGTGCTGGGCGTGCAGTCTAGGCAGTGAACGTGTATCAACACAATCTTGCTACGATATCGTCTTCGTTGTTAGGGAAATCTTGGCGGTTAAGGAGTCTGGGCTGCAATCTGCAAAGTAATAGCTGAATTAGGCAATGACTCCGACGGACTCGCCTCCAATCTGAGGCTCCAACCACGGCAGTCCCCCGCTCAGCCCTGTGCTTCGGCTCCTCCCGACTGTACAGCCCCGCCTGGGCGTCAGCAGCAGTGTCGATCACCACCTGGAAATGTACGATTGGCAGGCTACTCGCCAATTGTCGCCAGCCGAGCGGCTGGAGTGCCCAGAATGAGGAATCAACATATTAACATTGGGCCAAGCGTCGCCTCTGTGTTATTTTTTCCTAATTCGGCAATAGGATGTCCACGACAAGCTCGAAAGAAGGATAAAACCTCAGCAAACGCGCAAGAGACACCCGGTTGAGTCTCTCACCCATCCCAAATCATTCAATTTCCAATCGCCCGCAAGTTCTCGACTTCAAGCACAACACAATGGTCAACACTAATCCCTTACTCGTTGCCCTCGGCTCCTCCGTGATACACGCGGCCACGACCAAACTCCGCGGCAATGCGCCGGGCAACAGCGGCATCCAATGGGGGAAGTGCGAGATTGAGACTCAAGGCCTACCCGTCGAGTGCGCCAGGCTTCCCGTGCCCCTTGACTACTCGAATGGCTCTTCTACGGAAACTCTCGACCTCGCCTTGATACGGTACCCTGCGCAAAATGGACCTTCACAGGGGACCATCCTGCTGAACTTCGGCGGCCCTGGCCAGGACGGACTGAACAACATGATTAGCTACGCACCGATACAAGGGCCGTAAGTGAACCTCATTCACCCCGCACCTTTCACCCCGGAACCCCCCCCCCTCTCTTTCCCTTCCTTTGCTGACGGTGGACTTGGGGGACTAGTGCAACTGGTGGCCAATTTGATCTCGTCAGTTGGGACCCTCGTGGGACCGGCCAGACCCTTCGATTTGCCTGTTTCGAACCAGAAGCAGCCGGCTTGGTATTAGCAAACGAGCTTCCGGACGAGTCCCCTGAGGTGCGACAGAGAGTGTGGGATCAAGCCGGTTACATCGCAGGGAACTGCACCGAGCGACTTGGTGAAACGGGAGACCTCGTGGGGATGGCTTTTACCGCGAGAGATATGTTCCGCATCGTCGATGCACTCGGCGAAGATGGCAAACTACGATACTGGGGTGGGTACAATGATGAGTTGTTGGTACTAGTGGTCGAGGTGCAGAAGCTGACATGCTGAATTACCAGGTATCTCAGGGGGTACGACGCTTGGTGCGACAGCAGCTGCCTTGTTCCCTGATCGGATTGACAAGGTCATTCTCGACGGGGTTATGAACTCTCACCAATACTACCACAGCATCGGGTACGAGTCTCCCCTCATTAATAACAATCGTCCGCGTCATTAACATAGCGACTGAACAGAGAAACGGAGGCGCTCATCTCGTCCGATGATACCTTGGTGGGGTTTATTCGCGCTTGTTTCGATAATCCCAAAAAGTGCCCCCTGACCGCCGTCGCGAACTCTTCCGACGACGCCCTCAAGGCCATCGTTGGAGCTTTTGAAGAACTCAAGACAGAACCGCTCCTTATCCCCGCGGATAACGCCGATCCAGTCCCCATCACCTACTCCATTGCCAATTCCCTTACGCTCAGCACCCTCTACCGCCCCAATTCGTACCAGTTCTTGGCTAGTATTCTCACGGCCGTCATCCAGAAAGACACCGACGCACTCGTGACTGCTTTCTCGGGCCTGGGAAGCCCCAGCGCTATCCCACAACAGGCACAGGCCATCATGGGAATTCGCTGTGGCGACAAGATACCGCGTGAAGACAAGCTCTCGGATATCGAGGTAGTGGAGCAACAGTTCCACGAGACCAGCAAGTACTTCCCCGGGTTCGGCGCCGGTTACTACCTCTACGCATGCGCGCAATGGAGCTTCAAGGCCAAAGAACGCTACGAGGGCGACTTCCGGGTCAAGACATCGTCCCCCCTCCTGTTTATCGGAAACACATACGACCCGATCACGCCGCTCGCATCCGCTCGGAACATGAGCGCGGGCTTCGAAGGTTCCGTCGTGCTCCACCATGACGGGTTCGGGCACACCTCGATCGCCCAGAGGTCCAACTGCACAAATGAGGCCATCGCGAAGTACTTTGCCGATGGAACACTGCCAAAAAAGGGTACTGTCTGCGCGCCGAACCAACCACTTTTTGCAAACGACGAGGAGATTGTGGCCACCAAGTAATTAGTAAGGCCCTGCCGCAACGCCGAACGTCGAGGCCATCGCACGATGAACAGGGGAGCCATTCGTGGCCGAAGAGAGAGTCTACTTACCTTACCCATGCGGGTTATTAAGGGGACTAGACGTGTACGATATTCGGCGATGTAATTTCAGATATGTACTTAGAAAGTTAGAATTACCAATAGAATACTGTAAATCCAAAGCGTTACATACTTCCATGACTCCAAAGCGAGCCCTGTGATTGGCAGTCAAAACAGCTCTGTTTATTTGTGTAAAAACCACGAGCGCTTCTGGAAGTCATTTTCACAAGCACAAGAAGTGTGCCCCCCACCTCCATCCCCATCTCCATCTCCATCGCCCACCAGATACTCCCAGGTGCCGCCAATACCACCACCGCCCATCACGGGGATTCCGATATTTGCTGTATACGCGACGGTAGCCAGACAAGACAATGTCGTTGTGGTTGTCGTAGTAGTTCCCGTCGCTGAGCAGGCCGTCACGGGGTGCTCACACTGTGGCTCAGCACAATACGTACTTTCTGTCGTTGGGTACCGCAGTACCGAGCACTCAACTTCACAATCCGATACTGTGGTTCTTGTCCGACATGACGACTCCTCGGGGTCATTAGGATCGTCGGGGCCCCTCCACCGTAACCAAAGTCGAAGCAGCCGGGTCCGACACACGGCTTGGATGGGCAGAAGGGCCCAATGCAGCCGCAGATGCCGATACAAGGGATGGAGACCGGGTCACACAGGGCCCTGCAGGCATGACCGCACTTCTCACCCGACTTACACTTTGGCCCTGCTCCTCCCGTTTTGCCCGTCACCTTGCCTTTGTGCCCGGGGGGCGGGCCGGGAGGGACGATGATAGGCGGGGATCCGTTGCCATTGCCGTCGTCATCATCGCCGTCGTTATCATCGCCGTCGTTATCATCGCCGTCGTCTCCCTCAGGCGAAGGGTGTATCGTGGGGAACGGCCCTGGGCTGTATGTCCACACGATGGTGTCCCTCGTCTTGAACTCGACCTCAATCACCTCCCAAAACTCTATCTACTCCACAACAAATGAAAACATGTAGTGTCGTCCAGGCCAACTACAACACCATTTTTTTAGTTGTAGTTACTGCAGCTTATTCGTCTGATGAGTGCTTTCGTTCGGCCCTTCTTTGTAGGTGCTGTGAAAACAGATCGGGCTACCCGTATGTGGCACTCGGTGGCTCGGAACCGACCAATAACAAGCGACATTACGTCTCATTAAGGTAGGCAGGACAACCCGATCGTTTCGAATCACTCGGATTGCAATTACTGTAACGAAAGCTGTACTGTAGACCCCACCACGGGAATTCACAGATCAACCAACAAGCCAGGTTTGGTTGTTTCAGGATGGTGCGGCCGAGCGCTTCGGGCTTGCGGTTAGGCGTGAGCTTAGACCTCTTTCTAGGGCCCGGGCATAAGGCCGACGCCCAGACGGGGAAACCAGGACAAAGGGATACGCGGGGCGCTGATCGCGTTGATCGGTTAGGGGTGTCGGAGTTCTTCCTAGCGTAGTGCGGAACTCCGCGAGTACCTACGTCGGCAGCCGGTTGAGTTGCCATACAGAGAACTTGGGATATCTCACGAGAGTCGGTTTCGTCCAAGCCGTAATGATTGTTATTTCCCCCATTTACCTAGGTACCGCTCAGCGTTTGAGTTCTCCGGAATTCTGCGAGATAAACCTGTTTCACCTACCTAATCCGCGTCCGAACATGTGGTCGAGATAAAAGATGACCTCGGTCGGGGTGAGCCTTCGCCGACTCAAACGAATATTGAGCTCGAGAGTGTTACCAATGCTTGGTGACCCCGGATAGCATTGTGGTGTAGGAGCCGCGAGTACCCTCATCGTGATGAAGGACCTAGTAATAGATCAAGTCTTCCCGTGTTGTTGTCGACGTCGATGGCACATTAACGAAGATTTTCATGCAGATCCATCTCCGCAGACACATCAGTCACTAAAATGAATTGATGTCGGACCGACAGCTTGGCATCCCGTCGGGCCAGATGCATTCTGTACATTGGACGCTATCCACCGCTCGCACATCTCGGGCCGACCAACTTAAGCGAGTGTTTCACACTGGCACCCTCGGAAATGGCAGACTGCGCGACCGACGACCCCACAAGACAAGGAATACGGGTGGGCTACCCCATGGGGAACCCTCCGACACAGCGGGTCTACCGATCTAGCCACTATCGTGCGTGGTCCCAGCTTATGGGAACGACACACGGGGGCCTTAGCCAATCGGAGAACTCGCGGCGGTACAGGCCCTCGATCGGCACAAGCGACGCATCACGCCTGAATCCTAGCTTGCGCGGCATCGTTCTAGGAGCGAAGAGGGAAAATTCGTCGCCGTCGAGAACGGGCATTCGAGTATAAAATGTCAAGTTCCGACCAGAGCTCAGATATCTCCATCACTCAGGGACACTGCCGACAACCCCCGAATCGCCCGCCATGAGGATCTCATCTCTTGCCTTGCTTTTCCAGCTCTGCACCACGGCGTTCGCCGCGGATGCTGCCGCGTGGAAGGCTCGCAGCATCTACTTTGCGTTGACAGACCGCGTTGCTCGGAACAGCGACGACACCGGCGGCAGTGCGTGTGGCGACCTCGGCAACTATTGCGGGGGGACTTTCCAGGGACTCCAATCGAAACTCAACTATATCAAAGATCTCGGTTTCGACTCCATTTGGATCACGCCCGTGGTTGCAAGTGAGAACCCCCCACCTCTCCCCCTAAAAGAACCACCTGATCCTAGCGCATACTAACGTTGGGGGTGGCAGACACCGAAGGGGGCTATCACGGGTATTGGGCCCAGGACCTATATACGATCAACCCGAAGCTTGGCACCGCAGATGACTTGAAGAGCCTTGTTAGCGCGGCTCACGAAAAGGTTCGTCCGAACGAAGCTCTGCTTTATGCTCAGGGAAATACTTATAGAAGCACAGGGCATGTACATCATGGTCGATGTCGTCGCCAACCACATGGGCCCGGCCGATGTGACTGCCAACAAGCCCACCCTGTTAAGCCAGGCATCCTCGTACCACACGTCCTGCAAAATCGACTACTCTAACCAGGATAGCGTCGAGCGCTGCTGGGTCGCCGATGTCCTGCCAGATATCAACACGGAAGACTCCGGGATCCGAGATGTTATGCAGTCATGGATCACTTGGCTCGTCTCTGAGTTCAAGTTCGATGGAGTACGTATCGACACGGTCAAGCATGTCGAAAAGGACTTTTGGACAGGATTTTCCTCCGCTGCTGGCGTTTATACGATCGGCGAGGTCTTTGACGGTGACCCGGACTATCTCTCCGGCTACGCGGGGCTCATGTCTGGCCTGCTGAACTACGCCGTCTACTATCCGGTCAACAACTTCTACCAGCAGAAGGGCTCGTCGCAAGACATTGTCGACATGCACAACACTGTCAGCCAAAAGTTCCCCGACCCCGCGGCGTTGGGTACGTTCCTTGACAACCACGATAACCCGCGCTGGCTGAACGAGAAGAACGACCCCGTCCTCCTGCGGAACGCGCTCACATACGTGCTCCTCGCGCGCGGTGTGCCCATCCTCTACTACGGCACCGAGCAGGGCTACACAGGCGGTGCAGACCCAGCTAACCGGGAAGACCTCTGGCGCAGCGGGTTCGCCACAGATGGCGCACTCTACAAGTTCATTGCTGCGGTGGCCGGCGTACGCAAGGCCGCCGGCGGCCTGCCGGAGGATGACCATGTCCATTTGTACACCGCGGACGCGGCGTACGCGTGGAGCCGTGCCGGCGGTAAGGTCATCGCGCTGACTTCCAACGGCGGGAGCAGCCAGTCGCAACAATACTGCTTCGATGCACAGAAACAGAACGGGTCGTGGAAGGGGGCGCTGGACGGCAAAACGTACACATCGGATGGGAACGGACAACTGTGTGCGGATATCACTAATGGGGAGCCGATTGTCCTCGTTTCTGAGTGAGATCATGTATTCCCACCGCTTTCACAGGACAGGCCGTGGTAATTGGATGAGTGATAGTTATCTTAGCACCAGATCCTTCAACCTCGGTCCTCAGGTAAATTACCTTAGCTAATGGAAGTTCTTCCCTTACCCCCGACGTCACCAAGCGCAAATTAGAATAGCCTCCAGTTTAGGAATCAAACCAATATCGTAACTGGAATAACTAACCAAAATACCCAAACACAGGTATTAATATACGCTACACTACACTCTAAACTTCATAGTGCCGTATAAACCTCCCACTGCAGCCTGCTTCACCCTTGTATATGCATTCCCCGCCGCTCCCAATGCCTTCTGTACCGAGTAAAATCCTTGGAATCGCACCCTCGCGTATACTACACACTCGCTTATCATCTACTTCAAAACAATAGAGACTGACGTAGTCAGAGGTCCAAGGAACGGCTCTGTTGGATACAACTAAAGTTAAGAATACTATAGCCGCTACCAGTCCGTGAACAAGACCAATTAAGGCGAGATTTAGCTGGTCACGACCTCTATAGTTTCTCTGATTTCTCATAGTGCTGTTATACTAAGTAGAGAGCTTGGAGCAGCGGTTGGCTTTCTCCAATATCGCGAGAGGTGCCGGTATTATTAACAGGAGATGCCACGCGTCTATGGTTGCGAACCAAGCTTTTCAAAACACGTAATTAAGTTGAGACTGAGAGCGCACAAGGAGATGCAGAAAGCCATGAGGGCTTGGGAAATTCCTACCTACTCTACCTGTCCTCACCTACGCCTGTTCGCAGATAAAACAAATGGGTTGATACCCGCCGCCTCAAACTGGAATTTGCAACTGGAAAGCACTGCCGTTCTCGGTTAGGTGTCCTCGCAGGCCGGGCGTAAGGCCATTGGTTTCAATATCTGCCTGAAAGAGGCGGACGACATGTTGCACAGGGAAGCTGGTCATTATGATTGGGTGGTTTCGGCACAGCCCCCAACCCCGCCTGCTCACGCACCTTAAGCCGCCTGATCACTGCTGATTTCCCAGTCTCATATCAACGCGTCTTTGTCGCTGGTAAAAGCGTAGACTGACCCCTCAACTTCGTCCTTATACCACACAGTTTCCGGACTTTTGAACCAGACACCGCTCATTTTTATTTCCCGCGGCCCGCCGACAACATCATTACCATCATGGAGGTTGCTGGCCTTGCCGTCGGCATTGTTGGCCTCTACACGACGTGTCGGGACTGTTACGGCTTCTTCACAACGGTGAAAACGGCCGAAGTAGAATCTTCAGCCCATCTTCGCGAAATGGTGATTCAGCAATCGATTCTCAAAGCCTGGGGCTTCCACTGGCGGATCCAAAACCAGGACGGCAGTGAGCCGGAACACCCCGATCCCACGGGGCAAGGGCAGATTAAATTGCACAAGTACCTCTTAAACAACCGCTTCAAGGCCGAAGGCGTCTTCAATACGCTTTCCGCTCTTGCCGATACCCTGTCAAATCAAGAAAAGCTCACCAAGCGCTATGGGATCCAGCTTCAGCCGACACAAGCTATCCAGGATGCATCGCAGTTAACCAACAACGTCCGCTTGACCATCCAAAACACCACTATCGAGAACATCCAGCCGGTCATCAAGGAGGTCAAACATCGGCTCTCCGTCCTCAACAAGTTCAAGTGGGCTCTGAAGGACAGAGACAACTTCAGAAAACTCATCTCCGACCTGAGATCGCACAGTGAATCGCTGTACCGCCTTTGTCCGGAAAACGCATTCGGCTCTATGAACATCTATCTCACCATGGACTGCTTGGCCAGGCAAGAGTCGCCAGCTGGTCTGAAGTGGACTTCGAAACTCGCCACCGAACATGCGGAGGTGGATGATGGGTCCTCAGTGCGGGAAGGCTACGTACTGCTGGCCTCGGCGGCCACTTTGAAAGCATCAGTGAATGAAAACAGAGACAGGGTTGACGCGGTAAATGTCGGCACTCTTCCTAGCATCGACGAAGAACAACCAAAGATGTGGTATCTGGGCAAGGGTCTCGCCCTGTTCGACGGCCAAGTCGTCTACGTGGAAATGCGAGACTACCGTGGACCGCCGCCGGAACTCACCCCGGAGCAAAAGCAGAAGATCAAGCGTCGGCGAAACCGAGCACGTCTCTTGAAGTTGTCAGAGAATGGTATTCCACACCATTACAACAACGCTGGAATCACTGTAGACTACGAAAACAGTGACAGCGACGAGACTAATGATGATGAGCCGATCGAGAGTGTTCGGCCACCAGACCCGAAACTCCGGGCTCTCATCAAAAACTTCTTCAACACATTCCACGGCGAGAATGTAATGAAGAGCGTCTATGGCTTGAACATCGCAGGAATGATTGACCATACAGAAGGGGAACACAAGGGCCATTTCAGCATCCTATACAAGCTCCCCGGCACCATCGGCCTCCAGAGTCGCCAGCGGCCAGCGGAGAACCTGAAGCTTCGTGCACCTGTGACGCTCAAGTCCCTTCTTGGGAACAAAGGGCGACACGGCATCCGATCGACGCTCGGGGCACGTTTCGAGCTGGCCAGGAACCTTGTTCGTGCCGTTTGTCTCCTTCATTCTAGCGGGTGGCTACACAAGAATATCCGCGCCGAGTCAGTCATGTTCTTTCCGGAACACGTGAATGCACTCCAAGAGGATCGCTACGAGGTCAAAATCGAGATTGATGTTTCCAAGCCTATTCTGATGGGCTATATCTTTTCAAGGCCGGACGATATAATCACTCCAACGGAATCAGCATCGACGCCGCCACTTGACAATCGAATGCTATCATCCACCCAAATGGAGATGCAAAGATCCCAGAGCCAGACCACCAGCATATGGGAACCCGATGACCCCTCGGCCGAGGCAGCGCCAAGGCTGAGAAACAGAACCCCTTCACTCAAAAACATCTATGGCAGAGACATGCTCAATAAGTCGACCGTCTGCGAGCAAACGAAGGACATCAACATCAGCGGCTTCACGCTCGACTATTACCAGCACCCTGCCAAACACGCCGACCCACAGCGCTTGTATCGTCATGCATACGACGTCTACTCTCTCGGTATCCTTCTTCTTGAAATCGGGTTGTGGGAAACGTTGAGGAACTACGATGACTTCCGCTCGGGATATAACATGATTCCTGACTATGACGACGAAGATCAGTATGAACGGAGACGCTGGATTTGTCGAGAGTATCTAGATCGTGTCAGATGGGCGTGTGGGGACGTCTATGCCGATGTGGTGCTCAGTTGTCTCATGGTTGATAGCATGGATGATGAAGTGGCGAGGGTTAGCGAGAGGGAGCTGTGTGCTCGGCTTGTAGCAGAGCTGGAGGGCTGTCAAGCGTAGAGTTCATCGCTATGCTAGGTCGGTGAGAGTTGAATACTGATGGTGAAGGGTCAGGTGAGAGTAATAATGAACTATTTGACGGATTTCTTAGGAATATAATGATTAATTAACAAGCTCCCTCAAGGCCGCCGTCAAAAAGAGGTCACACGAGACAGACCCCTGTTACATTGCTTCCTTGAGCCCTTGGTCCATAGGTAGGTAGGTACCTCCCTATCTAGCCCGGAAAGCCGTCCCACTCCCTCACACTCATGACCGTTTATAACCGTCTGTACCCACCATATAAACAAGACGTCGTAATTATACGTTGGACCGAGCTACCTGTAAATATTCTTCCACAGGCGAGAGCCCACTCTGAGCAGTGCGGCATCCCATAAGGAATTCCACTTTCGCCGCCACCCAACACTCGACTCCTGGAATCTGGGAGCATGGGAAACTTCAGGAAAACGGATCGCGCCGCCCGTGCTGCCCGTGTGTGGCGCTGCGTGGTTCGGAACTGACCAATAACAAACGACATCGCGTCTCATTTAGGTAGGCAGGCCAACCAGCCCCACCCAGTCCGTTGCAGCCCCTGACTGGGCGATAGGCGTTTGGTTTTACAACGACATTCCAACCTCCCTACGTTTTTACTACTTACTCCGTACCTCACTCAACTCTTGCAAGTCTCCTGAATCGCTATCAGTACTTTACGCCACTTCTCTGCCCCTGCTTTTCTGCCATAGGCATGGTGAACTCCAGTCCCCCACTCGAGGCATCCACTCCGAGCAGCCACCCGACAGGGGCTCAACCGCCCCCGCTCCCGCCCCCGCTCCCGCCCCCATTGCGCGCACAACCTAAGCCACCTGCACCTGAGCCCTAGGAAACTGAATACCATGCGAAGCTCGCTTGCATGCCGACAAACTACTTGCTAGAGAGAGAGGAACCAAAGCCAGATGTCTACGAACCAGTCTATTACTTTTTTTACGGCACCCTCATGAAGCCCGACATCCTCAAGGGCGTTCTTAGACTGCAAACAGAACCGATCCTGCGACCTGCCAACGTCTACGGCTACGAGCTTACGAACTGGGGCCAATATAAGGCCCTCATTGACGGCAAACCGGGAGTTGCGTTGGCGGGGTGTGCCTATCTGGTGGAGTCGCTTGACCACGAATACCGGTTGGCGAAGTACGAGACGGGTGCCTACACCCTGAAGCCCTGCAATATTTATTTTACCGACAACCCGGATGGTCGGGAGGACGAGGAGCCGACTCCAGGCGAGACTTTCAAGTACGCCGGGGATGCGGTGGCTCTCAAGGAGGGGCGGTTTGACCGGGTGTTGTGGGAGTTGCAAATGGGGACAAGGTTGCCGCCGGCTTGGGGGCGAGGGGATGAAGGTGGAAAGACCAAGTAGAGAGTAGATTACGGCCGGAGAGGGAGGGTATCTAATTTACTGAACTTTAAATATTCTGCTGCGATAATACATTTAACTAGGTATAATGTGAGACCGATATTTTTGACACCATTTGAACAAATAATATCGTAAACAACAAACGCAACCATCGACAAATGTTGTTGTAATGATTTATATCTCCCCATTATCCTTACTTGCCTGAGGTACCAAGAAAACGAAATGCCAATTTATAGCATCAAGGATGTTCAAAACCACTGCACCCATTTTATCTTGATCATTACTCCCACAAGTTCCGATTCGGCTGATCTTGAACTAATTACAGCTTACTCTTTGATCTGTACCATTTCCTCCTCTTACCCCAGCGTTTGGTGAACCTTAACCGGCTGTTTCTGCATATTCCCCTTCCCCTCTTGGGCGACCTGCCCTCATTGCAGACGCCCTACCAGCTGCTCTTCAACCGGTAGCTACCTTACACGTCATGTATGTAGTCACATGCCTACCGGTGTGCCTGGTTAACCTGGGGTTTTCCCGGAGCCCAGTCATATGCATTTACGGTCCCCACTGTGCCACACGATCTGAATGGCCGGGCTTTTCGTGCACCTGAGGATAAGTAATACGACAAGGACGTTGTTAACATTCACATCCACTTCGCGGGAATGAGGAGTAATGGAGGCGGCAGTATCTTCAGCAAGATAATAAAATGGGACGTGAAGGTAGAAATCTTAGCTACGGAGTATTTGTATGTGAATCGATTCTTTTTGACGTTAACTATAGGCGCCACGGAGGAGAAAGGCTGGCGATTGCCGGGCTACCCAGCTCCAAGATTCAGTCCATCACCACCTCGATCGTTTGAGGACCCGACATGAACATAAATTCGCCATTTCCCTCGCCCCCTTGCCAATGGAGGACCCGCACTGAAAAATACTCAGTACGGTGAACCCCCAACCCCCTCACTAATCCTCGACACTGTAGGGCACGCGTGAGCCCCTAAGCGGCCTAACCACCCCAGTTTCGACGTTCGACTGCAGCCCTGTGCTTCTAACTCAACCCATCCGCGGCGTGCCGTCGGGTATTGCCCGGGTTATGCCACATTCACTCGTCCCTGGTGATCGTCTGGTTCTGCCCTTCAGGCATATCGGTATCAGCGGCCTGTCTGCGACTCGCCTGGCCCTTGCACCGTCCGCGCCGGACGCGGTTTATACCGCCGGACGTGAGGTGCTGGCTTAAGAATAGCGATCGTATCATAAAACAAAGTCATCCCAGGTCGTTAACTGTTCACGAAGCCCATCGGTAGCGTTCATCGTCATCCTCATCCGGGGACCGGAGCCGGGCGTGCGCGGGATCGGGGCTTCTGGTGACGGTTTCCTCCCACGAGTCCTCAGCGTTGCGTTTCGTATCTAAGGCGGAAGGGGCGGTGTCGGTGCGGCTGCGTACAAGTTCGATGAAACGCGAGGGCTTGGAGGCCGGGCTGCGCTGAATAAGAACGCGCAGCATGGGGATGGAGGCCGCCATGATGGCGGTGGCGGGCTCGGCAGTGCCAAAGATTTGCAAGTCGACCGTCGTGGCTGCGAGGAGTTAGTGGGGTTCACCAAGGAGAGAGCGAGGTGACATACCGCTTGCATTGCCGATGACATACATGGTCTTGATCTTCAAGAAGGCAATGATGCCGACCCTGAACGGTTAGTGAGAGCTGGCAGGGCTGAGGGCCGGCGAACTTACAAAACACCCGTGCTCATGGCCACCAAGGCGCCTAGACGTTCCCGCTTGTTGATGGTGGCGGTCCAGATGATTCTCCACGGCAGAAGCGCTAGCAAAATGTCCATGACACCCGAAAAGACTAATTATTACTTTCATCAGCTTAGCTCAGGCCGCAAGAACAAAAGAAACTCACCGGCAGTCGCAGTGTTGTAACCGCGGACAACATCCGGCGAGAAACAAGAGCCATCCATCTCGGAGTGCCAGGTTTTTTGGACGGGCCAGCATTGGATCCAGTGGATGATGCCATTGGAACCGAGCACTAGGTTGACCGAGATGATGATGAACCAGATAAAGTAGCGCATGTGGCCGTCTGAGATGCGCAGCAGGGTGATGGCGAAAGACGTCTTGGTCCAGCAGGTGGCCAAGATGGTGCCAAAGCCGGCGGCCATGGAGAAGAGGCCGAGCTCCGAGATTTCCGCGTCGCTCAGGTCCTCATAGTGCATGCCGAGCCCATAGTGGACAGCCACGGTCTGGAGAGAGATGGAGTAGATGACGGCGACCTGTCCAGTTAATTAGTGGGGCAAAAATGCAGAGTCAAGAAAAAGCACTCGTACCCAGCTGGCAATGAGGAAGTAGTCGTCCCACCACAATCGATGCCCCCTCGACAACTTGCAGTACGCGCGCAGACCGAGAAACAAGCTTGACAGAGCGGCGAGCGTCCAGATCACACGCAGGAGGTACGGTCCCAGAGTCTCGTGGCCGGCTGGTGGTGTTGGTTCATAGTCCCGCCCGAGGATGCGGGCCAGTGCTTGTGGATTTGGCATGGCCGGTTCGGGGGCTGGCGTGCAGCGTTTCAAGAGTCGATGCTCAGACAACGTTTACTTCCGGACGAGGCGTGGAGGAATCGACATGTCGGGTTGGTGGTGGTAGTAATGGAAATGGCGACCGGTGCTCGATCATGGGGTCGTCGGGACAGGCGAGGCACAAAATTGAGACAAATTGACAAAACGGCTGACAAGAAGAACCGGGCTGGGGGCCGGGGGGTTCAAGACAAGTTCTGGCCCGGGCTGGGGGAGCTCGCTTGGCGGCTGGTTGCCCCCCCTCCCAATATAGCGGCAGCAGGTTCACGAACCATCCGCAACTGGGAAAATGCGCCAGGGCTGGGCACACCGGGCGTCATTCTGCATCCTGGAACCGTGGCGTAGCGAGATTCCCCGCGACGAGAGCATCCACTGGGCTTGCGCACAGATCTCGCTTAAGGGTGTGGCCAGCCGCCAGCGGGCCCGGCGCTCCGTCGTGGTGAAGCTAGTCGCGTGGCGAGTTTGTAATTGTCTCACAGCGCGACCAAATATGGGAGCAGCGCGTGCGAGCCGGGTATTTAGCGAGGTCTCGCTTGAAAATTCCCAACAGCTCAGGGATCCGCGGTGGGAACAGCAGGGGCAAACCGCACACAAACCGAGAAAGCGAAATCCCCAAGGCCAGCAAATGCAGCAATGCACGAGATTCACACATGCGAAAATTCCCCAGCCCAGAGACAACCCGAAAACCCAGAGATTTCCAGGATCGCTCGCCCCTGCACCCTGTTGCTGAGAGAGACCCGCCAAGCTTGGACGTTTTGCCGATCTCTTCCGATTTGGCGACGGGACAAACGGGAGAATTCCCAAGTACCGTCGTTTGCGGTTAGGATTGCCACCCCAACGGGAGCTCGGACCAAGGTCCCGAGTTTTGCTGGCCAACGGCGCCCCCCAGATGGATCGTGTTTCCCCGCGTTTTTCTGCGTTTGGGTGTGGCAGCCATTTGCGGAGAGCGTGTGAAGTGACTCGTGAGAAATCCCCGGCGGGCCGGGAACGCGCTCGTTGAAGATGGGCTCTGCTGGTGCTCTTCGGGACTTTTCTAGCGTTCCTGGGTTGTCTGGACTCGCAACTCCTTTGCGTTCTCGGTCAGTGATTAGTGCGGTTTGCGATGCGATCCCTGGCGGCCTGTGCGCACCGAGCTGTGGGTTTTTTTTTAAGCTTCCCCGGGCTGCCCCCTGACTCCGAGCTCGGCCTCGCTTGTGTCTGGTATCGCCAGTTTGGGCTGGCGCCGACAGAATTTGCAGAGAATTTGCAGCCTCAAAACCTCGGCCGTCCTTCACAGACAGCAGGGCCTTCAGCCAAGACCCCATGCGTCTCAAATAACCTGCCATGTCAAACGGGCTTAGTTCTGCGATTCGGGTCGCCACAAGCAATTGTGGTGGCTGCGCTAAGCGGCTGTCGGCGTCGGCTGTCTGCAACCCAGTTTCCTGCTCAGACGCGAGAGGTTGTTCGCCGCCCCGCCTCTGCGAGCCTGTCTCGAGGATTTCTGAGACATTCATGGTTCCAGCACCACGGCGACGGAGCGTTAGTTTCCCCCGACTGTCGTCGATCAACTCTTTGATGACAGTCGACCGGTGAGACACCCCTTTTGTCGGTGGTTCGGTCTCTCCGGTCCGCGAGGCCTCGAAGCCCGCCAACTCTCAGCGTTTGTCATGATGGCGGCGGCGAGTTGAATTGACACCAAGCATCGATGGCCGAGCGATCACCCGCCGGAACCTACGCTCCTCGGCGCGTCGTCAGCAAGAAAAACCTTGCCCTTCTCCGCACAGGTCCAAAAAGTGAGGGCTGTCAAAAACTCCGGCCCGTGTCCTTCCCCGCCGGCATTGACAGAATGCAACCCGGGTTAAAAATTCCGTTCTTCGCGCTTGGTTGTGGTCTGTGGTAGGCTGGGAGGACTGAGCAGGTTTAAGAGTAGACAAATGTGAGCAGAGGACGGGTGCGGGAACCGCTCTCCGGCTAGGACATCTGGCACTGTCGAGGCACTTTATCCAGGAGCGGCGGCATGTCGGCCGGAGAAGGTAACGCAACGGTGGCCCGCTTCAACGACCGTGCCAAGAGTCCATGACCAAGTCGAGGCCTCAATGGCCAGTCTTTCCTCGGCAGTCCGTCTGGGGGCGGGGAAGTCGACGGAACGGGATCATGGGAGTTGATTCATCAGTGGAGGCATTTCGACCAACGAGTTCACGCGAGCGGGAAGCTGGAGCGGGAACTGCACGACATGTTCGGTTGTCTGAGACAACACAAGTCGTGCAACGCAGCGTGCCAAGACTTGAGATGTCAGCAAGATGGTCGAGTTTGAGGTGAAGGTGAAACCATACGTACTCGAAAGAATAGGAAGATGGCTTCATCAGCGTGAAACAATCGATGTTTTGCGAAATACTGTTCTGGTTCACGGATGGATGGATGGCTACTATTGTATACGAAGTACAGAGTTATGGTTCGACAGCTGAATGCTTCTGAAAGAGTTCGGGCAAGTGGAGGGTAATGTGGGGCGATGATGTCATCTAATCGGGCCCACCAGGCAATTTCTACTCAACACGATAAGCGACGCTCGACCGCGACCGACAACGCCGCGATGAACCACGCCCGCAGAGCTCTGCACCGCGTGCGCCCGCCCACCTGGCGCCTCGCTCATCGTCCAGAGCCATTCGTGACGCGATTAGGCCCCGCGTGGTTTTCCGCGAAAGCAAAGGAGGTCGCAGAGTCCAAGGCCAAACATTTAGACCAAAGAGTCTTGAACGAGCAGGAACAAGAAGTGCGTACCCGGCAAGGCCAGGTAAAACGGCCGTGGCACCGACAGGGCGCCGACGACCCGCCTGTGACTGACAATGAGTCTGCCGAACCGGTTACAGAAGGTATCTCGTCCCTGGTCTTCGCTCTCTTCGCTTGCTAACAGCACAGGGAAACTCCTGACGACGCCGACGCGTCTCCTGAAGCTGATCCTCCCGCTCCCGATTACCCTCGAAAAAGACCGTGACAACAACCCGAAACGCGACTACGGACGCTCCATATCGCTCAACGACAACATCCAGCCGCTCGCGCTTCTCATACACCCGCAGCAGCCGCTCTCGTACGTAGAGCGGCTCATCCAGGCCGAGATCCCACCGGTAGTAGAGGATGGCAGGGAAAAGGTTCCGAGCGTGTACTTCCGAGCCGAGGACACAGAACAAGGGGAGAACAAGCCGACGACGCGGGCCGAAGCTAGGAAGCGTGATGAGGCCTCGTCGCGGAGCCATGTGGAGTCGTACTCGGGTCTTGGTCACGAGGGACCCGAACGGCACGGGTCGGAAAAGAACTGGGTGCGCTGGAGCAACAGCACCGAGATGGGCGACTTCATCCGCGACGCGGCGCGCGGGCGCGAGTTTGCCGTAGAGATCGAAGGGTACCACGTCGAGATGCGAGTCAGCGTACCGTCCTTCAGGGACCGCACGCACTACATGCGCGCACAGCTTCGCAAGTTGAGTCGGCAGATCGACCGGCTATCGCACATCAAGCGGGAGTGCGACTTGCTCGCTCACAGGGGGGCGAATCTCCTGGCTAAGGGGGGATTTGCACTGCTAAGCGGATGGTGGGGGGTCGTGTACTACGTTACGTTTCACACCGAGTTTGGCTGGTAAGTTACTTATCGAACTTTGTTTGAGATACCCGACTCCAAAGCCCGCTCGCTAACCTGTCAGGGACCTCGTCGAGCCCGTCACGTACCTAGCGGGCCTGTCCACCATCATGGGCGGCTACCTCTGGTTTCTTTACATCAGCAAGGACTTGAGCTACAAGGCGGCCATGAACGTGACGGTGTCGCGACGGCAAAACGCGCTGTACGAGGCGCGCGGGTTCGATCAACAGAAATGGGAGCAGCTAGTGCAGGAGGCCAATGCGCTCCGGCGTGAGATCAAGGCTGCGGCGGTCGAGTACGACGTTGAATGGGATGAGGCGAAGGAGGTTGGCGATGATGTCAAGGAGGTCCTGAGTGAGGAACGCAGTAAGGAAGACAAGTCTCGGTCGTCGGAGAAGGAAAAAGACGAGGAGTTCACGGAGAAGGAGCGTGAGAAAGATGAGCCAAAGGGAAAGAAGGGAGAGTAGATGGACTCAGGGCTATGATAGTATACTCGCTTTCTACACGAAGAAATGTAGTCACCCGGTACATACGATGTACGCATCAACCAGACATGCTGGGATGTTAATGATCCGAAGGACCAGGCAGAGGCTCCACTATTCCGGGCATTCCCGTGTGCGTGACCCTAGTCACCTGTGGGGCTATATAAGAGCTCCGTGCTTCATGACGACAGACCTTGAAGCTCCAACGACGCACCAACAGGACAAGATACTGATCCTGCGATCTCAATCGGATCCTCTGTAACCCCGACTGTGAACATCACAGTACACGTGCCCTGCGCGCGACACCGAAGGGCTAATTACCCCTGTGTAACGGGCTGACGAGTCACGACCACAACCCCGCGCCCACGCCTTCTACTCGACACCCACATTATAACCCACGATTGAAATGCGAGTGGAGCTCGGTATCGGCTCCAACCATCGCCCATGGGACCTCAAGTTCTCTATCTTCCCGACGGGCAGCGGTTCACCGTGACGCCCGTATTTGCCGGCCTCTTTTTCCAATCCAACGACCTAAGCTCGCACAACAGCGCGTTCCCGATCGGGTGGACGATCGTAATTCACACCGACGACGACAAGGACGGCAGCGATGACGATGCTCCCGTCACCGGCCCGGGCCACCCCTCACCAGCCAGGCGCCCACAAGTCCACTCCTTCAAGGGGCCAACACTGCAGAGCGACAGCATCTTCGTGTCGTCCGTCTCGAACCCGTCTATTGCCGACTTCAAGCCCCCCGCGAGCCCTACCCGCCAGACAGCTATGATGCTCTGGGTCACGCTATATTGGTACTTTCACCAACAGCCGCCCCCACCCTCGATTGTATCCACAGAAGCGTCAAAGCCGACGCCGGCACCTGGGAGGCCGCAGGGCGAGTGGCGGGTCCGCATCAGGCGCGACGGCATGCTACGCGGGCCCAACCTGATCCCCAAGCTGGAGCGCATGGGCCTAATCGCGAGTCTCGACTCGGCTGTGGGGACCGCGCTCGGCGATTCTGGAGAAACCTGGGCCGACATGTTTGTTACCCGCCGCATGTTCTGGCAGTTGCCCGGCCGGCTGTTCCTTTTCACGCTCCAGCCCGTCAGCAAGACTCCGCGCTCCCCGTATTCTAGCCGGCCCGGGTCGCCCGCGTCCTCCGATGAGCAGCACCGTCACCAAGCCATCGCCATCCACCCTCATCGCGCAGTCGCCGAAGCTGGTGATCTCCCTGGCGCGGCCCCGCCTACCTCGCTCGCGGGGCCTCCGGCTTTCCCGATCAGCCCCTTCTTTAGCGCATCGCACTTGCCAACTTATTACCCACCACCCCCACTGCAGTACATCATGACTGGACATGTCCGGCACCCGCTCCGCCCCAAGCCACCACGTATGGGCGAGGTCTTCTACACCCGCTTCATTCCGTCGGTCGGCCAATACCTTTCCTTCCGTGTCGCTTCGATCGCGGAGCAGCCCGTGCCGTACATGGGACCTATCGGGCCCAAACCTCCGCAACAACAGTCGTTACGATCCCAGACTGACGCTGCGCTGCTCGAGTCGTGGCACGCCAACCCGCGTGTCTCCCATTTCTGGGGCCAGTACAGCCAGAACTTGCTGCCGAATGCGCTCCAGAGCCGCCACAGCTTCCCGGTCATCGGCCTCTGGGACGGTGTGCCGTTCGGGTACTTCGAGATCTACTGGGTCAAGGAGGATCTCCTGGGGCGGTACGTCGGGTCCGCGGTCGAAGACTGGGACCGTGGGTGCCATGTACTCATCGGTGAGGAGTGGGCACGCGGCCGAGTCGCGAGCTGGCTGTCCAGTCTGGTGCATTGGATCTGGTGTTCTGACTACCGCACCGCCAACATTTGGCTGGAACCGAGGATTGATAATGAGAGGTGGGCATTGACTTCCGGTAAATGCGCAGTACGGCCCGCTAACTTGACAGGTTCATCGGGCACCTCGAAGCGGAGGGCTTCACTAAGGAAAAAGAGATCACCTTTCCTCACAAGCAAGCGTGGGTGGGGCGGATGCGCAGGGAGACTTGGGAAGGGCCAACGTTGTAATGTAGCACGCAGCATGGTGTCACCAAATCGCCACACCATTCACGAGATCAATATTCGTCGTCGTCGTCGTCGTCGCCGTCCAGAACGTGATCATCCCCATCCCCCTCCTCCACCTCATTACCCTCCTCGTCATCCTGAAAGTCGGCATAATCTCGCGCATCGTAGTCATCCCCGCCTGGCTCCTCCAACTCTGAATCTTCACTGGATGCCGGCACGGGGTACCTCTCGTGGTGTAACTGCAACCTCTCCACCAGTGACAGCGACCGGCCTTCTCCGTCATCCCCCGACTCGTCCTCCTCTGACTCGTCTTCCTCGCTATCTTCGGAAATCACGGCCCGTGCCCGCCGATTCCGCTGCATTTTACGCCGCTCGTCCTCTTCCTCGTCACTCGACACCACAATCGGCAGGTTCCTAGACTCGGTGTGTGCTTGCTTGTGTGGTCTACCGTCCGAATCATCCTCCGATTCGGAGTCGATAATCCGCGCCCGTGCCCGCTTTCGTCGTGGAATTCGGGCCGCTGGCCGGTCTGAGTCGTCGTCGGATGGTTGAGCAGTGGCTGAAGATGGCTCAGGGCTGGAGAAACGAGCTTCGTCGTCACCCGTGAGATCGATGGTCTCGCCTTGTTGCAATCCTGAACCGCCGTCTTCATGATCAGACTCTTCCTCCGACGCTCCGCTCTCGCTCTGAGATGATTCGCCTTGGACCAAGTCGTCGTCTGAGCTCAGGTGGTCCTCCCCAAGCTCAGAGTCGTCAAGCCCTTCGCTTTCGTATTCGTTTGGCTCATCCTCTTCGTCTTCCCCATCTCCGTCCTCATTCTCGCCATCCGAGGACGGCCAGTCTAGCGCACCCTCGCCGTTCCATGATTTCAAGGCTTCAAACCGCCGCTGACCCGACTCCCAAGAAAATTCTATTAAAGGCAACATCCTAGGAAAGGGACTTGTCGGCGTCACGAGGCTACTGGTTAAGCTCGACCCCCCCTGCGTTTCTTGCCAGGTGCGGCCGTCCCGAGTGTCAGGCCAGCAATACAAGTGCTCGCCGTCCTCTCCTAAACCAGGCTTTTCTTCCACGGTCGTGAATCCGTAGCTAACGGCCGCGTCAGAGACGCACCAACGCAAATCATGTGGCGGAAGCTCCAAGGCCGATTCCAACTCATAGGATTGCTCGAGATTTGGAAACATCTTGTGCAGAAGCTGATTTGCGTGGGGTAATGAACCGTAAAAGTCAATGGCCAGGAACCGGATCCGGTCACTGACACCAGGGACCCGCGGTTCTTTTACCACCATGTCCCGTTTCATGAGCTTCAGCACGATGATGTCGCGCTCTGAATTGAACCGGAAGGTTGCGTGTCTAGAGAATCGGAAATCATCGGGAAATGCCTTGAGCGCGCGTTCGCGTGTCTCTCGGTGCACGGCGAGTAACGTGCGCGCCGTCCTCGTTTGTTGTTCCACAAATGGGCCTGCCTCAAGGACTAGCGTGTTTTTCTCTCCATACATCCAATACGGCACAAACTGAAAGACGCGTGATTTAGTGACCAGGTCGGGACAGAAAAGCTCCCAGATCAGATGGCGCAGTTCGAACGGCAGGCGCCGGAACTGCGGGAAGAAAAAGTTGTCTTCCGAGCCCACGCTCTGGTTGTCTTCGGAGTAGGATGCTTCGCTGTCAGAGTCCATCGCCTCTAGGTCAATGAATGGGTGGCCGTCGGGCTCCGAGTCGTCATCTAATTCCAAGTCGGAGTCGTCCCCCTGCGATTCGTGGCCGTCGTGGACATCACTACTAGGGCCAGCAACGACGTAGCCAAAATCATCCGATTCGTCCGAGTCCGACATTTTTTTGTAGCGGTTCAGAAAGGTGTGATGGCAATTTCCGTTTCAGATTGGGATGCGAGAATGGAATCGCTGTATTCGTAATGGAGATATTAAGAATTTGAGAAATGCATTCGAAAATGACCATGGAGTGACGCGGTTGTAAAAAGTCGCGGTGCAAGGATGGGGTGGGGCATCGGGAAGTGGGTCGATTTGCATCGGGCTCAGGGCTTGGCACATCCCGAGCATAATACCACCAAGACCAAAGTTTGGTTTGACCGAGCCTCCCAGAGGTCTTTGCGATGTCTGAGAAAGATACCTAATTAGGTATCTTTTTTTCCACCGACTCAATACCAACAACGAGGTGTAGTAAGCCGCCTGTGGAGTTGCGCTTTGTCACTTTCTTTAAAATAAATGTGAAAAAGTTACAAATATTTCTATGTTAGCAATAATTAGTCTAATAATTAATACCTAATTCATCACGAGTTACGGGTACCTGTTGGTGGAAACTGTTATTGGGTTGTACCTGGACAAAGGGACCTTCGCACTGCTGCAGATGCCAGGATCAAACATGGAATTATTTGCAATATTTTAGGGGTATTCTAGCTCCTTAATGAAAGATCACTGACTCGCCTTCTCGAAAGAAGCACTCGGGTCCAAACCCAAGGCCTGTAATTAAAGCTTAATTGAGGAATTTGAGGCAGCGCCTTGTGAAGTATCCGAAGACTGGCTGGGGTCCTTCTATCCCGGTTCAAAACGGCCCCCAGGTGTGACTCACCACCCACACACTCAGCTCCCCGCCATCTTTTAGATTTACCGATTAGCGACTTTCCATCGCCAAGTCAACCAAATCATCCAACTGCCATCCGATCGCCGAGAGACCCTCCACAATGAACATCAACTTCCCCCGTGCCGAGGAGGAAGTGTTGCGGCACTGGAGAGACGTCGACGCCTTCCACACCCAGCTGCGGCTCACCGAGGACAGCCCGCGCTTCACATTTTACGATGGACCGCCTTTCGGTATGTTCTCTGATTTACCCTCTGAGGCTTTGGTTAACACATAACAGCAACAGGTAACGGATGTAACGGCTCTCCTCTAAAACCCCGTCTTGGCTAACCGTCGTAGGGCTGCCACACTACGGCCATCTCCTGACGTCCACCATCAAAGACATCATCCCACGATACTGGTCCATGAAAGGTTTTCATGTGAGACGCCGCTTTGGCTGGGATACACATGGAGTTCCGATCGAGTACGAGATCGACAAGAGACTTGGCCTGTCCGCGCGTGATGCCGTTCAGCAGATGGGTATCGAAAAGTACAACGCCGAGTGCCGGTCCATTGTGATGACATACTCGACCGGGTGGCGGAACACTATCGAGCGTCTCGGCCGATGGGTCGACTTTGGCAACGATTACAAAGTGCGTCAACCCTAATTAAATCGCCTGCCTTCCTGGTTAACACAAGCAGTCGATGAACATCGAGTTTATGGAGTCTTGCTGGTGGGTTTTCAAGCAGCTGTTTGACGGCGGCCACGTGTATCGCGCTTACCAGATCATGCCGTACTCGACTGCCCTCTGCACGCCGCTGAGCCACATGGAGGCCAAGGAAAACGAAAAGCTGACCCAGGACCCGGCCGTGCTTGTCTCTTTTCCCGTGATTGGCGTGGAGGGTCGAGAGTCCACGTCGTTGGTCGTTTATACCACGACGCCCTGGACGTTGCCATCGAATCTACTCATCGCCGTCCACCCGGGATTTGAGTATCTGGAGATCCTCGACGGGGAAACGGGCCGCCGATTCATCACAATGGAGAGCGGCCTGCAAATGTTGTACAAGGACCGGAAGAATGCAAAGTACAAAGTCCTCGAGAAATTCCTAGGGAAGAATATGGTGGGGTGGAAGTACAAGCCCCTGTTTGGATACTTTGAGAACTCGTTTGCCGACTGCTTCCAAGTCATCGCAGCAGACTACGTCGAGGCCGGTGAAGGTACTGGGCTAGTACACCAAGCACCGGCGTTCGGGCAGGAAGACTACGACGCTGCTGTGGCTGCTGGCTTCATTTCACCCGACCGTCTCCCGCCGTGTCCTCTCGACCACGCCGGCCGGTTCACTGCAGAAGTCCCCGAGTACGCCGGGCAGCACGTCAAAGTCGCGGACAAGGCCATTCTCAGAGACCTCCGGCCCACCGGCCGACTCCTCGTCGAAAGCCAGGTGTCCCACAACGACAAGTTCTGCTGGCGGTCCGACACACAACTCATTCGTCGTGCCGTTTCGTCGTGGTTCATCCGCGTGACCGACATTGTGCCCGAGATGCTCCAGAATCTCGAGACCACTACCTGGGTGCCGTCGTTCGTCAAGGAAAAGCGGTTTGCCAATTGGATCGCCAACGCCCACGATTGGAACGTCTCGCGCAACCGGTACTGGGGTACGCCTATCCCGCTGTGGGTAAGCGACGATTATGAAGAGGTCGTGTGCGTAGGGAGTGTTGAAGAACTCAAACGGTTGAGCGGGTTTGAGGGGCCGCTCGATGACCTTCATCGCGACAAAGTGGACGGCATCACCATCCCATCACAAAAAGGAAAAGGGGTTCTTCGTCGAGTAGACGAGATTTTCGACTGCTGGTATGCCTTCTCTTACTCCAGTGTCTGTGTCATGCTAACTGGCTAGGTTCGAATCCGGGAGCATGCCATACGCCTCGGTCCACTATCCATTCGAGAACTCGGACCGGTTCCATGATGGGCTCTTCCCGGCCGATTTCATTGCGGAGGGCCTCGACCAGACACGTGGTTGGTTCTATAACCTCATGGTGGTCGGGACCCGGCTTTTTCACAAGTCGCCGTTCAAAAACGTCATCGTCAACGGCATCGTGCTGGCCGAAGATGGCAAGAAGATGTCCAAAAGTCTCAAGAACTACCCGGATCCAAACACCATTTTGAACCAGTACGGGTCAGACGCCCTCCGTCTCTACCTGATCAACAGCCCGGTCGTGAAAGGCGAGTCGATGCGGTTCAAAGAGTCGGGGGTCAAGGACATCGTGGCCAAGGTCCTTCTGCCGCTCTGGAACAGTTACCGCTTCTTCCACGAACAGGCGAGTCTCTATAAGAAGACGACAGGGCGTGATCTCGTTGTATCCGCCTCCTTTGGTGATCCCCCGACGAATGTGATGGACCGGTGGATCTTAGCCGACTGCCAGAGCCTTTTGCGCTTCGTGGAAGAGGAGATGCAGGGTACGTACCCTGACCATGATATGGTAGAGGGAGTTAAATCTCGCTGACTCAGTAATCCTATACTTGTAGGTTACCGGCTGTACACCGTCGTACCGCGTCTGCTGCAGGCCATCGACAGCCTGACCAATTGGTACATTCGCTTCAACCGCAAGCGGCTGAAAGGGGCTGCCGGCCTTGGGGTGGACGATACCACTACTGCTCTAGCGACGCTGCTGCGGGTTCTCTTTACACTGGTCCGCTCACTGGCCCCATTTATTCCTTTCCTGACCGAGCACATTTACCAACTGCTGCAACCCCACCTGACCGAGGTTACGGCTCAGTATGTCGACGCTAGAAGTGTGCACTTTCTGTCATTTCCAGTCGTCGAGGAAGCCTTGTTTGACGAAGCCATCGAACGTCAAGTGTCGGCCATGCAGAAGGTCATCCAGCTCGGCCGCGCCGCCCGAGAGCGCCAGGGATTATCCCTCAAGACACCGCTACTATCGCTCGTGGTGATTGCCAACGAGCAGTCTCTAGCGGATGTGGATACGCTGAGGTCCTACATACAGGAAGAGCTCAACGTCCGAGATATCGTCCTGGACAGCGACGAGACCCAGTACAACATTTTGCTCGAAGCTCGCGTGGACTGGCCGTCTCTGGGGAAAAAGCTAAAAGGCGATGTGCAGGTTGTTCGTAGGGCTCTACCGACGCTCACACAGGAACAGCTGCGCGAGTACCAACGCACAAATAAGATCACGCTCCACGGTATTGCTCTAGGTGAGGGCGATCTCACTCTGGTACGGGTGATTGGAAAGACGGACGCCTCAACGGAAGACAAATCGCGGTGGGAGCCTGCGTTTGCAGATGACATGATTGTTCTGCTTGATACCGCTCCGCACCTTGAACTTGTAGAAGATGGGCTGGTTCGGGAGCTTATCAACCGATTCCAACGGTTGCGCAAGAAAGCTGGTCTTGTGCCGACCAATGACGTTCTCATGAGGTACCGTGTCATTTCAGACCCGGACGGGGTTGGGTTCAATGGCCTGGTCTCCACGCGACGGGAGATGTTTGAGGCGGCACTCCGAGGGGTTGTCGATGAAGTAACAGGAGGTGAGGACGTGATTGCGGAGGAGGAACAGGGATTTGCGGGTGCCGTTATCATGCTACAGTTGGCCAAGGCTTAGATCAAGCTTAGATTGGGCTTGGGGGTAGAATAATTGTGAAAACTTTCTAGGTTACAAACTCACATGCTTCCCAAAACACCAAGAGGAATGTGGGGAATGCTGGAATAACACTGCCGTGTTATTTGTCTGCGGGGTAGCTGCATCCGTGAACTGCCGGTGACCACTGCGGCGCCTAAATGTAGCCCCTAGATCCCGTTCCAATGGATACCTTATTAATTATAAGCTACCGCCGCACCTAATGCCCTGTGACCAGCCGGATTATGGTAAGGTATCAAAGCCCCCCAGAAACCTCACAATGACTTCCCATGCAGAGTACGGCCAGGAAACGGCCGGGTCCGAGGTAGCCCGGGCATTTGCAGATCAAATTCGGGGAAAGACAAGTACATAACCTGAATTGCTTCATGCCCCTAGACGACCTCCGCCCACTGACAACCCCACCTAGTTCTCGTCACGGGAGTGAGCCCCAAAGGCATCGGCGCAGTCACCGCCCTCAACCTCGCGTCGCAACAGCCTGCGCTGCTCATCCTCGCGTCCCGCACCAGATCCCGGCTGCAGGAGATCGCAGACCACCTTTCACAAATACACCCCGATACCCGCATCGAAACCGTCCTCCTAGACCTCGGCTCACAACAGGCTGTCCGCCAAGCCGCGCGCGATGTGGCCGCCCTCACCGACAAGCTCGACATCCTCATTAACAACGCCGGCATCGTCGTTACCTCACGCCAAGCCACGCCCGAAGGCATCGAGCAGCAGTTCGGCACCAACCATATCGGGCCTTTCCTCTTCACCAATCTCCTCCTCCCTTTACTCCGCAATGCTGCGCAATCCAACCCGCCCGGCACGACCCGGATTGTATCCCTCGCCAGCGCGGGCCATAGACTGTCGCCCATCCGCTTCTCCGATTACAACCTGGAGCCCGGCAAGGACGTTCCCCCCGAGGAAGACCATATCAAGCCGCTAAAGGGAGCCTTTGCCAAGTGCACGCCAGACGGATACAACGGGATCGTCGCATACGCGCAGTCCAAGACGGCGAATATCCTGTTTGCGCTGTACCTGCAGAAGCATCTCGCCGGCAGCGGCATCGCGTCGTATGTGTTGCATCCGGGGAGTAAGTTGCTTTTAAAATTCGTGGACCTAGGGAGAGCTAGGCTGACTCCTGCAGCTGTCGAAACGGACCTCAGTAGGGACCAGGATGACGAGTTGACCGCCCAATTTTATAAAGTTGGGCTGTTTTGGAAAACGGCTGATCAGGGGAGCGCCACCACACTTGTAGCTGCGTTGGATCCGGCACTAAACGGTACGTTGCATCCATGTTAGCTCTCTGCTGTAATCTGAGCCTAATTACCTAAGCTAACAACCTCCAGAGCCACAAGGGTTCTACCTCTCAGACTGCCAATTTGCAGAGCCAGCTCCACACGCTGGCAGTCTTGCTTCGGCTGAGCGCCTGTGGAAGCTTAGCGAGGATCTGGTAGGGGAGAACTTTGACCTTGGGTCTTGAAAAACGGCAAATAAGCAAACAATTCACACTCAGTCGCGCGACAACATGGAATGCCTTACAGATGATAACAATGCTAGCTAGCACTGCTACGTAATTATACCTTATGAACTCCATCAACGCCGTGACCAGAAACGAGTGTCCTTTCAGCAACCCAATCCTACCCAGTGGCCCTTCCAGTCCAGACAATATCCTCTCAGCACGACAACAGCCACCAGGCTCACACCGCCTCCGATGCCTTGGCTTGCCCCGCAGCAATATCCGATTCATCGCTTGACATGAAGTCCCGGATGATCCTAGCGTGCCGGTCATTCCGTGTCTTCCATGCCGGCGTGCCGATGTACTTGATAGCCCCGTCCTGTTCGCCGTCAAAGATTTCGGCGACCTCCTCCAGGTTCTTGTTGGCCGTCTCGGGGAAGAAGAAGAATACATGCAGGTGCATGACGGCGCAGAAGACGGCAAAGATGACGTAGGTTTTCCAGGTGATGTTCTCAAACGCGACGGGGACGAAGTAAGCGAGCGCAAAGTTGAAGGCCCAGTTGGCTGAGGTGGCCAGCGCAACAGCCTTGCTGCGGAGACGGAGAGGGAAGAGCTCCGGGGGGTACACCCACGATACGGGGCCCCAGGTTGGGGCGTAGCTGGCCACGAACAAGCAGGTCGAGGCAATGACGGCCTTGGCGGGCGCGCCGCTGATCGCCATGGACTCGGAGGCCGAGGTGAACTCGCCGGGTTGTGGGGTGCGGCTAAATACAGCAAGAAGCACGGCGTTGACGGTGAGGAAAACGCACATTAGGGCGGAGCCGATCAGGAGAGGTGGCCGGCGGCCCCAAACATCGAGCCAGAGAAGGGCGGGCACCGTCATGACGACGTTGAGGCTGAAGCCGATGGCACTGGAGCCGAGCACGTCGTCAATGCCGGCCATGGTGAACACATACGTGATGTAGTACATCTGAAACGGTCAGCACACGCTTTGAATTGGTACCGGAAGGACTGACTCACCATCACGTTCATGCCCGTCAGCTGGGACCACACTTGGATGAAGATGCCGATGAGTGTACGATTGAGCATAGTGGGCGCAAACACCTCGGACCAGTTGGCATCGGCGTGCTCTTGCTCCTGGCTGACGGCTGTCTTGATTTGGTGCAATTCTGTGGACACAAAATGCGAGGTGGTGTCCCCGTTGCTATGGAGGAGCGCCAGGACGTTCTGGGCCTCGGTTTCACGGCCCTTCTTGAGCAGCCAGCGCGGAGACTCGGGCTCGCGTAGAAGGCCACCAAACAAACCGACAGCAGGTAGCATCTGGAGCGCCCACGGGATGCGGAACGCCCCCGAGCCCTCTACAAAAGCACAGCCGTAGCAAATCAGATACATGACGAAGATACCCCAGGTGATCGCCCACTGTTGGAGCCCGACGAGACGGCCGCGCACGGAGGGAGGAGCAATCTCGGTGAGGTACACAGGGACCTGTGCTGAGCAGATGCCGACGGAGAACCCGTTGACGAAGCGGCCTACAATTAACATCGGAATGTTGACTGACGCGCAGACCAGGATGGAGCCCAGAATCCTGAGGGGGTTAGCGGGACAAGGTACATTTCACGAGAGGGGTACCCACCAAAATAGAGACCCGATCAGGATGGACCGCTTCCGGCCGAAGCGGTCCGACAACCAGCCAGACACTAGAGCACCGACAAACGAACCACCGGGCATGGCGGCCGTGATGCCGCCCTGGGTGGTCGCGGACGGGCCCAGACAGCGGCCCTTGGCATCGAGACCCCGTTCATTGAACTGACACAGGTACGGCTGCGTCGAGATGATGGCCGACATGGACGATATGTCGAAGCCAAAGAGGGCGCCGCCTATCCCAGTCAGCAGCTTTCCAACATAGTCGGCTTGATACATGATGGGTACAACATACCAATGACGGCGAGAAAGGAAATGCGGTAAATCCGTCCGAGGGCACCCATGGTTACAACGTGGCCGGGATAACGAATACAGGGTTGGGTAAGGTATAGGATGGGCTGAAGCAACGGCCGGCCGGCAAAAATAATGCTATGATAGGGGAGAGGAGGTTGGCGAGGTGATGGACCTGATGGGCGAAGGAAGGGGGTATGGAGTGACCTAAATACATCCGTTTTGCAGCCAGCCTCACCCCCTCTTTCCTCCGCGCATTCTGCCATAGCAAGCCATGCACCCGGTCCCTGGATTCTGTGCGGGGTGCCGCTTTGCTGCCGTGGGCCAGAAGGAGCGATGAGCACCGATGAAAGAGGGGAATGGCGAGGGGCCAAGACCGCTCCACGATGTCCCGAAATTGGCTGGATCGTGGTAATCCGGGTTTGTTGACCCTACATCGTTCAGGTTGAGCCCCGGGTTGGTCGATCTGCCGCCCAGGCTCACGATGCGCACAGTCGAGAGGGGTTGGTTGTCTCGTGCTAGTTAGGTGAGGGGTTCTGTTGGAAGAGCTGACTCGCAGAGACTCAGCGAACAAATATGGGTGAGAAATGACATGATCACGTCCCCGTGTCCGGGCGCAGCCGCTGGTGCATGGGTACGGTGGACAGACTGAGAGACTAGCCGTCTTCCGCTATGCAAAGATAATTGGACACTGGTAAAAAGCCCCGTGCGAAAGCATAATCCACGCTGCATGCGTCATGGCGTGTCCCGATGCCCCGGGTAGTGCTCCCAAGGGCTGTTCCGTGGCGATTTTCAGAGAGCCATTGACCGTTGGTTGTCGCAGACAAACAGCTTGAAGTAAAGAGTGAAGCTCCCGACTTTAATCTCTCCGTTTGAAGCCGCAAATGCAACGAGAAGCGAGATGCCTACCTAGGTAGGCAAAATGTCCTGCCTTGGACTGCGCATGCCGCTATTGAGCAACCTAGAAAGGCATGACGGCCTACTAAGGACCCGGATAATCATCTTGCCCTCGTGACCGCTAGGATTTTCGGCGGTGATCTAAATTATATCATCCACGGATACAGGAACGAGGCTTCCTTTGTATTAAGCGCTCCGTTAAACGGGGAGATGAGGTCGAGGATGTCGGTGCGAACTCATCTGACATGTGGGGCGCTTTCACACGGACGATATCCTTGTCTAAGTTAATTCATCACGTGCTTTCGCTCCTCAACGCGTAGCCCCACTCGTCTGTTCCTGTGACGAAACACCCCATCGACGGCACCATGCGCCTGAAACAAGCATGCACCATCGGCCACTCCCTCCGCCGCATCGTTCTCTCCCGTCCTATGGCTTCCTCCACGAAACCTCGCTCCGGGCCGTCGGGAACGAAGCGGTCGGCACCGGACAGCGACCGCCCCATTTCCCCCCCGCCGATTAAACGCAAGACACAAACTGCCATTTCGAGTACGCGACACATCCTTGGCTAACCCATTTCACCTGATTGACCACTTGAGCAGAGTCCGCCGTCGCGAATTTCTTCACCCCAGCCTCACAAAAACCAAAAGACCGCACGATATGGAGCGAACGAGCGCCCGACGAGGACTCACCGACCACACTGCTCGTCGCGAAATACACGCCAGAGGGCGCGCCTGGATCGGCTGGGACTCCCGCTCCACCACGCAAGATTGCGGCATTCGATCTTGTACGTGCCACCCCCAAGGACTTCCGCGCTCTGCTTACTTGGAAGTAGGATTCAACCCTGATCACAAGCGCTTCGGGCAAGAAGTTCTCAGATGGCGCAGCGGACTGGAAGTGGTGGCACCATTCGATCCCTGGGCGACTAAAACAGCTCTGTAACGATGATGGGTACGCTTTTACCCCCCATCTGTCGATCGCCCACTGACCCATTTAGGTACCAGCTTATCATTTTCACAAACCAAGCCGGCTTGACGCTGCATCCAGACCCGAAGTCGAAAGGACCAAAGAACGCCAAGAACCGCGTTCCCGAGTTCAAGCAAAAGTGTGGCGCGATCCTCGGCCAACTTGACCTTCCGATTACATTGTATGCTGCCACGGCTAAGGATATTTATCGCAAGCCGCGGCCCGGGATGTGGGCTGAGATGAAGGACGACTACGATTTAGCCGAGTCCGATATCGATCTCCAAAACAGTATATTTGTTGGGGACGCAGGGGGCCGGATGGGGGAATTGAAAGGGCCTAAGGTTTCTGGGAAAGACTTCAGCTGTTCTGATCGGAACCTGGCACACAACATTGGGATCCCGTACCAGACGCCCGAGGAGTTCTTCTTGGGCGAGAGCCCTCGCGACTTTTCCCGCGATTTCGACCTGGACAAGTTTCCGTTTGTGGAAGAGGGTCCAAACGGTGACACAAAGGTGGAAAAGACTAACGAAAAGGACATTGTCCTCTTCGTTGGCTCTCCAGGATCCGGCAAGAGCACGTTCTATTGGAAGTACATGAAGCCTCTTGGTTATGAGAGGGTAAACCAGGACCTCCTCAAGACGTATGTACGCCCCAGCTATGTCCGACGACCAGGGCTAACATACGCTAGTAAGGACAAGTGCTTCAAAGTAGCGGCCGGGCTTGTCGATGAGGGCGAATCTGTCGTCGTGGGTGAGCTTGCCCTCGCGTCTCGATTCACTGCCCCATAGCTAACCCTCCAGACAACACCAACGCCGATATCGACACCCGCGCACAATGGGTGGCCCTTGCGCGGAAGCACAAGGTGCCGATTCGATGCATCTGGTTCCGGACGCCCCCGCAGCTGTGCGAGCATAATGCCGCGGTGCGGTTCTTGAATAAGACGGTATGTAGTGCTGCTTTAAGCCAATGCATACCAATTGCTGACGCGAACAGCTCAATCCCGAAGCTCGGGACGCCCTTCCGAAGATCGCCTTCACTGGGTTCGCCTCGCGGTTCAAGGAACCCAAGCTCGAAGAGGGATTCCAAGACATTATCCCCGTGGACTTCAAATTCCGAGGAACAAAAGAAGAATATGGCGTCTGGGGTCGATACTGGGTGTAGGGCCGCGGTTCTCCGACCAGCGCCAGCTCGCGTGATCATTTGGATTGGCTTCCTGTCAAAATGCACCCAGATGGTCGGAACCCGCCGAACATGCCTATTTTGGGTCTTGCCCCGTTCCCTTGGCCATCCCACGAGGCTCAACGCTCACAATGGGCGACGAAGTGGGATCATCCAGCAGACCATCGCATGCAGCTGACGGAGTGTTATCAGTTACCTCCCACGTTCGGGCTGCATTCCGCCATTGCCACGCTGCCGAGCCGAGGCGGGTGTGTCAAAAGAAAGGCTTTTTTATCTACTGCTGACGCCCTTTGAGCAACTCCTAATCGGGCCAAGATAACCGAATCCTCGGATATTTGACAGGTCCCTTGAACATCTGTGCCTGCTTATCACTCCTGCGAACCTTCCACACCGGGCACTTCCCACACTAGTGAGACTAGACCTGTTGGACCGCGACGAGCGCGAGTCGGATAAGCATCTCTTGTTTGCGCGCGCCCAACAGCTCGCTCCGATGGAAGGTTCCTTCACAAACCGCCGGTTGGAGAACCGGGGACCTCAGCATTTGCGGGGTGCATGAGACCCACTTTTCCAGCATCCCCAAAAGGGCAGGTGGGAGAGTTGAGAGAGATTCCAGGGAGAAAATCCGAGAGTGTGCGAGCTGAAATTTTCAGCAACATTCCAAACAACTGCAGGCCAACCTTTGTCCACGTTTCTGAGGTTTCTGGAATGCCTCTTGAATTACATACAGCGTCCATCCCGAGGGCACATTTCCCCAAGCACGCTTTCGTTCCACAGCACAGGCTAGCCCGATGCACGTATCTACACAGCGGTGTCGAGATTAGATAAGCCCACCAGATAGTTCGCTCACTCGCATGCAAAAGTAGAAGGTCGCATCGGCTGAAGCCCGCCGAACGCCTCCCCCAGGCGATCTTCCCTTGGGCCTCGGTGGCCAAGTCGGGAACGCCTCGTGAGGGAAAACGATTGACGGCCTGGCCTCCATGCTCTTCCAAGCTGCCATTGGCCAATGGCCTCCGGCGCCAGCGGAGGTCACATCGGGAAAGAGGTCGGCGTGAGCGCTGGCTGGTCCGTGTGGTCTTTGCCTCCCCGGCGACATCCACCAACGGCCCGGTGCCATGCGGACAGCGGGCCCTCCTTGCCCTCCACATGAACCGGAATCGCTGGGAGATCCACCAAGGTACCCAGTTACACCGAATCAAATCTTTCTTATCGCGTGGGAAGAAAGCCTGGTCGCACTTGATTTTCTCCCGCTTCCCCTTCTTACCCGAAAAAACTTCCCCTGCTTGAGGATGTCGCCCCCTGGTCATCTTTGATCGTGACGCTGCTGTCGGCCGTTTAAAAGCTCTCGTGGGCGCCCCTTGATTCAACATCCACCCGCTTTGTCGGTTTGCCCCCGCAAGTGCAATCACAGCAAGGACTCGGTTTCCCTACCGCCCCATCGCCGATCGGATCGTCAGAAGTTTGGCCTCCACGCCAACGTCACGACGCCTTAGAGCTACCTGTTCCACCAGGTACCCAGCGCGCGCTCTCCAACAGCATCATGGCGGGATCTGAAGGACGTCGGTCGCCCGCGCCCGGGCACGACTCGATCGAGCCGAGCAAACCGGAAGCACCACACTACGGGCTTGAGAAGCAGCCGAGCTCCACGAGCAGCGTGGCAGCTGCGGCCCCGAGGGACGAGAAGAACGCATCGACCCCGATCGAGGAGCACTATGGCGTCGACTCGGAGAAGCAAAGCGAGCAGGTCGGCTCGCTCCAGGCCAAGTCCGAGTCGGAGCTCCCCAAGAAGGCCTGGGTGGCTTTCTGCGAGCGGCACTGGAAGAAGGTGGCCCAGCTGGTCACCTTTATGGTCTTCACCGCGTCCGTTCACACCTTTTCCTTTCTTTATTGTCGTCTCATACTTGAGAGGATGCCAAGCTGATGCATAGCCGCGGCACGAGCAGATGGTGGATCTATGGCCTGGTCTTCTTCCGGCATACCGAGGGCAAGGGTTGGCTGATTCCGACGCTGCTCTACCTCGCGATCCTCGCACGCCTCATCACGCTGTACCTCCCGGTGTCCCTCATCATGCGGCCGGTGCGCTTCATCTGGCTGCGGACCGTGGTTGTGGGCTACAACCTGATCCCGGCCAAGCTGCACCAGCCCCTAGCTGCGGTTGGCACGTTCGGCGTGTTCTTAATCGGCAGCTTCGTGCCCGAGGAGACGGGCGACAACACACGGGCGAACCGGGCCATCTCGATCTTTGGCTTCATCGTGATGTTAGCGATCCTGACAGCGACGTCGCGTAACTGGCGCATCATTCCGTGGCACACTGTCATTGGCGGCATGCTGACGCAGTTCATCATCGCCATTTTTGTGTTGCGCAGCAAGGCCGGATACGACATCTTCAAGTTCATCTCCGACATGGCGCGGCAGCTACTCGGCTTCGCGGGCCAGGGCCTGGCCTTCTTGACGGACGACGACTTTGCGTACAAACAGGGCTGGTTCCTCACGGGCGTGATCCCCGCCATTATCTTCTTCATCGCACTCGTACAGATGCTCTACTACGTCGGTTTCCTGCAATGGTTCATCCGCAAGTTTGCCACCTTCTTCTTCTGGACGCTGCGCGTGTCCGGGGCCGAAGCCGTGGTTGCGGCTGCCACACCCTTCATCGGACAAGGCGAGTCGGCGATGTTGATCCGACCCTTCATGGACCACCTGACGATGGCCGAGATCCACCAAATCATGACGTGCGGTTTTGCGACAATCGCTGGCTCCGTGCTGGTCGCGTACATCGGTCTGGGCCTTAACGCGCAGGCGCTTGTGTCAAGCTGCATCATGTCCATTCCCGCGACGCTGGCCGTGTCCAAGATGCGCTATCCGGAGACGGAGACGCCCGTGACGGCCGGCAAAGTCGAGGTGCCCGACAACGGGGATGAGGAGCACACGGTTAATGCTCTTCACGCCTTCACCAACGGCTCATGGTTCGGTCTCAAGATCGGTGCCACCATTGTCGCCTGCCTGCTAACCGTCATCGCCTTTGTCGGCCTCATTAACGGTCTGCTCGGCTGGTGGGGCGGCTACTGGGGGCTGACGGCCCCGGACAAGCCGGTGCTCTCACTCGAGCTGATCCTCGGTTACATTCTGTACCCGGTCGCCTGGCTGCTAGGCGTACCTAAGGACGACCTCCGGCCGGTCGGTGAGCTGATTGGCAAGAAGGTCATCATCAACGAGTATGCCGCGTTCAGCGCGCTGGTTACGGACAAGCGGTACAAGGCCATGGCCGCGCGGTCCCGGCTCATTGCGACATATGCCTGCTGCGTAAGCTTTTTAGTTTTTTTTTCTTCTGTTTTGCTCTTTATTCTCTTTTATGTTGTTTCCTTTCCTTGCTTGATCACGGCTAACAGACACAGGGTTTCGGAAACATTGGGTCCCTCGGCATCCAGATCGGCGTCCTATCCCAAATCTCGCCCCGTCGCGCCGGTGACGTCGTCAAGGTCTCGGTCTCGGCCTTTGTCTGTGGCGTCCTGTCTACCCTGACATCGGCCAGCATTGCCGGCATGTTGTTCACCGAGGACATGATTTGATCAGCAAGCATGGTGTTGTGAGCAGCGTGATGGTGAAATCAGCAATTAATCAGTGATTCCCACGTGATGATCCGGTGCCATGCCGCTCTCCAAGTATCTCCTTCGTCTATCAAACAACCGGCCACCCACTGGAGAAGTCAATCTTGTTCCATCCAAATTTCTTCTGGCCGTCCGCATAGCCGATTCGAGTGTCGACGTAGTGGTAGTACAGGACCTGCCAAGTTAGACGGTTTTCCCACATGAACCACGAAAAGGGGCAAACTCACCGGCCCGTTCGTCGGGTCCTGATAGACCCCCTGACCCCCTGGCCCATACACCCAATCGTGGGACCCAAGAACCAGTGTTCCCCCTCCCGACTGACACGACTTGCCGTTTTTATCGGCAAACGGCCCCGTGGCCGCACTCGACCGGCACACCATGATGCGGTACTCCTTCCCAGCCGCCGGCCTGTTCGCGTCGTACCCGCAGCACGAGCCCTTGGAGAAGAAGAGATAGTAGTAGTCCCCATTCTTAAACACCGTCGGTCCCTCCATGGCCGTGTCGCTGGGGTCAAACGCGACCTGGTAGACGCTCCCGTGTGTCTGCGTCGGCGTCACGCGCACGCGGTGGATGCCGTTCCAGAAACTGCCAAACGTCAGGAAGTAATTGCTCGTGCCCGGCTCGTTGATCAAGTTGCCGTCGATCGCGTTATACGCGGCGCCCGCGCTCGACACGACGCCTGTCGAACCCAGGTCGGTCCAGGTACCGGCGTCGAGAGAAGACGAACGGGCGACCCCGATGGCTGAGTCTTGCACGCCGAACGTGCTGACGGAGTAGTAGAGGTAGTACTGGTCGCCCACGAGGGAGATGTCAGGGGCCTGTGAGGTTGCGTCAGTGGGCAATTGCCTCTAGATCCTCGAGCTCCGCCAACGTCCAGGGATAATCACACACCCAGAGATCCTGGTTCCCGGCCAAGTTGATGGACGACCCGCTGGGCAGTGCCGCGCCCTGGTATGCCCACGGCCCAGTCAGGCTCGGCGCGGTGTGGATGGCGATCTTGCCGCCGGTCGAGAAGCGGAAATAGGTGCCGTCATTGCGGCGAATGATGGAGGGGTCGTGGGAGTTGTTGCATACGCCGCTACATGCCTCGGGGAGTGCGTAGGCGACAAGGGCTTGCAGGCAGAGAGTCGTGAGGGTGTTGGCAAGTTTGACCATCGTGAGCGTGCTGATCCGAGATGTTTGAATTGAAATGATTTTTATTGGATTTATTTAGGTAATTATATACACGTACCCGTTGAGAGGTCAAATTCACAGTACAATTTAGCACCTATTTTCGGAGAAGCGAGACCGCAGTCCATTGGATGTATAGGGCATTCTAGATTTTCCACCTATACCAGCACGTCTGAAACCTCCGTCGTTACGACGTTCCAGGGGCAGACACTGTGATGCGCACCAATGAGTCCCTGGGCCGATCCGGAAGCACCCGCCCGAAGGTGCCATCGCGACCGAGTTGGGTAAGCCTCTGTTACCCTCCCCGCGACGGCGTCACAGAAGAATTTCTCAGTGTTAGCGGCGGGCCATCAAGTTAATAGAGGCTAGCTTACTTGGTAGCTAAATCTCATGATTAACAATGAAACCTCGGCTGCGGGAACAGGAGCTGCGATCGAGTTTGCGGGCCCGACCATTGAGTCTCTGACCATGGAGGCGGATCTTGATAGGAGTCAAATAATTATACCTTTGGATTCAGACTGGAGATAATTCCTCGGTAACTTTGGGATGCGGGACATTGTCACAAGGAAGAAGGATAATTAAATCGTAAAAGCGCACACAATGACATTCTCCAAAAAAAGACTGAGCCAACCCAGGTCATCTCCAAGACACGATCGCATCTGAATGACCCAAGACATCCCAATTTATTCTTCCACATTCGAGCTCAAACCTTTCACCCTCGACACATGATTCTTTACCCAAGAATCAAGCAAACAAAAGAGACGAGACAGAGAGAGAGCGAAACCGACAGCTGAACCAGCAGCTGAACCAACGAACCGAGCTTCTAATACCGCCCACCGAATTACATCCTCTTCGCACTTCGCCCCGACCTGAGCCTCTTATAATTAGGCCCCAACATGACCATCCGATTTCCCGTCAAATCAATCCACCAAGTCATGCTCCTATTCGCCCCGCCGCGAGTGGCCACTGCTACGGGAAGCCGATGATTTACTAGATGCCTGTCCCTTAGTCGAAGAAGAATGACCTCGGGCATCCGACGATGGCCGAGTCTGCGGTGCGGAGTCCCGGTCGGCCGTGCTTGCGGTGGTTCTACGGCTACCGCCACCACCGTGTCGGGAGCTCGAGCTGCTGTGTTTGTCGCGGCTGCCCACACTGAGCGCGGACATGGCTGTCGAAAGGTCCGCGGGATCGCTGCGCCGAGAAGTATGACGGGATTTGGCATCTTCTGGGTTCGAATAGTTGCTGTAGCGGTGGCTACGGCTGCTGACCGAGTAACTTCCACCGCCGCCCGAGTAACTTCCACCGCCGCCCGAGTAACTTCCACCGCCGCCCGAGTAACTTCCACCGCCGCCCGAGTAACTTCCACCGCCGCTGGCAGAACTAGTGCGGGTCTGGAAAGAGGCCGGGGTAGGGGCGTAGCCCTGTCTGCTGTCGTTGAATGGATTGCGAGGGTCTGCTCCGTCCACGTCCTCAGGCGGAATCCTAGGGCGTGGCATCCTGATTCCCAGAGTTCTTGCAACCTCGGTGCAAGATGGGTTCTTGTCGCTTTCACCGTCACAAACATCCTGTTGCGTCGTTACCACGCCCATGTATCGATCGATCCACTTTGTTCCATACACAATCATGCGGGGGGGCTCGAACTCGTGCCAGTAGCGGAGGTCAGGGTAAATATCATTCGCAAGATATTCAGCGCCGTCCTCCGCATGCATGTTTACACAGAGGCGGCCGTGGCGGGGTTGTGCAGTTGTCGCTCGATACCACGGGAGATTACGACGCCGCCCATCGTACTGAATCCAATCTCGCCAACCACCCCGGGGAATGCTGCTTTGGAATATGCGGTACTCTCTCGGGGATCTGGCGATACAGAGGGTGGCAATCAATGCGGTACTGGTCGCTCTGGTCTTGTAATGACCGCGGGTGGCAACGAGATGCTCATGGAGCTCTTGCCCAAATCCTAGCAAGTCCTCCCAAGTCGGCCGCTCAGGGACGCCGAACATTCTGGTATAGGTGCCTTGTTCGTTCATATCATACTCAATCGCGCCGATGCCTATCTCACCAAAGTGAGGTTCGGTAGGGTGTGTGGAGGAGCTACCATGGCTCGACATGTTTCTTTGCGGAAGGCGGCAAGTGAAGTTGAAGGTGACAAGCTGGCTCGTGGGGAGCTAAAGGCCAAAGCAGAGATTTAGAATAATAATAAAAAAAAATGTTCGTGGGGAGTGATGCTACGGGAGTTGCACAAGAGTTTGTTGGGAGTGTTATTCTCGGCCAGCGAGAAGGTTCAGAGGTAAGTAGAAGGCGAACGTGGTCGATGGTGGTATGGAATGGAGGAGTAGAGGATGAACAAGCTCCTGCCACACGAGGCGATATATGTATATTCTCACAATCTGTCCTCCCCCCTATACTCCTATTCCACCCCGACCATGACTTCGGCCGGTCACCAACGACATCCTCTTGTGACGGTTGGCCTTGCCAAGATGGCCGGATGGGACACGAAAGGTAACCCCGGGGGCAAGGTCCCAGTGCTATTAGACCGGCTTCAAGGCCCGATCAGAGACGCTAGGGCGTTGCGGCTTGCCTGAGAAGCGTGTCGAGGTGTCTCAAAGGCTGTTGGGGGCGAATCCTGCACCTCAGGCCGGAGTTTAAAGACTGCTAACGGCCACCGAAAGAGGATTTGGAAATATCCGACACGGCAGTTTGCCGGCCCTCGGGGGCCATACGGGCCATGGTGGCAGATAGCCAGGTCTCAGACAGCTGTGCTGGCATACAACTGTGACTCGGCTTGTGGAATTTATATACACCCCCCGCCCCCAGCGGAGAGACCAGCTGAAGTATAGCACATTGAGGAGAGCGTGGGAGCGAGGGAAGCATACCTCAAGGTATAGTGTAGAAAGAACTGGGGGACCAGGTACCTGATTCGTGGGGCTGTTCCCTAATACTCGTGGGAGGCTTGTCATAAGTCTCGATTAACTATTGTGTGTTCGGAGACTACGAGTCAGTAGCACAACAGGATTTTGCAATGTGATTCGATTCTTCAAAACCTCGCTTAAAGAGACACCCCTCTCTCGTGGATTTGAGAGATCGGAGCGACCGAGATATCAGCGTGCCAGACATTCCCTTGTTTTCCTTCCGTTCCCTCGTCGTCCGACACTCAGCCTCTCAGGTACTGTACCTACCTAACTATGATCTCTGAATTCCTTTCTAAATTAATCTGGAACAACATCGGAGGGTTGGCTGTGCCGCATCTCTTGTGGCATTCCTAGGACGACGACGGACGACCTCCGGACCGGTCGTTGCTCCGCCCCAAGTGGAAGCCCATACCTCGTCTCGAGGGTCGAATCCGAGTGGCGTCGTGTGGGGGCCGAAACAAAGACTAGGGAGGACGATAAACGTTGATCTTGGGTCTGGCTTCCAAAAAATCAAAAAAATTGGAAAGAAAAACCGAACAACATTCATATTATCCAATAAACAATTGACCTGATTTTGCACTGTAAATAACGTTGTTAGTTGGGCGTTGTCCTCGCGTAAGACTCAATATGAAGTGGTGAGGTTCTGAGTGCGCACAGAAAGGTAAGTAATTAATTACCCCACATTTTCGCCCAACTCAGTCGTTGCCGCGAAACATCACGGCCCCCAAGGCCCCAACCAACCAACTCGCGACCAACCGATAGACCAACTGACCTGCCGCGGCGACAAGAGTAAAATGGAAATCTCAAACCAACAACGACACGAAAGCAGGAACTCCGGTAATTGGCAGAACCTAGGCTCAGCATCCACCCTGCGGATGCGATTACTGTCATATCGCCATGACACAGCCCTCACCAGCGGGCGAGTCACCGCTTCTGCGACTTAGCCCCCGCATTCGGCTCCGCATCTACCGCGAGCTCGGCCTAGGGCCATGGGGAAACTTGGTGCACCGCTTCTACCTCCACGCAGGACAGCTCCAGCTGCGACACGGACGAGGACTTCAAGAGTATTGGCGCTGGGTTCCCGACCCTGCCGACTTCCACGGCCTGCTCCTTTCTTGCCGGGCCATCTACGGCAAGGCGGTCGCCCTGCTCTACTCGACGAGTCAGTTCTTCATCCATTACTCCGAACCGCTGAGCGAGGCGGACCGACTTGAATGTGGTCAACCCGAGAAACCGATGTTGGGCCACCGGCCGCTGCAGGTACTGCATAACCTGACCAAGCCGTCACTGGCCCATCTCTCGTACCTCAAGGTCGTCCTAAATCAGGAGGCCTGCCACCAACTCACACTGCGCAATCACACCGTCAGGTGCTGTGTGGAATGTGACAGGTCTAATATGACCGATGACGATACGTTGACCAAGTGCGAAGCGGAACATAGCGATCTTCATCAGGCCCCGCTCCTCAGTAACGCCTTTCCGCATAACGGTGACGGCAACAATTCCGACGATAAGGCTAGAGTTGCCCTGAAAGATTGGCGTCTAGCCGCGACTCGACTATTCCCCCAAGTTGCCCTAGGGCACCTCGCTTTCTCCTTGGTCTGCGACATTGACCCGCAGCACCCTTGGGCCATGGAATTTGCCAAATCTATTGTAGCACCCATCCACAATCTCTTGCCCCGGGGCCAGTTTAAGGAATGCCACATTCGGCTGGCTAAAACCCCGGGTGGACCTTTACAACAGCTTGCCGAGGACACCTTCCGACACGCGTGTGGGCTCCCCGGGCTTCCAGGGCCGGCAACACCGACCATGAAGAGGAACTTGGCGACGCTTCCGCGCGAATTGCGGCTCCGGATCCTGTAGTATACCGATCTCGTTACGCCGCGGGTACAGGTGATCTGGGACCGGGACGAGCATGCGTATTGCGTCCGCCACTTTACGCCCAACCCATGGTACGGTCCCGATGAACAGCACGCCGGTCAGTTTGTAGGGTGTTGGGACGCTCCTTACCGGGACACAGGCCGAAAGGACCTTGGCCACGGCTGTTTTTGCCGCCGTCAGCACGCCGCGTTCTCTCAGGGATGTAAGTGCTGGGCACCCCCCGGCCCGACCTTGTTTCTCCTCTGCCGCATCCTTTACCACGACGCCCAATTCGTCTTCTTTTCCCACCATGGATTCATCGTCTCGGACTACAGACCGAGAAAGTGGCCAGTGAACACAGATCCCGGACCCTACGTAGCCCCAGACCTTCCCGACTTCCCACCCCCCCGCGAACGGTTTGCGGCCACGGAATTTCTGAGACACGTTCCGCCCTCCTCCCTCGCCTATATTCGCTTCCTCGAGATCACAATCCCTGCTTATCGCCCGCCCAGCATTTGGCCTCAGGCTCAAGATGCCGCGATGGAGGATTGGCATTCCACTTTTGAGTGGGCACGGGACAAGATGAACCTTCCACGGCTAGTCATCCGGTTCGACGTATATGGCGACCTGGCGCGGCGCTCGTACAGGATCACGGAGGTCGAGGCGGCCGCGCAGGTCAACACGTACATGCAACTGCTAGAACCCTTTAAGCGGCTGGCCGACGGCCCGAGTGGTGGCGACGGCCAGGGGTTGGGCGGCTTTTTCGCATCCTTTGCCTGGCCGTATAGATGGGTGGGTGACTGGCTGCAAGACAGCGTGAATGCCATGTGGGGTGGGCCGGACAGGCGAGAAGCTGAAAAGAAAGACCAACGCGCGTTTGAGCTACAGGCGCGTCGGTATGTCATGGGCGACCGATATGACCCGGACGCTACGCCTCCGCCCGTCAGTGATTGGGACCTAACGGATGGCTGACCAACCAGCACGATACTGTGGGTATTATCAGTTGGAGGCCAAGTTCCCTACTGTTAAGCCAATAGGTGTGTTGCTTCTGTTTCGTCTGTCACTAGAACCAGCGTCTCGTCTAGAGAATAGACATGTCTCCCTCCAATTTGCGGATTCTAACGAGCCCCTGAGTTGGAGTTCTATGTACGGACGCTCGGGGTGACTCGAATGGGCCAACGTCACGACGAGCTTGTATCGCAGTGATAATCCCTGTTCACGAAACGATCATCCTTAAGCTTCCTCCATGGGACGAGCAAAGGTAAATCATTGGTCCGGGATGAGAGTGACGTCGACCATCCCCCCTGACATCATCCTGAACATCCTTGCTGTTATTAATGATTTCCAATCGACAACCACCCACATCCATTCTTAATCCAGATCCCAATCTCGCCGGTTTTAGCACACAACTATTTTACTAGACACGCTTCACTTATGATGACGCGCATATCAGATGCCGTAAAGCACGACCACGCGCTCATCCAGCGCGCATTCCATCAACTCCGCGAAGCTGACCCGGATGTTCGCAAGCCGGACGAGTTTGTCTGGGCCCTGGACCGGTACTTGATTGTCGAGGACCTTGTGGTGTCGCCGGCCCTGGACAACCACATCACCAAGGGAAAGGAGAGGCATCGACGGCTGTCTGAAGATGTCGACAGCGTGAGCGCTTACCGATCCTACAATACTTAATCACAACCACCCCGATTAAACTAACGCGATAATTTATTGCACACCCAGATCAACGAAAAGCTCCGGCACATGCAGGCCTACAAGCCAGCCGAAGCCAGCTTCGACGCCTCGCTGAGCGCAATCTGGGTCGACCTGGAGCCACACATGCGCGAAGAGACGGTCACGAGCGGGGACCTCGGGCTGCTCGAAGCGAGTCTGTCGCGCGAGGCCTCGGAGTCGCTCGGGCGGCGGTACGAGGACATCCGGGAGCTGCTGCAGCGGCCGTATGGGGAAGACGGGGTGCCGGACCAGAGGACGTTGACGGCGATTCTGGAGATGCCTCGAGAGGAACTGATGGTTAAGTTGGGAGTGTCGGGGGAGTAAGGGGAAAAGAAAGAAAAAACACATATAAAAGTCAAGACAAATAAGAAAGCACAAAATGATCGAGATTGAAGTTCCGCACTACCTATCCAATTACCCAAACCGCCCATGACGCCCAGAAAGACTTGCAGCTAAGTCATTACGTCACCGTACATCCACGACGATGATCATCAACGGTTGTGTAAGTCAAGTATACCAACTAATTAGGTATTTTGTCGCGTGAGCATTGCCGGTCTCTTTTTTGACCAGCATCAGTGACAATGTGGTCTCTTATCCAGCGCCGTCGGCTTTACCAATACCAGCAGGCCGAGGCCGAAACAGCGAGACAAGCTCACGACCGATCAAACTCACAACCTCAAAAACCAACAAACAACGATACAGAAACCAACCAGCTTGGTGATAACCATGGCAGCACCAACAAGCACAACAAAATCTACATCCGATCCACCACCACGGACGACCCCCTCGACCCCCGCAACTGGCCACTCCTTTCGCGCGCCAAAAACATCGCCCTGCTCGCCTACCTCATCTTCGCGCAAGCCTGGGCCGGCGCCGCGGAGTCCATGGCCAACCGCGCAGCAAGCACCGAACAAAGCCACAGCCGCGTAGCCGAGAACCTCGTCATAGCCGTGTACCTCTTCGGCGTAGGCGCGGGGTCCTTACTCGCCGGCCCCGTGTCGGATACCATCGGGCGGAACGCGACCTACCTGACCGGGTCGTTTGCGTATCTGTGTTTTGTGCTGGGGGCTGCGCTGGCTCCGGGGTTCGGGGGCAGGGTGGTGTGTCGGTTTGGGGTGGGTTTGGCGGGGAGTGCGACGTTGACGGGGAATGGGGCGAGTGTGCGGGGTCAGTTCCGGCCGGTGAAGCGGGCGTTTGTGTTTCCTGTGATTGCGTGGGCAAATGTGGCGGGTAATTATACATTTATATCCCATTTTCGCTTCCTCGGGTTTAAAAGAGAGAAACTAATCAATATTAACGGGATAGCCCCCATGATAGCCCCTATAGCATGTGGCTGGATCGTGGAACGTCTCGGCTGGCGCTGGACAGAATGGATCACACTCATCATTTCCACTCCCGCCTTCCTGCTCGCCCTGTTCTTCCTCCCCGAGACCTCACTCCCGATTCTGCTCGACTGGAAGGCCTGCAGTCTCCGTCACGCCACGGGAGACACCCGGTACGTCTCGGAGCACGCCGAGTCAGCCCACTTCATGGAGCGCCTACAAAAAGGACTGGCCATGCCCGCGCGGTTTCTCGTCCGTGAACCTGTGGTAACGGTCCTGAGCATCTACCTGTGTCTTCTATGGGTGCTCGTATTCACCTTCCTGTCCGGTTTTGACTCATTGTTCACGGAAACCTATGGGCTCTCAACGGCCATGACGGGATCATGCTTCGCATCCATTGCGTCGGGGGCCACGGCGTTTACGCTGCTCGCACCGGGGCTGTACAGCTGGGCGCGGCATCACACAGAGCATGTCCGAGGAGCCCCCGTAGCACCCGAGTTCCGGTTGTGGCCGGGCATAATCGCAGGTCCACTGCTGCCCGTGGCGTTGTTTTGGCTTGGGTGGGGTAACAGGGCCGATGTTTCGATCTGGAGCAGTTTGGGGGCCTGTTTCTTGTTTGGCGCGGTGCTGATTGCGCTGTACGTCAGCAGCTACGAGTATCTGATTGATAGTTACGGTGAGAACTCAGCCAGCGCGCTGTCGAGCATCACGTTCCCACGGTACATGGTCGCGGGCGGGATGGTGATGGCGGCTAGGCCGATGTACAGCGGATTAGGGGTGCAGTGGACCATGACGTTGTTGGGGTGTGTTGCTGCGGTGTTAGCGCCGGCGCCGTTGGTGTTTTGGAAGATGGGGCCTAAGCTGAGAGAGCGGAGTGAATATGCCGTCTAGGGACCTATCGGGTTTAAGTAAAGGAACAACAAAGCAGTGTGTTGAAAGAGAAAAGAGAAAAAAAAAGGAAAAAAAAGCTCAAGCGTTCAACAAAAACTGTAATCATTGGGAAGCAACGCGTTGTATATCAGGTATGGTAGTTATAGGGTAATTAGACGACGCAAGATTGTACGTCTTGTAATTAGTATCGTATGTTCCAGGTTGTTAACTACAATGCTACTACAAATATATAGTAAACAAACAGCTTGGCAATAGTTTTTGATTGATCGTCGGAGAACGTTGGATGAATGCCCTTATAATTATTTTGCCTTAATTAATTAACTATAGGTACCTTGACCGCGAAGAACTAACCCACCTCCGACTGCACCCTTCCCCCAACCAAAGTGAAATGCCTAGGTAATTAGGCCTTGACAGCCGTTGACGGTAGTTCGATCTCAACAACCCATGGGAGTTGATGATGTGAATCTTCTTCCGACGCCGGCTGAACCGAGGCATTGACGAAGAGTGTTGTTGCCTGAGTAGGTTGGATGGGGTGTTTGTCGTGGGCACAGTGACTGGTGTATCGATAACCCTGAGCGTTTAGAGTCTGCAGCGCTGCCTTCTTCTCTGTCGCCATTTCGGGTGTATCCCACTTGGTCGGTCTCAATGTCGACAACGTCTCGACCACGGCGGACGCGTCGTTGTCGATGTCGGTGAAATGGGATGGGTTTTCGCTTGGTGTTTCTCCGCGCCAGGCAACGGCTTCCGCGCCCCAGCCTTCATGAATATGCCCAAAGCAATGAAGACGTGGGCGAGCCCTTGCAACGGCTGCAAAGAGCTGTTCACAACCTCCGCGCTGCCTGGAGGCTGTGAGGTCCAAGACGCCCTTTGGCGGGCCATGGGTAATGACGACATCGACTTCATCGCCAATCGCAAATTCGGGATCCTCACCGCGGCGGTATTGGAAACCCCAGCCCGCTCCGAGAGACGGCGTAAAGGGACTCGCATATACCATCAAGCGAGCACCGTTTTGAAGATCAAAATGGTGCACGCCTTCGTCGAGGAACACAATGTCATTGTCGCCGTCATTGTTGTTGCCGATGTCGAATAACCGCCGGGCCTCTCCGAACGATCCATACTCCCTGGTCATGAGAGCAGAGTCGATCGAAAATAGGCGATTTGCCTGTGCCGCTTTTTTTTCGTAGGCAGGGGTGTCGAGGGTAAAATCGTGATTCCCAGCAACAACGAGTTTTAAAGATGCGTTGATGCGACGGAGCAATGCCAAGGAAACACGAAATTCCTCGAGTTTTGATTCATCCGTCAAATCGCCGCAATGGATGGCGACGTCGACTGGCGTGTTTGGTATGTCGGGCCATGGTTTTCCATGTGTATCCGAGAGGATGAAGAAGCGAGTCTTGATGTGTGACATTGTGCAAGACGTAATTATAGGTAAAATCGTGAATGGTTCGACAGACAGGGTGACGAATGGGGAAAGATTATATAGGATGGAATTCGGACATGAGAGAAACAAAAGAAACATAAGTAGCGGGGAAGGGAGGGAGTATTTATAGTTGCAGTGGAAAGGTCATAGCACCATTGCTCGATGTCATTGTACATTATCACGCGCCCAATATGAAGCTCGTCGAATCCAAGCACTTCGATGATCAGGTAATATGGTGGTTCAGGCTTCTGCAAGAGAAACTGATAGGTAAGAAAAGAACGACAATACTACTGTTTGTATTTGCTAGAATCTTCTGGTTAGCGGGAGATAAAAAGCAATAATTCAGGCGAAGAGTTCTTGATACGGTTCTGTGCTGTACGATACATATGGAAGAACAAAAGAAGGAACGACTCATTTCATTTACCTCCCCGGAGTACGATACTCACTGACTGTCTGATTCAAACTCTTATTGTGAGTCGTGACATCGTTTTTAGCTGATTATGTACTTCCTGGAAATTGCCCCACTGTTCTCTGACGCCATTCAAACACCCCACCCACGAGCCCTGGATGTAGCTCGGTGATACGGCTAAAGACTCCCGAGGATAGCTCAGACTGAACGCTCTACTCACTTGACACTAAAGCCGACCTGACTCAACTCAGAAATCTAGCATCCAACATGGCTGAAGAAAACAACCCCCAACGCGACTATGACCTGAGCAGGCCCATCAACCTGGACGGCGTCGGCTTGCGCCAGAAGCTGACCTCGTACGGGGACGCGCACTTCTCGCTGTTCATGCGCAAGTTGTTCATCAAGGCCATGGGTTACAGTGAGGATGCCCTGTCGCGGCCCATCGTCGGCATAGTCAACACGTACTCGTCCTTCAACCCGTGCCACGCCAACATCCCGCAACTCATCGACGCCGTCAAGCGTGGTGTGCAGCTGTACGGGGGGCTGGCCATCGACTTTCCGACCATCAGTCTGCACGAGTCGTTTGCCGCGCCCACGAGCATGTTCTTACGGAATCTGATGAGCATGGACACTGAGGAGATGATCCGCGCGCAGCCGGTTGATGCTGTTGTGTTGATAGGGGGTAAGTGGAAGGAGTGAGCCTCGGATTGAAAAGGGGTAACTGACGAACAAGCCAGGTTGCGACAAGACAACACCGGCTCAGTTGATGGGCGGAATCTCGGCCAACAAGCCCATAATCCACCTCGTCACTGGCCCCATGATGCCCGGCAGTTTCAAGGGAACACGGGTCGGGGCCTGCACAGACTGCCGCAACAACTGGGCCACCTTCCGGGCAGGGGGCCTCGATATCGAGGACATCTCCAACCTCAACGAGGAGTTGGCGCCGACGGTATGTTATTCCCACATGATAATACGATATTCTCATCGAGAACCCGCAACTTAATTATTTCTTCCCCCACAGGCCGGCACCTGCGGGGTCATGGGCACGGCTAGCACAATGGCGTGTCTGCTCGTCGCGCTCGGGATGATGCCGATCCAAGGGGCCACGCCCGCGGCCGTGTCATCCGCCCGCCTGCGCATCGCCGAGTCAACAGGGGCGCACGCCGTGCAACTGACGCAATCCCACCTCGCGCCTCAGACCATCCTCACGCGTGAGTCCTTCCTCAACGCCATCACCGTGCTGCAGGCCATCGGTGGCTCGACCAACGCCATGGTGCATCTCATGGCCATCGTCAACCGCCATCCGACTCTTGCAGGCACCATCACGCCGGCCACCGTCGATGAGATTGGCCGCCGAACACCGCTGCTCGTAGACCTCAAGCCCAGCGGCAACAACTACATGACCGACTTCCACAATGCCGGCGGCATGCCCGCGCTACTGCACCAGCTACGCCCACTGCTCCACCTCGACGCTCTCACCGTGACAGGACACACCCTCGGCGAGGAACTCTCCAAAGTATCCATCCTCACCCTACCTCCAGACCACCCAGCCAACTGCATCCGCCCCTTCACCGCCCCGCTGTACCCCTCCTCAGCCCTCATCGTCTTCCAGCGCGGCAACCTCTCCCCAGGAGGCGCAGCGGTGCTCAAAGCCAGCGCGTCCAAAGACCGACGCCTCTTACAGAACTACCGCGGCCGCGCCGTCGTCTTCCACGGATCTGCCGATCTCGCCGCGCGCATCGACGACCCGGCTCTTGATGTCGACGCCGACAGCGTGTTGATCCTGACCGGGATCGGTCCCGTGGGGAACCCGGGGATGCCCGAGGCCGGGCTGATACCCATCCCGCGGAAGTTGGCTGCGCAGGGCGTGCAGGATATGCTGCGGATTTCGGACGGGCGGATGAGCGGCACGGCGGGCGGGACGATTGTGCTGCATGTGTCGCCTGAGGGGGCTGATCCGGGGTCTATTTTGGGGGTGGTACGGGATGGGGATGTGGTGGTGTGTGATGCGGAGACGAGGGAGTTGAGCGTCGAGGTGGATGAGAATGAGTTGCGGGATCGGCTGAGGCGGAGGAGGGAGGAGATGCAACACCGGGCTGCCAGTGCGGTGGCTGCTGGGAATGAGGACGGTCTTGGGGGTACTTTGGAACCATGGGTGGCCAGGGACCGGCTCAGGGGTTATCGCGGACTGTACATGCGCGAGGTCAATCAGGCCGAGCATGGCGCTGACTTTGCCTTCCTAACAGCTGCCGGGCCCGGTCCGGCTCCGCGATCCGCGCGATCTTGACACAGGGTTGCTATGTAATATTGACGGAAACTCGCACCACTGTATCACTCCTACGAAGTTGATCACCCGTACCTGCAACCGGGAAGCATGCTCTTTGCTCACGGATTCTACATGAATAGATAATACCACAGCTCCCCCTTCGCTAGTGTACCAACTGTGTAGCTCCAAGTAGATTTTGCCATAATATGGCCCAGCCCACCGGCCTCGGTCAATGCATGGAGTGAGTAACTCGATCTTCGGGTCTGGGGAACAACGTCACGGCTCAACAGCAGGGCCGAGACGGGACGAGTTGCCGTGCCGGGTTCATCATCACGGTTTCCCTCGACGATTGGCCCACGGCTCGACGGTACAAGGCGCCGAGGAATCAACCGTTTGCTCCCCGCACGGCATAACCCGGGTATGGCGCCGAAGAGGCACGGATAAGTTGGGAGTTGGGAAGCCGGGAAGTTAACAAGCCCGATGATGGGGTGGCCATTCCGCCCGTGACGTTCAATGCGCCGAGCCGCTATCGTCTGACATGTTTGCACCGGGTAATCTCACGCAGACAATTTCAGGAATCGTGACCCTTTGCACTCACAATGCGCTGATATTATAATGATATAGCTATAACAGTTATAAGTATAGAATCCCCACTCGACTTCCCGTCCCCCAGGTCGAGGTCAACTCGGCCCCTTAGACAATTCATATCGCCAAATGAATTTCTCCGCAAAATACCACCAGTAATGGCAGAATACGACGGACCCTGAGAATTCCGGCCCGCCCAGCTGCCAAGACGCAGGACTACCACTTGAGTCTATTGTAACAACCGGCCCAAGAACCCCAATTTATTGCGTCTCGACACCAGTGAATCCAATCATCTCCACCCGGTTAGCGGCACACAGATGTCCAAGACTCATATAAGACACTCATCTTTTAATGGCGTGCTCTAGACTTAGTCGGGCCGGATGGAAACGCAACTCGTAAACCCACACAAGGCTCCGCGGTGGGCAGCCGAAACCCAAGAAGAAAACAAAAAGCGCCGGACGGCGGCTCACAATGCGACCGGAAGCACTCAATAGAGCATTGTGCTTCAAACACCCGGCTGCTACATAAAGCAGGTCCAGAACGTCTATGCCTAATGTACCATAACGTCTATACCTAATTACTATACCTCCAGCGGCCCATTTTCCCACGAGACATAGCCTCGGGTGATGAATGCGAGACCTTTAACTCTCTAATATTAACGCCTTCCAACGCGACCAAAGTCTTGATAAGCGAATGGTAATACAGCAGCGAGACAGACATGGTGGGCGAGATGGAGGGGTCGGTATGGTCTATGAACGTTCCGGTCAGTACACCGAGGCCCCTCCCGACTACCGAAACTGATGTCCTTACCGTTAGTCGCCGCGTTGAGATTGATTGGAGTCTCCCTATAAGGCCCGTCCAGCGCAGTCGTAATCAAGCAAAGTACCTGATAAAATCATCCATCGGCTGTCAGGTACTTTACATCGTCTTCCAGCTTTGCAACGACCGTTTCATAAAAGTTCTGGCAGAAGCTATCATCTTCTAATCCGGTCACGTTCAGCCCAGTATCAAGGCACCATTTGACGGCCGCAGCGTAGTTCATCCCGCCCTTCGCGAGGACCTCTCCGTTGTGTCGGTTGGCGGCCTCGCATTTCTCCAAGATGGACGCCATGTCCATGTTGCCGGACATGTCTAATGACCCAATGACCTTGCCGATGATTGGTTGTATCAGCAACGCACCGAGGGAAAGAACTGTGAGATTCACCGGCCTGGGGCCCTTCGGGGGTTGTGACTGGGAGGGGTGGCTCTCTGCCTTCAGGTCTTGGACAACAAATGGTCGGTACGTCGACTCGCGGGTACCAACAGAAACTCGCGTAGTGTCGTTTTCTGGAAGAAAGACGACATCGTCCAAGCTCATGACTCTCGGCAACCATGGTGTGTTGTAGAGATGGAGAATGCTGATGGAAACGGCGACGGCAACCCTCAGTTTGTCGGGGTATTCAAATGGAGGTAATGCGGTATTGGGATTTCCGCCGATGATTACCTCTCGTAACGTGACGGTAGTACGGCCGATGCTAGACTGAGGGCTCCGTAGTGGCCGCAGCTCAAATCTGTGGTCTGAGTGTGTGATGTAACCATAGCATTCTACTGTCGGTTCATCAGGATTCCTATGGGCTGACCGGCATGGCTGGTACATCACTCCCGTGCCGTGTGCTGAGGGTGTACTTGGGGACGTCACTGTTGAGACAAGAAGACTCCGCGACACTCCCACGAGCGTCTGTGTAGCCGACATGGATGACGTTTCTCTCGTCAAGCTGAAGCCCAACGATTTCGACCACCCGGCGGCACGAGATACCTTTGAGGCCTTCGCAACGGGAACAGTAGCGGCGCTACCATACGTCAGGGCCGGCTCGGGCTTGGGATGAGTATCTGCGAGCTTGATGCAAATTCCCTCCCATACTGCCGAGGCTGAGCTGCGTTCTCTTTCCTCCGCCAGCCTGGAGCTAAGCTCGACATGGAATCCAAATTTCTGGGCAACATCGTCGTCGATGTCGGTTGGTACGAGAACTGTGCTTCTAGGCTCCAGTTCAAGGCAGGCTGTATGGCGTTTCGCACAGCAGCTGATTGACGCACTGTAGAGACCCTTGAAGATGCTGCGGGTTAAGCTTCGAAGCAATGCCACTAGTCGAGCCTGACTCCTGTGTTTTCTGCTCGTCTCGAGCCCACAGTTTTGGTCGGTGATATCGTGGAGAATGGAATTGGCGGTTTTGATCCTGGTTAGGATTTCTTCGTAGTCCTTCTTCTTGAGAGAAAATGATGCTCCCCGTTTCAGCTCCCGCAAAATCGCAACGCGGTCAGTAAATCTAGGCTGCGTATGACCATGTTAACAAACGAGCGCGCAGCTTGACTACCTACCTAGGTAAGGTAGATCCGTCACGTCAGGGAACATACGCTGCCATCAGCTTCCATGCATAACTTCTCCTGCAGTTCCTTAACTGCTCCGAGCATCTCGGAGACTTGCTCTTCAAACTTGGTGGATGTCGTCCATAGGCGCAGTCGGAGTTGGTCACTATACAATGCCCATTCGGGGCCGAGGGGGGCCCGGACAAGTCGGTCTATTAGCAAGTGCGGGACAATGCCGTCAAGGAGCACCTCGCAAGTTGTTTCTAGCCGGATCTGCTCCGTCTCGAGATCGTGGAGTAAAGCCTTAAGATTGCGTTTAGCATCTTTCATGGACGAAAGTATATCCATGTAAGCTTTGGCCGCCTTAATTGCCAAAGGCAAGACGCCAAGGACGACACCTGCCACTTCGAATCCGGACATTGTGGATTGAGGACGATGCTAATTGCCATTGAAGGAATGAAGGATATGATGCGGCTTAAAGACTTGACGCAACCCCGCTCTAAAGTTCTTGTCTGCATATGAACCACCTGCGTAACAGGAAGGCACAGCACCCACTCCAACCAAATTAGGTGCATTCACGCCCTGCACCTGCCGCGCCAGCCGAAAAAGAAGAGGGTCTGAGCACCGAGATAACTGCAGCCGTCAACTGGATTGGTTAGGTCGGTAAAGACCCCCCATAATCACCTCGCTGTGGCCAAAAAAAAAAAAACGGCAGACCAAGCCCCAGGATAACTTAATTGTCTACAAGCATGACAAAAAAGAATAAATCAGAAAAAGTGAAAGATAAAAAAGAATAAATCGGAAAAGTGAAAGAAGATAAAAAAGAATAATCAATAAATCGGAAAAGTGAAAGAAGATAAAAAAGAATAATCAATAAATCGGAAAAGTGAAAGAAGACAAAAAAGAATAAATCGAAAAAAAGTGAAAAGGACAAAAAAGGAATAGATCAAAAAGGTGAAAAGGACAAAAAAGAAAAAAATCACAAAAGTGAAAAAAAGACGAAAAAGAGTAAATCGAAAAAGTGAAAAGGGACAAATTAAGCTACCTGGCTGTTTTAGTGTAGTCTGCCGCTTTTTTTTGGGGACAGCGAGCAGGTAATTAATTACTTTCATAAGGTCTCTTCCCCACACCCACGGTTTCCCTCGCCGCCCCGTCGGTTCAACTTTCACCACTCCGAGAATCGTCAATTTGTCAAACAAAATGGTGGTGCACAGCCAAGGCGAATCTCAACCTCCCATTGCCACGATCGTGTCCTACGCCCTTTCGTCGTTCGAGGCACTACTGTCCGCACTGGATGATACGCTCGCCGAAAGGGCAGCTGCTGTGTCTCACCTTGCACGGTTCAAGCTATGGGCCGGAAGTCTGGGCGCGCATCGCCCGTCGGGAAGTCGCTCGCTTGCGTACCGGCTTCGCGACGCCTCGACAATTAAGAATCACGTCGTCTCGTTGCTTCAAGGCCTCTTCGAATCAGTTGACGAGGGTAAGCCACGTTGGAATCGCGAAATTTCCACGTGAACAGATATGGGGAGGTAGTTGCTGACTGGGCTTAGGAGTACGGACTGCAAAAGAGACAAGTGGAGAAGTCTCGGTTCTGGCCGCTCAGCAAAATGTCGGGGTTGAGGTTGGAGACTCGACTGATGTTGCTCTAGAAGACTACTTCCGGGATGACGACGATGGGCATTCCGAAATCGGTCGCATCCTAGATGACGTTGGGCACGTCGTCGACTGTCTCTTCAGACTGTCGATAACGATCCGGAACCCTGCGCCACACGACCACTTCAAATCAAGAGTCGGGACAGATTTGGTCGGCGTCTACGAACAATGGGATATCAAACATATCCGCGAGAAATTTCCTAACGCCCTCCCCGAGCTCGCAGAGCGACTTGGTAAGGCTACCGCACGCCGGCGGCAGTACTTCAAGTACCGCGAGGAGCACGTCGGTAAACTTGCCGAGGGACTAGATGCCGCGGAGGTCGTGGAGGGCGATGGGGGAGACAAGGCAACGACCAAAGCGTCATCTATTCCCAACTATCTCAAGGAATCGCACACCATAGATAACTTTGCCGAAGTAGACGCCGAGTCCAACATCTCCAAGACCTCATACGCTGTGTCGACAGCCAGTGAAACCCAGCTACGAGTCCCTCCGCTGCCAGAGGAGTCCTCTGACGGCCCTTTCCAGTGCCCCTATTGTCGCACGATTGTGTCAATCAACACGAGACACGACTGGAAAAAACATGTCTTCCGGGATCTCCGGCCATACGTCTGTCTCTATAGCTCGTGCACGACGCCAGAACAGCAATACCTTCGTCGCAGCGATTGGATCGAACACATGAACCGGCACCACTGGAGGACCTGGCGGTGCCCCTACGGCAGTTTGTGTGATGGCTTCGGTTCGGTCCGGGACTTTGAAGAACACGTCAAAGGGAAGCACTCGACCCACGGGTCATTCGACACGCTGCAGAGACTGAGTAGCCACACTGATCTCGCGAGAGCTAAAGGGAGTTGCCCTCTCTGTTCCGATTTCCATATCATCTCGCACAAGCAATATATCTCGCACGTGGCCGCCCACCTCGAGCAGCTTGCACTGTTTGGTCTGCCTAATACGGAAACCGAAGGAGAGGAAAGCAACAATATCGGGAGCAAAAGCAACAGCCAAAGTGGAGATGGAAAGGGGTATGACGCCGGGAGTCTTTCCAGCATGGATAGTAACTATATCGCGGGGCGCGAGCGTAGAGATGCCAGTAACATCGATATGGAAGAGACGGATGACGATGAGGGAGAGTACACCGCGGACCATTTCGGCACCATCAATGATTTACCAGAAGACGACAGGTTGTTGCTTAGACTGCGAAGTACCACATACCTGGAGCACTTTCCGGCGCACTCGATTCGTGACGGAAAGCTCTTAGTAGGTGACGTGGCCGCGCGAATATCCATGACCGCAGACCTCCCGATCCTGAAAACTCGGCTCTATTACGGAGATCGGGCTCTGAGGAATCGTTTCGCGCGTATCCGAGATTACGGTGTTCAAAACAACAGTGTGCTCTCAGTGCAAGTGCGTAAGCTGCCACTCGACGTGGGCAGTGATCCTTACATTCAAGAAGCAGCACAGGGGCAAGAGCAAGACAACGTGCATGGAAGGCAGTTAGGGGTGGATGACACCTCCCCTTCAAACCCTTTGGTACAGCCCGATCTAGCCACAGACTCCACGTTTGAGCCAGTACAGCCTGGCCCCAGCGGCTCCCCTCAAGAACCGACAAGGTACTGGAGTGTATCAGAGACCCTTGCCTTCCCCGGGCTGCTCCGTACTTTCGGCACGGATTGGGCTAAGATTGCCGAACGCATTCCAACCAAAACAGCAGCTATGGTATGTTCCACGGCCCTTTAATGTCAAATCCCGCCAACTAATGTTCTACTTTAGGTCAAGGACTTCTACGTCGGACATACAAGAGAGGGCGGCAAACCGGAGTGGGAGCTGTTTGCAAGGGAGGCCGATGCCAAGGGCCAGAGACAGGAGAAGCAGCCCGAGCCCGCTCCTCCTCCTGATGGGCCGTTGGGGCGGATCAATAAAATATCTGCCCACTTTGAGACTGAAATGCGGCCTCTCTGCGAAGAGTTCATTGCAAACCCCCCAGCGACGGCTTCCGAGGCTATTAAGGGGCACAGGGTGTTGTCTGAAACGGTGGTTCGAGACGTGCTTCTGCCCCTTGACGGTGTAAACATATCGGGGGAGGAAGGTGCTCGCCAAGCGAGGAAGAAGGCAGTCGTCGAAGCGCAGAAAGTTTTAAACCGTATGGACGCGGTGATTGATTCTTAGCTATAAAGGCACACACCTGAAGGAACGATGAGAAGCTTCTCTGTGCGTACCGAGAGGGGGCTAATGGGTCCCGCGACTCGCTATTGATGATTGAATCTCGAAAGTCTATATACAGTCCACTAAAATTACAGTGGTACTTTCGTGTACTTTGCGACGTAACCGTGGGCTTCAAAAGGCCAATCTCCGCTTTATGTTATGATTCGCCCGCTACTTGTCTTGGTATATTGGCCTAGACTGGTCCAGATGGTTCTCCCGCTCCTAGCGGTTCTACCACAGCAGCTTAACAACCTAGTGTACGACTAAATATCGTCTGCCTGGGGGATGTTAACAGTGTACAATCAGTTCCGTAATTATTTCTACATTAACCGACTTGGACGCAAGGCAGGCCGGCCGTAGCTGCGCCAGAAAAGCAATGATGGGTATCTATCACAAAATCTAAAAGGTACAAACGTATTCCAACCCTGTCCACCCATTTTCCTACCCCATTTCATACCGTACACGAGGTGACTGCGACACCCTGGGGTAATACGCGGGCAGACTTGCCGGCATCTCCGCCGACAGCGACTTGCCATCAACTTCGTGTAAGGGCTTCGTCCAAGGTTCACCGTGCGCCTCATACAAGCCGTTCGCCCCCCGAGCCCATCCCCCATCAGACGACCCTGACGCGTCTGCCCCGGCCACCCCGGCAGAGGCAGCTGCCTTCTTTTTCCTCCTCAACAACCAGAACACGACCGCGCCAATCACAGCCCCAGCTGCGACGGCACCCACTGCCACGCCGATAACCACGCTCGTGGGAAGCCCAGCTACCGATCCAGGAGAATCCGGTGAGCCGGACTGCTTAGTAGAACCGTCGGGCGAGCCGGCTTCGCCCCCCGACGACGATGATGACGTTGATAATGACGAAGACGAGGACGAGGACGGCTTCGAGGCAGACGAGCTGGGGCGGGCGGTGCAGGAGGCTTCGACCTCCTGGCCGTTCGGGTCGACAGCCACTAGGTCTGATTCCTTGGTCGGGTTAGCCGCCCACAGCGAGAACTGGCCGGCATCTTGGTTAACCATGAGGTAGGCAGCAGAAAGGAAAGTGGTGCCAAGAGCGGCCATGTCGAGGGCATTGACGTTCTGCATTGAGTTGACAAGCAAGTTGGGCCCGGAGGAGTTGGTCACGATTGCGCCGGAAGACAGATGGATGTCGGTTTCTGGGACAACAAGCAGGTCGTTGGGGATGCGGACGGTGAGGCCCGGGACGAACTTGAGGGTAACGTCGCCGCTAAAGCTGTTGTGAGGATTGTACTTGTCAGAGAGAGAGCAAAGATACAAGGTAACATGGTTTCGGGGCCTACGTACGGTGTTTGGCCGGGACGATACCGCATATTCCAGAAGTTCAACCCGTGTGAACGGTCCAGGTCGGAGATATCTAGCCGATCATCTGATACCTCGAGCCACCTAGTGAAGTAAGGGTCCAGTGGTATGTTGATGAAAACCGGAAGGCTGGGGGCAATGCAGGCCGTGATGGACTCTGAGCGAGAGCCTTCAAAGAGGCTCACATCGGTGCCATTTGGGAAGTTAAGCTCGATGTCGGTGATGGTGACAACCATGTTGGTGTCGCATGCGGTCCCTGACGTCAAGGGGAGCGTGTATTTCTTCCCGGTAACCTTGGCCTTGTCGTAACCGCCAAAGGCCATAGCCCCGTCGATCTGCGCCGACGCCACGCCCCCGAACCGGCCGGCAAAGAAACTGAAGGTCCGGGAAGCAATCTTTCCGGACGCTTTGAGGGCATGAAGAAGGCTAGAATTCGAGCCTACCCCAAGAGTCATCTGGGGATAGTAGCCTTGTTGTTCGAGGTCGTTGATGACCACACCCATTGGGAAATTGGCGATCGAAGTGTCGGTGTTCAACCTCAATGTGTCGGCGACATATTCCATCTCGTTGAACGGCGAATGGTCGGGCGGATAAGCGTCTTTTGAAGGCGTTGTCTGGGTTTTGGATGCGGAGCCATCATAATTGCCGCCCCGGTAAGTAGTGCATGCTAACGCAGACCAGCTGGAGTCCTGACAGTGGCCATCCGTCCCGTACAGATATGTGTTGTTCGACCTCCTAGTTCGTCTGGTTAGGACACCCTCGTGACCCTCCTCGCGAACCCTCGTTCAATTCTGAGCACTCACCATCCTGGCATGAAGGCGAACGGCTGAGGGGGGCTTCCGACTGCCACCTCAACTCCTCGCCTGAGGTTCTGGTTTGACAACGTTACGTTCCCAACGGGGACTGTGATCGGGGGCGGCGCACAGTCAGTGGTCGCCTTGGAGTATGCAATCAATAAACAAAACACAAGCCATGGCATTGTGTACCCCCAGGCACTTAGATGCTGAAGAGGCATCTTCAGTTTCAGGGAGCAAAAAAATCCACGCTCAGAAACCAGGCAACGAAAATCAAATGACAAACAAAGAAAGAGAAAGAACAAAAACACTGCGGTTGATCATTGCTCCAATGTTTACGGAAATGGGTTCCGCCTCGCATTAAGAGTTGATGGCCTGGCGTCTAAGGACCCCAGTTGGCCCGATGCTTTTGCGCTGGCGTGGAGTGTTGGTTCCATGATGCTGCAGTCGTTGTTCCCTTTGCAACTGTGATGAAGTCCCATCCAAGGAAATAAAATTAGCCTGCTTTGCAACTTACATATCGCACAGTGCGCGTTGGGACAACGACTCGCTTCCCCACCGGACCAGGATCAACCGCGAGTCACATTCTCACGTTTAGCGCGCCGGAGTTCGACAGGCGGCTCTCTTAGGCTCTCACCCCACAGGATCGCCCATTTCCATTCAGCCCGGTCGCCGTCATGCATGCGCGGCCAGGGCTGGCGAGACGACCCTTCTTCCTCGCAGCATCTCTTCTTGAGATCTCAGCCGGGGATTTAAACATCTCTTCTTCTTGATATCTCAAGTGCTCACCTTGCCGAGCATGTCACACTTTTAATATCCAGTTCGTTATGGCTTCTCCCGCTTCATTTGTGTTCGCGCGCAGGCGCCGGATCCAACTCCTTGCTGTCGCTGCCTTTGTTCTCGTTATTGTCTGCCTTGAACTTTACTCGCTCAGCCGCGACCCCGACAGCAGCTATTTGCGCTTCGAATGGCCGAACCCCTTCCGCGGGGCGCCCGGCGCCAAAGCCAGGCCCGCCCTCGCCCTTCCGGCCGAGTACGACGAGTTGCTCGAACATCCCGTCCCGCAATCCGAGTACTGTACCGAACGCTTCACGCCAAGCTATCTCGATGGCTTCCGCACGCACGCGATCCAATACTGCGCCACGGGCTCGGCCGCCCTGCACTGTTTCCAGGGCCATAATCGCCCCAACGGTGAGATCGACTCGGTCTGTATCGGACAAGGCGCCACGCTGGACGTGGACCGCAAGCAGTTTGCGCTGGATTGCGAACTGCGGGACCCTAACGCAGCCGAGTCGGAACGCGGCCTAATACCGTTTGACCAAATCAGGGGCGAGTGGTACGACAGCGGCCCTCGCTTCACCTTCGACCACTTCGTCCACATCGGACGCGACTCATCGGACGCGCCAGCGCCAACGACGCCGCAATCCTCCCCCAGCAACACCCCCAAGTTCGCTCTACTCGCCAAGCGCGAGTCCAACTCCAACATCTGGCACTGCTTGATGGAGATCATGACCATGACTATGAGCTTCGACCTGCTACGTACCACCGCTGACCCGTCACGCGAAGGCGGCCCCTTTTTTGACGACCGCGAGGACGTTCCAAACACCGAGGTCATCGTGGTCGACGACCTCACAGACGGCCTCCTGCTGGATCTCTGGGCCCTAGTCACCGGCCGGCCACCCATCCGCCTGAAGGATATCCTCGAGGATAAGGAGAAGGCCCAGACCTTTGCCGAAGTCCCGCGCAGCATCATCGTCCCAATCGCCGGCGCCGCCAACCCAATCTGGCAAAACGATTGGGACGACCACGATTGTGGGCATGCGCCCATGCTCCGCGCATTCTCCCACCGCGTCCTGGGCTTCTATGGGATCCCGACTCCAGCGCTGATTCCCCATGCTTCGCACTCGTCCTCGTCGCCGGCGCCTGTCAACCTCACCTACATCAACCGCACCGACAAGCGCAGGCTGGTGGACGACGAAGCCCTCTTAGCGGCTGTTGAGGCCAAGTATCCGCATGTGCGGGTCCGATCGGTCGACTTCTCGGCTATTTCCTTTGTGGAACAGCTCCAGCTAGTACGCGAAACGGATATTCTGCTGGGCGTTCACGGCGCGGGGTTCGCCCACACCATGTTCATGCGGAACGATCACGGCGCCGTGGTGGAGATCCGGCCCGCGACCAACGACTATAGGGGGTTTCGGAACTTGTCTGTCATGAAGGGCCTGCACTATTTCACTGCGTACGGTGCCCAGGTCCCGGTCGGGAAGCAGCCTGGCAAGCGAGGCGCTGGGGCTGCGACACTTGCCAAGCGGGCGTCGTGGCATTTCGATGATGTCAAGATGGAGAAAGAGGAGTTCATGAAGCTGATAGACGATGCTATTGCTGCGGTATCATAGCCGCGGTATCTGATGCACCCTTTCTTTTTTGGATTTCCGTTTTTGTATACACCAGGTTGGGCATAAGCGTTAACGGGGTTTGGACACAATGAGTTATCACAGTCATAACAAGATATATATATTTGATACCCAGTTAAACTACGAGGAGCCTGATCGTGAACACTTGTTTGACCATAATTCTACAACAGAAAAGAGCAAATGTTAGGGACTAGTTCGTCGGGCTCCCGTTACCGCAACTCAAGCGCAACTTAGATCTACGCATATCGTGTATGATATAAAACGTCCCCAAGAAGGGACTATCCAAATGGTTTCTAGCCGCAGACCTGAAGTTGAATTTAGGCGCGAGCACAAAGTCTTCGCATCTTCTGGGCACCAGTCCTCGACACCTTCCAAGGCTCTGTTGAGTCAGCAATTTAGAGTGGAAAAAAATGAAATAATTAGCAACTCCAAATTCGCCCTCCAATACAATAATCACGCGCAGGTCTTCGCTTTTGTTGTTACTCAAGGGTTACTGCTTTCAATCCTACTAGCTATTGGTTCTAGGCCATTCTGAATAGGCGGGACATTTAGGTGCAATTAGAATTGCACACTAAGTGCTTCACACCCGAACAACCTGCATCAGTAATTATGTTTGCATTCACACTGGCACTAGCACATCTGCATGAGAATCTACATTGTAAATTGCAATTGCACCTACTTCCAATGTCACTCACTACCAGTTCATATACATTGAAACTGATAGGTCATGTTCCTAACACGGGTAGTGCAGCTCTTCTAATCATTGTAACTTAGTTGTTTGTTCGCTTTGCTGGGCTCTGCAATCAGGCGTTTGAATATAATGTAGCAGGCCGTGGGACCTGTCTCGTTTCCCAGTTGTGGCTGGTAACGCCACTCATGGACACAGCGCTCCAGGATATCGAAAACTCTTCTTTCTTCTCCCACGCACACATGGTCGAGGCCTATTGCGAAGAACTGGGCCGTTGGAAGTTGGGCGAATCCTGCCCCTCCCCACCCCTCCACAACGAGGGGCTAATGCAAGGGACAAGAAACCAACCTCGGCCGCCACAGGCAGCGGAGCAACCAGCTTGACACTCACTGGTACCCTCGAGCGCAAAGTGCAACCGACCGTCCGACCACCACCACATGGCAGCTTGTCAAGCGTTCCAGACAAGGCACGCAAGCCGCCGGCTGGAATCGATCGGCAGCCGGTGGCCGTCCATCCCACATAAAAGGTGGGAACCGTACCTCGCTCTGAGTGGCGTGCCTGAATAAGAGCGTTCCATCCGTTACGGGAACCGGTCAGCCCTGTGGCTACGATGATAGGGTTCTTGAGGTTCGCCGTCTTCGTCCCCAGGGACGGATGGTACGGGACTGTGATGTGATGAGAGGGCCGGATCAATCAGAGTTTTCAGGCCGTCATAGAATACTACCAGAGGACGCAGGGTCGAGGAGATAATCTTTCTGGGTATCTCGTGGACGGAAACCTCGGCCGCCCGGCGCGTGGACACGTATCCACGGCGAAGAGATGTGGGCGTCAGGCACCGCACGAACGGCACATCACACGACATGTATGGCTGTCCCCCGCGGGAGTCATCTTGGTCAACAGCTTGGCTCGTTCTTATCATACGACGGCTTCGGTCCTTCAACCTTGTTCATATGCCTCGCGAATCAATATCGTCTGAAGGTCATCTCGAGAGAGGAGGGCGTGGGGTAGTACTCATCCATGTTGGTAAGCATCGAGGGATGGTGGGGAGATCAATGACGATGACCCGGCTGTCCGAGTCGGAGTGAGCACTCAGTACTCACTTGTTGAGCAGCACCGACTCGTCGAGCCGAAGAGCCCTCGCATCGGAGCAACACAGCATCCTGCGGACGGTCGAGGACCCGCATTTAGGGTTTGCAAGTGGAACCGGCACCACACACCTCGCCCAGCGTTGCAATGAGGGTTCTCGATTTGGTCGCCTCTGTGCCTCTTTCTCGCCACAGCACCACGGCTCGCGTCCGAGAACCACGGATTTGTCCCGACGCTGGGATGGTCTGGCCAGAATAGAACAGGTTGAAAGATAAACTAGGAGTAACAGATGTACCTCCGTAACGTGGACTCGATTCCATGGCCCAGTCGTCGTCTCAATTCATCGACGCCGTACGCGGGCAACCTGGAGACGAAAGGCACGAGGAGCGTGTCAATGGCTCGACACGCTTACGCAAGGTACGCGAGGCCGGAGCGAATCAAAAATGCGCAAAAATCGCCAACCGTTGGGCGGGAGGCGATGGTTGGGTTCGTTGCAGCGACCAGTTTCGAACCCATTTTGGGAGATTTTTCGACATTTTCGGGGGGATCCCAGCACAGATGGTGGGCTCGGCCGAATCCGGCGGACCCACACCAGCTGTTCGTCCCAAGCCTGGCAGGTGGCAGACCCAACGGGCACGGGAGAGCAGGCCCGAGCTTGCGGGGTCCGAGCTCCTCCATCGCCCCACCACTGCAAGCTCCATTTTCACGTCACATCAATCGCAACAAAGTGCAGAGTTTGCTGGCCACATCCTTCCGTTCCTTCGATCAGGTTCGGAAGACCGAATTGGCGACCAAACGGAACGGCGGAATCAAACCGGCCCCGCGAAGAGCCACAAGACGGCCTTCCAAGTGCGGCGTTTGGGGCGTGGCTCACCGTCTTTCCAGCCTCCAATTGCCAAATGTGTCGAAGCGCCGGTTCAGAGTTTTCCAACCTCACGACTAGCAAGGGCATTTGAAACTCAAGGAGCTCTGACCGCCGTCTCGTGTAAGCCGTGTATTATGCCCATGTTCGCGTCACCGCCTCGACACACGCGTGCTATCCATAGCGTAGTGTACTCTGAACGAAGTACTTCGTACACGAGTTCGAGCTTTGGCACCACGAGTTGGGGCACAAGCTTCGGCTGACCGTGGCCCTCCAACCCTGGGCGTGATAGGCATGATCCGCCAACGGCCGGAGGTTCTGGAACCCGACTCAACCCCACATTCGCCGAGAGTCAACTTTCGACTTATCAACCCCCGAAGGAACAGAGGAGAAAGCTGGAGGAAATTGAGCACGCGGGCGAACCAACCCGCTCCGAACACAGATATCACGTTGTGGGATTGACCAAGCTCCAGGAAGCTCAAGGCCAATTTCCTTCTTCTGCACCCCCAACCCGACCCCAAGCTGCGAGCTCCCCCGCACGCCGCCCCCGTCCCGTCGTCGACAAGACCGCCGCGCACATCGGCAGTATGTAAGCTTAACGGCCCGTCTCTGCGGTTGGGCCGGGGCCAACACTGGGAGCATCCGTGGCCGGCCCCCATGAAGCCAGACCAACCATCCGTTCACGTTGCTGTCTCGCAAATTCTTCGTCATGCTATAAGGTTCCCTCCCACGGCTCATCGCTCGACGTGTTCGACGCCTCAAGCACGGTGCCATTGGCCCACCCGCGCGCCACAAGCCGTTGCCCAACCGGTGAACTGATGATGTGAGTGAGCGAACTCTGCGGGGCGCGTTGCTCCTGTGTGTCAGGCCAGCGATTGCGCCGCGCAGATTGATTGGATGCGAGCGACTCCGGCTCCGGCGTGCCAGATCGCGAGCCACAGCACCAAGGCCGTCGTTTTTTCCCTTCTCTTCTCTTGGGCCTTGGCCCACCTCCTCGCCGCCAGCCCCACCCCACGCCGAACGGGAGCGTCGCAGCGGAGAGTGCCCGATATACACGTGGTGCCAGTGGCAGTACCGCCGGATACCTCTGCGGATAGAACTCTGATTGCGGGAACTGAAGTCTGGTGGCCCGGCTGTTGACTGCCCACGTCGGGTACTGCAATCCCTTCCTGCACCTTGTGCCTTCTACCCCAAGACTGGACCCCCAACGGCACAAGAAGATGACGGAACGCAGCATCACGAGGGGGAGACGAAGAGGGGAATGCTGGGGGTACTTGGGGGGCAGGAAGCGGGAAGGGGGGTCAAGCAAGACCACTCGCAAGACCGCTCGCAAGACCACCTCCATCTTTTGGTGGCCCGCTGCCCGACCTCATGGCTGAGGGGGGGTTTTCACGGGCCCATTCGTCGGCCTGCCCCCCGCGAGACACGAATGCGGGTGACTTGTAACTTGTAACTACTAGTACCCGTCTGTCTACGCCGAGCAAAGCCCACTGGATGAGAGTCCCGCTAGTCCGACTCATCGCAGGTTGAGGGGCGGGTCTTCATATAAAGAAACTGAAAATCTCGGAACGCTCCAGCGGCTCCCTCATTGTCGCGCCGCTTCATTCGGCAGAATTGACCCGCGGCTTGTTTTGGCGGTTATTTTCAACTTTGAGCGCGGCTTGCAGCACGATTCCAGGTTGGCTCGCTGCCAACTTCGTCATCTTGCGGGACGATCGCCCAACCAAACTCGCAACTGCCGCCCAGGCCAAGCGCTGACGGCCGACCGCCACCTTCTGGACCGGCCCTGCGGGCTGGACTTCCAGGCTTGTACTTCGTACCGGGGTAGGTGCTACCGGGGTGCCAGGATCGTGGGTGGTCCCAGGCAGTTGCCAGGGTGGGGACCCGCAAAATTCATTTTTACCAACGCCGGGCGGACTGGCGCGAGCCCCAATTCACGCACCCCGGTCGTCGCGCGCCCCGGCGATTCGCCCAGCAAGCTCTCTGCTCGTCTGCTCCTTCGCTCCTGTCAGACCCCAGCAACAAATTGTCGGCCCCTCCACCTCTGTCCCCAGATTCCAGATTCTCGAATTCTCCTCCAGACCTTCAACGACTACAACAACGACCACAACACCACTCGACACGCCGAACCAGCAAGAAAAGACCTCGCGACCGCTTCGGTCCTCTGAGTACCTGCAGCCCGTCGCATCCCGTGGCTTCATGCTTGCAGTCCCTCCATGTCGCTAGGGCTAAAGCCGTTGCTGCTTCCGCGGCTCGTGGAAGAGCGGAGGAAGCTCAACGACGACGTGGAAGACCAGCTACCACCACCACCACCACCACCACCACCACAAGCACAAGCACAACCTCTACAACATCCACAGTCCCCATACTACGCCCATGACTCGTCCTCGTCCGACCTGGCCTCGCCCTCCCCCGTTGCTTCGACCTTCTCACGCTCCAACCACTTGAGGTTATCCGGCTCGTCGTCCTCGCTCGAGCTCATCACCCCGCCCGGCACTGAAAGCCCCACGTCACCGACACAATCACTTCACGTGGCCCGCCCCAGCAAGTCCCAGCTTCCTGACGTCGCGGAAGAGCCATTGGAGCGGGATGACGAGGAAGCATACCGGGAGCATGTCGAGGAGGACACCCGGCGAGGGCCACTCGCGACCCCGCCAAGGCGCAACGAACGCGAGTTTAGCTTTCACGACTACTGCTTGTGTGGGTAGCTCCGAGCTCCAAGCTGTGCCGTTTCGGCGCGTCTTTTTCTGTTTTGGTTCGTGCTGACCGTAATTCCAGGTGATTTTCCATGTTCCCATAACGCCGATGCGGCACAGACACGCACTAGCACAAACCCCTACATGCTCTCGGACCCGGATTATGACCTCGGCTTCCTCAGCGACGGGGACTTCAACACCAGCCCCCGGTCCAAAAAGCGGCGTCATGGGTCAGATTCGGGTTTCTCAAACTGGAGCACGCGGTTGGGGTCACGGCTGCCCAGCTTACCGCGCTGGCGGTCGTCGTCCATCTCTCGACGCCACGATCTGACCTTTTCCCCGGCTTCCGACCCCTCCCTCGCTGAGCCGCGTCCGAGCCTCTCCCTCGCCGCCTCCAGCCGATCCTCTTCCTTATCCCGTCCGGCCCACGCTTCCGACCACGCCCAGGACTCGGTCCCGGCCACCCCGGCCTTGTCCTTCTACGAGAGCTCCGAAAGCGTGGCCATCCCTTCACCCCTCGATGGCCTACACACCCTGCCCGCCACGCTGGGCCGCCGGGTCGAACGGGACCGCATCCATGCGACGACACCGCTCTTGCCTCCCTTGCTTACCGACGCGATCGCGAGCCATACCCAACCCCCTTCGCTGCAAGCTTCGCCGCTGCAGTCGCCCACTATGATTTCTCAGACCCTAGGGTCCGCCGACCCGTCAGCGGCGGTTGCGTACCCCACACCACCACTCAGCGGGAAGCCCTCTATGACCTCCCTGCGGCGCGGGACCATGTCCAGCACCTTCAGTGATGCGCCGTCCCCCGTTCCGTGCCTCTTTGACCACAGCGACTCGTGGTCCGACCGCCTCGGACATGCCAACTTCACGATCGAGCCCAGGCCCTACGCCTGCGAGACGGCGGACCTCGCCACGCTGCAGTCCTTCCGCGCCGACTGGAATCTGGCTCGGACCAACTACGCCAAGCACCTCGTGCGAACGGGCGAGCACTACGGCTCAACCTCCAAAACCTTCGCTCTGACTGAAGCCAAGTGGGCCGAGACCGAGCTGGAGTGGCAGCAGAACGAGGACCAGCTCGTCGACCGCCTTGGACAGCAGTGGAAGGACCACCCATCCGTGGTCTCGCAGCTGCGGCGCACTGCCGAAGAGACCCTGTCGCCGTCCGTGCCCCACATGCTGAGCGACGACGGCAAGTTCCCGGAGCTCGGCGACGTTGAGATCATTGGGCCTATGCTGCGCGAGGCCGCCATGGTTCGCGACCCGACCGTCGAGGATCGCCGAAACAGCGCCTCGGTGTGGCTGAAGAACCTGGCTGGCAAGGTCGGCTTGCGCAAGTGAGGCACTACGCGAATGACGAACAAAAAAAAAAGTGATGATTCGAAGAAGACATGATGATCTACGACGATCTAATGAGGGCGGCCGGTTTCCACAAGAGAATCCTCCGTCAGATAATGTTGCTTTCTTATTCTTGCATCTCAAATCAAGATACCCCATCGGTTGCTGTCATTCCTTGTTTTATTCCCGTCTGGATGTGTGATTTAATTTTTCTGTGTGCATTAATCGCTCTCACCGTCCTGATTCCGCAGCCATGGCCAGCAGGCTTGATTCATTTGCTACGTCTACTCTTTTTTTACATTTTAGTGTCTAAAAAAGCTTCTAGCGAGCAGGCAAAAGCATGTGTTCACTATTTTGGGGATGGGCGATGGGAAGGGAATGCATAATCACGAGAGCGAAAAGGTCAACAATTTGATCATATCAGATGAATCCAACATGCACCTGGGCGCCCCTGTCTGTGTGTCGTCTCGAAGCCCACATACTAAGAATGGTGAACAACACACCACCGGCTATTTGCAGGTGAGGTCAGGCTCGGGCTAAGCTATGCTAGGAAGCTCCCTACCCTCACTGTGTCAAGATGTAACGAGACATGCTGTGGGCGGACGGGCGGATCTGTCGTGTCGTGGTGGGACGGGGGTTGGGCTGCTTTTGCTGTGCGCTCGCTTGTCGCGCTTCGAGGACTCTGTAAAACCAATGTCTGTCTGCCCCAGTCACGGACACAAGACGCGGGGCTTTTTGGTGCGACGGGAAGGGTAGAAGATGTTCCCCCGCCTTCTGTCATATTTACGATCTGGATCAAATCGCTGGATGCTGGTGTTGGTCTCTGAAACAGCCCGGCGGCTAATCGGCCCCGCCTCCTTGAGAGCCTTGCCTGACATCTCACCTCACCCATGATGAAACAAGAAACGCCGACCACCACCCACACAGTCAGCTGCTACTAATGGTAGCTCCCCCCCTCGCGCTCATGACACCCTGTTGCTGCCTCCACCCTCTGCACGGAAGGTTCCCTGCCTGTCCTACCCCCAGTGGTCCCGGCTGGTGGCAGGTTAAACACGTGGCGTCCAACAGGGTAAGGCCCGGGTTCCGTCGTGCATTGTGTTGTACCGTGTCTACGGCCGGGGCCTAGGTATGTTGTCTCTCTCTCTCAATATTGAGCATCCTTATCCTATGACGCACCACGGTTTCACTTTGTTGGGCCGGGTTACTGTGGCCGGTCCTACTGCAAGGAAGCGGAGCACACACAGGGGACGGCGAGCTATGATCAAGGTGATTATCTGTCGAATAAATTACAGGCAACACTGCAAATTCGAAATAGTGCAGAGATCTTTGACCTCTCGTCAAGCTTACCCTCACGATCCCTGGTAACACATCGAACGACTCATGTCGCCAACGGCGAGTAAGCTAAATCCAAAGAAGTTCAGCAGCTATTCCATCCCTACCCAACGAGGCTAGACGGGTTGTCGAGCTGGCGAGAAATGAAAACAGATATTGAGGAGACGAAAGGCAAGTCTATGTATGAAGACGGAAAACAGAGAGATCAAAGACAAGTGATGTTTGCAACGTAAAAGAGGAATGGAGAGTTTCAAAGAAGGTTGATCAGTACTGTATCTGGCGAGAGGTGTGTGGAAGAGGCTATCGTCATTGACGATGGTCTCAACCCCCGGCACTACACTTGTTGTCAGTTCATTTGCTTTGGTGAATATTGAGATATTTTATGTCAGCAGCTTAACAGCCGCTCTCGCCGGCCTAAGTGCTCATAACGTTACCAAAGCAGGCCTTTCGTGGAACTGTACTTCCCTCCTATGACGCGGAAGGTTAGCAGGCCCGGACCTGAGGGCAACGGGCAGGGAGCTTCAGCACACGAAGCCTGCGTACCAGGTAGGCCGTCGGGAGGGTTATGTACCTAACTGCTCTGCCTAAAGGCTGTATGGACGTGGGCTATGGATGACTTAAGGAGGAGGGTGCATACATGGAAGGCGGGAAGTCGAGGCAGATTCATGTCTAATAGAGAATAGAGAAATGTTAAAACTTGAAACTAAAGTTGTCTTCTTTCCCCATGCTCCCCTCTGTTTCCGTACCACTCGACTTTACACCTTTGTTTCTTTCACCCGCTCGGTACGGGTCACCAACTACTTGAACGAAATTGTTTACCGCAACGAACCGCAGACTGTAAGATTTAAAGGTGATTCCTCATTCTACCGAATATGCGTGCCAAAACATGGTCCAACCCATCGTCTCCATTTCTTGCGATAATTTGACTCGGCGAATCAAAACTGAAAGAGTCCCGTGTTTCATTAGCACTCGTTACTCCATCCACAGAACGCGTCCTTCCACATTCGTGATTTCTGGCAACCACATTTTAAGTTTAATACTATTAATACTACGGCCTACGAGAAGGTGGTCCAGGCGAATCGACTGATTTCGACGAACCCTTCTATCGTAACATTCAGTTGCCGTGATTGTTGACATCACTCCTGTATAGTCAAAGGGGTCATTTCGTGGGAAACAAACGGAATTGCGTCAGCCATATGATAAATCATAAATCGACAACGTTGACGGAAAAGGCAACCCGAGTCTGCGACAGCCAATGTGATCCCGCGGGGAAGGCGAATGTGGTCAAAGCAATGACAAGCGAAAGGCGGGGGATTGCAGAGATAAGGGTGGAGTTGAGTGGGGAGCAGTTCGACATTCCGATCGTGGAGCCAGCCGCATCCATGTGCGCGGGACAGGGCAGCAGGGCGCGCGCCGTTGAAATTCAACGTCCGACATTGAACGGCTCAAAAAAGGACAAACAGGCCCTTGAGGGCGGCGAGACACACAACACATGCAATTCGCAAGCCTGAGCTCAGAGATGCTGAGCTGAGGTGCCCAGAGACTCAACAAACCGAGGATCGACTTGTTGGTGTACAGTTACGGGAAGAATCGGGATGTTGTTGAGGTGGGGGGCTAAAAATGGGACGATTCGAAATTCCCGGACAGAAGCGTAGAAAAAGGGGACAGGAAGGAAGCGTCAGGCCTTGGTTTCGGAGGCAAAACACCCGAAGTTTGATTGATATTTCAATTAATAAAGAAGAAGGCGAAAGATCAAAAGATCTCTGAGAACAACGGCCCTCTTCGCGTTTTGGTTCGGTGTATCCGTATGTTCCAGTCCCGGGCCAGAATCGGGACGAACGTCTGCAGGAGACGCGGGATGCATCGACCGATGGCGTGGTTCTGCCTAGGTGAGACTCCGGCGTTCGGGGGCCAAGTGAGTTTTCTGACGTGTAATTGGTCCATTTTACTGGATCGGGTGTGGTGGGACCCCCTGTCGCATGGAGGGCTCGGAGCTTGTGAAATGTGAAAACCCCCCCAGGACCTCGACTTTGACCCAGTCTTTGTTTTTGAACTCCAACGTTCCGTTCACCACTCAATTCTCCTCCCTCGATCTGCCTGTCATCTTCGCTCTTGCCGACGTCCGTCCGCCTTTGCCCACTACGCCCCAAGACCACGCGAGTGACAGCAATCGTCGTGAGGAGAAGCTCCCCCCCAAAAGTCGCCGGCTCATCGCTTTATAATACTCCCCGGAAAGTCCCCGCCTGTTCCAGTTCTCACCACCACCCATTTTCTTCACAGCCATGCTCGTCACCAAGGTTCTCCGCCAGGCTGCTGCGCACGCCGAGCGCACTCCTTCCATTCGCTTTCTCGGCAAGCGGACTGTGCCTGGTATGTTCATCTTGCTCGGCCGGACAATGATGGCTGCACATCAATGAACCCGCGACGCTGACATGAACCTTAACCGCAGCTTCCATCGACCACTCTCCCCAGCCGCACCCTGCCTCGCCGACGCACTCTCTGCCGCCTTCCTTCACCAACAGCTCGTCCCACTCCAGCTTCAGCGCCTACCGCGACCATGCCCAGCAGTTCGGCCCTCTGCGCAAGAGCATCAAGGCGGACGCCGGCATTGGGGGCGCTTCGGGCGCCTATCTTGGATCTATCGTCCCGCCGAAGGGTGTCTTTTTTGACCGCAACGACCTGCCGTCGCGCTTCCACCGTCAGCCCCTAACTGCGGCCGAGATTGAGGCGATCGAGACTGGTGGCGCGGCAGTATTCGCCTAAGCGGCATTTATATCATTCTTACGGCATCTCCTTGTTTCATTTTTTATCTTCTCTCTCAACGGACCCGGCGGCAGGCTCGAGCATCATTCTCGCATCATTTTCCCTCGGTATACAGGGATTGGGAAGTTTCGGGTTTAGGAAGACGCGCACAGTTATGATACCACAGGCCTGGCATGTAAGCTATTAAAAGCATTGTGCGATGTGATGAGGCCATCGGCGGACACACGGGGCGCGGGCTACCGCCGGAGCATGGGAAAAGGATGACGAGCATTTTTAAAACGGGCTGGCTTTTTCTTTGTTATGCTGTTTGTTTATGGCAATGGATGGGTGGAGGAAGGCATGCAGGGTGCCTTCGCGACGGCCACCTGGGCTCCCGCTGACTGCGTGGGCGGGGGGGGTATTCGGTTAAATGGTAACTAAGGTCGTAAAACTACATTTTACATTCCGATTCCCTTCCCTGCCCCGTTGTTGGTACGGTGTTGGCGAGATATTCTGATGTCTTTCAAATACATGGCTGCCGGACTTCCCAATGCTCTGGTTTTTTTTCGGTCTTTGATCGGCATCCGCATCGTGTTCGGTGCTTCTCCCCGGTCACCCCTGCGCCACCTGAGCAGCTGATCAACGGCTGGCAACTGAAATCGGGCCGGCGTTGCGTGCTCCAGTAAATTTCCCACGATTCCATCCCACCACGCCACAAGCAAGCTTCGCAGCTTTGCATTTGACAACTCCCAACCAAAGCTCGACAAATGCGACCGCAGGACGGGCCGCTCCGAAACATGCGCGCATAATGCACACTGACCTGCTCGACACCGTTCTCATCAGTCGCCAAGAAGCGACGCCGCAAGGCGACACTACGAAAGCCCAGGCTGGTTCGTCCGGGTCGACGACGGCCACTGCAAGCATGAAGGGACCCGGGGCGGACGGCCCTCCCGCCGGAGACGCGGACAAGTGCCCTGTTGACCACAAGACCCGCGATCTGTGGTTGCAGCAGGCTCAGCAGGAGAGAGCTGCGCAGGCCGGGGCCAACACAACGCCGACGGCAACAGTACAACAGACGAAGAACGCCTCGTCGTCCTGGTCATCATGGTTGCAAATACCCTTCTTCTCCAAACCCACACAATCGACCCAACAAGCTCCGCCTCAGGCGCATAGCCAATCGCGGCTTGGCGAAGCCCGCGAAATCTCCAGTATCCCACGATCCTCCGACCCCACCTCTACGCCGTCCGCCCAGAGCCCCTCCAACCACGAGCAAGAAACGGGCGCGTCCAAGACCGGCCACTGGGTGTACCCCTCCGAGAAACAGTTCTTCGAGGCCATGAAGCGCAAAGGCCACACGGCCGCGGCCGCCGACATGAAGACTGTCGTGCCCATACACAACGCCGTCAACGAGCGGGCGTGGGCCGAGATTCTCAAATGGGAGGCGCCCTTCACAACACCTGTGGCGCGAGGCGGATGTGGCGGGCCACGACTGCACAGTTTTGCTGGGCTTGGCAGTGCCACGATGAGTCCGAAGGCCCGCATCAACACTCTACTGGGGTATTCTGCGCCGTTTGATAGGCATGACTGGATCGTGGACCGGTGTGGGACGAAGGTGGAATACGTGATCGACTTCTACGCCGGCAGGAATGATGGTGCAGCGGGGAAGAATAAGCTAAACTTTTACTTGGACGTACGGCCGAAGTTGAATACGTGGGAGGGGGTCAAGATGCGGGCGTTGAGGGCCGTCGGGCTTTCATAGAGTTGCCTTGGGGGGGGCACCCTAAGGGCCACCATGTACTAACACGATAATGTACCATACCACTCAGATACCGGGGCGGCCATTGCTTAGATCGGCGTTGCACGCTGTACCATCTAACACGAAGTTATACCTGAAGAATAAAAGCTCAACTGTTGATCGTCGAATAAGTTTAGGCTACTGCCCCGTGGTATCATAAAGCACAAAATAAAGAGATAAATCTTCCGATACCCAGCTTACCCAAAATGTTACCTTATGCACCGTTCCACACCCAAGACCGAATCCAAAGTGGAAGAAACCTATGATACCCATGACCTAATCGTGCTTCGCCTCGGCAAGACCATTGTTGAACCGTATTGGGTCTTTTTCAGACAGATGAGGCACTACTAACGTTAGTGTTCCGGTTGGATACCCGAGATTTCTCCAAGTCACTCACCTCTCCGCCCCTCGCCCACCCTCACCCTGACTGGTAACCTTGTCTCGAGCGCATTCACTTCCAAATTCCACCCCGCCGCCGCCATGGCCCCAAAGATGGTCTGCTTCTGCTCCTCAGACACATACCCTAGCGGCAGCTCGCTCTCATAGTGACTCTGCAGTCCGTCCTTGAGGGCCGAGTCGAAGTGATACGCATGGTTAACGGCATCGAACCAAGCCGCAAGCGGACTCTTGACCCCTTCTTTGACTGCGATGCGCATGTAAAAGTACCCCCCGCGATGCCATATCCCCATAAAGTAGGTGCTTGTCTCGAAATCGTAGCGGTGGTGGCCGCGCGGATTCCAACTCATCAAATCGCCGTACGTGCCAAAATCACAAAACCCAGTGTAGTCCCCAGTCTTGCTCGCCAGATTCCCACGGCCGTTTCGCAGGATACTCTCCCGCGCAGACACCTGATCCGGCGTCAACACGGTACCGTGGTCGAGCCACTCGCGAAAGACGATGGTTGCGCGCTGGCGGTTGAGCGAGCGCATCTTCACAGCACGCACGGCGTGGTAGTTCATGGTCAGGTGCACGCCGGCGAGCAGGACCATGAGCATCCACACAACCTGCTTGTCCTCGACCATGCGCACGACCATCGAGCCGACCAGCATGCCTAGCAGGCTGACGACAGTTTCTTGTGACGCCTCCTTAGCGTTGAGTTCGGCGAGGTTCCCGGTCAGCGCAAAATGCGCCGAGAGACTGGCTTTGCTGGCGTTGGCGGCGACGCCACATAGCGAGCGCAGCACGCCGGCCGAGACGATGATGCCCAGCTTGGGGAAGTAAGGGAGGGCCGGGGTGAGCAGGTCGAGGAACTGGGCCGAGTCGTTGAAGATGTCGGCAAGGAAGCGGTAGAACTTGCACTCGGGCTCGATGGCTTGGCCCATGCGGTGGGCGAATAGGATGGTCGCGATGCGTGAGATGGTATCGCCAGTGACCTTGAGGATCAGCGCGCCGGTTGGGGAGGACGACGAGCTGCCCACGCCTAGGCCTTCGAGTACGGCCCGGTTGGCTAGGAGGGATGTGATGGATGAGGCGAAGGCCTGGAGCGAGTCGAAGGTTTGGTAGGCTAGGTAGTCATCGGTGACGGTGTGGGGGAAGCCGGCGGGCAAGAAGGCGTAAAGGATCGCCTTGGCGAGCGGAACGTCTGTTTTTTCCTGGTAGTGGTGAGCATTAGCTTCCATCCCATTTAACAATGGGATCACGCAAATCGAGAAAGCGGGTAAACACACCGACTTGAGCGTCTCTCTTTGCCCCCCATCGGTGTACGTGCAGAGCACTTCGCCCGCCGGGTCGATGTCGTAGAAGCTCCGGCTCATGGCGGCGCCGGTCGCATGCTTGGCCGCTTCTCGGGGCAGTCAATTGGCGGCCGAGAAGAGGGGGTGTCGTCGGTTGGCAGATGGTGATGGGAGGTTTAAGCCGGATGGATGTCAAGCTTTAGAATTGGACAAGGCCGGGTCGCATGCTTGGCCTGTCAAATGCCCTGGGTTGACAGCGGGTTGACGTCCCGCAGGCGCTTATCGGGGCTTATCGCGCTCCCGTTCCAGGGGATGGGATCCCTGGAATCTGGGGGATCAACAGCGGTGATTAGTTACGCCGTGCGCATGCCTTTTCATCGTGACAGGTTGCAAGCTCCGAAATGTCACAATGCACCACAAGCAAGCCCAACGCCCGTCTATATTTATGGTTCGCTATCTACCCGGTACCTCAATCCTAAATTACCTCTTCGCCGGCCGCCCGTCCTCCGTCACGAGATACTCATCCGTCTTGATTGGGCCCTCGCCCACGCCCGTGAGAATCACCCGGCTCACTCCGTTTTTGAGGATGCTAGCCGCGCCTTCGTCTACCGAGATGCTTGGCTTGAGCCCCTTGAGCACCGCGTCCTTCCACCCGGTTATCTCACCACCGAGAACGTGGTAGAGCGTGCCCACAACCGCCTCCGTGTCCTTTTCCAAGTAGTAGATGACCGCATTCGGACCGGCGTCAAAGGTGTAGGCGGCCACGGTCTGGCCAGCGGCCGCGTTGATCTGCTCGACAGCGCGGATGGCGGCACGCGAGACGTCGTTCATGTAAAAGATGGGCGGGTAAGTGTCCGCGCAGGTGGCATGGAACGAGTTGGAGTCGCGCATCGTGACCTCGGCAAAAGAGGCAAAGTCACGGTTATGGATGGCCTTCTCCATGGTAGCCATGTTCTCCGGCACGACCTTGGCAATACGCTCCCGGAACAGGCCCGACGTGGCCACCGTCTGCTGCATGCCTGAGGTCGAGCTGACGCCCTTCTTTGCGGCCGACACAACAAGCACAATGGCGCGCATCTCGGGCCAGTGCGACGCCTCGGCCACCTGGTCAGCCTTCGAGTCGCTGCCGTCGGTGGCATCGCCCATACGCCACGCGACGTACCCGCCAAACAAGCTACGGCACGCCGACCCAGAGCCCTGGCGAGCGATAAGGCTCAGCTCCGATGGCGACGCAGGCAGCTCGTACAGGTTGGCAATGGCACGGACCAGGGCAGCAAAGCCGGCCGCGGACGAGGCGAGCCCCGCAGCGGTCGGGAAGTTGTTCTCGGACACAAGGCGAAGCGGGAAGGTCGAGAGCTTGGGGAGCGACGGGTTGGCGGCCTCTAGGGCGGCGCGACGCGACCGCAGTTCGCGGAAGCAGGCCTGGGTTCGGGCGCCCGAGACATCGGACAGCTCGCCGTTGAGCAGCAACGAATCGCCCTCTGCGGCCGGGTACGAGGCGGAACACGAGGCGGTCGTCAATGTGCGCAAGTCGGCCTGCGACAGCGTCACTGAAAGTGAGCTGTTTGTCGGCAAGTTGAGCTTGGGGTCCCGTTTGCCCCAGTACCTGTGTTGGGCAGCGGTCAGTCAGGGGACAAGGGGTTCGAGGAGGAACCGAGATCGGAGGGACTGGCGTACTTGACGACGGCGATGTTCACCGGCGCCGTTGTGCTCGCGCGGTACACTGTGTCGGCCATGGCTGCTGCGTTTGGGCGGGCAAGTATTCTTGCTGCTGGTGACTGCGAGGTGAAGAAAGGGATCGTGAAGCGGTCAACAACTTTCGCTCAGAGTGTTTCTTCGCTCCATCTTGGCGGGGTATTTGGGCAATTGGGGTCTGGGCCGCTAGCAGATGGTCGCCCAGCATCGGGCCCCCGAAGCGGCTAGCGCAGGGCGGATCCGCAAGGGTCGGTCCATCGAACGTCCGCCGCGCCGCGCGATGCGCCGCATTGTGCGACTCGAGACTCCCGCTTAGTCAAGCGGATGCTGAAAGCCGTCCGCTTTGGCTTCCGTTGACCTGGGGATGTCAAGAATTGGTGCCTTCGTCTTCGGGCGGAGAAATCTTTTTCGAACGAGAACCTGGAAGGCCCGGGGGAGTGTGCAAAATTGAGGTGGCCCGTTCTCCCGACCTTATCTCAACAACACGCCCCACTTACCCAGATCGGGCCCCACCCCGCCTTCCTGTTAAGGTCTCACAAACCGGACTGTAACAACTTCTCCGGCCACATCAAGGACGGGAATTGCCCCTTTGCCGTGTAGTTTCCGTCGTCCGGAAGTCCCGATATATCCTTCCAGTGAAGCAAGTTTTTCTTTGGTGAACTTGCTTGCCCGAAACGGGCCTAATCGTCCACATAGCAATGGCGTTTAGCCCGCAGACGCGCGGTACGTGCTGTGTTTGTGTCCCGCCTGTCGTTGTGCTACTACTAGGAGGCTGACTCTTTTAAGATTGTGGTCGCGGAATATTAGGGTCTAGTCAACTAAGCCAAGAGTCCAATTTAGCTTAACATAGCAGCCTGCTGCGTAACCGCATTCGTAACGACTATTCGTATTATCCGACGGTCTGCGGTATGCTGGATTCCCGAAACCAGGGCTCTGAGGATAACTTAACTGTACAGTACCAGCATGTGGTTTGGCACCAGAGCTGGCGTACTATGTACATAATCAGCACTCAATTGGCAACAACTCGTAAAGTGGGCAGAGGTTTGCCTGCCGACATATGGGGCTTCAGTCAACGTCCTCTCGCCAGTATCTGACCAATTCTCGGACAAACGCCACACACCGCATCAGTGAGAAGTCTTCGTCGTGTGATCACCGCGAATGTAGAAGCCGCCACGTCGACACGTATACGGGAATGAAACTGATCAACGTCCCCGTTTGTACTTGTTCCCGGGGAATGTTCGGACCTTTATCAGTCACGGCCAACCGAAGGTCCTTGCAGACAACGAGACAGCGGCGTTAAACGAAATGCGGAAAACCGACTCTTTCTACCAAGAAGCTGGCATGACTGGTCAACAACCAACTCTGGGCTGATCATTGGAAACTTACGTGGGGAAGAGAATATCCTGTAACCTCTCTGCGCCACGATTCTCGTCATTGTCGAACCCCCGCTCTTGTTGCCAGTGGTCGATGCATACAGGTGGGGGCTCCAGTGTCCAACGTTGTCGAGGTGCATATGCCCCATCATCCATGAATATGAGCACGTGTGTGGATTTTCTTCGTTTGGAAGGAGGCCGGGAGCCCAGGGAGGTCAAACGACGATGCCAATTCTCGGCATCCCGCAGGATTGACCGAACAGGCCCATGTCCATGACAGCGAGATTCCCAAACCGCTGCTCGCTGCTGGGCGCCGAGCTGCCAAGTGCTCATGCCTGGCTTTGTGGCCGTGCGAGCAGGTTAGCAAGCGTAATCGACGGGGATCTTGGAACTCCAACAACAGACAACAGCTGCCCACGCTGCCCTCTCGCAAAAGCTTGCGGCCATAAAAACTTTACAGTGCCTAGTGATCCGACAAAAGCGAAGAGTCCACGACATGTCTGCAATATCCTCCGTTTGTAGAGGACAGTCCCCCAACATGCCGTGCATGGGGGAAGCACGTGTTTCGCATTTTCTCTTCTGGGCACTTACATGATGGCGAGGGCATGCTGCATTTGGGGTGGTGTGGTGGGGTATTGCGATTGGCGTGGCTTGGGCCTCGGTGGGGCTCTTGTTATGTGGAAGTGTGGTTCCTTGTGCTTGCAAAACAGAGCAAGTTCCGAGCTTCCGAACAGGCCATATTTTGTGTTCTGTTTTGTGTTTGTTTTCTTTCACAATGAAAGGATGGCGGTCCATCGGGAGCTGACGGTTGCGGTACCATGCACGTGGGTGCGGGATGCCTGGAACGGTCGACCGAAAGAAAAAAAAAGGATCGAAAAAGAAAAAAGAAAAACGGCCAAAAAGGCATCGGCCGTTCGACGTGGCCCGCCCGGCACCCGACAGCCCCGCAACGGCGATCCAATAGCACCGGCAACCGGGATCCGGCGGGGCAGCTTACCTGGAAACGGGGCGGCTGTCAGCCCTGGGTAACGGGGGTTATGAGACAAGCCAGGGAGCAGGTGACCAAGTTGCGGCACTGGGTTGGGATTTTTTTTACTGCATCCTCCATTTGGCGGTGGGCAACACAAGACTGCAAGTGCTGCATCGATGCTGCACAGTGGCACGCTAAGCAAGATCCAGAGAGCAGGTCACAAAGAATGTTCGGAAACTGGGGGAAAGGACACGGGAGAACTGGGGGGGAGCTTGGGGGAGCTTGGGGGGAGCAGGGGGCCAGTGCTCGGCGGGGGTCATGGAGGAGGATGTGATTGGAGAAAGGCGACAACTTGGCGGCGTTCGTCACTTGTTCCTTGCGATTGCTGGCGGCCCTTGGCCGACGTAGCACGCCCCAGAAGTCGGATGTCTGTCCGCTCGGCGTGTGGCTGTCGTCTGTTTGGCCGTTTGGCGCCCCCATGAATGTTTGGATTGGGGTGGTGGGGAGGGCGAGAGAAGAGGGAAGAATCCCAGGTTCCAGATCCCCTCCAGATCTTAAACACCCCGGCTCGTCATCCGGACTTGTTCTGGAATTTTGCCCATTTGTTCACTTCTCTCCCCCTTTTTACCTTCTCTACTTATTATCACTTTTTACCCCGGCAGCATACCACCATCGCCTGGGATCTCATCGGCGAAGCAACTATATTGAATGGGGACAGAGAACGAGCTGGACGTCGAGGGGCAGACGGAGCCTCCTATATGTGGCTTCAAGAGTTCTGTAGCCACTCCATCCCCCACCCTTCTCGGAACCTCCGGAACCGACGACGCCGAAGTTACGGATGGTGATGCCAATGCCACCGTCGGTCGCGGGTCCATCACCAGCACTCTTGACACGGCCCAGCTGCTGAGTCCCGAGTCGGCCCATACGCTCTCCGTGCCAGACACCTGTGCTCTGCTCGATACCCACGCCGAGTATGTTTCCGTTTCTGCGTTTGGGGGACTTGGACTAACAAAAGTAGAAATGGAATTGCCAGTGTCGAAGCGGCCAGCCGGCTGCAGCGGCATGGCCCTAACAAGGTTGAGGGAGCTAAGGGGCTATCCGTGTGGACGATTCTCCTGAGACAGGTCTCCAACAGCCTGACTCTTGTAAGTCGTGCTGGCGCCCTTGGATTATTCCTAGTCAGACGCTAATACGAACAGGTACTCGTCATCACGATGGTCCTATCCTTCGCCATTGCTGATCACATCGAAGGCGGTGTTATTGCCGCCGTTATCCTACTCAACATCGTGGTTGGGTACGTTAATTGCCGTACCCCGTATTTACGGTATTCTGCTGCTTGCTAACACACACCACCCAGGTTCATCCAAGACTTGCGTGCAGAGCAGACCATCCAGGCACTCTATGCGCTCTCGGCACCCACATGCAAGGTGATCCGCGATGGCCAGGCCGACACCATCAAGGCCGAAAGCCTGGTGCCCGGTGACCTGGTCCAGCTGGGGGTCGGCGACATTGTCCCAGCCGATCTGCGGCTGGTGCATAGCATCAACCTATCGACGGACGAGGCACTGCTCACGGGCGAGTCGGTACCGGTCAGCAAGCACGCCGAGATGGTGCTCAAGGACCGCGACGTGCCCCTGGGCGACCGCATCAACATGGTGTACTCGGCTAGCACTGTCTCGCGCGGGCGAGCCCGGGGCATCGTCGTCGCAACAGGCTTTACCACTGAGGTTGGCAAGATTGCCGAACTGCTACGTAAAAGCCGCGACAACCCGGCCGACAGCCAGCGAAACACCACGGCCGCGGGCCGGGCTTGGGTCAAGACCCGGAACAGTGTCCGGGTACTGCTGGGCCTTGACGGCACGCCGATGCAGGTGGCGCTGAGCAAGTTCGCGCTGCTGCTCTTTGCCCTCGCCATCCTCCTTGCCGTTATTGTATTCTCGGTCAGCCGTTGGCACGTCACCAACGAGGTGCTCATCTACGGCATCTGCGTGGCCGTGGCTGTAATCCCGGAATCCCTCATTGCCGTGCTCACGATTGCCACAGCGCTCGGCACGCGGTCCATGGCCAAGGGTAACGTGGTCATCCGCAAGCTCGCTGCGCTCGAGGCGGTCGGCGGGGTCACCAACATCTGCTCCGACAAGACGGGAACGCTCACGCAGGGCAAGATGGTGGCCAAGCGGGTGTGGCTCGCGGATGGCACGGCCGCCGAAGTGCAGGACACCACGCACCCCTTTGATCCCACCAGCGGAAACGTGCGTGTGGGTGAGGGGGTGTTTGGACTTGGCTCTTCGGGGGCGGAGAAGGTTATTGCAAAATTTCAAGCGTTTCTCGAGACCGTTGCACTTTGCAACAACTCGGCTGTTTCTCTTGCGGATGCCGCTTACACGGCCATCGGTGAGCCTACGGAGATTGCGCTACAGGTCCTAGCGATGCGTTTCGGTTTGGGGAAGCCCGAGCTGACGCGAGCGGGGGACCACCAACTGCTGGCCGAGTTTCCGTTCGACTCGTCTTGTAAACGGATGACTGTGGTGTGTACAGATGGTCCAGACGGGGCGTTTGCATACACCAAGGGTGCTCTCGAGGCCATGCTTCCACTGATGAACGTTACAGACGAGGAGAAGGTGTCTATTGTAAACAAAGCAGAGTCACTCGCTGCCGAAGGGTTGCGTGTTCTCTGCATCGCCAAGAAACCCGTCGACCCGGCCGAGTTTATCACCCAGAGCGCGGCCGACCCGGAAAAGAGCGGCGCTGCTGCTCCTGCACACACCAACAACCTAGACCAACACCGTGACGCCGTCGAAAGGGACCTTACTTTCCTCGGCCTGGCCGGTCTCTACGACCCGCCCCGGCTCGAATCTGCAGCGGCCGTGAGCAAGTGCCAGCAAGCCGGCATTACGGTACACATGCTCACAGGCGACCACGTCAAGACGGCCACGGCCATCGCCCATGAAATTGGCATCCTCCCCCCTGGCAGCAGCAATACCAGTAGCAGCGACGCCAGCAACATCATGTTGGCCAACGCCTTCGACAGCCTCAGTGAGGCGCAGATCGATGCCCTGCCTCGGCTGCCTCTCGTGCTCGCGCGGTGCAGCCCTACGACAAAAGTGCGCATGGTGGAAGCCATGCACCGGAGGAAGGCATTTTGCGTCATGACAGGCGACGGCGTGAACGACTCGCCGGCGCTCAAGAAGTCGGACGTGGGCATCGCGATGGGGCGCAACGGCAGCGACGTGGCCAAGGAGGCGGCCGACATGGTGTTGACGGACGACAATTTCGCCTCGATCGTGACGGCTATCGAGGAAGGCCGCCGTCTGTTTGACAATATCCAGAAGGTGTGTTGTGTTTACTTACCCCTGACTGTTTCCCCTTGACCGAATAATCATCAGAATACCCCACTGACATAAACCAGTTCCTCCTTCACCTCCTCGTCTCTAATATCGCCCAAGTCTTCCTCCTCCTCATCGGCCTCGCCTTCAAAGACAACACCGGCGTATCCGTCTTCCCGCTCTCCCCCCTCGAGATCCTCTGGGCCAACCTCGTGACCTCCTCCTTCCTCGCCCTCGGCCTCGGCATCGAGGCCGCCCAGCCCGACATCATGCAGCGCCCGCCGCACGACCTAGCCGCCGGCGTCTTCACGCGCGAGCTTATCGTCGACAAGTTCGTCTACGGCACCGCCATGGGCGGGCTGTGTCTGGCGGCCTTCACCTCGGTCGCCTACGGTCCCGGAGGCAGTGGTGCGGCCGGCTTGGGCCACGAATGCAACGAGGCGTACTCGGACGCGTGCGTCATGGTGTTCCGGGCGCGCGCGACGACGTTTGCTACGCTGACTTTCTTGCTCCTGATCACGGCGTGGGAGGCCAAACACTTTACGCGCTCTCTTTTTAACATGCAGCCGCCGCCGCCGCCGAACTCGTCTGCCTTGGCCTCGGCCGCCGAGAAAAGACACGCGGGGCTGTTTTCGGTGTTTCGCACCGTGTGGCAGAACCGGTTCCTGTTTGGGGCTGTCACGGCCGGGTTTGTCATTGCATTCCCTGTGATTTATCTTCCGGTGGTGAACCGGATCGTGTTTAAACACGAGGCTATTGGGTGGGAGTGGGGAGTTGTCGCGGCGTGTGTGGTGGTGTACACGGCTGTGGTGGAGGAGTGGAAGGCGGTGAAGCGGCGGTTTGGATTGGGGGCTGTTGTGTTGACGGGGAGTGGGGAGGTTTAGGTTTAAGTGAAGCTGAGGGAAAAAAGGGGTAACGGGGGAGGATGGAGGTGAAAACAGGGGTGAGAGGGTGAAGGGGTAGGGGGGGGAGATGGAGGTGAAAACAGGGTGAAAGGGTGTATGGGTGGGTGGGATTTCAACAACGGTATGATTGAGGTGGCCACTGTTTGCGACCGACAAGCTGCGATGTGTTCAACCACCCGAGAATTTGCGCTCGACTCTTCGATTCTGTCACTCTTTTACAACTATTTAAGACACAATATGGTGCATTTGGATGGGATCTATGGACAGCCATGGTATCCACTCTTGCATTGCAAAGATATCAAGACAAGTTGATTGATATTCCGGATGGTTCTAGGTTGACGTTTGAAGACTGTGTTCATTACGGAGTAGCGTCCGTTCTCTTTGCGGCACTCCAGGTTGAGTTGGTAGGTATCAGCTCTTACCCACCCGGAGACCCGGAGAACCGTTTACGATAGTGCTATGCAGGACAACGCACAAGTGGATAGGGATGTCGTACAGACATTGGAAGCTTGAGGCGGGGCTCCGGTTGCGCTATCCACCGGGCCGTATGCAGTATCCCTACCCCGGAGGGTTCTCACCGCTACCGTAGAGCCGGGCCAAAATGCTGGACTGGGTACCAAGTAATCCGTCTGCCTATGACGGGATGAGCCCCTACCAAGTCAAGATCCTCAGCTTATCGCTATCACGATTCACGAACACAAATAGTGTAAACCAGTGAAATCGTTCGGCGCTGGAGAGCGCAACCGTCATTCGCTCTGCCCGGGTTAACCCCACAAACTAACCTAACTAATGCCCGTAGCACGCCAGTGAACCGCAAGCCCGTCTCAATGTCCGAGGAAACAACATATCACGTCCAACTCATGCAGCACTAGGTGACAGCAAATCACATCCTCATCCACACTTCCTTTGCCGTTTCCAACAAGACACCACAAAATGCCGTTGGCGGTCCAGCCTGGTGGCCCCGGTCGAATCAACTGCACCGCAGCCCCCCTTGTTCAGTCTGCAATGGTACCCTCGCACCCGTACGGAGTAATTCCTTCGTGGATGAGGAGTGCGAATCCAGCGTCCGGATCGGCAAAGCGGGACGCAAGATGAGCACCACTACACCACACTAGCGTTAGTTCGACAGTTAGCCCACGTTAGTTCGCCGCATGAACGGGTTACCTGGGACGGCTCGACGGGGCGACTGGGGGGTATTTTCGGGTTTTTGGTGCTGGCCTTGCTGGCTTGGTGGGCACCCGCACACACCAGGGCCTAGTGGGGTCCTTTTTGTATGAGAAGGCTCAAAGGCCAAGAGTCCCCCACTGACACCATTCGCACACCACCCCTGCTCGGCTCGTTCCCGTTGCAGTAGGGCAATGCAGGCTAGGTGTCATGGAAACTTGGGTGGGAGAGAGAGTGTGGCGAAACGTCGGGTTTGTCGGGACTATCGATTTAAAGATGAGGGTCCTGAACTCCTTTGGGGGTTGGTGTCTGTCCTTTTCAGTCTTTGTCGGTTGTCAACTGCCAAGGAGACGGACAAGTCGAATACTTAACTCCGGTGAACGGATTTGAACAAAAACACCAAAGACGATGCAGACGATACATATTCCGACGATGCCATGGCGCTGAGCGCCCTGCTTCTGTTCGTCGGCCTGGTGGTGGCGTATGTTGCGCATATCGTGTGGCAATGGCGGCGCCTGGCGCATATCCCGGGCCCCTTTTCGGCCGGCTTCTGCAAGTGGTGGACGTTCCGGGAAGCCGTGGCGCTCCGGCTGCCGGAGTCGTATAAGCGGTTGGGGGATCAATACGGTAGGTCGACGGACGGGCGGGATCTAAAAAAAGACTTAAAAAAATTAAAAGAAAAGAAAATAGAAGGGACTCTGACAATTTACTAGGATCGCTTGTCCGCGTTGGCCCGAACGAACTCATCACCGACAACCCCGACGTCTTACGCCGGACGATGGCAACAAAGTCTCGATATGTGCGCGGGCCATGTGCGTGTTGCGCCGGTTGTATCAACCGTGGTCATTCTGATGGCTAACCGAGACAGGGCATGAGGCTTTCCGCATGGACCCGGCCATGGACAATGTCTTGACGATGCGAGATGAGGAAGCACACACCGCGCTGCGTAACAAGATCCTGCCGGGAGTAAGTCTTTTTCCAGAAAAGAAATATCAACGCAGTGATTAAACTGTACTGACCGATCAGTTCTCTGGCAAAGAAAACATCTCCCTGGAAAGCACCATCGAGACGCAAATCGCGGCCATGGTCGACCTGATCGAGCGTAAGTACCTCTCGACAGGCGACGAATACCGGCCGATGGACCTCGGCGTCAAGGCGCAGTATTTTACCTTAGACGTCATCAGCGACCTCGCGTGGGGGGAGCCGATGGGGTTCCTTGCGCAGGACCGCGACGTGTTCAACTACCTCAAGGTCACGACCATGTCGATTCCGGCCATGATGGTGCTGTCGACATATCCGGGGCTGGTCTCGCTTCTGCACACGCCTCTGCTGCGGCCGCTGTTGCCGAGAGAGACGGACACCAGCGGCTTTGGTGCCCTGATCGGGTGAGTTTTGTTCAGATCGTCTCCCAGTCAGAGACGAGATCATATCACACCACTAACAAAACCCCCCTAGAATCGCCAAGAAAGTCGCCGCCTCCCGTTTCGAACCCGACGCCCCCGACCACCGCGACATGCTCGGCGCCTTCATCCGGAACGGCCTAACCCAAGCCCAAGTATCCGCTGAGAGCCTAGGCCAGATCGTTGCCGGCAGCGACACCTCGGCCTCCACTATCCGCGCCGTCATGCTACACGTGCTGAGCAACCCGCCCGTGTATCAGAAACTCCGCGCCGAGATCGATGCGGCCGTGCCCCGGCTGGGCATGGAGAGGCGAATGATTAAGGACGCTGAGGCTCGCCTGCTTCCGTACCTACAGGCTGTGATTCGCGAAGGGCTGCGGATTATGCCGCCTGCGTCGGCGGCGATGTTTAAGGAGGTTCCGCCGGAGGGGGACACGATTGATGGGAAGTTTATCCCCGGTGGCGCGCAGATCGGATCGAATGTGATGGCTATTCACCGGTCGAGGGAGATTTATGGGCCTGATGCGGACGCGTTTCGGCCAGAACGTTGGTTGGAGGCCGAAGGGGACCGACTGGCGCGCATGGTTAGCACGGTGGAGATGAATTTTCATTATGGAAAGTATCAGTGCCCGGGGCGTGGGATTGCATTGATGGAGTTCAACAAGCTATTTGTTGAGGTGAGTGAAATGATGATGGGAAACTTGATGGGAAATGGATTCAGGGGTTGTCAGCTAACAAATCAGCTGCTACGACGGTTCGACTTTTCGCTGGTGTACCCGGCCAAGGCGGCGAATATCCGGAATGCGGTAAGTTCAACATGCGATACGAGAAAGAGTTAGTGCTAATTATTTCAGAGTCTCTGGTTGATTGACGAGTTTTGGGTGCGGATATCTCGGAGGGAATACTAGCAGGTTACAGATAATTATTACAATGAACATCACTTATGAAGTGTCGTACTTACATCCACAGGCTATCAATTGGCCCAGCCCCTTTTCTATTTGCGTATGAATCTCTTCCTTCGCCGACATAATTGGTCACATATCTGGAACGGGAAGGCGATAGATATGTCAAGCAAAGTTCAAACACTATGTTGCGACATGCGAATTGCTTCAAATCGTAAATTCAATCCCGTAACTATTAACGCCTGGTATCTAATTCCCCTTACCCCTACTTCTAGTGACCCATACCCATTAATTAACCATTGTCCTGTCCCCTGATGGAAGGTATCCTAAAACCATCTGCTAATAGAAACTACTCCGTCTGCGGCACCGCATACAAAGGCTGCATGTTGCCCGCCCGGTCGACCGCTCCAAACTTGCGCTCCGGGTAGAACCACCAGAGAATCGACTTGACCAAGAAGAGCACCGGCGCCGGCGCCGGCGGCCAGTTTGTCCACATGCCGTTCTCAAACTTCAAGTCAACGTTGGCAAACAGGCAAACCATCCCGCCGAGCCCAATATCCTTCTGTTACGTCTGTTAGCGTCTTGCGAATTTCCGTTTCCCAGTCAGAGGAAAAAGTGAGAGGACTGAAAGGACATACCATCGCCTCCTGCGCCTCGTCCTCAAGCACCTTCATAAGCCCGTCCATCTTGTCCCCATACTTCCGCAGACTCAAAATCGTCGGGATCTCATCATTCAAATGCTGCACCAGCACCGGCGCAAACCCATCCACCAGGCCCACCAGCTTGGCCCCGTCATACTTCTCGGTGCCCGCCAACACGGCTTTGCAATACACCTGCAGCGCCTCGAATCCATCGTGGAACGCCTCGTGCTGATCCTTGTTGGTGTCCATGATCCCCTGGACCCCCGTCATGCGTTCGACGGCGGGGAAGAAGGACTTCTCTTCACCAGCGTGGTGGCTGTGCAGCCCGTGGTACCAGCCGAGGATGTAGCGGGCGAACAGTTTCTCGTCGGCCGGCTCGATGTGTGGCGCTTGCAGGTAGATCGAGTTCAGGCCGCGGATGAACATGTTGTGCACGTTGACCATCTCGCTGGCTATCTCGTCGAACACGTCGGACTTTTGCGTGTGTTTGATTAGCTACGGGAGGTTCCAGCTTGGGATTGAGGAGTAATAAGACCAAAAAAGACAAACCTCGGCCTTTTCATTTTCGCTTTTAGCGAGAAAGATGGGCGTGTTCAGGGTCTTGAAGGGGTGGTCGGCGTAGACGGGAGCCATGTTGATAGATTGTGATCCCTTCTTGGATGATTTTAGGTTGGAAGTTGTAATTGGTATGTGGTGATGGTAGTGCAGGTAATTCACAGTCTGATATGTTGCTGAATTAGGTCTTGATTATTGCTCGAGGAAACTGGAAAGATTCATCTTCGAGCGGCCACCTCCTCCCATTTAATAATAATCACTCCTCGACATCTCATTTCCATCGTCGTCGTCGCGCCCAGTTCAGGCAGCCAGAAAAAGTTGCCCAAGGGGATGCTTGCGCCTCCACAGCACAGTCAGCATCAACGAGCTGGGATCCATGCCCCCGAGCCACTTACACGGCGGCTCTGGGCAATCGTGGCACCCAGGGGTCCAGCCAGCTGTTCAAGCGCGGCGCCAGCGTGCTCAGCCGTCAGCACCAAATCGCATCAAATTAGCGCCATTTGCGGTTCTGGAATCATTGTTGTTTTTGTGAGCGAATCTTACCACCAAGATTAGCATAACCCCGGTCCTCTAAAAGACAAAAACCATGGATTGGCGAGATTAGGCCGGGTGTTATCCGGTGCCTGGACCCATTTAGGGAGAATCACCGTTTATTTCCGTGTTCGCCCGAAATCCTCCCAGAATTCGATCATGATGATTCGCCTGTGAAACGAAAGGGAGGTTCAGCTAGCGATACAGTGGTGTCGTTCGCTGTGGCGCTGCCTAAGGAGCCGCGATTCATCGCCCCCAGGTCGCTTAAATGCACTGCAAAAAGTTTAAAGGAACTTTCACTAACGGCCATCCAAGAGTTCATTGCACAGCCACATGATACATCAAAAAGGGGAATTTCACCCACGTTTCATGTTTTCCCAATAGAATGGTCACCACAAGGCTTGGTTCCTAGCTCTATTTGTGGAAAATATTGTCAACCATGGAACCAACCCCATCCTTAGGGCTCGATGGTGGGTGGACATTTCTCACCCCAATGTGGAATCAAGTTTCAACAGCAAAATCCAGAACCAGAACGCCCGGCTATTGGTCCCGCTTTCTGATACGGCGCAGCGATCGAAAATATTGGTACGTATCCTGGGTCACTAGCATCAACCACGTCGTCGAATTAGCATTGCAGTTTTGGGGTCTGAAGGAGCAGGCCGCCCGTTGCAATTCGGCTTCTCAAAGAGGTCCCGTTTGATAAGGCATGTTGCAACTGAGCTCCATGGTGGGCTTAGTCTACGCATTACAATTTTCTCCCCATCTAAAGGGGTTCGCGGGCCTGAATCTCGAAACCTCGATGGGCTGCTCGCCGTGGAGTTTATAGGGAAGACTTCCTATTCGAGAAGCTGGATCCAAACTGCCTAAGCCATGTTGTCGCGCGGAAGATACCGCCTGGTATAATACGGGCTTCTACTATGTAGTCTCGAACGCGAGTAGTGGAGTAAGGTCAAGTCAAAAGCTGACTCCCCCCTTCCGAGAGCCTGGTTTGGTGTGGATATGGTGGAGAATCGTGAGTGTACGGAGTAAGCATGTTTCCATTATCCGTGGCGGACCTTTGGCTTAGCGATGTTTAGAAATCGCAGTTGTATGATTAGTCGTGCCAATTCCCAACGCCGTCATGGCCGGGTTCAGAGTTGACAATCTTCCACGACAGCCTAATGTTGAATTATGTATACGTATGAAGTGGAGGGTCAATACTGCAGCTAGGATTGTACGGGGTTTGACCATGAGTTCGATGACATGATACCAAAGTGTGAATCCTTCGCGCCGTTGATGAGTAAACAATCTCAACCTCGATTGGCTACAGAAGCACGACCTCGTAACCGGCAAGAAATATATAATTACGTTGGAGTTGAACAATTTTCTATATTCCGTTACCTACCTGCTGCGTTATCTTTTTTTTCCACTCCCCTAGCTAGGTCTCCTTGTTATGCCGTAATTAACCCGTTATTAATATTTCCCATTGTTAAGGTTGAGAAGTGACCTTCACTAGAAGCAACGTCATGGGTTATCGATCTACGGCCGTACTAAATTCGTGTTACATTCTGACTTCCTTTGGAAACCTGCGTTGTGTTCCCAATTGCTCCTGAACCACTCACCAAGAACAATTACTCACTGTACACCAGGTCACAATGTGACATTTTGACCGCACCGTGCCAAGAACTCCACCAACTGTCTCCATCGGCTTCCCGTCTCGCGTAACAATTTCCTGCCCACTCTTTCCAGAGCAGCAACTTCCTTGAAAATACCATGTTCACATCTCCACGCCGGCCACAACATGAGCCAGTGCTCGCTGTTACCCGATGCCATGCCCCATATTTCAGCGGGATGCAAAGCTGGCATTTCCAGAAGCCGCCCCGACTCGTTCCCAACTCCGATTCTCTGACCAAACATTCCGATTTTCTTGTTTTCGCACCACCATTTACATCGCGGCTGTCTCTGTGTGGGCCGCCCTGATCTACCATTTCCTTCACCAGCACAACACGCCCGAATCATCTCACAGTTGCGAGGCACAGCCCACCATGAATTACGCCGCCCGCCGTCTACTGGTCGACACCAACGAGCGCTTTGTGCACACCACCCAGCACAGCACCTACCCACGTCTTTGCCAGAGACGTGACGGCTCCATACTCGCGGGTTTCACCGTATTCCAACACCAGGATGGCGATGCCGGCACTACGCGTGTGCTCACGGTCGACCGCAGCACCGACGGCGCCCGCACCTTCGAGCCTCTCGGCGAAATCACACGGTCCAAAGGCGACTGCGACAACCTTTTTTTGCTCGAATTACCGGAGCTGCCGGAGGGCGAGGTGGAACCTGAGCAGCAGTCGACGGTGCTAGCGGCATTTCGTAATCACGATTTGGACGACGAGGGCAAACACCGGTTCTTTCGAATTACGGTGTGTCAGTCGAGGGATGGAGGCCAGCACTGGGAATTTTTGTCGCAAGCAGTCGAAAAACCCGCGCCATTCGGGTTGTGGGAGCCGTTCATGCGGATGTCGCAGAATGGGCTTGAGGTGCAGTTGTTTTTTTCGAATGAGATCGCGGCCGATGATCAGGACACCATGGTGGTGCGCAGCGCTGACCGTGGTCGTACGTGGACGAAGCCAGAGTGCGTGACGGGCGATGGGGAGCGGCTTCGTGATGGAATGGTCGGCGTGGCGCCCGTGCGGGCGTGTGTACATCCAGGTTCGGTACCCCCTCTAAGCGGACCAGGTGGCGAGCACGATGCGCTGGTGCTGGTGATGGAGACGACGCGACAGGGGACGTTCTCGATTGAAGCCGTCGTGTCGTTTGATGACGGCAACACGTTTGGTTACCGGCAGGTGGTGTATGCACCCTCCATTCCTGGGCGCAACGCCGGTGCGCCGCAGGTTACTTCTTTCCGGGACGGGTCCGTGGCGGTGGTGTTCATGTCAGACGAGGAGCGCGAGGGTGAGCCGAGGTGGCCACAGGGTGCCAAAATCAAGGCCATACATGGCCGGCTGGGCGTGGACGGCAGGTTCTCCTGGGGCCCGGTGGAAGTGGTCGAACACCGGCCGAGTTCGTGGCCGGGTATCGGAACTATGGCGGACGATGCTGCGTTAGCGGTATATGAGCATGCGGCCGTTGTCCGGGGCCGGGTTTTCAAAGTTGCGGCCGAAGGCGGTGTGATTGAGCTCGACGACGGTGAGGAGCATCATTCGATACGCCACGTCTTCAAAAAGATTTTTAGCTCCAAGTGAATGGGCTCAAAGAGTCGGAATTCACGATTAGGGTACTTAGATTCCGTGGTTTCCGGTCCTCCTATATAATTAGTCAAGGGCTTCTTGAAGCTCATGATTTCGATTCAGTGTTCGTTGTTGCGATTTATTCAAGATTTCCACTGTTGAGACATTGTGTGAAGTCAACCCGGTTTGTCGCCGGCTTTTCCCCGAGTTGCAGACCCGTGCTCCACTCCGGCTTTCATTGTTGAACCTCCGAGGCCACGGCTCATCATCATTGTTCGGCTGTTTTCAACTCTCATTCCGAGTCTAAGGTGTCCTATTTTCGTGATCAGGAGCAACCCGGCTCCGCAATGGTGCCAGCGCCGATCATTTACCCGATCATGACAGAGGCCATGCGCATTTGTTCTCCCCTTGGCGAGCCCGGCCAATGATACAAACCGTAGCCATAGGATCGAGTGCAGGACGGAATCTGGGGTCCCGTGCTGTTACCCCGGAATGGCGGGCTTAGTATCAAAATAAATTGGTTACGCCCCTCTTTCTGCCGGCCGTCTGGCCTCGCGGTCCGAACTGGCATGGGGAAGCAAGCCCCGGAAGAACGACCCCCTGGGGGGGGATCCAGAGTATAAAATAAACAGCCTAGGTTCGGCCGGCTAAGTGCCTGGTTGATCCTCCGAGACTCAGACTACGCGCCAACAAACGAGCAACGTTATTCTCCGCCTCAGATCTCCCAAGATGAAGTCAACAGCAGTGATCGCCGCCTTCATTGGCACGGCGCTTTCGTCGCCTGTCTCGCCCGTCGCCGCCGGCGACCCGGTCTCGACCCCGACCCCGACCGAGCTCCAGGACGGCAACTACTGGATCCGCGCCGTGGCCGCGCCCAACTTCCACAAGTACCTGCAGACCAACCCGGCTAACGTGCCGGGTGTGGCCATCCTCGAGTCGTCCAAGACGGCCGGGCAGTTCCAGATCGAAGACGGCCAGCTCGTCAACAAGGTGTCGGACCCGCCGCTGTACCTGTGGATCACGGAGCCTGAGGACAAGGCGAACCCGCCGCGCACGCTGGCGGCCACCTTCGACTCAGAGCCGAGCCCGTTTGGCGCGTTTGCGTGGCAGGGCGACGCGTTGACCTGGTCGCATCCGGATGTCAACCGCCAGAACTTGGCGGCGTGGTTGGTGTGCGAGGACCAAGCGCTGTTTGTCAACACTGGCGCGTACGCGTATGACACGCCGGCTGGTTGCTCGGATCAGACGGTGAGTCTTGAATGGGGGTTGTCTCTCGGAGGTGTGGTTACTGATGCGATGGTTAGATCCATTACTACAACGACAAGACTGCCAACGACTGAAGCGTTGGAGAGTCACGGGGGGTTAGTTCAGCATAGCGCGGTAAATGAAAGACGGTTATTGAATCCCGATCTTGATCGTGCGTTTAAACCTTTGTTTGTCTCTGGGCTTTGGATGCCGTCGTATTTCATGCTGTGGATCTTGGCGATTGGAGCGATTGGTAACGCAGTCGCCGCCTAAAGATGGTAAAATGCTGAAACTCCGACTCCGATTTGTCTAACCTTCTGGCCGCGCGTATGTTGGAATGAGTACAGCTGTCATGGCAATCGAGAAGCTGGAACTTGATCCGGTGCCTTTTATACGTGTCGTGTATCCGTAAGTGTATCCGTATCAGAGCTTTATCCTGCATTGCCACAGATCTCGGAACTTATCAAGGATTCTCCCATGGCCCGTTTGGCGATAAGGAAATTCGGGAGGAGTCGAGAACTTTTTACGGATCCATCCTTTAATCCGGGGCCCCCTTCCTCCACCGATCTTGCTGCTTTGGGCAATCTTGCCAGTGGCCCCTCTTCCCCCTGGATCCTGCCCTTTTGGGAAGCGTGGAGCCTTTCCTCCCCACTTCTATCAATTAAATTTTCGATCTTTGCCCGCCCTTTTTATGCAGGAACACGACACTGCAACTCGGCATCACGAGTTTTGTACAAGTACGTGCGGATTGCTGCGTTTTCGGCGCCAAAACGTACCAAACGGGCGTATCAGCGCCGCCAGCGTACCCCGCGATGCACTGAAAGGCTGTGCCGCTTTGTTTGAGAAAGCTCCCGCGTTGATTTGCCCCCCAAACGGCGCCAGTACCCTTGGCGAGCTAGCCATTCTGAAATGATTCAAATCTTTTTGGTGTCGGTCATGGGTCATTTCCCGCGTGCCGGCGCCAAGGCCGCCGCCCAGGACAGTGGCCAACCAGTCACAGCGACGCCCAGCGCTGCACTGCCCTGCGTCGCCCAGTGAGCCAAGCGCTTGCCGAGAATACCAAGAGCCACGGGCACGCCCCCTTTCGCGTCATGTTCCCTCCCATCTCTCCTCGACCCGCTTCCCGATACGATGCTGCTTCTTCCCGTTTTCTGACCTCGTTCTCCTGCTTGCCGCCGTCGTCGATGGCGTTGGCGATCCCCACGCTCATTTGAACTGTACACCGTAAACATCACATTCGCTCACTTTGCCTGCTTCCCGTCTGCTGTTTGTCTCTGCACCCGATTGCCGACCGCTTTTTCGACTGCATCCAGCGACTTCTAGCGATTCTTTTACCCTCGGCTGAGCCGGCAATTGAGAACGTCACGACTTGAACCACCGAAAGATGGCGATGTCGTTGCGAAAAGGGCCACAGCGATGGCTGGCCGCGCTGCTCGCCGCTACCAGCCTGGTCCCGGCAGTCCAGGCCCAATTTTACAAGATCGGCACACCAGGTACTTGACGATTGACGTCGAAGGTTTGAGGTAACAACACCCCGCTGACGAGCTGCATAGACGAGATCCGCCAGTCGGCGCGAACACTGGCCTACGATATGATGCTCTACTACAAGGGGAACCAGTCCGGTGAGACGCCCGGTATCCTGCCCGGCCCGCCAACAGAACACAAGGGCGACTACTACTGGTGGGAAGGAGGGGCCATGATGGGCCTGTACATTGACTACTGGTTTTTGACGGGCGACACGAGCTATAACCCTGTGATCATGCAAGGCATGCAGCACCAAGTTGGCCCCGACGCCGACTACATGCCCCCCAACTACACGGCTTCGCTCGGAAACGACGACCAGGGCTTCTGGGGCATGTCAGCCATGCTGGCCGCCGAGAACAAGTTCCCGAACCCGCCGGATGACCAGCCGCAGTGGCTCGCCCTAGCCCAAGCCGTTTTTCAGACCCAGGCCGCCCCGGACCGCCACGACAATACCTGCAACGGCGGGCTCCGCTGGCAGGTCCCGCCGACGAACGCGGGCTATAACTACAAGAACACGATCGCCAATGCCTGCTTCTTCAACCTCGGCGCCCGCCTAGCGCGCTACACGGAAAACTCGACGTACGCGGACTGGGCGACCAAGACCTTCCAGTGGCTTTGGGACGTGCAGTACATCGACCACAAGGACTGGCGCGTGTACGACGGTGGGCACGTCGAGGCCAACTGCACAGACATCAACAAGGCGCAGTTCAGCTACAACGCTGCCCTCCTCCTGCAAGGCGCTGGCTTCATGTACAACTATACCAACGGCAGCCAGATCTGGAAAGACCGCATCGACGGCCTGCTCACCGGCATCGAGCGTGACTTCTTCCCCGACGGCATCGCCTACGAGCTTCCCTGTGAAGGTCGCCAGGGCGCTTGCACGCCTGACATGTTGACCTTTAAGGGGTACATCGTCCGATGGCTCGCGGGTGTAACCAAGGTCGCACCGTACACGGCGCCCCTCATTATGCCACTGATTCAAAAGTCGGCCCAGGCCGCCGTCAACCAGTGCACCGGCGGCGAAACGGGGCGTAAGTGCGGGTTTTACTGGTCTGGTGGTGTTTATGTCGACACAGCGGTCGACAAGACGACCGGGGCTGGCGAGGCGATGGATGCTCTGGCCGTGGTATCCAGTCTGCTGATGCCAGAGGCACCAGCACCGGCGAACAACAAGACCGGCATCAGCCGCGGTGATCCAAATGCGGGCATGCGCAGTTCGGGCACGGGACAACCGTTGGGACCCATTACGACAGCTGACCGGGCGGGCGCCGGCATTTTGACGTTGTTGTTGCTCGCCGGTGTCGTGGGGCTTTGGGGATGGATGAGTTATGAAACATAAAGGGAGGCGAAGGAAATAGAAGGCTTGGCCATGAAGCGGAAGGGCGGCTATTTATTCTCGTACATATTTTTACCTTTTTTTCGGGAGGTCATTGCACCACAACCGCGGCCCGGCGGGTTTTTTACTTGGTTTACTTTGCTGCGATGGCGTTGAACGGAGGTCATATGGGGCAGTTTTTGTGCAATTTACAGTGTCAGTGAACAAACACGCAGACGTTGGATAAGTAAAAATTTGTCATCTCATGGAGACGCAGTGGCTTTGCTTGGGCTTTACCCGTGCGGGGGGTCGTGTCGTGGTCGAACACTTGCGGGTGCTGGGTGCTATGGCGTTAGGGATATGATGCGTGCCAGTGTTGACCTGAGCATGAGCCGCGCAATGCTGTGCTGATCGCATCATCTCCTGCAGGTGCCATCTACGGAGCCACCCCTCAGCCTCGGAGGTGCTGGCGCACGAGGTCATGGCTACACCGTCCCAGATTCATGTCCCAGACGCTCGTCAACCTACTTAAACCCGCGACTTCTCCATCTCCACTTTCCCGGGAGGAAACAGGAAGCATCACCTCAACTTACTAGGACCATAGCCTGCAGTCAGCCCATCATGGATCCCGGCTTTTTCCGGCTCGCGGCCGGTATCTACGACACCTATACGAAGTCTCCAGTCATTCTAGATGACCAGGAACAGGCTGGTTCCCGTGGAAAGCATGCTACAACATCAGCAAAGACCTATACGCCAGCTAAAGAGCGAGAAGTGACCCCACCACCCCCAACACCACCACCAGAACAGACACCAGCAGCGGCATCAGAAACCGAAGCAGAAGCAGCAGTAAAATTCCCCCGGCTATTCAGTCTCCGTCAAGGACTCGCCTACATCGCCCTCCTCATGCCCGGCTTCGCGACCGCCCAGTCCTTCGTAGCCGGCAACATCTCCCAGATCGCGCCCTACGGCATCCCCGCGGCTGACTTCGCCGCGGCCCTGTCGACCCCTTTTTCCGTGAGCACATTCTCCATCGCCGGGTATAACACCTCCTCCGGCTTTACATCCAACGGCACTCTCCGGGACGCCGCGGCAGACGGCTGGTCGTTGACTGTGAGGTTGGCTGCTAATGTGCCGCTGGCTGGGGCGATGGATGAGGGGTGGGATAGGAGTCTTTGTGTGAATGCCGCTGCGTTGACGGTGACGCCACCGAAGGGGGTGGAGAGGTTCAACAAGACTGCGTGGAGGGTTTGTGCGGTGGTGTTTACGGAAGGGCTGAAGGGGGATGTGGGGAAGGATGCGGTGAGAGATGGGAGTTGTTCGAATGTGTTGCCGGATGAGTGTATTCGCAAGCTGCAGGCGCATAGTGTGGTGGGTAGGACGGGGAGAGATGGGGGAGGAGGGTGTCAGGATCTGGATATCCCGGAGGATTGTAAGAGGCGGCTTAAGGGCAATGGCGGCACGGGGTTTGGTACGTTCTTGGTGTGTTTTCGAATCCCCGCTTGCTTATGAGCATAGTAGAGCCCAGCTTTGACTAACTGACAACGCTTGGCAGAAATTACGCCTATTGCCAACGCCTCGCTCACGGGCAGCCGCGGCGTCACGTTCTTCGCGTCCGGGTTTAAGCCGACGCAGAAAGGTAATCGATCGGCTCTTGCTGCAGCTCAGCGTCGGGTCTGGCCCGTCTTGCTGGCGTGGACGCACTTCAACGAGACGGGCGACGTCCAGGACAGCGCCGGGTACCTATCGTGTGCGAAGACGACGGAATCGAACAAGGTTACGGGCGGCGGCTCGGCGGTGGACCCTAATTCCCCGGCCACCCAGGCGCGGTGGGCGTTCCTTGTATGGGCGGTTGCGGCGGGCATGATGTATTTCTGATCTTTCTACTATTGGAGGTACACTTTGGATTTGATGTACTGGAGAGAGAGAAGAAAAGGGGTATTGAGGGGTAAACCATTTATGGGAACGAATCGGATCCGAAAGATGAAGAAAGAAGGAGTAGTTAGATCGATGATCTCAACTCGGGCTTCTACGGGTGTAGTAACTTTGAGCTGACTTCTAATTTATATCGTGATGGAAATTCCGAAGTTCAACTGAGGTGCGGAGTGTCGTTAGATGCAAGTCTGCCAGGCCCAGAACGCCCATCAAGGTTCGCCGAAGCCCCGCTGTGAGTCCCTGGGCCCCCGCAATCACGGCCCCCACTGTACATCCTTGCAGCGATTGCATCAAACTCCGAATTTTTCCAGACTGCGCCAACCGCCGACATACGCAACGCAACCACCAGCTTGGTGCGCCATTCGAGATGCATTCGATCATCCGCCCCAATGCCTGGGTGGCCCTCAAGCTCCCATCTGGGAGTACCAAGGTACTTCAGATCACACCGAATACGTGAGTAGAGTCCAAGTCCAGTAGGGCTGTCGCAAACTCTTCGCCAAGAGAATCGTATGTTGACCAATCCTCAGCACAATATCCCTAGGGAAATACGGCTCATTCCCTTCCAACTTGATCATTGGCCGCCCATATCATATCACCTTTGAGCTTCTCGACAAGCTGCCCGAGGAGAACTCCTCACGATTGAGGGTCGTCCCCACCAACGAGATCTACGCCGAAGTCTTCGCCGAGGAAGCAACGCCAGATTGCGCGAATCCAGCCACAGGCAGCGCGAACGAGACCGTGATTTCCGCGACAGACGGCGAGGAGTTCAGCTTGGTCGACGACAAGGGCAACGTCGTGGCCCGCTCCAACCGCGAGGTCATTGACGAGAATGCGCGCCAGACGCTCACGCAAGACGAGATCGAGGAGCTGAAGCGGGAAGGCACCAACGCGGGCAAGGATGTAATCACAAAACTGCTGCTCTCGCATACGGCGCTCGATCAGAAGACGAGTTTCAGTTTGGCAAAGTACAAGTTGCTCAAGACGAAAAAGTATATTCGGAGATTCCAAGTGCTGCCTATCGACGTGGCCACGCTAGCGCAATGGCAGTTGGAGGAACGGGATGCCAGCAAAATATTGGACCTCAGAGCGGAGATGCTTGGTTTGGTCGGCTGCTGGGGAAATGTGCACTTTGGGGGCGAGGACGTTTTGCTTCCGGATCCGAACGCGGCCACGGACGCGGGGAATGAAGCTTGCGTGCCGGTGGACGACGACCTCCTCCGGGGGAGGTGGCTCGTCGTCGACGATACCTGTGGGTTGTTGGTTGCTGCTATGGCGGAAAGGATGGGGGTACTTGACGACGAAGAAGGGTTAGAGCTAGGGGCAACGAAACAAGGGAATGAAACGACGCCGGAGCACGGGACATTACAACCCGACCGCACCGTGATAGTACCGGAAACGACCGAGAAAGAGGGCGACACGGAGATGGCAGACGCGTCAACAACAAGCCCATCAAAACGCCAAAGCAATGGGAAGCCGAAAGCGCAAAAGCCGCGCCCATCTGACTTTGCCATCCCTTACTCCCAAACAAACACCATCACTGTCATCCACTCCGCCAGCCAGCCAAACCTCTCGCTCCTCAACTACTGGGGCTTCGATATCACCTCCCCCAACCACCCACCACATCCACTCCTCAACCACCTGCTGAACCTCACCTGGCTCCAGCTCCTGAAGCCCGAACTCGACACATCTTACTCCACCCCACCCCTGACGGCTACCCCCGAGGTGCTCGCCTCATGGAAGCCCAGCCGCCGCGGTAACTTCCACCGCAAGCGCCGTCGGTACGCCCGTATCCGCCACATCGTCGACAGCACGCGCGCCGGCAACTTCTCCGGCCTCGTGTGCGCGAGCACCATGGACCCCATTAGCATCCTGCGACACACCCTCCCGCTCCTGGCCGGCGGCGCCCCCGTGGCCATCTACTCGCCCTCCATGGAGTCGTTAGCGGCGCTCGCGGACTGCTTCAGCGTGCCACGACGCACGGCATGGGTGAGCGGGGTCGTTTCCGAGGTGGAGGGGCTCTCAAACGAGGAACTGGAGCGGTGGGCCGGCAACGAACGGTTCCCGTTGAATCCGACGCTGCTGCAGGGCGTGTCGATCCAGACGAGCCGCGCGCGCAAGTGGCAGGTGTTGCCGGGCAGGACACATCCGTTGATGACGGAGCGCGGAGGTGCGGATGGGTATGTTTTTACGGCGTGGCGGGCGAAGCCGGCTGAGGGGAAAGTGGCTGCCAAGGGGAAGTTTAAGCGGAGGAAGGTTGAGTCGGAGGTAGATACCCCGACGCCTGTATCAGCAGGTGTAGAATAGAATAGTGGTTAGCTACGTGTTAGTGTAACAAGTACCAAACAAAATAAAGTTAGGTCCGCGTCTGGGTCTAAACGACCGACGAACTCAACGGCATGCCACATGATACCAGCTCGCGTAATCATGCGGTGATTGTCTTATCATTTTCCTCTCTAATCGTCGATTAACACTCCTCACAGCCCCTTGCCCATAAACTTCCTCTTGGTAAAGCTCAGCCACCACTTGCTCGGTTTGGCATCGCCCTCGTCGTATACCCTCGCCAGTAACCTCGCCGCGAGCTCTTGCCTGACCTGCGACATGTATTGCCTGAGTATCTCTCCGTCTTGCCTGTCCCGGGGAGGCTCGTACATCTGCACACAATGATGTCAGCTTGAGGTTTCCGCCGACAGTTACTCGGTACTCTGTCCCCTCGCCATACCTGGTTCAACGGCCACGCTGGGTCGCCCGGAAGGGCAAAATGGAGATCCAGCGCCAGGTTCGTCACCTCCTTGGTAGCATCCCGCAGACTCGCGTTGGGCTTGATCTTGGTCAGGCAGTCCGACACAAACCAGATCCCATACACCAGCAGCCGATCGGCGGGGCCTTGGATCTCAAAGTTGCGGAAGAAGGTGTTCGCGCGGAACAGAGCGAGCACCTCATCTAGGATGTCGTAGCTCTCCGATTCCGGGTCGGGTGACTCGTTCGCAGGCAGCGGGGGGTCCGGGAAGGGTAGCGGGTATACGGGGCCACGGATTTTCGTGCGGATGGGGAAGAGTGGGAAGTTGCCTACCAGCCGGGGGGCCGGTTCAGAGGCGTTGAAAACGGAGTTGTAGGCCTATTGTTGTCGTAAGGACGGAGGTCAGCAGATTGGTTACGGGGCCAGCGTCAAACCCCTGGAAAATTCGAAGCTCGAGCTGAAGGCGGTTCAAATGAAGCTCGACTCACCGGCATCGTGGAAGCACGGCCCTGGCGGAAGCTCCTTGTTTTGGGTTGAGGCGGACTTCGAGGTGGGATGTCACTTGATCAGGAGCTCAATTGTAGGTAGCCTTGCGGGGTTGCTTGGGCGGTCGCAACCGCTGCAGGCTGCTGCCAATCAACCCTGACGTCGCCGAATGTGGCTGAGGGCTTGGCACGGCCGACTTTCGCCTCAGGCCACAAATTTGGGTTGAGTCATCACAGGCAGCCACACACAGGTGCCACACACCATCACAGCAAAATGGCCTTTCTGACACCCAACTATAAAGGCCTCATTGGTCTGGTTGGTGGACGGCTTAGCGAATCCCGAGCCCTCACGGGGCCTCGGCCGAGGGGCATGTCAAACAACGAGACTTTGTGTTTCTCGGGAAGGGCGTATCAAACGGTTCAGGTTCGGGCATCCATAAAGGCACAAACTGCATTGTTGTGCCCGAATAACTCTGGTGCCCAAACCACAGAATGGTAGCAATAGCGGTGTTCAAAAAACCGGGATAATAGACACAATGGCGACAATAGAATGGTGCCAGCAAAGAACGAAGCATAAATTCAGTGGGTTTCCCGATCGGGGGTTTTGAATGGCAGGAAACCGGCCCTCAACAATTGACCACGTCGGTGACCTAGCCTGTTTCGGACTGTGTCACGGGATTTGGCGTCTTTGCCGCGCATGCCAAGAGCCCAGACTGGTTGGCGCGTTTTTGCCCGCCACGCCCGCCGCCCAGGCAGGGCAAGTCGCGGACCAATGTGAGGGGGTTTCGGCGCCCCCCCACCAGCGCGTTCCGAGTTTCTTAAACCTTCGCATCTCTGCCCAGACCTCCCGAACTTGCGTTGGAAGCCCTTTTCGCGCACAAACAACCACTCAACCAAAATCGCTCGCGTGCACGACTATTTCCGACCGTGTCTCGCGTGAAATTCACTTCAACCTTATTTCACGGTCCATTTCTGACCATATTTGTTGTTTGCGACCAATATCGCAACTCACCGGAGCCGACTTTTAAGTTTGCGGGGCGATCGATCGCGACAAGCGGTTGCGCCAATCCACCCACCACCCCAGCAAAGACAAGGCGAGGCAACCGACCAGCCTCCAACCATCCCACTTTGACCTTCACATCCGAGTACGTCGCCTTTTCGCATGCATTCCCGGTCGCCCGGCCAGCCAGTCGAAAAGCCTAAAATTCACCGTCTCTTTGTCGCACACTAACAAACGCGACGCGTCCGTCACATTCAGAACCATGTTTAGTTTAAGCCTGGTCACGCAACTGCACAGCGTCGTCAAATCGGCGTCGCGAGACAAGAACAAGGACGGCTCGGGGCCGAATCCCGACGAGAGCCATGGCCAGCTGCAGCTCGTCCCCGCGACCAAGCGGTACGGCCCGCGCCGCATCAAACGTGTTGAGGAGGGTTCGATTTACGACATTCTGCATGACCATGCCGGCACTGCCCTCCACGTCCTCCCTATCTGCTGGACCGATCAACATACCCTTCTCCTTGGCGTGCGCTTCACCAAGAACGATGCCATCGTTAAGCCGATCCCGGATGTCGCCCCGAACGTGTGGCTCGAGGCGTCCAAGATGGCACAGACACTGACGAGTGAGCTGCATACTCTTGCCCGCCACGAGACGACCCCGCAGCGCAGATTCTGCAAGACTCGCGCCATGAAGCACATCTTCTCGACCCTATTCCCATCGACAATGTCCCGCGCCAAGACGGGCGCGGAGTTGAACTTGTACCTCGGCCGCCACGTCTTCAAGAAAGTAGTTCGCATCCCATGTCTGTGGAAGAGCTCGAGCAACGCTGGCACCGAGTCCTCATTTGACTCTTGCCCGACTATCCCGGCGACCTCATTTGGCGCGCCCTCCAAGAGCCGCCGCGAAGGCGGCCTGCCTGTCCTCGCCTACATCACCAAGGCGCATCTCGCTTCCATCCGCAACAACCTCTACAGGTGTTTCCGCCCCGCCGGTTCCGGCACCAACGAGCCGATCCAGCGCCTGCAAGAGCTGCGACACAAGATGCTCGTGCCTGCCGATGCCGACCACGACCCGTACATCGTCGCGATGCTCATCGCTATGGCGCAGGCCCACATCTTCCGCGAGTCATCGCCGCGCTCCTCTCCGAGTAGCTCGCAGGGTCGCGACACAGTGCACATGTTGCCGGTCTCCTTCCGCGATGTCACGGTGCAGGTGATCATGCACGACGAGGGTCAGAGCCCGGAGTCTAGGTTTTCCGTCTACACTGCGACCATCACCAAAACGTTCTTGAAGCGTTTCATGTTCCCGTACAGCGCGCCTGAGGGACAGGCCGCCGGCCAAGATGCCGGCATCAACATCACATACACACCGGTCAACTTTTGGCCTATCCTCGGCCTGAAGGAGCGCCTGGCCAAGGCCCTCGGGGAGGAGCTTGGTGGCGAAGGGCTCTACGCCGACCCGGAGCACATCGGCCTCTGGGAGCCACTTCTCGACATCGAGTGCCAAAAGCAGTACCAGAAGCAGCTCCTCGCAGACCAGGTCAGACAACACTCACAGCGTCGCCAGCAGTATCAGCATCTCCCGCGGCCATTGCACCCGGTCCGCCCGCTCCGTTCAACGCAGGCCTACCAGCCCGCCAGTCTCAAACGAAGACGTACGGACCGCGAGCCGCTGTCGTGTGTGCTCAATGAGAGCAACAGCAGCTTTGAGGAGGAGCCGTCTAGCACCGCCGCTAGCAATAGCAGTGCCAGCAGTGGCCCAGAGGACTGTCCCGTGCTCAGTCCCGCGGCTAAGAGGCGGAGGACTGGGCGTCGGGTTAATAATAGCACTCTGGAGGTGTGTTAGCTCGCGCCGAACACGGCGGGACGCACCGTTTGACTTGCAAAACGGCATCGCGATCTGCTGGTCTTTTCTTTTCTTTTTTCTCGCTTTTCTTTTTTTATTCTATCGACTGGTCCGTTGGGAGGCTCAGTGCGAGACCTCCCTGAGGACATGGCACGATGACGAGTCAAGATTCGACTACGATGACACGATTTGGTCAAGGATTTCTCACTACGGGTACACGGTGCATGCAAGGGGCATGCCATACTTGGGATTGGGAAACGGCGAACCGGAAATGGGACATGGCGCTACAGCACAATACCCCTTCCGCCGGGATGGCGGGCAGTTTAGGCCTCTTTTTTTCTTTTCTTTCTTTTTTTTCACTTTCATGGCTCTACCTTCCAACCCTCGGTGCCATGAACAAGGCATCGGGACGGAACGGGGCAGGCCTCGGACGGCGGCGGCGTTTGGTGTGGCATGGGTCGTGCAGCATCGCATCGCATGGTCACGGTCGGTCGGTCGGTCATGGAAACGGCGGCGTTTGAGGTAATGGGATTGGGACTAGGTCGGCTCTTGTCTGGTTTGTACTTACTACTCTTACTACACACACCTCCCACATGTTTCGTGGGAGGAATGAAGGCTAGCAATGGCCGCTTATGATACGATTCTGTGGTCCTTTGTACGTGACGTGTGGTGTAGGTATCCCAAAGGTTACTTTGTTGCCGAGTACCTTAACTGAGTAAGATATGTATTTGTCACGTGGAGGCCGCCTGTCGACCTACTTATTCGTGGGGCGCAAGGTGGGCTCAGCTAAGGGGCAGTGGCTCTTGTGATACCCCAGAACCTGAGTTCCAGGAATCCCTCAGCAAGGCAGAGAACAGCCAGCATACGAGACATGCATGCTGTGCAACAACCGCTCCTGTCCGCCTTTCCGAGCCGCATATACGATCAGATGCCGTTTTGTAGAGCCTTCCCATAGGGACTCGGTAGAAAGTGTGCATTCACGGGGTAACACCAATATCGCTGACATGTGGTACAACATCTAATTTTCATTGCCGACGTCTTGGTCAGATTTTGCCTCTCACAATAGGCAAGTGACATCAGCCTGTTTCGTGTTGTGTTGATCGGGGGGTTCTCCGGATGGCAGGGTTGTCAGGGGCACATGTTACGCTGGGAGATCCAAATGTTGGGGAGATGGTCTGCCCTGTTCGTGTTATGGCTGGGAAGGGGAAATTGTTGAGGGCGGGGAATTGTGAGCGTGGGCTTGCCCGGAGGGAAATGGGCTTATGACATTGATTTCGTCTCGATGGGGTATGGTACGTCGGGAGATGTACTTGGATACCCAGATGTTGTGGATAGGAGGAGACTGGAAAGGGGCGTGGATTCCCAGTGTTTGAAACTCTTGAGGAGTTCCTGTAGGTTGACTCGGAGATGTGATGGGGATGTCATGTTGAGGCCCTGGCTGTTCAGCAGGTTGAGTATAATTAATAGTTGTATCTCGGATATTAGAACTACACAAATGTAACTTTTTGGCTTTTTCTCGTCTCTGTGTGCTGCTGCCGGCTTCTCTTTCGTGACGTGTCGCTCTTACGTGTAGACCATAAACAATAGGACCAAGACCTCAACTCATGGGAATCATCACCACCCTGAATAATCGATTGTTTCACATGCTGTGACAACAACCTCGGAGAGTGACTAACGCCTAGCGTAGTAGAGCCCGTTAGAACACCTTAGGCCCTGCATAAATATGCTTTTGCGCTAAATCCATCTTTCGATAGTGCCCGGAGTTCGGGGGTTGCAATGAGGGGGTAAGCACACTCATCGGATCGATCTTCAGGGACGCCCTTCAGACCTGAGTCTTCAACGGCTTTCACATGTTGCTCCAATGAGCATTTTTACTCGACACAAGCAATGGAAACAACCCGAGAGTGTGGTTGCAAGCCGAAGGATGCGGGGTTAGGGCCAGTCCAGAGTGGTGGTGGTGGTGGTGGTGGTGACGACCGGCTCCTGTTGGGGTTGATTATCCACTGCGGGGAATGTATTTACACTAAGGGAACTCGGTCTTCGTTCATCCGTTGATCATTGCGGCCCAAACATACTCAATGAGACGGGTACTGACCGTCGACCGCCGGGTCAGATCCGACGGGCACGAACGGATCTGCGCCGCCCTCCCACGGTCCTCAGGTACAGGAGAGAAAGATGTTCATGGTCAAGGGTCTAGGTTCATGATCATCCCCTGTTGGCCGCTCGTGTTCGCAAGTCGAGAGAGCGGTTAGATCTTGTTGAATGGGGCCTAGTCTGTCTACATGTAATTAACATGACCATTGCCTGTTCGAATTTCGACCTTGGGGCTTTCAAACAAGGAGGACGAAGCAAAGAAAAGCATGCTTCTAGCCCTCCGCCCGGCCCTGTTTGAAAATTTCAATGTTGACGATACTTTTGGAGGGAAGGAGCCCTCGGCATGCCGAAAAGAGAAATCCTTGAATCGGTAGGTGGGGCCCGCAACAACAAGAGCGCACAGAAATCTCCCCGAACTCGCCGACTAAACTTAAACCTAAACCCAAATCATTACTCCAAGCGTTCCCGATGTTTCTTTTATGATATACTTCCTCCGTGGTACATTCCCCAGGTTTTTGGCCCAACATCGGAAGCAAGCGAACGCGACGCCGAGGCCATGAGAACATCTTGAACTTGCGAAGTTGCAAATGGCGTCGGGAGAGAAACCCCAAAAGGGGAAGCAGCTGCCGATTTCCCCGCAAAATGCGCTGTGGCCTTGGCAGCACGCAAGTTGTCACCGCCTGTCATCGAGGATTCCCCAGATTGTTTCCACGCTTCCCCGGACAGAGCAAATTTCTCTTTTTCGCTCGCTGTCCGTTCCTGTTCCCGCTTCAGTTTCCGGGCGCCGAAAGCAAAGGATGGGGAAACAGGAAAAGAGAGTTGAGCCGTGAGTCTGTGACCAAGCCATCCCGGCCGCGCCCCAGTTATAATGGCACCCGCTTATTATTTTTATTTTCATTTCAACGCGCCTTGCATCGGCAGTCAGCGGCCCCGGAAATCAAGATCGAGGCGGGAAACAAGGGCATATTATTTGGTAAGGTAGCGTTTCCAACTTTCCATGGGTATGCGGAGCACGACATCTTCCCGACAGCCTGGGATGTCCTGGTCCTAGGTTCAACGACAAGCAATCAATCGTCATGTCTCGACGACAAAGTCTCGAGGAAGGTTTTCCGAAAAGAATATCCAGAACAAAAATCAAGAAATCGGCCAATACACGTCCTCGTCTTCCTTCTCCGCACAAGTATCTCCCCTCCACCATCCGTCGCCGCTCGGCGGTTGCTCCTCTATGGCGTGTGTCCCCCACTCTCCCCGGGCATACGACCCAGAGTGTGGGGAATCGTGCAATTTGTCCCCCCAAAACTAGCCGCCGATCAGGGCGGGCTTGGAAGCAAGAAAGAAACCCAAGAATGCCGAGGCTCTAGCAAGCGCAGCAGCGCCCAGCTCGCCCTGGCACACAGCAAAACTTCTTCTTCACATGCTGACTCTTTCGCAGCGCGGATTGGCGGAGAGCACCGGAGTGCTGCGCTGCCCCGTTTGCCCGGTGCGTGACACAACAAAATGCGACTCTGGATTTACCATTCTTGCCATTCTCACTGGCTGGGTGTGTGAGCCAGTCAGGATGCGACCCTCTTGTGCTTCTCATTCCATCCATCGCTCTCGACCAGGCGCAAAATTGGCCCACGATGATCCGAGAGCCGTAAGCGCCATGGCTTCCCCGCGGGGAAAATGGAGCTCTCGTCGACGTGGTTCTCATGCGTGTGCATGTCACCCCCCCAACTTCTCCAGGTTTTCCCCAGGTTTCTCCAGACTCCCCAGCGGGGGCGCCGAGGATGCAGGGCCTTGGATCTGGCATTCGATCCAGGACCTCGCAAGTCGCGCCGGAAGGAGAGGCAAACGGGTTGCTCGTTGGGTTGACCTGCCATTCTCGGGTTCGGGTTTGTGCCGTCGCCGTTCCCTTGCGCAATCCTGCCCAGGGGTCGCGCCGCTCGCGTGGTCAGCAGGGCTGATCCAGGCCCGCGCGCAACAGACCCATAGAGGCCCGGTACTAGGTGGATTATACTTTCTTGGTGTCGTACGAATCCGGGCCAGCGTCTAGGATGGACCCTTAGCGGAGCCCATTAACATGTGGATCTTGACGAGAAACAATCTCCGGCGGACGATCTGTTATTCATAAAAGAGATGATGCCCCCCTCTCGTGGTTTCGACCTCGATATCGAGGTGAGGTTCAGCGAGGTAAACTCCCAGTCGTGTTTCCTGTCGGCTCCTCCTAGTCCTCCACCTTTCCGGCTTCTTCACGGACTTCCCCCGCCAACAACACCATGAAAGGCATCACCGCCTTCATCACGGCCGCGGCCCTCGTGGGCCAGACCATCGCCGCCCCGCCGGAGCAGCCACCCACCCAGGTTCTCGAGAAACGCGCCGCGCCGACCGTCACCATCGAGGGCGGCTCCATCATCGGCTCGTCCCGGTTGGCCACCGAGGCGTTCAAGGGCATCCCGTTCGCCAAAGCCCCCGTGGGCCCGTTGCGGCTCAAGCCCCCCGTCAAGCCGGACACACCATTGGGCGTGTTCCATGCGACCGGCTACGCACCGGCGTGCCCGCAGTTCCTAGCAGACAACGACTCCAACGACTTCTTAACGCGGGTCATCGATACTCTCACGGACCTGCCATTCTTCCAGAAAGCGCTGAATGTCAGCGAAGACTGCTTGACGATTGATGTGATCCGGCCAGCGGGCACCAAGGCGGGGGATAAGCTGCCCGTCTTGTTCTGGATCTTTGGTGGTGGCTTTGAGGTATGTGTTCAACTCAGGGGTGTAGGGGTGTATGCGAGGAGGTTCAAGGGTCGATGGGTTAACCCTAATTCACACAGCTCGGCTGGAGCTCGATGTACGACGCGGGCCCGCTCGTCAGCAACGCTGTCAACATGGGCAAGCCGTACATCTATGTGGGCGTCAACTACCGTGTCGGTGGCTTCGGTTTTATGCCCGGCAAGGAGATCCTCGCTGACGGTGCGGCCAACCTCGGCCTCCTGGACCAACGCTTGGGCCTGGAGTGGGTGGCCGACAACATCGCGGCGTTCGGCGGCGACCCGGACAAGGTGACAATCTGGGGCGAGTCGGCCGGCTCCATCTCCGTCTGGAACCACATGGCCATGTACGACGGCAACAACAAGTACAACGGCAAGCCGCTCTTCCGCGGCGGGATCATGAACTCAGGCAGCGTCGTGCCCACGGACCCCGTCGACTGTGCCAAGGGCCAGGCCGTTTACGATGCCGTCGTGGCCAAGACCAGCTGCGTCGACAAGCCGGACACGCTATCGTGTCTCCGCGCGCTGCCCTACGACCAGTTCCTCAACGCGGCCAACTCGGTGCCTTCGATCCTGTCGTACAACGCGCTGGCGCTGTCGTACCTCCCGCGGCCCGACGGCAAAGTACTCACGCAGAGCGGCGACAAGACCGCGCTCTCGGGCAAGTACGCGGCGGTGCCCATGATTATCGGCGACCAGGAGGACGAGGGCACGCTGTTTGCACTGTTCCAGCCCGACCTCACAACCACGGATAAGGTGGTAAAGTACCTCGAGGACCTCTACTTCGCGACGGCCACCACGGACCAGGTCAGGACGTTTGTGAACCTCTACCCCACCAGCATCACGGCCGGTTCGCCCTTCGGCAGCGGCATTTTCAACGAGATCTACCCGGGCTTCAAGCGGTTGGCGGCCATCCTGGGCGACATGGTGTTCACCCTCTCGCGCCGTATTTTCCTCGAGGGCACCACCACGATCAACCCGGACGTGCCGGCATGGTCGTACATTGCCAGCTACGACAAGGGCACGCCGATCATGGGCACGTTCCACGGCAGCGACCTTCTGCAGGTGTTCTTCGGCATCCTGCCAAACTACGCCAGCAAGAGCATCCAGGGCTACTATGCCAACTTTGTGTACAACCTGAACCCCAACGACGCGAGCGGTGGGACGAGCGCCCAGAGCAAGATCAAGGAAGACTGGCCGCAGTGGAGGAATTCGACCAGGCAGCTGATGAACTTTTTCCCGTGGCGGAACGATATCCTGAAGGATGACTTCCGCGACGCGGCCGCGAGGTATCTGTTGACGAACCTCGAGTCGTTCTACTTTTAGCGAGGGTCTGTCTATTATACGAGCGTATGGGCCATGGCGACCAGGCGAAATGAAAGTTAATGATTTTAAGACGATATGACGAAATTTAATGAACCCAAAAAAACATCCTGATAACACTTGTCCCTTGATCCTTTTGTCTTTACAATTGTGTTGTCCGCCATCCCAAAGGCACCACCGGGGGGCACCTTGACTTTGAACATTTGCCCCTGAATGGGCGTGAATTATAGTCTTGCTATGGACTCTGCGGGCTTCGGCATGGAGACCACTGGAACTTCCCATATTGGGTCTGAAGTCGCCCCACTCCAGCATCCAACCAATCGGAACCACACACGATTAATCGGGTATGGTGTAGCGGTAACATCGTTGACTCTCACTTCTCAGAAGTGCCTGCTTCTCAACAGCCCCGGGTTCGACTCCCGGTATCCGAGTAGATGTTCTTTTTGGCTTTGTCTTCTCAGATCTAGATGGGTCTTGTGTCTGACTCTTAGGGGGCAGATTCATTTTTTAAGAATTAATTAATACTTGTTCGAAGTTGACGCTTGCTGGGCAGCTGAATATTAATTATCTTGTATCAATTATATCCACCGAGTCCGTACATTACATACATAAGTCCATAATTACGCTCCATTCTATATGCACCATCAACTCCAAAGTCCAATCCAAAAATAGCACCAAGAAAGAAAGCAACAACAAAAAACTACGGCTTCGACACCTGTTCCTTGCGGAAAAACTTAAAAAACCCAATGGGAATGATCAACTGAAACCCAAGACACACCCAGAAGAACGGGCTCGCTACCCCCGGCATCACCCCCTGCGAGAAATCCGGGAAAGTCGTATGCGGCGACAGCGAGTTGGGACTCGTCGCGCGCGCCAACATGGTAAACGCACTCCCCACCACCTGCGCACCAATCAACACCGTCAACACATGCTGCCGCGTCAGCGTCGCCAGCAACAGCATCCCCAACCCGACGCCCTGGATGTTATCCAGCAGACCCAGCCACAACCACAGACACCGCGAGACGATGGCTGACCCGACGGGTCCGCCGGCCCAGGGGAGATACCACCCGATGCCGCTGGTGCCCCAGAACTCCTGGGCCCAGCGCGGGGCGAGTAGGCCGATGGCAAAGATGGGGAGTAACCAGGTGTGTTCGTCGGAGTAGTAGGAGAAGGCGTAGAGGACGAGGGCCCAGAGACCGCAGTAGAAGCCGAGGGCGAGGATGAAGATGCCCCAGCCGGGGACATGCTGGGTATCGAAGAGGAACTGCCAGGAGCGGCCGTAGGGGGCGGACAGCCAGTAGTTTTGGAGGATGATCATGACGAAGAACCAGGGGACGAGTTTGCGGCGGTAGAGGGAGATGTAGAAGCCTGGGATGGTGGCGGGGGATTGGCGGTAGAAGTCGGGGAGGCCGAGGTAGAGGACGACGCCGACGGCCCAGAAGAAGATGGCGAGGGGCACGCCGACGACGATGGCTTGGGGCGTGTTGGAGGTGCCGACGAAGACGGTGGCGGTTGGGTCCATGTTGGCGACGATGGAGCCCCAGTACCAGAGGCCGATGCTGTAGACTTGGGCGAAGCCGGAGACGGTCAGGGCGCGGGTGATCCATTGTTTTGTGGGGGCGCCGCCTATTTTTGTGTTAGAAAAGATCTTTTTTTAGAAAGAAATAAAAGGGAGAAAGAGAGAACATACCCTCATCACCGAAATTCAGGGCAAACGACAGCGCACCACTGCTAGCACCAGCCGCATAAAAGCAAGTCGCAGCATCCTCAATCTTGTTCGCAACCCTCCAGTCCGGGATAAACGGCGCAACACCAATCATCAAGAAAGCAAACCCAAAGAAGAACCACGGCGCAGACAGGGCATAGACAGATTTGGCGTTGCGCTCGAGGGCCCACCAGAGGAGAGAGGTCACGAGGTAGGTGCCGGCGACCATGTAGAGTTTCTCTGGGGTTTGGGTGGTCTCGCCGGTGAGCAGGACGATTTGGTACGAGGAGACGGAGATGACTTGGCCGAGGGCGAGGAGCATGGAGTAGAGGGGCCAGTCGCCGAGGCGGATGGAGAGGATTCTATGTTGTTCCTGGTTAGCAGGGACCCAAAAAAAAGAGAGAGAAAAGAAAAAAGGGGGAGGGATAAAAACTCACTTCTTCAACCCCGTGGGCGCTTGATACCCCTCACCCAACAAAAACTCATCATCCACATGATTCTCCTCCTCAGGAGGCGACTCCCCAAACACCGACCTTCCAATCATACTACTCGGCGTCATACTCCGATGTCTCTGCCGCCCGCGACTGACAACCGACTCATTCCTTGCCGACCCATTCCTCGACTGCGGCCTGCTCCCGCCGGGACTCGTCGGACTACTCGCACTGCCCGTACCCATGAACTTCGAGTGCGGCCTGCCGAGCTTCGCCTCACGATACCGCGAGAACCACTCCTTCTCGCTCTTCTTGATGAACGTCTCGATGCACAGGTCGGTGGCCGAGTTCTGCGGGGTTAGGCCACTGCCGGCGGGGCCGTGGCCGTCGAGCATCTCTTCGTACATGGCGAAGTACTCCCCGTGGGCGTCATTGAAGAACTGGTCGACCTGTTGGAGCTTGAGATCGTGCCGGTCGCCGACGACGTCGGGGAGACTGAGCAGGCTGCTGTTGCGGTGGCTTTGGCCGAGCATGTGGGCTGGTCGAGGGGGTGCGAGACCGCCGCCGAGAGAAGAGCCAGCAGCACCGGGAGGAGCGAGACCCGGGCCAGGGGAGATGGTCCCGTCGCGTTGGGCACGCACGGCGAAACTGTCGACGCTGAGAGTGCTGTCGCGCGCGCCGTGGAGACCGCCGCCAGCGCCGTAGATGCTTTCTGCGATAGAGCTGGCGGTGGAGTCGCGCGGGGAGGAGCTGGGGAGTTTCGGGGCTGTTAACCAAGGCGCGGACGGGCTGGGGAGGTCGGGGGTCATTAGTCCGCGGGTGTTGGGAGCGGGCGAAGCGGTGCGTGACGAGGGGTTTGCCCCGTCTACATAGGTGGTCGTGCTGGCTGGAGAGGCCGGGCGAGGAGAAGTCGGCCGGGACGATGGGCGGGATGGGTTGGGGCTGGGCGGGCGTAGGGCGTCGAGCTTGCGCTTGCGGGCCTCCTTGTTGTGGATGCGAATGGACTCAGCGTACAGCTCGTCGAGTTGCTTGACCCACTGCGCGACAGGGAACCGCTGCTTCGCACTCCAGGCGCGCATCAGAGCACGCTTGGAGGGTTTACAGTCCAAAGCGGACACAATGGCCTGCTTGAACTGCTGCAGCAGATGTGAGGGTGTCATCGACTCGACGGTATACCAGAAACCAGGCATCTGACCCAGCCCACCGACGCGAGCACCCACACCAAGGGCGCCCTTGCGGCCGAACTCGACAGCGACCAAGCCGAAGGGCTCATCACGGGATGGGATCAGGGCGAACTCGGCGCCCGAGAAGATATAAGGGGGAAGCTGGGTGAACTCCGGCTTGCTGAAGACGCGCTTGGGGTACATGTCCATCAGCTTCTGCAGCTTGAGCGCGGCGAAGCGGCCGTACAGGTCGATGACGGGACCGATGCAGATCAGCTGGGTCTTGGGGTACTTGGCCAGGATGCTGGGGAAGATGTCGGCGATCAGGTCGACGCCCTTCTGGAGACTCCAGCGGCCGACGAAGACGAACAGCTCGGCCGAGGGGTCGACTTCCAGGCCGGCCCATTCCTGTGCCTGTCGTCGCAGGTCGGCGCGCTTCTCCTCGAAACTCTGGTCCACGTCGATGCCGTGGGCGTCGGATTGTTTAGCGACGTCCTTGCTGGGGTCCCACTCGGCCGTGTCGGAAGGGTCCGGGTTAGGTAGCTGACCGATGTTCTTGAGACTCCAGAAGATCGGGTAACGAGCAAGGGAACGATCACCATATTTCCGAGAGACGCCCACAGCACCAAACCCGCGCTGGTGAATCCGCAGGTAGCTCGCAGCCGCGTGGAGCAGGTTGAAGACTGAGCCGTACTGCACGTAGTCCTTGACCACATCGGGGGGTAAGTTGAACACGTCGCACACTTCCTTGGCCTCGTCAGGGGTACGCATCGGCCACATGCCCTGGAACTCGGCGTTATGCAGCGACAGACAACAAGGGATCGTCTGCGGGAGCAGGTACAAGGGCGCGGCGGCTCCGTGGTAGTCGTTGATGTGGTACACATCGACGGGGAAGCGGCGGATGGTCTCGGCGATACAGCTATTCCAGGCGGCGTACAGGATGGCGCTCTCGATGTCGTCCATGCGGGCGATGTAGGGGTCGGCCTTGGTCTGCTTGCGGAAGATGGGGGCGTCGAGGAGGACAAAAGTAATATTCTTGGCTGTGTGGTAGTACACCTCGATCTCGTAGGGCTGGCCCATGACCTGCACGAACATGGACTCGGCGCGCGTCATGCGGTCGGTCGGGTAGTCGACGTCGCCGACCACGGGAACGACCCAGATCAGGTCTATGTGCGAAAGGGCCGAGCCCATCAGCTGGGCCATGACACCGAGACCGCCGATCTTGATCTTGATGCCGAAGTCGTCCATGTTGTACTCCATCGTCGCGATGAGGACGGTGCGCTTCTTTGCGCCCAAAGCAGCGCCAGCACCAACAGCAGCACCACCAACGGGAATGATGGTGCTTGAGGGGGGGCTAGGCGACATGGCGTTCATCTCGACGCCCCCTTTGCTTTTCCCACTGCCAAACGCCTTCAGGTCGAGCTTCGATAGCCCCAACGGCACCCACCCCTTGGCTGTGAACCCGGACTTGTTGACCTTGACCTGGTAGAAACTGCGCATGTACACCCACCCGGCCAGCACCGCCGTCAGGACAGGTAGCACGGCCAAGAGGATAAACAGCACAATCTGAATGCCCACATGCCCGCTGGGGATATACTCAAACTGCCACGTCGCGTCGTTGTACACCAGCTGGTACGCCAGCGCGGGCATTGGTGGTGGTTTCGTGATATTGATCACATTCTCCGTAAGACTGCTCGGCGGCAACCGGTCGATAATACCATCGTTATCGATATCCCCGTAAATTGCCCCCACGTCGGGTTGGTTGTCTGGGTTGATACCCCAGATATTCAGCTGGAACGCGGCCGGCCACTCGTACATGAAGTGCAGCGACCACTGCCGGTGGCCTACAAGGTCCATGGAACCGGGCAAGCCCGCGTCGTAACCCCATTTGTTGTAGGGCCCGTGGATACGGATATGCGGGAACCCACGCTCGTACACGATGTCACCGCTGTCGGAGTGCTGCATGAATGCGGATGACCCAAGCGGCCGGCTGTAGTACTGCACCGTCAGGTGGTCGCCGGCCCACTCCTGCAGACCGGTGCCCTTCCAGGGGAGCTTGGTGAGCTTTGAGCGGGGGTTGGCGGAGTCGTATGGGATCCAGTCGCTCCAGGAGGACGCCCAGTTGGTGCTGTACCGCCAGTGTGTGGCGCCTGCTGCGTTGTGCTGCACGTACATGGTTGAGCCCTCCATGGAGAGCAGCTCGCGCGAGTAGTTGGATGCGGGAAATACCACCGGGTTGGTTCCGCGGCCGAAGCGGATGAGGAAGTGGTCCGTTGCGCTGGTCGACACCGAGGCATCTGCTTTGGTGGTTGCGTTACTGGCGACGCTGATCTTGACGATGCCGTCGGGAACGTTACGCAGCGTGGTCTCGAGCCGCCAGCTCGACTGGATCGCGCCTGTGTACGGGATCTTCTTGTTCTTGTTCTTGCTCGCTGCTGTATTCTTGTTGCACTTCGGCGTGTCGAACTTGATCTCGCTGGGGTCCTTCGTCCCGTCCACCGTCACTATCGCCGACAGCGCCTTGCTGACCGAGTCACAGTCCATCTCAACGTTGTACTCGATCGCAATGTCGATCGACCCCTCGCGATCCGTCGCGTCCATCGGGAAATCGTGGCCCGGCTCGAACCGCGTGATCATCGGCGCTGGCTGTACCCAGCGTTCCGTCTCGACGTACGCTCGGAACTCGAACGGCTCGAGGGTGATGCTGCTCACGCACCCGGCCGTTTTCCCGCTGCTCGTAAAGTCGGTCGTGCGTGCCGAGGGCTCGAGGGTAAGCGGCTCGTCGTCGCCTTCGCTCGTACTAAACAGGTTCTGTACCTTGGCGCCGTCGTCAAACGGCGCGATAAACGCCTCGTCCTTCTTGCTGCAGTCAAACTTGTATGTCTTTTGCGTCGGCCGGTTGTGATACACGAGCCACACCGGCTTGTCTGTCCCGTTCTGCACGGGCGTGTACAACCCACGCGCCACGCTCCAGATGCCGACTTCCGTCTTGGTCGCGCTGCCGTTGATGGCCACCAGGTCGACCTGCTTGGCCAGGTTCTCCAGCAGCCAGCCGTCCTGCAGCACCGGTAAGTTCTCCCGTAGCGCAAACATGTGTCGGAAGATGTTGCGCAGTGGCGCCGACGGGTCGCGATGGTCCCACGCCACGGCCTCGTCGTGGCATGCCTCGCGCCCTTTGCTGACTGGCCACCCGAGGTACTGGTCGATCGTCAACTGGAAGCACCCGTGCGCCTTCCACGCCGGCGAGGGGGCAAACGCCTGTCGCCCGTACACGTAGTTGGACGCCGTGCCGTCAAGCGCGTACAGCGCCTGCTCCTCGCCGTAGTACACCAGCGGCGCTCCCGGCATCAACAGGGTCGTGATGAAATACCCTAGCAGCATGCGCTCCACGCCTTGCTCGATCGCCGGCCACCGGAACACATCCTGGTTCGTCACGCCGTAGAGATGCCGCGGGTCGAACTCGCCGTTGTTCGGGTTGAAGAAGTCGTTGCTCTGCACCATCTGGTGCCACGCGTCCACCCAATCCAGCGGCAGGTCATGACCCGCTTCGAGGTTGCCTTGGAGGCCCAGGAACCGCGTCATGAACCTGTACACCGAGTAGTGGAACGCCCCAGCATCCAAGGCGCTGTGGCCCTTGTCGCGTAGCCACTGACCGCCTTCATCGGCCGTCTCTGGGGGTGTCAACGCGATCGCCTTGGTCCAGTCCCCGATTGCCCGAGTGGCCTTGGACTCCCTACCGCGGCCGAGGTACACCGAGCCCAGGTCGTTGCCACTGGTGATCTCCCCAAATACTACAAAGTTCTCCTTGCCGACCTCCCGGGCGCAATCCCGCATCGCCGTGCTGAACGCCGCTTGCGCGTCAACCGTCACCTGCACGGCCTTGTCGATACGGAACCCGTCGACGTCCAGCATGCGGATCGTCATGCACGAGAACCGCTGCAGGCGCGCAGCGACGGACGGCTCCCAGTCACGGAGACGGTCTTGGACGGACGCGAACTTGGCCAGCTGACGTTGCCAATCGGGGAACACACCGAACGCTTCGACGTCGCCGTACTGGTCAAAGTCGGAGTCGTAGCAACCCTTCAGGCCGTCGGGGTAGATGCGCGTGCCGTCCTCGTACCAGAACTGCGGGTATTCACACGACGCGTTGTACTCGTTGCCGATGTCGAAGTCAAGGTACCGCCGTGACGTCTTCCACTCGACCTTGTGTTCTTCTGTTTGGAAGGGTGTACTCGTATTGAGGTAGCCTTGGAAGCCGATCAAGTCGCTCATCCTGCGGGGTGTTAGGCAACAAATAAATAGAGAAAGAAATAAGAAAGAGAAGAAAAGAGGAAAGACGTACGTCGCCATCGTGTTGTCCATCACTACCCACATCCCCCGGGAGTGGATGTCGTCGATGACCTCTTGCCATGCCTTGATGTCACCATAGTGCTTATCGAGAAGCGTCAAGTCGACGGGCTAACATAGCGGCATTAGTATGGCAGAATAAGCAAGTGGTTTACAGTCAGTGGTGCCAGAACCTACCGAGTACGAATCGGCACCCCACGGCAAGTTGATGAATGGCGAGCCAGCAATGTAAACAGCCTGGCGAAGTCAGCATCATCCCTCTTGCATAACACACAACCCCAATCCAGCCGACCTACCTTGACACCCATGCCCTCGATGTAATCCAGCGAGTCCTTCAACCCTGCGAGATCACCGCCGAACCGGAGCTGCGTGCTCATGAAATCGGACTCGTACATCGTCCCATTGATATCGTCGTTCGCTGGATTCCCGTTCACAAACCGGTCCAGGAATATCGTATAGAACGGCATCCGCCAGTTGGTCGGCGACTCGGCATACTTGAAGTCCGGCTCGTCATCCTGCCGTGACCCCCAGTAGTCGAGCGGGTTGGTGGCTGTGCGGTTGCGGTTGAGGTTGTAGTCGACCTGGCTGGCATCGAACCGTAGGGCCGACACGAAGGTCGTTGTTGTTGCAGCGAGAGTGAGGAGGAGGATGTGGAGCAGCCGGCCGCCGGAGGAGGAGGAAACGAAAGACGGGCGAGGCATCGTTCACAGTCGCCCGCCTCTCATGGGGAGCGACTCGAGGCAAAAAGAAAAACGAGAGACTAGAGCGCTGGAAAAAGGAGAGAGAGCAAGTAAAAACGAGAGAGAAAGTAAAAAACGAAAGACAAGGGCCACACAGCGCTACGAGGCCAAACACATGGAGCGAGAGACGATGGTGTCAACCACAAAGACAACGACAGCCAGCAACAACAGCAACGACGGACGATGGGTGTCACGAGACGGGTGATGGTGATGGAGAGGAGGAAGATTAGAATGCAGACAAGGCACAGATGCACAGCTTCGACTCGAACCCATCAGTAGCTTGCTTTCCCATGCAGCCCCTGTTCCCTGCGGCAACCGGCAACCCCACGAACGCGGCAAGCGGGTGGGTAGGCTGTCGGGAGGAGGTGGCTTGCTTCACTTCGTGTGTCTGGACCCTCTCTGGGCTCGCCCTGTGAGGGAGTCAGGGACTGAGAGAATCTCCGGGCCGGGCTGGATGGAGTCTGGCTAAACGAGTTCTCAACGTCCTTGACCCGCCCATCTCGGAGCGCCGAGGGGGTTGAGGGTCACGGCGGAGCCTATCAGTCCCATGGGTGATGGTGTCTGCCAGGATGTCATCGGTCTGTGTCTGGCCAGAACGAGTCAACGACCCGAACGGGGAGCACGGCCAGAACGGGTAGAACGGCGAGAACGGTGATGCCGTCGTGCCGGAATACGGGTTTTCTTTTCCTGTTTCCTGTTTCCTGATAAGTTAGCCAGGCGTGTGAGGATCAAAACGGCGCCAGCAACCCCTTGCAGGGTACATTAGTGTAGTTAGTGATGGGGTCTGTGGGTTGGCTGGCATGGAGCGTTATCTGCTCATTGTCACTATCGCCGTTTGCCACAGCCCCTTGGCCAAGTGCGGAATACAATCGGACGGACGGCTGGTATGTCCATACCATGCCCGGCCCCCCGTCCTTCATTCCCCCTTTCCCTTCCGCGGACGGCTAGGCTATCTGCCCACCGCCGTGTCCTGTATCTTCGGGAACTCGCATGCGCTGATCCCAGCTTTCTTTGGGCGACGGCGCTTCGCTTCAGCAGTTTGGGCAGTCGATGTCCAGTGGTTTACCGTTTACTTGTTGGACAGCAGCATGAACGGACATCGAGTCCCCAGCATCCCATGTCGAAAACGGCAAAGCAAACGGGACGGCGGTGCAAAAACTTGCACTGGCACGCCGGGTCGAGGTGGAGCTGCGCGGCTACTTTTTCGCCGCCACGAACCCCATCGCATGAACATTCTCGAGCATTTTTAGCAGTTCGGCGTTCTCGGGCAGCGCCGGTACCCCCGGGTCCACGACCCAGTTCCTGGATACGAGGCGTCGGTTTTGTCGTAACAAAAGAGCGGGGGTGTAAAAAAAAACAAAGTCGACAAAAGGAACCGGGTTGATACGTGGAGCCTGGGATCGATCGGTCAGCCATGGGGGGGATGCGAGAAAGACGGGCTAAACCCCCCGTGCGCTGATCGTTTGCAATTGTTGTCCATCTCCCGCGCGGGGGCCACGGCGTGGGTAAGCTTAAGGTCAATTGCACTCCGATTGCCCGAGTTCAGCACTTACTATTTAGCATCCGCCATGCCCAACATCAATGACCTTTCTTTCATTCTCTCATTGTCGCTTGATCCCGCCACCCCCTGATCAATCCAGGGGTTCCGCGACGAGGGCGAAACGGCCGAAGTACCGACAGGAGGTTCCGTTTGGTCGGTGGAGGGTTGTTGTGTGGTGTTCTTCGTAAAAGAGGACCCTCCATGACTGGCCACGATTGGCGGTGCCTGAAAATGCTTCTGGCCCCACCCCCCAGTCTCCCGCTCTGGACCTTATCTGGACCCACTTGACGCAGCCTGTATCCCTGTTCTGCGCACGCGATAGCGGGCCATTCCAGCCATTCCAGCAGGAGAAAAAAAACTAAAATGCCCCTGGCCTGTGCGCCAAGGTCGGATGGAAATCGAACATCGGGAGATCGAACCCAACCCCTGTCCGGCTGGGAGATGTGGGACGTGCCTCTGGCGGCCTAGCCACTCCCACCGACTCCCACTGATCACTGATCAGCCTCTTTGTCAACGCCAGCCCGTGCCAGCGCGACCTCAAAATCTCCCGACTCCTGGTTCGCCAGAGCTTATTAAAATCTGCAGGTGCTGCGATAACCAGCTGTGACGAAAGGGGCGCTTCGATAACGCGGCGCGTTTCGACTCGTCCCAACCTCACCCCTTTTCTTGCTTTTCCCGTGCTTTTCTCGGTTAGGTCTCTGAGCCCGTCCATGTTAACGTTAACCTTGAGCAGTGTAGTGTAAAAACAGGCAAGGTCGATCGTGACAGCAGGAGATCTCTACACGAGTGTCTAAATTGGCATTTTTTTCTTCCGTTTTGCTCCATTAGCCCGACTTGGTCAAGGGCTGGTAAATTTGGAAAACAACACGAGTCGGACACCAGTCGGACGCCCGAAAGGGGCCAGTCCACTGTCCCGGTGCTCCCGGTCTAGCCAGGAACTTTGACCGTTATCTCCACCCGTCAACCCGAGGCCGTCCAAACCAGTGGTTTGCCGTTTCCCAAAGCGTGAAAGAATCCCGCGACCGCGGCCTATGCCCGGGATGTTCCTTTGACGAGACGTTGCGGCATGGACGAATTTGCAGAAACTGTGGGAAGAAAGCGCGCGAGGGGCGAGGTGTGTGGACATCGGTTGTGACCTCGGCCATGGTTCCGTGGACGGACCGCGGCCATTGGGCGAGCCATCCCCAACGCGTTACGGAGCACAACAAGGGGTACGATGAGAGGACACGAGAAGAGAAAGAAAAGAGAAACCGAGAATGGGGGGAGAAGAGGTGGGGGACAACACCAGCATGGCATGTCAAGCGTATGTACCACCGGCCGGTGCCCTGCAGCATCTTGCCTGGGGGACTGCAATCACTCACCCCCGGACTGGCATTCCACCCGTTCAACCGCCAACCGCCCGTCCGTTCCGTTGACTTCGGCGATTCACACCCATCCACACTCGTTTGTTTCCTGGTTCTTGTCTATCGTTCCTGTATCCTTCCCCGTATCACTCGAGGAGGACGACAACGGCCTCTTTTGCACATCCAACCCTAGTCATTCGCTGAATAGAGGCCACAACACCGGACGAACCGGCCGTTCCGAGGAGTCTTTCTTTTGCTTGTTCTTGTTTGACCCTCTGAGTTCGACCTTACAAGAACCAGTCGAGTCACTTTCCCTTCCCCTGTTTCCCCGTCTTAGCCCCTGTTTGCAGCGGAAGCGGAAACACGCACACGCCCGCCTGCACGCCCTGCTTGCTTGCTGCCCGTTGCCTTCTCAGCCCCGAGTGAGTTATACAATAGCAACGAAACCCGAACAATGAGGTCTTCGGTGCTCCGTGCCGTGGCCGCCTCGGCCCTGGCATTTGCCGGCGCTGTCTCGGCGACGGACCTCGCAGAATGGAAGACGCGGTCCATCTACCAGGTCATGATTGACCGCTTTGCGCGCACCGATGGCTCGACCGACGCGGAGTGCGACGTGTCCAAGTTCTGCGGCGGATCGTGGAAGGGGCTCGTGAACAAGCTCGACTACATCCAGGGTGAGTTGCTTGTGTTACCATCCCAGCCTGCCGACAGCTTGTTACAGCCCGTCATGGCGGGTAGATCAGACGAGACTAACTGGCCTAGACATGGGCTTTACGGCCATCCAGATTAGCCCCGTGGTCAAGAACATGGAGGGCAACACGGCCGTCGGCGAGGCCTACCATGGCTACTGGTCCCTCGACAACTACGCGCTTAACTCTCACTTCGGCACGGAGAGCGACTTCTCGGACCTCGTCGCCGCCGTGCACAAGCGCGACATGTTGCTGATGGTGGACGTCGTGGTCAACAACATGGTGCAACCCTTCGACAACAAGGTCCCGCCCAAGATCGACTACACCAAGTTCGACCCCTTTAATGACCAGAAGTACTTCCACCCGTACTGCAACGTGACCGAGTGGGAGAACTCGACCAACTACCAGGACTGCTGGCTGTACCCCTACGGCGTGGCCCTGGCCGACCTGGACACCGAATCCCAGCCCGTGGTCGACGAGCTCGGCCGCTGGGTCAAGGGCCTCGTCTCCAATTACTCTATCGACGGCATCCGTATCGACGCCGCCAAGCACGTCAACGACGAGTTCCTCCCCGCCTTCGTCAAATCCTCCGGCGTCTTCGCCCTCGGTGAGGTCCTCACCGGCGTCCCCGGCGACATGTGCCGATACCAAACTCTCAACCTCCTCCCCGGCATGCCCAACTACCTCGAGTACTACCCCCTCAACGCGGCCTTCCTGGGCGGCTCCATGACCGACCTCGCCAGCATGCGCAACCAGGCCGAGTCCGCCTGCAACGACACCACCGCCCTCGGCAGCTTCCTCGAGAACCACGACATGCCCCGCTTCGCCAGCCAAAACGAAGACATCGCCCTCGCTCGCAACGCCATGACCTACATTCTCCTCAACGACGGCATCCCGACCGTCTACCAGGGTCAGGAACAGCACTTCAAGGGCAACAGCACACCCTTCAACCGCGAGCCGCTCTGGTCGTCGGGCTACAACACAGAAGCCCCGCTGTACGTCCTGACCGCGACCCTGAACAAAGTCCGCAACGCTGCCATCAAGGCCTCCCCGGAGAAATACGCCACCACCACCTCGACCACCCTCTGGTCCGACGTCAACCACCTCTGCCTGCGCAAGGGGCCCGACGGCAGCCAGGTGGTGTTCTGCATCAACAACAAGAGCAGCGAAGGCGACAGCTACGAGGTCAGCGTCGGCGGGTTCTCGGCGAATGATAAGGTTATTGAGGTGTTGGGATGCAAGAGCAACACGGCTGATGTCACGGGCAATGTGACCATGTACATGGCCAAGGGTGAACCGAAGGTGTATGTGCCGGAGTCGCTGCTCAAGGGCACCGGGTTGTGCGGTAAGACGGAGGCCGACGCGCCTGGGCCGGATAATGCGGCGGGTGCGTTGGGGGTTGCGAGCAGTGTGGTGGTTGCCGCGGTTTTGGGGTGGGCTGCTGTCCTGCTTGCTTAGAAAATAAGCAGATGATGTTAAAGGGGGTTGGTGTGTGTGACGGTATTCGTACACTTAATTTTTATTCTAATACCTACGTACATACTTGAAGACTGCAGCTCTTGTCGCCTTGGGTACACGGCCTTGTAGTGCAGTAAAATAATATATTTGGGGCAGTGTTATTCGTCATTCATGAAGTGGGAGCCACTATTTGCTCCCATCCACTCGTTTGCGTGTCATCCGGGCGGGCAACCAACTCACGCTTGCGCGAATATAAAATTGGGAAGCCAGCCTAAAAGAAAGCTGAGAAAGGAATGAAATCTTGTAAATAATATCGGAATGTTATTGCTCCTCCAAGTGCTGGTTTCTTCACGCCGTTTTTGTTGACCAGTTTAATGTATATACATATATATTTATTGTGTTTTAGTTCTGTTTTTATTTTGTCGTTTTTCTTGACAAATGTTGTTTAATTAGTAATTTTCATAAAGTGTGCACTACTTGCTTTTCTCAATCAGATGTTACAATTATTCTTGCCTGCTTCTCTTCCCTTCCTCCAAACTCAGCCAAATCTACATAAATTTGATGCAAGGACAGTCAAAGGCATCGCCTTGCTCCTGAGGTCTTCAATTTCCATCTCTTCTTTTTGGCGGTGTTCAACTGTGGGTCAGGGGTCAAGTGCGCGCACGGGCCCAACTTTAACCCCACACGAAGCAGCCAGTGACAGCTGGCAGAAGCCGGCCCTTCTTCCCCAACACGGCAACTCCAACCACCGCTGCGTCACGCGGGGCACTTGCTGACTTGCACGCAACCTTGGACATGCAATGCACGGCGATTGAACCGAGGCTCCCGGCAATGGCCCGACGCTTTCCTTTGTCCCTTTGCGGGTGGCCGCAGTGAACGGAGTTTCATCACTGCCGGCTACTGGATTTACGAGGAACAATCCTCCCGTGAAGGTTTGTCTCCCAAACCCCGCGTTGTTTCTCCAGCTCGCGGGCTGACAGTGTCTGTTTGCTAGGACTAGATTGACCCCTCCTTCCTCCCGGCAACCTATTTCGTCGCACGGTTCTCGACTCGACAACGCCCCCTCAATTGAACCTCAGTCAGACCTAACCACCCTTCATACCTCACCACCATGGCCGACAAACAGCCGGTGATCATCGTCGGCGCGGGCCTCGCCGGCCTGGTCGCGGCCTTCGAACTATCCCAGCAAAACGTGCCTACGCTCATCCTCGACCAAGAAAACGCGGCCAACCTCGGCGGCCAAGCCTTCTGGTCGCTCGGCGGATTGTTCTGCGTCGACTCAACAGAGCAGCGGCGCGCGGGTATCCGCGACACCCGCGAGCTGGCGATGCGCGACTGGTTCGGGTCGGCGCGGTTCGACCGCGAGAAGGAGGACTACTGGCCGCGCAAATGGGCCGAGGCGTTTGTGCATTTCGCCACGGACGAGATGGAGAAGTACGTCAAGGCCCGCGGGCTTGGGTTCATGCCGAATGTTGGGTGGGCGGAGCGTGGGGATGGACGCGCGGATGGGCATGGGAACTCGGTACCTAGGTTCCATATGACGTGGGGTACGGGCCCGGAGGTGGTGCGGGTGTTTGCGGAGCCGGTGAAAGAGGCGGAAAAGAAGGGGATTGTTGAGTTTCGACATCGGCACATGGTGGACGAGGTGATTGTGGACGACAAGACGGGGCGGGCCGTAGGTGTTAAGGGCCGGCTGCTGGAGGAGGACGATGCGCCGCGCGGCGTCAAGTCGTCGCGGAAGGTGGTGGGGGAGTTTGAGATTCGTGGTGCGGCCGTGCTGGTGTCGTCGGGCGGGATCGGCGGGAACGTTGAGAAAGTCAAGGCGTGCTGGCCAGTCGACCGGTTGGGCGGCCATGTGCCGAAGAACTTTGTCATTGGCGTGCCGGCGCACGTCGACGGCCGCATGATCGACATCTCAGAGAGTGCGGGCGCACACATCATCAACCGCGACCGCATGTGGCACTACACCGAGGGGCTGGCGAACTGGAACCCGATCTGGCCGGGCCACGGGATTCGCGTGCTCCCGGCCCCATCGTCGCTCTGGCTCGACGCTACGGGCAAGCGACTCCCTCCGTTTCTATTCCCCGGCTGTGACACGTTGGCGACGTTGCAGCACATCTGCCGCACGGGCTACGACTACACCTGGTTCATTACGACGCAGTCCATCGTGGCGCGTGAGTTTGCGCTGTCCGGCTCGGAGCAGAATCCAGACATCACAAGCAAATCCATCTGGCAAGTCCTCAAGCAGCGCATCTTCAGCTCCAAAGGCACCATCCCCGTGCAGAACTTTGTCCAGCACGGCGCCGACTTCGTCGTCCGCGACAACCTGGAGGACCTCGTCAAGGGTATGAACGAGCTGATCGCATCCGTACCCGGCGCTCCCCAACTCGACCTCGCCGCGATCCGCGACGTCATCGAGACCCGCGACGGGCAGTTCGCCAACACCTTCTCCAAGGACGCGCAGGCCATGCTGATACACAGCGCGCGCACCTACTGGTCGGACCGCCGCAGTCGCATTGCAGCACCGCACCGGCTGTTGGACACGGCGAACCACGGCCCGTTGATTGCCGTGCGCATGAACCTGCTGACGCGCAAGACGCTGGGGGGCATTGAGACGAATCTGGATAGTGCTGCTATGCGGGAGGATGGGAGTGTGTTTCCGGGGCTGTATGCCGCGGGCGAGGCGGCTGGGTTTGGGGGCGGGGGTGTGCATGGGTATAGTTCGTTGGAGGGGACTTTCTTGGGAGGGTGTATCTTTTCGGGGCGGGCGGCTGGCAGGGCGATCGCTGCGGAGGTGTTGCGTGGTGGTGAGGGAGTGTAACTGAAGAGTGGGGGCGTGAGGTGTTGAACCTGGGGTTTGTTTTGTCTTGTATCCGTTGTCTAGCATTGCTGTCCAAAATACCTAAGCCGTTATCTCTCCTCCTTGTCTATCTTCCTCTTGTCTCTATCGTCACTCTATGATCAGTCGAACACCTTCCCCGGATTCATCACCCCCTTCGGATCCACCGCCTTCTTCAACGTCCTCATCACCCCAATCGTCTCCTCCCCAAGCTCATCCACCAGACACGCCTTCTTCCCAATCCCAATCGCATGCTCCCCACTCACCGTCCCTTCCATCTCCAGCGCCCGGTCCATCATGCGATGCACACACCGCCGGACAGCCTCCGCCTGCACCGCATCTGCAGGGTCGTACGTCATGGCTACATGGAAATTGCCGTCTCCGACGTGGCCGACGACACTGGCGAAGATGCCGAGTTGGCTGCACTCGGCTTTGGACCAGTCGACCATTTCGGCGAGGCGGGAGATGGGGACTGCTACGTCGGTGGACCACATTGCGTGGCCGGGGGCGCGCGTCGAGGTCATGGTGAAAAGGGCTTCTTTGCGGGCGGCCCAGAGGTCGTGTTCTTCTTGCTTGCTGCGGGCGAAGTGGAAGGGGATGGCTGCTGTTGCTGTTGCTGCTGGTGCTTCTGCTGCTGTTTCTGCTGCGGCTTCCGCGGTTGTTGTAGTTGGGGTAGTATTGTCTGGTGTTGAATCGGCTGCTGGGAGAGCCTGTAACAAGGCGTCGATCCGGGCAATGTCGGAGCGAATCGCGTCGGTGGTGCCGGAGAACTTGAGAAACAAGGTCGGCTGCTCGGCCCAGTGGCGCTTGCGGACGGTCGGGCTACCGTACGCGTTGAGGATGGCCATCTGTTGCTCGTCCATAATTTCGAGCGCGGCGAGCTGGATGCCCGATCGGATCATGGCCGTCGCAGCGGCTGCAGCTGTGCGAATCGTCGGGAACGGAACGACCGCCACGCTAGTGTCCTGCGGGATGGGAGCCAGCTTGAGCGTGGCTTCCGTGACCATCCCCAGTGTGCCCTCGGCGCCCACGAAGAGCGATGTCAGGTTGTAACCGGCCGAGGTCTTGCGCGGGCGCCGTCGCGTCTTGATGACGGTCCCATCGGCCAACACCACCGTTAGGTTAAGCACCCAGTCTTTCATCGTGCCGTAGCGAAAGGCGTTGGTGCCGGAGCAGTTGGTCGAGATCATCCCGCCCACGCTGGCCGTCGGCGAGGGATCCATGGGCGCAAACAGGCCGCTGTCCGCGATCTGCCGGTTCAGGTCCATCCAGTTGACCCCCGGCTGCACCACTACGTCCATGTCGTCCGGGTGAAACGCGATGATCTTATCCATGTAGGCAAAGTCGATGCAGATGCCCGAGTGCGGCTGCGAGAAGTTGCCCTCGATGCTCGATCCGGCACCGAACGGCACCATCGGCACGTTTCGGCCGTGACAGATGCGCGCGATGGCCGACACGTCCTCGGTCGACCTTGGGTACACGACGGCCACCGCGCGGCCGGGCGAGTTGGATGTCGACCAATCCGAGTGTCCGTGGTGCTCGAGCACTTCAGCATCGTAGGTCACTGCGTCCTCGCCGAGCAGCTGGGCGATTTCCTTCGCAGCTACTAACATCTCGGCGGGGCTGGCGTATGGGGGTCGGTCAGTTGTCGCCGTCGTGTCTATGGGTTCGGAGCGTGGTGTTGGCGATTCCTTATCCGGACTCTGTCTCGTGAACAGTACGCCTGCACCAAAGCCGACGGCCCCTATAACAGCCGCTGTCGCGGCTGCACCCCAGCCCTTTCCGCCAGTCCCGTTCCCATTTCCATTCCCGTTCTCATTCCCGTTTGTTGCTGGTGTTCCCGCGTTTTGGGTTGGAGCTGGTCCGCCCGTCGCTCGTCTATGTTGTGGTGTCCATCGGGTCATCCGCACGCCATACGCGCTGCGTGTGAGGCTGCCAGACAGTCCCGACGCAAGCCGATACGCCTTCATGTCGACTTCAACTCCCGGAGTCAGGAAGTCGGCGTTATTCTCTTGTCTTTTCTAGGTTAAACAACCAGGTCGCGCAAACGGGGGCTGGAAAATTTGGCAGAAAATAGCCTCAGAGATGATTTGTCAGACGCATCTCGGGGTGAGATTCGCAATCGGGTGAGGTGAGACGCGCAGCCGTGATATTTCTCGGATGTTCGTTGGCAGAGAAGGATCCGTCACGGCCCTGATTGCGACCCGCATTGCCATTTCCGATCCATTGGGCCGCGAACCCGCGTCGTAGGTGGAAACTGGGATGATGCAAGCATAATACCACCGGAAATGGCCTCGGCTATGTTGAAGAGATCCATTCTCCGATATCCGGTTAGTTTGTTGAGGATGGGGTGGATGGTCTCGGAAGGTCTTGTCGGTTGGCAGGTTGAGCTTGGATTCAGGGCGAGCCCAGATGAAGAGTCAGAGGGTTGGTGGATCCAGGGATGCCAGGGGTTAAGGGTTAGGGTTACATATGATTGCTCCTTCCTCGAGCTTCACCCGAGCCCGCACAACAAAAATTAATGTCTTCTCGAAAATTTTAATTTCTTTTCCCGTATAGAATTGGATCCATCAAGAGGAAGTAAGCACATCCATTCAATTGTCTAATTGGGCGATCCGCCGCAAAACAGTTCAACCAAAAACAACACCAACGCCACGCTATGGATAAGAATTGAAGAACACGCCACATCAACCAGCCTCCATCTCAGTACCCTAAAGGCGTGCAATCACCCCGGAACGGCATCTGCGCGTTTTTCAACCGTTCGTCATCCACTCTCCACACACCCTTGGTCCTGTCGTGGTGCAGCGGCCAGCCAAGACCCTCTGACAGCCGATGGAACACGCCATGGTCCTCGCCATTCCTTGACCGAAAGAACAGCGGTTCCCACTCAACACCGCGTTTCGCCTCACTGGCCCGCATCTGCCGCTGTGCTTGCTCGATCTTGGTCTTCTCGGCCACCACTTGCCGCATGTCGCCCGCTCGCAGCCCCTCTAGCACACCTTTCCACGCCCGCCGCGACTCCCATGGGTCTTGCTCCTCGACGGGCTCGATATCCATCGGCAGCGGCTTGTTCTCTGGAGCGTCCACTTCGTACTTCTCCAGAACCTCCCCCGTTCGGCAGTCCTTGACGGCCCACCCTTCGTTCCAGCACCCGATGACTTCGTAGAGCGCGGCCTTCTTTTTCTCCTTGTCCTGCCTGCTGCGGTACACCTTGGCCTCAAACGAGTTGCGCTTTCCACGAAGCATACCTTCGCCCCAGAACCGAAGCTCCGTAATGAACCCGTTACTGCCGACGATGTGGTATGTCCCCGAGATCTCCGGGTACAGGCAACCGGACAAGAACCCGCGCACCTTGACGTCTGGAAGCGGCACGAGGTAATCTTCGTCGTGGCGGTCGATGTGTAGCGTGACGTGCCCAATCTGCCGAATGTTGACGTTGCCATTGAACGTCATCTCAACGCGCGCATACCCGTCGGCCCGCATGCCGTGGTCGTGATCCTGTACGTGCATCGCCGTGATGGGTGGGTGGTGCGACACTTGCTCGCAAACCAACTTGGTCGTGCACTTAGCCGCCTCGTCGACCCAAGAGGCCAGGAATAGCTCGCCCAAGAAGGCGTTGAGCGGTTTACGGATCGAGGTCGTGGGCGCCTTGTGGGATTTGGTGCCGTCACCCGTGGCCGTCCCCGTTGTCACAGCGGTGTAGTGGTCAACGCCGACATAGAGCTGGCCGCGTAGGGCAATGAGAAACGAGCGCAAGACGAGGAGCGCGCGCTTCTCAGGGTTGGGTTCGAGAGCAGGGGCAGCGAAGACGGATGGGCGTTCGGCACAACAGTAGGCTAGTTCGACGACGGAGGAGGGCGCGAGGAGAGAAGGGGGGCCGGTGACATTCGCGAGGTCGCCTTTAACTGTGCCAAGGAACTGCGCTTGTTAGTAACGTGGGTCGAGACTTGGGAGAGATTGAACTTGGACTCGAGTACCGACCTTGACGAGCTCCCGTAGGCGCGATGTGAGTGTTTTGTTGTCCATTTCGATATTTTCAACGGTGTTATTGATGCGGTCGTATTACGAGAAGCCGGCGAGGGGAAGTGCAGCAGCAACCAAAGTGCAAACGAGCGAGCGACCGCCTTAAGGAGGTAATCGAGGAAGGTCCGACAGGTCACAACCGAAACAAGACAGCACGCGAAACAAAACGCGAATCAAGGCAACCTCGATATCGCAAGGTAACCCAGGCGGCTAGTGTTGAAGCACTTCTGAAAGCCCCAGCCCCATCGTCTGATCTCACCATGTGCCGACTCGGGGTTCCTCCTTATCCAGTCCGCCGTCGATCACTTTTAGTGGTATTTTATCGTGAGGTACTGTAAGCAGATGGTAAAGTGGAGCCGCCAAGCCATGACCTCCGAAGGATAAAGGTTAGCCAATGTATTTCTAGCAAATACCGTACAACAACAACATTTCTATGGCAATTGTTATATAATTATGTTTAGTCGCCTGATAACTATGCAGGCCCGCTATTGCGAACTTCTTTTAGGAGAGTTTGCGTTGAAAGTTTTGTATAGTAGTGCAATGTCAATGCGAAGTGCGGGCAACTTTTGGTTGAAATGTGGGGCGTATTGCTCTGAAAATGAAGTGGAAAAGGAGCGATCGACGGCGGACTGGATACGGTTGCCGACTCGAGCAGTTTGCCTCAGCGCCACAGAGGCTCCAGGCGTCGTTTCATCTCCGTCTCGACTGCCCCGTGCTTTTCGAGCGCGGGGCAACGCGAGTCAATAGAAGCGTCCACATCTCTGGAAGAACCCATGCCCTTGAAAACGAAGATGCGTGTGGTGAGTGTGTTCAGCTGTATCTACAAGGACGGGAAGACGACGTCACGAAGAGTAGGTGTTGGGTTGCTGGGTAGCATGCATTGATCATGCTAAGGCGTTTGACTCTTTAGTAGGCGGCGAACTCTCCACGGGACCGATACCAGCCGTGGCGATAATTATTGCGGCTTCGCTCAAGCGAGGGTGGCTCGGCTCGATACCAAAGTGCTTTGCATTAGCTCCCGCGATGATGCCAAGCATCGTCGATTCTGTATTTGGGCGGCGCGGCAAAGCTTATTTGGTGTCAACCCGAGCTAGTGTTGGTTTGATCTTGTTCCCAAACAATGGTGCCAACTGTGTGAGCCGAGACTTGAGAGTCTAGATCATTGGCTTGTCACATTGACGGCGTTGACCTGTACATGGTAAGTGGTGCCATGTTTTATTTCCAATTATTTACTTTTCTTACTTGGTTGGTGTGAACCCGCTTCTAACTCATACGTCCAGTGCTATCACACCCGTACTAACTACCCGATGCCTCGCTTGTACTGCTCGGGTGTGTCCCCGTACCGGCGCTTCGGCGCCCATGCCATTGCATCGCATACGGCTCCTGCTGGTAAGGTGGCTGTTGGTATCCTTGGTGTCCATGTGCCTGCTGGTACGGTTGCTGATATGTTTGTTGATAGGGTTCTTGGGGTGTCTGTTGGTACACCTGCGATTCATAAGGGTGCGATTGGGGGAGGAGCTCCATCTCCTGGGGCTCTACGACATACGCGTAGTCCTCCGAGTGCTTCCCCGACTTGGCTGCGACGCTCTCACCATCCCTGATATCATGATCATCACGCCCATCCCGGTCACCACTGCCACCAGACTCCATTCCCAGCGCGACTTGCGTCCGGCCGGCAGACTTAACCCAGTGGTCCGTGGAGGTGGCCAACAGGGCTTTGGTATCGGCGTCAACCATGGTCGCGGCGATGCGCCCGACGCTAGTGTCGTTGAGGAGCTTCCGGATGTGGGAGGGCAGATGGCCGTGGACGGTGACGAGCACGATGCCGAAGACGAAGACGGCCAGCCAGGCGCAAAGCAGGACGATGGCGGGTATAGCGAAGCGCATGTCGTAAGCCAGTTTGCGGCCGTATGTTGTGACGATGCGGGTTTCGGGATCAACAGCAGCCGCATCATCGGCGGCGCGCTTGTTTATCGCCACCTTTTCTGTGCCAGCGAGATGGCTCGTCCCGACCACGGCACTAGCCATCAAATCAGTCCACACTAGCCGTAGCGCCGTCGCAGCGCCCTCGGCCGTCTTGCTCAACGATGCCCACTTGGCCTGAAGCGCGAGGTTGTTGGCGCCGTTGTATGTCGGCACATAAGTGCCGACGCGCCGGTCAAAGGCCTCGCTCATAGTGTAGTCCAGCACCTCCCACGGCGCCGAAGCCCCCGCCAACATGTCCACGGCTTCGCCCGTCTGGATGTTCAGTGTGAGCATCGACTTGGGCAAATACAACGACGGAGCCCGTGTGAAGTTGTACCCGGGCGTGTTGTTGTAGCGGTCGTCGACGATGCCCCATAGCGGTGCGGGGAATGAAGCGGCGCCTGCTTTGGACCACCAATCCTCGATGGCCCAGAGGGGGTAATCAGATTCGCGGGTGTATTGCTTGGGCTTGATGCTCTGCACAACGAGGTTCTCGATCGAGTGCGGGGTGTTGGCGTCTGTGCCAGTGTTGGTTGTCGACGAGTTCATAGCAAACGACACCGTCTTAATCGACGCCTTGCTCGCTCCCGCGCAAACGTGCATTGGGAGCTTCCACTTGGACCTGTCCTCCTGCAGCAGCGGCGAGCCGCGGTCGACACGCTGCGGGGCACCAAAGAAATACGTACACGCCACGTTGTAGTCGTCGCGGGTCGCGTCGTCACCAAATTCCCCCGAGCACCGGCCCTGGAGCTGGGTCAGCAGCGCCACGCCGTACTCGTAAGGGTGGTCAATCGGGTGCTTCAGGATGGTCTCGCCGTAGTCGGTGTACACGCTACCGTTGACGTTGAAACCGATGCCGGAGGGGATGCCAAGCCAGCCGCCGGCCGGCCGCGAGGTGCGCACGCCGAGCGGGACGAGGGTCTCAGCCGTCGCGTCGTAGCCGTAACCATAACTGCTGTCCTTCGGGACGGGGTAGCGCGCACCGATGGTTGTGTTGAAGCCGTAGATGGCACCGAGCATGTCGTCGGTGATGTTGAAGACGATGCCGAGGAGGAAGTTGGACAACTGAGCGGACCGGTCAGCGCGGAGCCGCACGTCGGGGGCGCTGAAGTTGAGGGATGGCCATCGGTCGTACGGGTTGCCGTGTCGGAGGCGCGCAAACCCGCCGTCGTCGACTAGGAACGCTGACCGCACCGGGCTGCTGGTGTTGGCGATATCCCCCAGCACAAACTCCAACGATAGGTTCGTCGCGGAGCACGCGATATCCGGCTCGATCCACAGCACGTCCTCGGTCCACTGCGCGCCGTAGCCGTCCAGCTGAGACGGGGCGCTATGGTTGCGGAACCCGATACCGCCCCCCGACTTACCGCTACTAAAATCCGCGATCGCGCCCTCAACTAACACCACGCCGTCGCGCGGAATGAGCATATCCACATGCTGCATCCGACCCGCCGGGTACGGCTTCTCGTCGTCAAAAAACTCCGATGTCAGCGGCCGCCAGACCCGATACTGCAAGTCAAAAATCCCGGCGACATCCGGGAACCGGCCCCTATGGCTCCGAAACATGTCTGTCAAATTCTGCGGGATACGGGTCGTCGATGTGATGGAGGCATTATACACGGTCCCGTTCTTGTCGTACCTATAACGGTACGCCTGCGGCACAAACCCTTTCACATCAATACCAGGACACTGCGTGGACGTGATCAAACAATCCCGCGACAACCCCGGCAAGTGACTGTTCTCGCCCTGCCCCGGGCGGGCCAGAGTACTCGCCCCGTAGGTTGACAGATCGGGCGCATACTCGAAGCGAACAGCGGTGTGGTGCTTGATGGGGCCGATCTTATCGCTTAGGCCGAGGGGCGTGACGATGCCTGAGATGAGCAGCAGCACAGCCAAGCTGACGTTGGCGTAGGCGATAGCAGTCACGGTCCAGTGCACATTGGTGGAGGCGACAGAGTCAGTGCGTAGGAGGGTGGGCCAGAGGGAGGAGTGTAGTTGGCGGGCTATGACAGTCCTGACTAGTGTTAGCATTATTAACGGTAGGGCGTACTAATGGACTGTAGGCGGACAAGAACGGCAAAGCCGGCTCGGCATGGCTTAGGTGTGATCGTGGGAGGAGCCGCGGGACCTACCATGTTGCGGCAGAGGCTGGCTGATTGTACCAGCGGACTAGTGCCGCCGTAAGAAACAGGGGAATCGTGAATGCGGCTGTCCGGTGAGTCTCTCTACCCATTCTCAATTTTTTTTGATGACAAGACGCCACTCACCCATCGCGTTCCCAAACGCGATCAAGCCCGAGGCTTGACCGACTGTGAGCTCCTCGGCCGATCCCATCTCGTCAGATACTCGGATTCAGCGTGCATGAGGTATCGCTGTGCTGCCAAAAGAGACTACACGCGAGGGAGGTAGGTGGCTGAAATAAGGTTGACTTCATCACTCCAAGGGAGGAAGCCTGGGAAGTGAATCTAGATTTCCAGATTTCAGCCTTCGGGAACCGCATAAGACGGTGGAATGTTCAGCCGCACGGCTTCTCATTGGAGATGGCTGCAAGCAAACGACGAAACAGGACAAGATGGGCGTGTGCAGTCTGTCGATCACTCTTCACGGTCCACCATACAGTACGAAGTACGGACATCCGAGGTAGGTGGGCTCGTAGTCTTACCGTCTGAGAACAGGTTAATTACAGATATACTTCCCGGAGATGCTTCTGAGCACGCCTCCGTAGGTTAGCTCCCAGCAAGATCGCAACGAGGGGGGATCCCAGACTATCAATGACATGGTGATAATACCGACGCAGGACGTGTAACGTACAAAATCGTCTCGCAATATGTAATTACTGTGTAATTACACGGTAGTCCTCAGCTCACCTTAGCCCTCACTTCCTCGACGCGTCGCTCAAGTTCATTGCCTGCCCAGTCGCTCCGGTCCATTGTGGGTACAAACAACGGCGCATCGGTAAACAACCTGCTCATCTCCTCCAGCGGCCGCTTCGCCGTCTCGGGCAGGAACGCCCAGAAAAACACGGCATTCGTGAAGTTGCAAATCACAAACAAGAAATAGTACCGGTACCCGACCGTCTTCATCGCGGGGCCCGTCACTTGCCCAATCATGGTGTTGAACGCAAAAGACGTCATAGTCGCGATCGACACCCCCTTGGCCCGCGTCTTGGTATCGAAAATCTCGGCGGGGATGATCCACGACAACGGGCCACAGGTCGCGCTGAAGCTGAAGTTGTACGCCCACGTCACGACGATAAACCCCCACGCCGCGGCCGTATTATCGCTCTCGCCGGGCGGGAACCGTGCCAGCAGCACCGTCGCCACGATGAACGTCGCGCAGTTGCCCAAATTCCCCAGAATCAACGGCCACCGCCGACCAAGCCGGTCAATTAGCAGGATACACAACGCCTGCGCGACCAGCGCCAGCACGGACGAGATGGCCTGGTACCGCAGCGTGTCATCCCCGCGAATCCCCATCAACCCGTAGATTGTGACCGAATAATACTGTATGGCCGACACCCCCGTCATCTGCACCGACGCCTGCAGGGCGCACGCGAGCACCAACCGGCGAAAACAGGACCGGTCGCGGACCAGCTCGGCGTATGACCGGGCCGCGACGGCGCGGTCGAGCGCGATGGCCTCTTGGATCTGCTGGAACTCGGCCTGCACCCAGGGGTCTTGCGTGTCGCCGTGGGCGTGCAGATTGGCGAGCGTTTGGAGGCCGCGGTCGGCTTGGTCGCGGTGCTCGATGAGCCAGCGGGGGGATTCGGGGAAGAGGAGGATGAGGGCCGCGAGGAAGAGGGCGGGGATGAGTTGGATGCCTAGGGAGGTGCGCCATTGTGCGGAGTTGGTTGGGGCGAAGCCTACGTAGGTGCCTATGAAGTCTAAGTCAGTTTCCTCTTTCTTTTGTCATTTTTTTCTTTTTTTTTCTCCTTTCTTTTTTGCCCGGCGATTCGCGACCTACCGTACGAAATCCAAGCCGCAGCCAACGCCCCAATCCCCAGCATAAACTGCTGCAGCGCCGTGACCCGGCCTCGAATACTCGGGTGCGCCAGCTCGGCCTGGTACAACGGCACGATCATGCACAGGACACCGACGCCCAGCCCTGCGATGGCCCGGCCCGCGTAGAGATAGGACAGTGCCCGTGCCCCTGTCTGCAACGCTCCGCCGAGGAGGAAGACCACCGCGCCGAGCAGGATGGTCAGGCGTCGGCCGAGGTAGTCGCCTGTTGGTCCGGCAAGGAAGGCACCGATGAATGCGCCGCCTGTGAAGACGGAGACAACGGCGGCTCTGGAACATGTCTAAGTTAACACTACACATTTCTTCCAAACGAAAGGATGGAGGATGGGAGCGAGAGAGACACACTCTTCATTGTCGGTCGGGCTGAATTCGGTGTGGAACGACTGCGAGGCAATCACCTGAGCAATCACACCGAGGTCGTAACCAAAGAGCAGTGAGCCCAACGAGGCGAACACGCCGACGAGGAATTGGTACCACTTGGGGGAGAGCATCGTAAGCGGCCAAGCAAGGGATACTCAAAGTCAAACCCCACATGGGAGGTCAAAGTATTATAACTTCGACATACAATCCCTACTGTCGCTGATGCCCGTCTGGGGCAATAATGGGTAGTTAATATGCCCTCGTGACCGGTATCAATTATAGCGACCCTCTATTATCATCCCCGCCTTCACTTCCTAGTGTACTTACACTCAAACCTAGGTAGTTACGACAGCACTCGGGAACAGATCCAACGACCTGGCTCAACTCCGCGTCAAAGACCCCGAGCATAGGGTCAAGTTGGGGTAACTAACTTCCGAGTAAGGCATTCCTTAGCCCCGAACGTCGACGCTAACTGGTGGGTATTCTCACTCTTGCCCAGCCGCGTGGCTTTCGTGCGGGGTTCGGTGCCCGGCCCGGTGGGTTCTGGATGGGGTCTTTTGGGGGAGCCTTATGCGCGCGAATCAGAGGCCGAGGAGCTCGGTTGTGACGGTGTTTTTCGGACGGTGGGAAGTTGGGTTGATTGAGGGGAAGAAAGCTGTTAATTGATTGAGTTGGAGTTGATTGTTTCGGGACTGGCAACTTGTTGACTCTTTTCGCAAGCGCATCACTATGGCCACATTCACGCGCATCGCCGAGGGCGAGACGCCCACCATCACCATCGACCCGTCTCACACTGTCGCTGACATCGATGACAACATCTATGGCGGGTTCACGGAGTGAGACCTAAAATTATCTCTCTGGCGCTGATTTAGAAATCAATTTACTGACTAATTATCGATAGACACATGGGCCGTTGCATCTACGGCGGTATCTACGACCCCGGCAACCCGCTCTCCGACGCCAACGGCTTCCGCACCGACGTCATTGACGCCATGAAGGAGCTCAACGTGCCCGTGGTGCGGTACCCCGGCGGGAACTTTGTCGCGACCTACAACTGGCTCGACGGGGTTGGCCCCAAGGAGAAACGGCCGAGTCGACCGGAGTTGGCGTGGATTGGGGTTGAGCGGAATGAGTTCGGGACGGATGAGTTTATGAAGTGGTGTGAGGTTGTTGGGACAGAGCCGTATTTGTGTCTGAATATGGGGACGGGGACGTTGCGTGAGGGTGAGTCGAGGTTGTTCTGAGTGGGTGTCTTGGAGATAATTGCTAAGTGATTTAACGGCAGCCCTGGGCTGGCTCGAGTACTGCAACTCGGACCGCGATACCTACTACGCCAACCTGCGCCGGCAAAACGGCCGTGAGAAGCCTTACAACGTGAGCCTTTTGTCTGATATTCCCCTTATGGGCAAGCAAAATACTGACTCAAGAAACCAGGTCAAATATTGGGCCCTCGGCAACGAGTGCTACGGCCCCTGGCAAGTCGAGCAGCTCACCAAAGAAGCCTACGCCACCAAAGCCTACCAATGGGCCAAAGCCCTCAAACTCCTCGACCCCTCCATCACCCTGATCCTCTGCGGCGAATCCGGCTTCTCCTCCTGGGACCACCACGTCCTACAACACTGCCTCCGACCCGACATGCACGCCCTGGGCGGCACCAAATCCCTCATCGACATGCACAGCATCCACCTCTACACCGCCGACGGCACCGCCCACCTCCCCAACGCGACCGCCCCGCGCGCCGCCGAACGCGCCATCCAGATGACCTCGGCCCTGATCGACCTCGCCCGCATCGAGAACCGCGTCCTGCCCACGGTGCCCAAACCCAAGATCTGCTTCGACGAGTGGAACGTCTGGGACCCCTCCCGCGCACCAGGCGAACAGGGCGCCGAGGAGAAATACACCCTCTCCGACGCGCTGGCGGTGGCTGTGTGGCTGAACGTGTTTGTGCGGCAGGCTGGGGAGATCGGGATGGCGAATATTGCGCAGTCGGTTAATGTCATTTCGCCGCTGTTGACATCGCCCAACGGGTTGGTGAAACAGACTACGTGGTGGCCGCTGTTGTTATTCAGTCGGTATATGCGGGGTCAGACGATTGCGTTGCATGTGCGCGGGCAGGAGTACACGGGGCCGACGAAGCCGACGTGGCTTCGGGGGACGGGGATGGAGACGCCGTTTTTGGATTGTAGTGCGGTGAAGGGGAGTGATGGTTGGGTGAATCTGGCTGTGGTGAATGTGGATGAGGAGAGGGACTATGGGGTTGTGTTGGAGGGGTTGGTGGGGGGTGGGAAAGTGCAGGTGTTTGTTGTGACTGGGGAAAATGTGAGTGTGACGAATACGGAGGGGAAGGAGAATGTTGGGGTTGTGGAGAGCGAGTGGGATGGGAAAGGGAGGTTTACTTTTGCGAGGCATTCGTTTACCTTGTTGCGGTGGAAGGAGTCGGTTTAGATGGATGAGGCCAGTCCTTGATCCCTACCTAATGTAAACCCGATTTCTGTCCACTGAGATACGTTCGTGGATGAACAGGTAAAATGGTAGAACCCTGTCACCTGTGTAAGTCAAATCTGCAATATTTTAATTACACCCTGTCCTTGCCATTCATTGCTGTGATCTTCTCCCGTGTTTGCAGTCCCCATTTCCAATTTTCGTTTCTTCGTTGCACACAGACAGCACAGTTGTATACTACAGGATAGCAGTATCATTTGAAACTAAAAGTCAAGCGTTTTTCCGCCCAATACATCTAATTACCTGGCAAAAATACATTCTTGCCGCTGTTCGAACTGATGCACAGACCTGCACCTGGAGGCTTACCTAATCCACATGCAGCTCACCATTCGAAAATTGGAACTCATCGCCATTTCATTATTTCATACTGTCACACTGTGTATTCTCACTCGCATTCCGGTGTTTCGCACCATCCCGATTTTTACGAAATGGCATCCGCCTCCAAAACCCTCCTCGGGCTCGGCCAACGCCTCCCACGCCGGGCACTACCACGCATCACGCCCTTCCGATGCCAGAGCGCACACCAGTACCAATCCTGGCACTCCAAGAAAAAGGACATCCCGGACGAGTTGGTCAAGTTGGACCTGTGGGACAACAACCCGGAAGAGCCCCCGACCGGTTTCCAAAAGGCTTACACTGAGTTCCCATGCACGCTGCACTACTACACCCTAACCGCTCGGTCCAAACTATTCGATGCCCGGCCCGAACACCACAAATTAACACCCCTGGACCTGCCCCCGGATGCGGTCCTTCCGGGTAAGGATGAGCTTGTGCGCCCGGCTATTGGCCTCATTTGGCCGGGCGATCCTAAACAGGTGTGGGGATTTCTTTTTTTTTCTTTTTGTTCCCCTTCTAATTTTTGATGATGGTAACCTAGAGAGGGTTAGACAGCTGACACTTTTGTGAACCCGTAAAGACGCCCATCTCAAACGGTGTGACTTTACTTCCCAACACGATATGGATGAACCGGCTGGCAGACAGGTATCATAACGACTATTACTTGAAACCTCTGCAAGAGGGGAAAGAGCTCGAGGAGCCGCAGGTTTTTACTATCAGAAAAGGTGAGTTAATACCAGCCTTAGAGCCCACCGTTTGATAACTGGGACTCAGCGACTGACCCCGACTGTTGAACTATTTAGAAACCCCGGTACCAAAAGATCTTACGTTATTTCATGAATCCGACGAATGGTTTTCCCTCCAGCCGGCGGAAGGCATGACGCTTCCTGGTAAGATAGCAGTTCAATTAGTTCACAAATTTGGCACGCCGCATTTTGTTCTAACCCACCCTTTCCGCGATCTCAGATTTGAACAACGCCCTAGACAAGTTCTACGACGAGTATGCACGCAAACGAAACGCGGAAGAGTGGTTTGAGAAGAACCCGCCCACCAGGTGGATAGACGGGAGAGAAGTGGATGTTTGGATGGATCAGTAGGGGCTATGTACGTGGAAATGCGAAGAAGTGCGCATTATTATCTCGCACTGGTGCAGTGTAGGGTTATGGGCGACAAACTAACTGACTTGGTGAATGACGACAAATTCATTGCTAGGTATGTACTTTCTTTCTACCTACCGAATAAGAATTAATGACCAATATTTTCGCCGGGGCAGGTGCACGTGACGTGAGACCTATTCAAATGGTCCTGTCGACATGTCGGAACAATTCTTTTGTGTTCTGTCCAACATCGCACATTCAACCGCTTTCCACCGTCGCATATTTGACTGTATCCGGTCGCACCCGCCGTTGCAACCTCCCCTGCAGCATAGGGATCAGTGTATATAATCTTTAGTTACTATTTCAAAGCTCGGCAGCTTTGGACGATTCAATCAGCATGTTAACGAACTGAAGACGGCTTAGGTAATACCTTGGTTGATTACCTAACTACCTGTCTGTGATGCTACTGTCGACCCCTCTGGAATCTCCTCGCACCATCTGCGGGAAGACTGGTACGTGTATTATTATTTTTTCTTGATACTTTTGTTTTTTGGGGTGGTACCGAAGCGGAGAGAGTGTGTAACATCAACTAACTAATTGTTTCGGGTCGCAGTCCCCCCCAGTTGTACTTACACCGGCATCACCGATCCTCATTGTCGGCACATTCACTCACTGTGAGCGGGGTCCTCTCAGTGACATCACATCTTTAACCACCGCACGTGTTCTTGTTAACAACAACACCGGTTGTTAAGTTTCCGCTCGGTAGATCAACATCCGGGCCTGCGACATCCGGCTGTATCCTTTCACTCCCAGGGCCACTTCCAAGATTCCCGAACCTTTGTCGGAACGGAACTTCTTTGTTATAAACTCACAATTGAGAGTATGGTGATAGAGGATGGAGAGTGCCAAGGTAGTGTTTAGTAGGATTGGGAAGATGTTTGGTTACTCTCGTGTAAGTTCCTTTCCTGGTTGGAGTTGAATGGGATTACTAACCCGTCTTCACAGACCTGAATAGAAAAGTGTCGAATCACGACAAAGCCGAGCAAGTCCGATGACAATGTCCAGGCTCGGACTCAAAAGTTGAATCAAATCATAGGTCCCGATAACAGCGGGACATATCCTCACATCAGTGAAAATCACCACGGGCACTTTGTGACGTCACAGGCCCTATTTATCCCAACTCACAACTCACCAGCCCTTTGGACGAAGAACGCACGGGCCATATCAAGTCCAACTGACAACCATTGTACACACAATGAACCCGCCAAACACACCAGCTACGCCTTGCGTGCCGGCCCGTCATAACACAACAAAACCACCTGGAATATTCGCCAGTCCGACCACAGCTATGGTAAGGTCACCCCTCCGACCACGCTTAACAGGTGCCGGCGCTACTCCAAGGAGCACTTTGGCCGACACAGCCTCTTCAAACGCCACAAAAATAGAGTCAGATTCGGTGCATACCAACTTCACTACGACATCTGGAAACACAAACAAAACCAATCCTGAACACACCTTTCATCCCTTTCATTCTTGGACCCAACCATTATCCCAAGGCCGAGTCGCCGCTCTCAGCTTAATCGCCAAGTTACAGCGTCGTCATCGTGGCCATCATGTCCCGGCACAACAGATCACACACTGGCAAGGGGAAGTCTCCTCCTTTCTTCAGCATCTTCAGACCGGTATCGACAAACTGCCCTTACCCCTGAAGGCATACCCTCATCGTGTCCATGAAGCGCTACTAGTGCTGATGGATGAAAGGCATGCGGCGTTCATCCCCAGGGAGATTGCACCACGGGCAAGACGACTGTATGAACACTTTGATGCTGTGAATTGGGGTGAGGGAGGGACGTTGAGTGGTGTGACTGGGGGGCATGAGAGATTCCCTACTCTTGATACGTTGACCCTGAAGGATAGGGTGAGGTCTACTGACCTGATGGTCCCCAATGACAGGGTGAATAGACGTGTCAGGGCTGTGGGGATAGGGGAGGATGGACGACACGGGAGAGACGTCGTCAGGGGTATTGGACGTCCTGGCACTGCCGGCAATGCCGAGAGTGACATAAATGCTGTGCGTCATATGAACGGCACGAGAATGGGGTACGGAGATAGTGGTTTGTACACTACAGCTCCTCCGGCAGTTGTTCCTGCACGCTTCGATGTTCTGGCCCCGTCGTCTGGACACTTCGACATTCGGGTCCGGTCGTTTGCGCATTCCGATGCTTCGGACGTGTCGTTGGCACACTCTGACACTCCGGCCCAGCCGGCTTCACACTCGGACGCTCCGGTCTCGTCATCGTCACGCTCCGGCGCTCCGGTCCCGTCGCCGGCACACACCGGAGCCCCGGCCCCGCCGCCGGCACCTTTGCCCCGTCGACCGACCAACGACCTTCCTCACGCAGCTCGTGCAACCGGAAGGAACAGCGTTCATAAACCTGCCCTGGAGTTTCCCACAAATCTTCCTCCCGCAACCCACCACGCTCCCACCACCCGCCGCATTCTCACCACCCACCACAATCGCCAGGTGAACCATTCCCACAGAGCTCGACCCATCGTCACCATTCCTGACCATCACGACACGCAGAAGACACCTGCTCGCCAAACACTCGACATCACCGTGCCTCCAAACCCGTCGCCGGAACCCCCAACCTCGCCGCCGGAACCTCCAACCTCGCCGCGGGGGCCTGCAACCTCGCCGCCGGAACGTGCAACCTCGCCGCTGGGACCTGAAACCCCGTCGCCCGCGCCTCCCACAATGTCCCGCCCGGCGCCAAACCTCCCACCCCCCAACCACCCTATCTGGGGTGTGAATGGGATTATGCACGGCGTCTACCTGCAGGGCGCCCACACGTATCTGTTCGACCCCCGCTACGCGGGCCAACGACGCGACGCGCTCCAGCACGGCCATAACGGCCTGACCCCCGGCGACTGGTGGCCGCTGCAGGTAGTCGCCGTTTACAACGGCGCCCACGGCCAACGCGTCCGTGGCATCTCTGGCGACCCACAGACGGGCGCCTACTCGGTCGTGGTCTCGGGGCTGGCGGCCCAGTATCGCGACCACGATCACGACAACGGCGACGTGGTCTGGTACTCGGCGGACCGCCCGAACGCCGGCGTTGGTCTCGGGCGTCGGGGCAGGGCCAACCCCAACGCCAACAATGCCAGCAGCAACAACAACACCAGCAGCACCAGCAACGGCGGCGCCGGGAACAACACCGGCAGCAACAGCAACAACAGCGCCGGCGGGAACAACCAGCCGGCAGCGCCCGCACCGGCTCCGGCCCCGAGACCTCAACACAGCGCCGACACCCGCGCGCTCCTCGCCTCGGAACGCACCGGCCTGCCCGTCCGCGTCCTTCGCAGCGCCGGCCACCGCAACCGCCACTGGGCGCCGGCCGTGGGCATCCGCTACGATGGCCTATACCGCGTGGTGCGCCACATTGTCTCGCACAACAGCCACGGCGGACAATTCCTCAAGTTCGAGCTCCGCCGCCTCAATCCCGCTGCCAATCTGGGGATGACGCTGAACCAGATCCGGACGACGGTGCCCACTCAGGCACAGAGGGCTACCGAGGCAAGCATTCGGGATCGGTATTGAGCGGCTGGTCGGGGGTCGGGTTCTCCAGGACGGGACAGGGGGAGAGCCACGGCCGAGGTTGCGAGTCGGCGAGGGAGAAGTTGTCGAAGGAGTTTGAGTGGACTGTGCCCGTTTGAGAAGGAGGTCAAGGAGAAAGAGTTTGCGACGTTGGCGAGTTCTGGCACGAGGCGATCGTGCTTGATGATTACTTGACTGAGGCGTTGAAATACATCGGGAAGACGAAGCCAGAAGAGACGATGGACAAGTAAGATTTATCCCCCTTCCCCTAGCCCACCACCTTTTGAGGATACCTTTTCAGCCTACCTTTTCGGCATACAACTAACGCGCCATCACAAACCACTAGGGACAAACAACTTCCTCCAATTCTTCACCCTCGACCGCTCCGACCGCAACAAATTTCAAATCCTCCAAGTCATGGGTCGACCGTGGATTTCGGAAGTTACAAAGTTCTTAGGATGGGTTTCAACTCCTACGAGAATTGAGATTGGTTCATATGTGCAAGAGTGGGATACGGCTGTTTTCTTTTCGTTGCGGTGGTTTCTTTTCTTGGCGGAAAGGGTTTCAAAGTGAAGTTGAAGCAGCTCCAAGTCGAAGGGTTGAGTTCCAAAGCTCTCTCGAGACGTTGAGAGCGCTCCTTTACTCTAGTTTCAATTGTTTCCAGAAATTCCAAGCTCAAGATGTTCTCTTCATCCCAACTGAAATCGCGAGACGAAATCGCTGTCGTCTGTTTCTGTTCGTAACCAATTCACTTTACATGATGGTCCTCGACTCCTTGGTACACTCCCGGACGAGAAGCAATTATTCCTGAGAAAGGAGCCGACAAAACTACATGCTCGGCCGGTAGTGATTAACGTCGCAACCAAAGCAGCAGAGGTAACGTGATACTGCTCTAGAGCTTAGCTGACAGCAAAACGCCTTGTGCAAATACCCGTCCAAAGGTCCAACGACGAGGTTGAGCCTCACGGTGATACAACCTACTCCACCAGATTGTCTCACAGCTGACATAGTAAGCCTCCATCACAGTCCCAGCCCTGTGGACCGATGTACAGGTAACAACCTACACAGCAGAACGGCCGACGCAGGTTTCCCGGCCAGTATATTAAACAACCCTCGATCGAGTCCAACGCAAGGTGTCACCGTACCCCTCACTACTACATTTGACAGTACCAACAACCCGGGGATGTCTCAGCAGCAATGGCAAACAAGCATCGAGGCTCGTTTCTACGAAGCTTCCGATTTGTCTCGGCTCGACAGATTGGACATGTGTCACATCACACGCGGTAGGCAGGGATATTTTGGAGGGGTGTTGATGTGCAGTGTTTGCTTCTTCGGTTTCGGGCTTCCTCGGTGGGATGTCCGAGGCATATCACATCACAGTTATACGCCCAGTCAGCGGATAGCGGTTCCATGCTGTGTTCCGCCTTGGATGATGGAAGATTCCTTTTTTACCGGAGTTGGTGAGGAGTGACGCTGCGACGAGAGGGACCACAGCAGCAGGGCTTGGGATTCGGGGAAACTGTTGGAGAAAAGCAGGTTTTGTGGGGCGCCTGTAATCGGCCCGGCGGCAGCCATTCCAGGCCAGGGTTGGAACCCCATCTCGAGCCGATCAACCCCCCAGCCTTCTTGCCAGGGCACTTGCGGGGAAGCGGGGAGGCGGGGAAGGCGCGTCACGGTAAAAAACCATCCCCAAGTTAGCTCCAATTCAGTCCAATGGAAAAGCGGAAGGCACGCAGCAAAAGCGCCCATGCGCGGGAAAGGACCATGGAATTGCAACCTGTGGTGCATTTACGCGACGGAAGGAGCGGGCGCAACCCACCAGAATGACCTCCCTCTCTCCGGCTCTGCGATGACGGCTGTCACTGTCAGCGATTGGAAAACTGCCGCGGCCAAGTACCCGGCAGTGGACACGGTCGGTGTGGATTTGGTTTGCAGACTTCCGCCAACAAGCGCGCCTATCACAGCGGCCCATTGCCCTCTCTGCCGTTGCCTTCGGGTATAACGTTGGATCCTCGAACTGTTTTTGCTGGACTTTGACCCAAATCTTTCCCCATGATTGGCGGGATCCACCATTCCCCGGACACACCCCAGATCATTCCCCGTCTTTTTTCTTTCTGTTTTACCCCGAACCCCTTCACGAGTCACGCGTCACAAGCTAGGACCAGGCAAGCTCAGCAAGCGAGGACAGGAAGAGACAACGATGCTCCCGCAGCTTCCTCCGAGTGGCCACGTCCGGCAAGGTGAGACAATGGGGGGGATTTTTATCTTGTGGTTGGAGAACTTGTTGGAGTCTGGTCCGTCCTGGAGATGCAGTATGCCATGTAACGTCCATTGACCCTGGCCTGCATCCTGGCCCGTGTTTCCAGGTGCTTGCTTGCTTGGGTATGGGTTGCTTGTCGTAGGGTTAAAGTGCTAGGAAGAGGAGAGAGCTGGGAGAACAAATAAAGAGGGCTCCCCATCCGCACATGGAACTGCCATGGTCTTGTTTGATTTTTGGTGAATACTTTTTTTTCCTGCTGGGTTCCTCTTGACCAGCTCGCAGGCCGACGTCGTCGAGATCTGGCATTCTTGACTGCGTGACAGTTGGACTTGGAAGGTCAAGTTCTGCTCTCTCACGCGGAACAAGCTCACTGTTCACTGTGGATCTTCACGTGTGAATCCACCACCCAACGCCAAAAGGAAAGAACGAGAACAACGCGCCTGTTCACAACACCGTGCCTTGGGACGAAAATTCGCGGGCAGCTGGTGTGATTTGGCTTCGATTTTCCGACGCGACCATAAATTGGCCCGCCTTCGCAACCGTCGACCCTATTTCCTCCTCCTTTCTCACAACTTTTGCCACAACTTTCTCCGCCAGCAATACTTTATCATCGATTCCATCAATCGCATCGCTTTGTAGCCGAAATCTTTACTGCGCTTTATCTGCCTTGATTTGCATGAGATATTGTAATATCGACTTGCAAAATCAGGCACGATGAAGTTGCCAACCATTTACAATGTCTACCTCGTAGCCATCATCGCGACCCTTGGTGGCGCTTTGTGAGTTCTCCCCCTCCTCTCTTCTCTCTTATCATCAGAGAATCAATCCCAGTTCAATTTATCCTGTGCCGAGTCTTAACACATCCCAGGTTTGGTTTCGACATTTCCTCCATCTCGGCCATCGTGGTCACTCCCCAGTACATCGAATACTTTGACAACCCGTCCGGCGTGATCCAGGGCGCCATCGGCTCGGCTCTGGCCGCCGGTTCCGTCATTGGATCTGCGGTCGCCGGCCCCCTCTCCGACAGATTCGGCCGCCGCGATTCCATTCTGTTCTCCTGCGTCTTCTGGCTCATCGGCACCTCCGTCCAGGTCGCCTGCCAGAACACCGGCCAGCTGATCGCCGGCCGCGTGCTGAACGGCTTCACCGTCGGCATCACCTCCGCCCAGGTGCCCGTCTACCTGGCCGAGATCGCCAAGGCCGAGAAGCGCGGCTCGCTCGTCATCATCCAGCAGCTCGCCGTCGAGTTTGGTATTCTGATCATGTACTTCATCGGCTACGGCTGCAGCTTCATCGAGGGCACCGCCTCGTTCCGCACGGCCTGGGGCACGCAGTTCATCCCTTGCGTCTTCCTCATCCTCGGCCTCCCCTTCCTGCCCCGCTCTCCTCGTTGGCTTGCCAAGGTCGGACGCGACCAGGAGGCGCTCGAGACCCTTGCCAACATCCACGCCGGGGGCGACACCACTGACCCGCTCGTTATTGCCGAGTGGGAGGAGATCCGCACCGTTTTGCAGGCTGAGGTTGAGGCCGGTCAGGGGCTGGGCAAGTTCTATCGCAACGGCATGTGGAGGCGCACTCTGGCTGGCATGTCTGTCCAGGCCTGGCAGGTGGGTTTTCTTTCCCTTTTCTCTTTTTTTTTTCTGTGTGATCATATGTCAAGTGAAATACTGACTTGTTCTCGTTCACTAGCAACTGGCTGGCGCCAACGTCATTGTGTATTACCTCACCTACATCGCCCAGATGGCTGGCCTGACTGGCAATGTCGCCATGGTCACTTCCGGCATTCAATACGCCGTCTTCATCATCTTCACCGCCGTCATGTGGTAAGTCGAGGAGTCAAAATCCCACTCCCCAAATTCCACAAGGGAAACACACATGCTAACAATATACCCAGGCTCTTCATCGACAAGACCGGCCGCCGCACCCTCCTCGTCTGGGGCGCCATCGGCATGGGCTTCTGCCATCTCGTTGTCGGCGGCACCATGGGCGCCCACAGCACCTACCACCCGGAGGGCGTCGGCGACCCGCCCAACGCCAACATCGTCATCTCGGTCGACCACGGCGCCCCCGCCAACACCGTCATCACCTTCTCGTACCTCCTCATCGTCGTCTACTCCCTCACCCTGGCCCCCGTGTGCTGGATTTATGCCGCCGAGGTCTGGTCTCTCGGCACCCGCGCCACGGGTATGTCCCTGGCCGCCCTCAGCAACTGGGTCTTCAACTTCGCCCTGGGCATGTTTGTCCCGCCCGCCTTCATCAACATCACCTGGAAGGTCTTCATCGTCTTCGGCGTGCTGTGCGTCGTGGCCGCTGTTTGGTTCTGGCTCCTGTACCCGGAGACCTGCGGCAAGACCCTCGAGGAGATCGAGCTCATGTTCGCCCCGGGCGCCGTGGCTCCCTGGAAGACCAAGAAGGGCGAGTCCCGTTTGGCCGCTGAGATTGCCGAGGTCACGGCTCGTCAGCAGAAGGGCGAGCATGGTGGTACCGCTGCCCCGGAGGCTACCAACGAGGAGAAGGTGTAAGCGGGTGCTTACTGGAGCGTCCTGCATGGGTAGGGCCTTTGTTGATACCCGGAGATTAGGGGAAGTGAGGGGGTTTAACTCCACTTTATGGTGTTTCCCGCTCTGAGGAGAGAGTGGGCGGTTTACCTATTTACGGATCGTGTGATGGTGTTTGATGTAATTACGTAGCGGAGCAATCACACGAGTACCATGAACATGCATGCCTTCCATGATCGTGAATGTTGTCTTTATTAAACCAAGAACCAGACATGGATACACCGGCACCATGCTCGCCAAACCCACGGCATCACCGTCCCTGCAACTCCGTCGCCGGAACCACACACAATGTCCCATCAACCTCGTCGCTGGAACCCGCAACCCCGTCGCCCGCGCCTCACACGGTGTCCCACCCGGCGCCCAACCACCCGATCTGGGGCGTGAATGGGATCATGCACAGCGCCACGGGTAGTAGCCGTCTACCACGGCGCCCACGGCCAGCGCGTCCGCGGCATCTCGGGCGACCCACAGACCGGCGCCTACTCGGTCGTGGTCTCAGGACTGGCAGCCCAGTATCGCGACCACGATCGATCCCCGCTGCGCGGGTCAACGACGCCTACACCCGCCGCTGTTCGTTGATCCGCCATCTAATAGAGCCGTTGATTCGACCTCCGGACCCCGCTGCGTCGGCCTGTAACGCAGCGCCGGGTCGGGCGTCCATTAGGGCCACGACGGCCCGGCCCCGGGGGATTGGGGGCAGTTTCCTAAGGTTAAGCCCCGTTGCGGTTAATTAACGGGAGGTGTGATCTAGAAGAAATGGTGAACTTGTAAAAGCAAGTCGTCGCAGTAAGCTACAAGTCGTCGTGGGAAAAACCTCACTCCAATACGGTATTATTAATTCACAGCCAGACTTAAAGGTTTGGGTTACATTCACAAAGCTACAAGGTAGGTATCATACAAACACCAACGAGTCCGCCTAAACCATTGTCCACCCCTCCTTCACAACCCCTTCTCTAATCCCCGTGCCGCATCCAGCCATGAGCAAGCCAAGAGTAGGGAGGAAAAAAGGAAAAAAGCCCACGCCGGACTTCACCTCCTCCACAAAATCTCATTATTATCCCCATCCTCCCCCACCTTCAGCTCCAAAACCCGATCCATCGCAGTGATGATTTCCTCTTTGTCTTCTGACGCCAGCCGAAGGGAATGTAAATACCCAGACGCACTCAACCCCTTCTGATTCCGTACGTTAACATCCACCCCCCTGCTCAGCGGCCGGAGCCAGTGGATGATATCCAGCAAAGGGCGACTATCATAAAGGAGATTCTTCGCCAGCTGTGACAGTGGGGTGTTGCCCTCTTCATCAAGCTTCGTGGGATCGGCCCCGGAAATGAGCAGTTCGTGCAGGATGGTGTCAAGTGCGGACAGGTGTTTTGGGTTAGCGTAGTTGTGGGATTTTTTGCCGTGTGCGCCACGGACTGCGCAGGACCAGGCATCGCTCCAGGGGAGGTTGACGATGAAATGCAGGTATTGCTGCGCGGTGGCTTGCGGGTTGTTCTTGATGGGCTGTTTATTGAGCATCTCTTGGATGCCGAGGTTGTGCGCGTTTATAACGATAGCCCGCTTTAGCGGGGAGGTATCGCCTAACCCATCGCGGGATTCGGTGATTGGGGAGTCGAGGTTGGCGCCGGCGTAAATGAGCTGCATTGGCAGCATTGCCCCGTAGGTAAGTGGCGAAGAGAAGACCATGGATAACGGGGTTTGCCCGGTGGTGGCATCGACGGTGTTAAGGCTGGGTGGGTCAAGTTCGCGGAGGAGTATGTAGCCTACGTCCCAGCAGGATGCGAGGATGGTAGCGTTGAGGATTGTTAGCTTGTCGTCGGTGTTGAGACCACCCGCATTGAGGGCCTTGTAGACGAGTAGCTCGACCAGCTTGAACTCGCGCAACTGGTGGCGGTTGTATTGTAACCGGGTGCAGATGAAGTCGACGTTGCTGGAGAGGGCCTCGGAGCGGTCCATGTCTACCAGGGCTTGCAACAGGTCGGTGACTTGGGGATGGAGGTCCTCAGGCCCTGAGAGCGTGAGGTCTACCGCGTCAAAAATTTCATGGAGTTCATCCATGAAGAAAGCATTAACCAGGTCAATCTGGGAATGCCCCACGATCTGGTGGTGGACACACAAGTTTTGGGCTTGGGTAGCGACGCGTACGGCTGATACGCCCTGGTGGTTCACGGCTGTAAGATCTGCTCCACGACCCAGAAGGAGTTGAAATACGTCGGCACAACCGCGGCCGCCACTAAAGAACAGTGTGTTTTGAAAGAAGATGTGCAGGGCCGTGTCCCCGTTGTCGTCACAGTCGTGCAAAGAAGCACCAGCGTCCAGAAGCAACCTGTTCATGTTGCGCGCCTGCAGGCGATGCATGTCGGGCACAAATCTTTGAAATGAACCCAATATCACCCAATTGCGATATGGATTGTTAAACTCATAATAAGTTGCCGGAGGGCCCGCCAACGTGATCGTTAGGGGGGTTCGCCCAAACGGGTCTCGTGTAGTGACCTGCGCCCCGTTGGCAAGCAGGGCGCTCAGGGCGGTTGTGTTAAAGTGTGTGATGGCTAGCGACACGGCGGTTTCGGGCCACTGGCTTCCATCAAGGTCCAATGTTGTCTCGGGTGAGGTACCCGCCGCGATCAACCGCGTGATGACCTTGGACTGGGCCGAGTTGAGCTGTGTGGGCTGCTGGGATTGCAGGCATGTGGATTTTGTGTATTTCGTGTACTTCATGCAACAGAGATGAAGAAGTGGCATCTCGAAAACGGGCCTGCCGCCGTAATCCCCCTGCCACTGAAACGCAATCCTAGGGTCGGCGCCGAAATCCAGCAATCTGAGCGCGTCATCAAAGTGGCCGAGCAGGCAAGCTTCAGCTAGGGCGGTACAAGCAGGGCCGTCTTGGTCCCTGGCCACACGGGCGTTAATATCAGCACCACGGGCAAGGAGCAGTGGGACGGTAGAGTCCCACCGATGGTTGCTGCAGGCATGGTATAGCGGTGTCAATCCTTGCTCGTCTCTTTCATTGACGTCGATGTTTGGGTCGGTGTCGAGAATGTGGGCGACTAACTCGGTCTGGCCCACGCCGGCAGCCTGGTGGAGGATCTGATGGCCGTCCGAGTCCGGAAAGGCTGGGTTGCGACCTAATGCCATGCTTGCACCCCGGGATATCAGGCACTTTGCGGCTGCTACCTGCGAGGAGCACGTGGCGATATGAAGAGGTGTGTTGATGACACTGTCAGGCTGTCCATGGGGATCTGAAGTGCGGGCAATGAAGCTACGGAGATGAACGCAGCGACAAAATAGATCCGCAGGGGTGTCGATGCCGGCCCCATGGTCGAGAAGGCTGTTGATGATGTGAACGTGCCCGGCGCTCACAGCGAGGTGCAGGGCCGTGTACTTGCGGATGTACCACCTGTGGTCTTCCAGGTTGTTGTTGTTCGGGTCGAATGGGTCAAGGTATCTGACACCAACTGAGCCGTTGATGTCGACGGGCAACACTTCCAGTGTACTGAGGTCAGCCGTCGCGGCTTCCGCACGCAGTCTGTCGTAATCGTTCAACGTCTTGAGCCGACTTTTGGAGATGGACGGCCAGTAGTGCGGGTCTGTGTTTGCCAAGTGGGTGGCAGCTTCGCGAGCGTCCACAATGATCTCCCACAATTGGGGGGACATTGGGACAACAAACTGGTGGTTGACATGAGCACCGGCTGCTAGAGCTTTGTTGAGTGTCCCTTGGTTTCCCTTGGCCGCAGCCCATGCCAGGGGTAGCGCATGATGACAATGAACCCCGCGAGCGTAAAGAACCGGGTTGACGATAACTTGGAATCGGCGGCAGGTTTGGGAGAGGGCGTTAAGGCCGGCCAGGCCGTCGGAGCAATCCGGCCAGTCGTGCGATCTTGTGTTTTCCTCATCAGGGGGGGAAATAAAATAGCAAATCATCCAGATGAGCTCAACGGGAGACGTAACAAACTCCGCCATGTTGGTGATATTGGTGTTTTCTTAAGGTTGGTTAAGTTGTAAAGTTGCGATAGTTACGAAGGGTTTAGGATTATGGGTTGCAAAAGTTGACGTAAGAGGCAGTCGGTAAACACGGGCGTTTAAATACTTCACATCAGTTCATGTGGAAGGAATGAGGTAACAGACTCCACACGAGTGAACACTTTGATTGTTCGGTTTTGCACCTGGAAACGCTTCAAGGCAGGAACAATCGGGTTGCGTTGTAAGATTCTCTCGGGGCCTATGCGTTTGACCAACTCCGGACGAACGTAGACACCGTTCATCCGACGTCAGTACAACGCAAGCTCATCTTCACATCCTTCGTGTCCTTCGCCTAGCGATGGACCTCGACACTATTTAACCTAGAGGTAGGGCAAGATGCTCGGCAAAACCCCAGTGTATGCAACACCGCTGGGAGGTTCCCTTTTGACATGTTAGCAGGGATATAACATTAGAAAAGGGGGGTTGGGGACTGGAAAACAAGAACAAAAGACAAGGAAACGAAACATACATCGAGTACATATAATCACCCCACCACGGACCTCCACCCCACCAAAGCCAGCCGGTCCAGACGTCCGAGTTATCCGACATGTACGAAAGCATGCCCGTGATGGCGTCAATGCACTGCGAGTTGGCCCCGCCCGCAAACTCGCCAATGATGCCGAGCTTGCCGTTGTCCTTAAGCCACTGCGTCGCGGCCTCGATGCGCTCCTGGCCGATTGTCGACGACACACACTCCTCGTGGGTACCCGAGCCGTCGGTGTCGAGGTACTGGTGCATCTCGTACACGAGCTTGTCCTGCGGGTCGGAGAGGGGAAGGAGGGTCTCGCCGTTGCCGGAGTCGATCTGGGAAGGTTAGTCTTACCTGCTCTCCTTTCTGTCTATTTCCTTCTCTCGGGGGCTGTTAAGTACTTACCCAGGTCCAGGCGCCGGTGTACGAGTTACCCTCGACAAAGATCAGCTGGGAAGTGGCTCCTGCACCGCGGATGGCGTCAATGGCACCCTGGTTGAGCTGGAACACGAGGTCGTTGTCCATGTCGTGGTACTCGTTGTTGGTGTCAAAGATGACCAGCTCGTTGTCGGCAAAGATGGTCGCGGTCGTGGTCCACCATGCCTTGAAGCCGTCGACATCGGTGATGATGTTGTCATAGTACCGGCCTAGTTACAGATGTAAGCGTGAGTCCGTTAATTCCTATTCACACACCGTTGAAATATAAATGAGTACTGACCAAAGTTGTGCGGGTCCACGATCGCGTAGGCCCCCTTGCCGGTAATATACGACACGATCTAGTAACACGTCAATTCCGATATTACACAACAGCAAAAACTGGGTAGGGCAGCATCTTACACCAGTCAGGCCCTCGGAGTAGGTCTCATTGACAGCCCCGGTCAGTTCAGTGGGGACAAGACGCTCCCTGAAAGTTGTCAGTTGACTCAGTTCATAACTTCATTGGTCCATCGGTCTTCAGCCAACGGCAAACCGGGCATCTCGTGTCTTACATCGAGAAAGGGATACGGAAGGTGTTGAAACCTTGCGACACGAGCGTCTACCGTGGGGGTTAGCAATCATATCCAGCACGTTTTACACCGGCACAGCCAACTAGCACCCTCTGACAACTCACATCAATGGTGGCCTCAGCCGGCCAAGTATAGTCCTTGTTGTACTGGCCCGGCAGCGACGTCTGGCCAAACTCGGCACCCGACTCGTTGACACCAACATGTTGAAACTTGCCGGCACGCTTTGTCGTCTTGGTTGTCTTGGTTGCGGAGGGCGCAGCCAGAGCCGAACCAGCAGCAGCAGCGCTGAGGAATAGATTGAGGAACTTCATGGTGGCGGTGTCGCTGTCGTTGGTGATGCACACAATCCACGGTGTTGTTGCTGAACCAAGTTCGTCTCCTCAAGGCGTCCCATGGCCGGCCTCTTATATCCAGTCGCTGGCAACCAAAGGTAAGTCGCCATGTCGTTGTTTCGAGCACCTCGGAGGCGCGTATATCGAGAACTGCTCGGAAATCCCCCTTCCGTCCCCAAAACCGCGGTACTATAACGTAGATCTTTGCTCGTTATTAACCAGCGCAAACCCGCAATTATGGCTCGTTGCACCACACACAATCCGTCCTATGGGCAAAATACGACGCCACGGAACCACCCGTGCTGCAATCAGCTTCCACAAAAGCTTCTATCCCAGGGGGTTGCTTCGCTGCACGGACGCACAGCGGGCCCTCTCGGCGCAAGAATTCGCCTGGCCGTAGTGTAGTGTACTGGCGCGCGCCACATGTCATGCAAATCCCCGGACCGTGGCCGGGCAGCCGGGACGTCACCACGCAACAAAAGCCGGCGTTTTGCGGGGTGAATCAGGGTGATCGATGGAAACATGTCCCAAAAGGGGTTGCTTCCTCCGCACCACCCCTGAAATTGGGGACCAGGTACCGATGAGATGCGAATTGTCGGCCTAAAAAGCAGCTATGTAATATGTAGTATTCAAATGATTTGTATGATTCGTTGGGGTTGTAGAATTCATGAATTGGGTGTTTGGGAGGAAGAAAAAAAGGGAAAAAAGGGGGGAGAAAAAATGTTTAGAAAAATAAGCAACGTCAAGAAAAAAAGCGAAAAAAAGAAGATGTTCAATTTGACCGTTTTGACGACATATCTTACTATGTACATGTTGATTTCATTCAACTTAGGCTTGTCTATATCCACGGCGACGGTTTGAAACTCTTCATGTGCCTTACACCGGTCAGGATGAGCACACTGCGAATCGACCTTACGGCCCGAAAGTCTCGCAAACTACCTCCCTCTTGTCCACATCCATGACTTGACCTTCTGTTTACAACGAAAATGACGCAATGGAAGCTTAAATCGGAAGTATTTTTACGCTCGGAGGAAGGGTCGCCTTACTCTACGGACTAACAACTAGGACTGGGCCGGTGAGAACGGGTGATCATCAGCCTCCAACGCCACTCAGTCTATACTCTATTCACTATGCGGCTTGGCAGAACGAGCGTTTGATGAAAGCCTTTCAGGTAGAGTGGATGTTGCACCTCGTTCATCGCCGTCCCTGACGGCCTCGGAGCGAAGGACGAGATACAAGGAGAACTATACTCCGCGAGTAGCCTCCCATGAATTGTTTCGAGTTCCTAGTGATGGAATAACACGGTCCAGAAAGGCTTCAACCTCTCATCCACGGCTCCTCTGCTCCGAGCTTCCCCGTTAGCGAGTTGCTTTTAAAACTCCAACTTCTGGGGCCTCATGTACTTCCGCCAACAAGCTCAAACTAATCTTGTGAGACCAGAAAAGCATATCCAGACTCGCCGTTCTTAACTTCCTCAACCGATCCCTCTCAATGGAACCGCGTCTTCTTTGCCTGTGGAGGCGAATGACCGGCGTTATGGATGTCATTGACTTTCCCGTTGATGCTGGCTTACCATAGGTACGTGTTGAATCACCAAATACTGCTCGTATGTGAAAGTCAGCTTCCAGCAGCCTTGAAACCGTGGTCACGATCATTACCCGATTCTCTCAAGCTGCCAACAATGGATAATTCCTCTTTTCTTCCTTTGGTTACTCGTAGCCTCAAAAATTCCGCCCATCTCATATTTCCACGTGCCCAACTCTCAATGCCCGTCAAAACGCCCAGCGCCCAGCCCGGTCCATGGTGTGGGGCCGGCCGGCCGGGGGGCCGATCGAAATGCGGCCCGCAGGCCGTTCCGTGACCGGGCCGGGTCGGCTGTGAAACAGGGGTGCATGAGGCTGACTGGCGAGGCGTCTGGAGGATTGATTTGAATAGGGGATGGGGGGAGGTTTGCTGGATGCTATTGAGATTTTGATAAGAATTAGAAAATTTTGATCAAGAGTACATTCAATTCGTTGGTTAGTGCTGGGAAGAAGAGTAATTACTGTTGCGCTGGAGATGAAGTTACTATGTAATATGCTTGGGAACCACACGAATCACCTTCAAAAGTTCAATGGTGAAAATCGTATACTTCGGTGCTTCATGCCCATAGAATCGTCGAATGAAAGCTACGGAACCCGTGCCGAACTCGAGCTTGCGAAATACGAGGACGCTGCCCAACGATGAGTCCGCCTTCAAGTTTGCCTCGATTAACTGCACCCTTAATTCGGTTCGACCTGGCCGCATCCCCGGACATGCAGCTCGCAAGAGCTCCCAAAGCCCCCTCTGCATCGCTGCAACCATCCATCAGGGCCGACTCGGCTTCCGGGGTAACGTTATTTGAGCCTGGCTTATTCTGTGTGTTGTCGCAAAATTGTGAGCTGTCGCGAGAAATCGCGTCGAGCGATGCGCTGCTCCGGAGCTGCTGCGATGCCGATTGGGCGCGGCCGTTGCATCGGTGGTCCCGGGGGAACGGTAGAAGCGCCGTGCTGGGGCCCAGCCCGCGCAGCTCGCCAATCCCGCCAACCCCGAGGCCCCCATTGTTGGCCGGTTGGTTCGAGCAAGCGCTTCGACGACCATCGCGACAAGCTCATTCGCCCAAATTGGCCAGTACTGCTTCCTGGTGGCTTCTGCAGCCCGATCTGCCGCCGGTGACAAGCCCCCAACACGGAGCACATCTGAAGATGGTGCAGATGAGCTGGAGACAGATCTGCTTGTGCAAGGGGATGATGTGTGGTGCATTGAGTGGGGGGTGGGCCGGTGAGAAAAATAAAACCAACGGGAGCCGGCCGCTTTTAGGCCCTTCGCCGTCGATTTTGAGGTTGGCACCACGACTGGCCGTTTGTTGGTCTTAAAACTGCATTCCGAGCTCAAATATGCATACGCAACGGCAACCTGCTGGCGGTGACACCGTGCCTCAGCCTCGCGAAGATGGCTCAGACAACGACATCCGAATACAGTACCTGTGGAATACTCCCAATGGAGCCCAAGGTGACTTCGCGGACAGTTACACATATGGGGATGACATCCCAATATCGTGGAATGCCTTGAACAACAGCATCTACGACCTCTGGCTCACGAGTTGGACCATCGACCGGCCCGACCCAGTCGCATTGCGCCTGGCAAGTAAGTCCACGATCCGCGAGGCGAGGATGGAGTTCGCAGTCTAACACAAGTCGAAAGGAGCTGTAAACCTCACCTACGACGGCAACCTCATGCTCGTTACGTCAAACCCACCAACGACAAAGCTGGCTAGCGAGTCGCAGTACGCATTTAGGTTCAAGCCACCAACAGACGGCCAGTTTGTGGCGTCGGATCCCGAAATACGGAGTCCTGGTTTCATGCTGGTCGAACCACTCCACTCCAACCAGCAGAATACCCGGCCTCAAAGCACAACAGCGACCTCATCAACAACCTCAACCGCCGGCCGACCTTCGGCCACTTCCCGCGTCATCCCCACCTGGGCATCAAGCCCAACACCAACATCAACAACATCAAACGGTTCTTCAGGCCAACGAATGTCCACCGCTGAGGTAGCGGCGGTAATAATCGGGATCATCCTGATCGTGTCCCTCCTCGTCGCGGTGGAAGTGACCTATCTGCTGTGGCGGCGCAAACGACGGCGCGAGCAAGACACCAGAGAAGCCGCCATGCCCTCTTCGTCGTCGATCCGGACAAGGTTGAGGCGGTTGGGCAAGGGCGGAGGAGGGGATGGTACCGGGCTGTTTATCCAGGTGCGCGAGGTCGAAAAGATCGTGGATGACGCCCCGTGGATGTCGCCGGAGCTGCCAGGGGACTCGACCTGGGGCGAGAGATTGGTGCACGAGTTGCAGGGATCGCGGGCAGGGAGTGGGAGCGGGGGATCTGGTGGGGGAAGAGAACCGCCGACGGCGACGTCAATGGCAAACAATTCGGTGGCGGAATTAGAGGCGCGGAGGGGTTGAGGCTGGGAATGTCGCGCACGGGGTTGGCGATGTGATCAGCGTGAAACACGGTGAAAGACGTGACGAAAAAGCGTACTATGTATTGAGCGGGAGTCTTGGTCGGTGACTCGCCGGAAGTCGATTCGACGATTTGAGCCGGCGAGGGCGCGCTCTCGGCAATGGCGCAACATGTCGCAGAGCTCAGACCTCGTTTCCGGTGTGGCCGAGGTTGTTGCCTTGGAACCGAATGTCTTGAGGTTGTTTGGCGACGGAAGAGTCAGTCACAAGACCGAAATTACAGGGCGTGACAGCCTAACGCCTCGTTTTGGTCCCAGGTCAATGTCTTGGTGTCAGCTTGAGTGGCCTTAACAGAAGACAACATGATAGGTATGACAAACTGTTAGTGCACACCTGCCCTTTGTTTCACGATGCTGGTGGATGCAACTGCCCTGCAGCGCAGCAGGATCTGCCCCACCTGCCCACCTGCCCGCCCTGCAGCCCTGCCTCCAATTGCAGCAAACGCAGTCCAGGCCCTTGCACCTGCTGCCGTCATCATGGTTCCCCAGCGTTCCATCGCCGTCGTCTCGTCTTGCGTGCTGCGCTGCTCCCGCTCCGTGCTCCGTCAGCAAAAGAAAAGAACCGGCTTCCTGTTGCTGGGTTCTGCCCGTCTCTTCTTCAACCCTCCTTTTGTCTCCCGTCATCTTACGGAATACTTACATTTCACTTTTCTCTTTGCTCCTCTGTTCCTCTTGTATTTCCCCGAGGACGTCCCTCGAGTCGTTCTTTTCCACCAAAACCAAAGCCACCCACTCACACGGCTCGTTGCATGTTTTGTTCGGTCTTGCCGGGATTGTGCATGACGGATTTACGTGCAGATTGTGGATTTTTGCTGCATCTTGGAGACGTGACGACGCAAGCCGGAACGGTCCGACCATTGTTTGCATCTAAGCCCAGCTTATGAGAAAGACGGCCATCTCCGATTTGCCAACCTGCGACATTGCCTCGAGGCGCCCGCCTTAAACAAAGCGAAAGCCCCCCCAAATCAACAAACACACACAGCGCGACCGTTTTCGTCACCACCCCGCAACACCCACTCGCCGATCGCGAATCACGATGCGACGTCCCTCACAGGACTTGGCCGAACCCGCCCGAAATATTGAAGAATCTAACGGGCAACCTTCCACGAACATGACGGATGTGACTCCAGACCGGCCGCTATCGCCGCCCGACGAAGAGATGGAAATGGAACTGGTCGATGGCGAGGTCGAAGAACCTAAGGCATCGACCCCCCCACCACGTATCGCCGCACGGCTCTTCTACCGACCTACAAACCAGACCCGTCGTAAAGACAGCGCTGCATCGTCGCGTCGTAACAGTATTTCGTCGGCGCACTCCCTCTCCTCCCATGGCCGCGGGGCAACTGGGGGGCCGCAGAGCAAGTACATCGCCCAGCATCTCCGCCGGGCTTCGATCCTGGAAGACCGGAAAGCGCGTCTAGCAGATCGAGCCGCCCATGCGGAGAAAGTACGCCTTCGTGCGGCTTTAGTCAAAGCCGTGCCCCGGAACACAAGCGTGAGCGAGGAGAGGGCGTTGGCCGCAGCCCAGGCGCGAGAGCGCAACCTTGCCGAAATCACCGCGGCGTGCGCCGAGGAAGTACGCCGGGCGAAGGCTGTCGCCGAAAGTATGAAGGAGAAGCGGGAGCAAGAGATTCGAAAGATGAAGCTCCAGATGGAGGAGCGCCTTGCTGAAGCCGAAAAGAGGAGGGAAGAGCTGCGGAGCCGAAATGCTGCTAAAGTGAAAGGCAGGGAGCGTGGGCAGAGTCTGGGGAACCGCAAGCCGACCTCGGTGGAAGTGATGCCAGAGGTCCAAGAGGGCAAGGAGCGGGAGCCGACACCCCTAACCGAGGAAGCCGCTGCGTCCAGGATTCAATCGTCCTGGAAGGCGACTAAGCGGAGACGCGCTGTCGCCGAATTCTCCGCGCTGGGCTTGTCCCTTGACGCCGTCCGGGAGACATCTTTTGATGAAGTCACCATGCTTTTGTCCCAGGACAAGGTGCTGGCTCTGACGGCCCGGATTCTCCGTATTTGCGGGCTCAATGAGGGCGACCCAGCGTCCGTAGAAGAAATGGCCGCGGTTAGGTCATTTTTGAGCGCCTTCTTGATCTTGGGCCATCCGTCTCAGGTGCTTAGCAACAAGGAGGAGGCCGAGATCCAAGAAGAAACAGCGCCGAGCCCGGGTCACCCGATGCCGAAGGACAATCTTGCGAACCCCCAGTCACAAGAGCTGGTGGGTAAGGCCCGAGATCTGCTGGTTTTGTTTGAGAACATCCTCGGCCGATTGACATCCTTCAACAACTACACCCCACCACCAGCCCTGCTCGGGGAATTTCCCGAGGTGTATGCCACATTCTACAACGCCTTGATCGCGTGGAAGGCCCGCGACTCGAGCTCGCTTGTCGACCTCATGGTCATGCAATTTGTTGAGCTCGACGCCATCTGGGAGTCAGTCAAAGACACCACCGACGGTTCCGTTGACCAGGTGTACAAAGAAAGCATTCGGAATAACCAGCTCATCCTTCTCGTCCGAATCAAGAAGTTAGCTGGCGCGTCGAAAGGGAAGCAGCTTGTCGCTGACGCCGTTAAGGCTGCTCGCAAGACAAGGGCGAAGAAGCCCGTCGGGGATACAAAGCCTCGCGTGGCTGATCAGTCCGTCACCGAGACGGCTATGGGTGTTCTTGGCGTAGAGGCTACCCACGAACGGGGGCAAACACAAGCTCCGACTCCTCCGACGACACCTTCACGGCGGCCTGAGCCTTTTAAGGTTAGCGTTGTGGTCCCTAACGCGAAGAGTTTGTTGCCAGACAACCGGATCGTTGTCCACGAGTTGGCGATTAACAAGGAGTTCCGCACCGAGCCACAAGAGTATCATGAGCAGCAAGAACATCTGCTCGCTCCCCTTTTCCAGGAGATGCGCGCCACAATGGAGACCGACAACCAGGAGGCTCATTTCTTCCTTCTCCTCAAGGCAGCCGAACTTATCCGCGACAAGCTTCAACGGTTGGTGAAGTCGGGGAACTCGATGCACACCTTCATCGGCGAACTGTTGGATACCGACATCGCCAAGCGCCAGTTTGCGATGGGCAGCTTCTCCTACGAGAAGTTCTTCCACGCCATGGGCACGTTGCTTCCCAAACTTTGTGCCCCCGTCAGGGATGAGGAGGTCAAGACACTTGCCGAGGAGAAGTTGAGCCAGGGGAGCTACGTCGACCGCCTCGAGGCCCTCAACAGTTTTATCGACGTCATGCTCAGTGACTACGCCAACTACCTGTTGCAGCTCGCTGCTCCCCAACTCGTCGAACAGGCATCTGCATACGAGGCAAAAGCGTTCTCCAACGACCTTGAAGCGGGCCACCACGACTTGTCTGCCGCTATAGTAGCCTGGCGTGCCGCACGCGCGAAGGTCCTCGCCGAGACAGCCCGTCGAGATCCAGAGGGTATTAATCACCCTGCCTCACGCCCCACTGCCAACCGGATCTACGCGCAACTGCTCGTTGATCTATTCACGCAGGTCGCCCCCGTCAAACGCGAGGCTGTGCCGGAGATGCTGCTGCTCGACCACAAGCGCATCCTCGAGGCAGGGCGACTAACCCGTCGCATCATCACAGCCGGGGCGATTCTGTTGCAATGCAAGAATCTCCTCAAACGCGATGTGCGTGCGCCCTGGCGGAATGAAGCACAGAGGATCCTAGCTGTGCTGGAGAAACGGGATAACCCGCGCGCAACAGACATGACGCAGGATGTGGCGGCCGAAGGGATTGTGGCCGCTCTCGAGGCCGGCCGCTCCATGCCGGCTGCTACGAAACGACACCTCCGTGGCCTCGTGCATAAGTTCCTCTCTGCTAGTGCCGAGTCGGCAGTCGCCGGAACGGAAGAAGCAGCTGCAACAACCGCCACAGGCGAACCCAGGGAACCTGTTCTTCGCCTGCTTCTTGGCCGGCTACGCGGACATGTCTTGGCCCGGTTGGCCGCGGCGTCGGCAAGCGAGAAGGTGAAGGCGACCAGCACAGCGGGCGAGAAACTCGCCGGACTTGGGCTCGCCGAGTTTGTCGACAAGGTGCGGGACATGGTGGATATGATGGGGCGGGTATCGGTAGTCGATCGGGATGCACATGGGGTGTGGTGGGATCAGGTTGCCGAAGCAGTGAATGAATGAGTGATGAGGGGTAGTTTTTCTTTCGGTTGTTTTGTTTGTTTTTGTTTCCGAGGGTTTGAGCAACACTAGCGGGATACAGGAATGGAACACGATATGCCGGTAGGAGGAAACACGAAATGGGATCGTATGGCACTATGGTATGCATATCTTTCTTGGGCATTGGTATGGGACATTGGGACATTACAACGAGGTCGATGAGAGGCATCGAACAGGACATTTCATGGAGGGGTTTGGCCCTTGCTTGGCCTAGCATTGCTTTTCTTTCTTTTTTCCTTTTGATCCGGGTGTGGGTTTCTTGGGTTGCTGGCCTCGGGCTTGGGCTTTTTCTCTATTTTTTCCTGGGGGGTTCACACGGCAATAGGGAATGATTTGCTCTGCGCTATGTTGGTTGGTCTGCCGTCTCGGCTTCAACATGAGTTGTATTGTTATGCAGGAGAGGCTTCAAGCGTCTTTGGTTTTCCCGGGTTAGTTCAATGGCATCCTCAGCTATTTATTTTCTTTACCTGCACTTTTACGTGTTGCAATGCTTGTTGTGTACATCGAACGCTCGTATCCATGGTTTCGATGCCCCGAATCTTGGTTCTTTCGAGGTTCCTGGCCCGGATAGCGCCGGGTCTTGGACATTTCCACAGAATTCTCCGCCATTGGAGAATTTCGCGATGCGGCGCTGCGGGTGTTTTTGAACCCCACTATTCCCCAACGCGGACCCGCCGATACAGGGGATATCAAGCGGGAGCCCCACTAACCACGAGAGTTGAACCCCTCCTTCCCAACTTGTCCCCAGAAGGGGAAGCTGTGGTGATGAATTTTCACGCTCACATTCCCGTTTGGGACTTCTTGTCTAATTTTGTGTGTATTGTGTTACGTTTCTTCCGGCGTCATCTGGCCTCCTCGGTTTTTCTTTCCCTCGCCGAATCTTGAGTCGGTCCGCGACGCCCCAAGCCGACCTTAGCTCCTCCCTTGTGTTTGGACAACCCACCTGATTCCAAACGATTTGCCCCTGTATGCCGCCTGCCGTCTCTGTCGACTTGAGCTGCACATGGAGTGGGGTCCGGCCTGAGCGCCCGACCCCAAACAAACTCTCCGACTGATGAGCTCCCCACGGATTCTTGTCCGAGCCAGGCTTTTAACTTCAAGTTCATCTCTGTTTCCCAATTCTCGCTGCTTTGTTCAACACATTTCCCGAGTCTCGCGGTCCCCAATTCCTGTTCGGCGTACCATTGCTAGCTTCAGGCAGCCTTCGTCGTCCCTGTCTCCTCGACCAACGACGTCATCGGTGACAAGCTCTCGACGACTATCATCCCTCCGCCCCGCATCTGCTTGTGCTGCCCTCGTACCTGTGTTGTCTCGCCGTTACTGTTCCCACGCTTCGTTTCGACATAAGCTTGCCAATATGACGGACCGAGATATCCTGCCGGATCATTTCAAGGCGGTTCACTATGACCTTGTGATTAGCGATTTGGACTTCAAGAATTGGTCCTTCAAGGGCAGTGTCCGGTAAGTTGGGGATGGTTTCAAGCTTGGGAGGCCACAGAGTTAGGAATTGGGAAGTTGGTTCGCTCTAACAGCCCCAGTATCGATGGTGAGATCGTCCAGCCGACCAAGGAGATCGTGATAAACACGCTGGAGCTCAAGCTGCTCAACTCCAAGGTCGTCGTTACCGAAGCCAAAAGCGATCAAACATGGGAGTCCACGACGTTTGCCGAAGACACCAAGACCCAACGGTCGACCATCACCTTCCCACAAGAGCTCCCCGTGTCCGCCAAGGCGTCCCTGACCATTGACTTCACCGGCCTGCTCAACCACGACATGGCCGGTTTCTACCGCAGCCAGTACAAGCCCGCCGTCCCGGCCGCCGCGAGCGTACCCCGCGACGATGAGTTTCACTACATGCTAAGCACGCAGTTCGAGGCCTGCGATGCCCGCCGTGCCTTCCCCTGCTTTGACGAGCCGAATCTCAAGGCGACCTTTGACTTTTCCATCGAGATCCCCGACGACCAGGTCGCTCTCTCCAACATGCCCCAGAAGGAGACAAAGTCTGTGGGTGGGGGGAAGAAGCTTGTCTCGTTCGAGCGGAGCCCAGTCATGAGCACATATCTGCTGGCATGGGCCGTGGGCGATTTTGAGTATGTCGAGGCCTTCACCGGCCGCGAGTACAACGGGAAGAAGCTTCCCGTTCGGGTCTACACGACCCGTGGGTTGAAGGAGCAGGGTCAGTGGGCGCTAGAACATGCGCCCAAGATCATTGACTACTTCTCGGAGCAGTTTGGGATCGACTACCCTCTGCCCAAGAGTGACATTCTCGCCGTCCATGAGTTTACCCACGGCGCCATGGAGAATTGGGGTCTTGTGACCTACCGGATGACGGCTATCTTGTTTGACGAGAAGCTATCCGAGGCGCGATTCCGTAACAGGGTCGCTTACGTCGTGGCGCATGAACTTGCCCACCAGTGGTTCGGGAACCTTGTCACCATGGACTGGTGGGACGAGCTGTGGCTCAACGAGGGGTTTGCTACCTGGGCCGGCTGGTTGGTGACGGACCATCTCCACCCCGACTGGGAAGTGTGGCCGCAGTTCATCAACGAGGGCATGGACGAGGCGTTCTCCCTCGATAGCGTCCGGTCTTCGCACCCTATCCAGGTTGAAGTCCGTGATGCTCTTGACGTCAACCAGATCTTTGACAAGATTAGCTACCTCAAGGGCTGCTCCATGATTCGCATGCTGGCAGCCAACCTCGGCAACAAGACATTCCTCAAGGGCATTGCCATCTATCTCAAGAAGCATGCCTATGGCAATGCCAAGACGCAGGCCCTGTGGGACGCTCTCAGCGAGGCTTCAGGCGTCGACGTCAACACTCTGATGAAGCCCTGGATCGAAAAAGTGGGCTTCCCGGTGCTGACTGTGTCTGAAGGCAAGCAACAGATTTCCGTCAAACAGTCCCGTTTCCTCTCCACCGGCGATGTCAAACCCGAGGACGACCAGACCACTTGGTGGGTGCCCCTGGGCGTCAAGGGCAAGATCGGTTCGGAAGGCGTCGAACCCCTCACGCTCACGACCAAGGAGTCGACCATCGACGGTGTCAGCGAGGAGTTTTACCAGCTCAACGCCAACGCTACTGGCTTCTACCGGGTTAACTATCCCGAGTCACGCTTCAAGCTCCTCGGTACCCAGCTGGACTATCTTACCACCGAGGACAAGATCTTCATCACCGGGTCTGCTGCAGATCTCGCCTTTTCGGGCTATGCCACCACCGCTTCTTTGCTGTCTTTTATCCAGGGGTTGAAGAGCGAGACCCATTACCGTGTACTCAGCCAGGCCCTTGACTCTATTGCAACCCTCAAGTCTATCTTTGGCGATGACGAGCAGATCAAGGCCGGGTTAGAGAAGTTTACGCTCGAGTTGATCGACAAGGCGTTGAAGCAAGTCGGCTGGGAGGCCGTGAAGGGCGAGGACTACAACAAGAGCTTGTTGCGCAAGCGCTTGCTTATCACTGCTATTGCCAATGGGCATGAAGAGTAAGCATACTCAGCTCTTCCCCCATCATTGCCATATATACCCGTGTATCGTGCTGAAATTTCGCAGGACAAACGCCGCCGGTTTCCAGCGGTGGTCAGCATACCAAGCCGACCGGTCTGGCTCTCCCATCGCCGCAGACCTCCGCGCCCCGGTCTACCGTGCCGCTATCCGCAAGGACGCCAACGCCGCTGTCCTCCTGCTCAAGGACGAATGGTACAACACGGCCGCCATCGATGGCAAGGAAATCTGCCTCCAAGCCCTCGGCCACGCCGACGACGAGACGCTCATCAAGAACGTACTGCTGCCCTTCATCTTCAACATTTCCCCCCCTGCCTCTGCCGCCGACTCGATTAACCCCGGCGATATGCACATTCTGTCGAACGTGCTCGCGGCCAACCGCACCGGTCGTCCGCTACTATGGGCATTCCTGCGGGACAACTGGGACCAGTTCAACGCCAAGCTGGGCGGGAACCCGATCCTGGTGGACCGCATGGTCAAGGTCAGCCTGCCCATGTTTACGGACACGCAGAGCCTGGAGGAGATTGAGAAGTTCTTTGCCGGGGTCAGTACTAAGGGCTTTGATCGCACGCTGGAACAGGTCAAGGACAAGATTCGGGGACGGGCGGCGTACAAGGTTCGTGACCAGGAGGGGCTGAAGCAGTGGTTGGTGCAGAGTGGGTATGCGTGAGGGTTTGGATAGACCCAAGAAGGCAGATTTGTGAGATATGGGATTTACCTATAAATTAGGCACTCGTAAAACAGGATAATGGACATCGAGAAACTCCCCATGGTACTTATTAATGAGACGACCACTATACCTAGGCCTGTCAATCAGTTGTGCCGCTACATTTGACATATTAGACCATCTCAACTTCCCGTGGACGGGAACACGTGCGCCTTTTCGCCAGTATTCGAATTATCAGACAAACACCACACATAAGTCTCCCTCCTGGTTACAGTAAAAGCATCACCCCATGGATTCTAACTTCTTCTCCCATTCATAAGGCGTCTCACGGTAACACCGCAAGCGGATGCTCATGGGCCTTTGACATCTCGAGGATGTTGACAACATGACTACAAAACTCAATACCTCTATGAGAGACATAGGAGATCATTTCCTACAGATGCGAGTGCGAGTGGAATGCCCTATAGTCACTTCCTTGCATTATTAACGTATTCTCAACTTGGCCAGCACGTCTCTCTTAATTATCTTTCTCAATTTTGTTCCTTTTTTCTCTAATTACTTTTCTCCGTTTCGTTTTCTGCCCTTCTTTTCCTTTTTTTCTTCAGCGATAATTTTGTTTTTCGATTTCTAAGGCTTTTCTCGAGTTGCGAGCTCCTTACATTGGCAATGAATTCGGGACTCGAGAAGGTCTCGCAAAAAAATTAAGTAATTATATGCTATTAAAGGCTGGACCTCGTACGAGACGGCATTATGTTTCAAATCTCAGTGAATTCAGAGCACTCGTTCAGTTTCATAACTAGCCTCTCTCGACATTGACCAAAAGCCTGCTTGAGTCTGTGATCTCCGTGGAAGGCCGGAACTACATCTGCTCGTGGTTACTTTCTACTTGTGCTGCTCATCACATTGCCCTCGGGGGCCGCCATGCCAAAGTACTCTTCACACTCTTCTTGTGTGGGCATTCTCTTTCCAAGATTGTTCTCGCACTGTCACTTGATGATGATTCTCTTCAGCTCTTACTCCTAGTTCCTCCGTTCTGGCCGTCCCGAATCCTCCTTCACATACTCTGCCGAAGCTGATTGAGCCTCCGTAACCGCGCACATCGGTTCATATAATTACGGACCTCCTCGGCCGCGCTACCTACCGCCTTCAACTATTTTTTATCATTGATTTGGTTCCCCCCTTGAGCAAGTCCGATATCGCATGCCCATTCCAAGGGGTACGAAAAGTACTCCTCGCCAACTGCCAAGTGGCTACCACACAACTCTCATAATTCCCCCATAATGTCCGCCCAGGCCCTGCTCGATCCGCTTAACCGCTTAACCGCTTACCACTTCCTGACTTATCCCACTTGCCATGTCACGGTTCCAGACAGACCCTGCATAACTAAGGTACAAAAAGGGTCCGTGAGCTGTTCCGGATCGAGCGAGCACGCGATGGTCTGACTGTTCCGGTAACTCGCCTCCTATTTTGGTTACCAACCCCCAGCTATAAGTCTGCACAACTAAAGTAGCACACCGATATCCGACTGGAACCTGCAGGTGCAGGACCCTTACGGCAGACAGACTCGGCAAAAGTTAACACCCAGATAAGCATTAGAGAAAAGGAAAAAAAAAGAAAAATGTTACAACAGCAGAAAAAGCCTTAGTCCTCCGCATTAGTGAGCAGAGAGAATGGAACGTAGAAGGTTACAGGCGCAATATCGGCCACGAGTGACAGGCCAGAACCAGGCCGCATGGGCGTGGTATGGTCATGTAAGTAATCTCGAGCGAGCCAGTGGTCTGTCGTCTTTTCGAGTTCCCAGTCGGCCAGCCACGCAGGGTTGCTTCGGACGACCCCATGACCCGGTTATGATGGGGGAACCGGACGGACACACAGACAGATGGACGGACGGACGGCGCGGGGAGTCGTGCCCGCCTCATGCCCGCCTAAGGCGGATCCGGTACACGATAAGCGAGTTGGGGTTAGAGTTGAGTTGGGTTGACTAAATCCCCGGCGCGCCGGCGCTCTCGGTCTTTTGCAACAGGGGTTGCGTCTTAGTTTGAGGGGAAAGCTGCGCAAGACACTAGTGTACACAACCCGACGGACATGATACCGGTATGGCTGGTTGGCTGGCTCACTAGTGGGTAGGCGGGCCAGCCCATCGTGCTATTTTTGGGGGCATGGCATGAGACGGACCAAATCCTGTGCTTGGTGTATGAGGCCAGGGGTGGTTGAAATGTGGTTAGGACACCGGCGAGCAAGTGACGAGATCAGGGTGAGCATCTATTCGACAGCTTGCGAAGAAGAAAACAAAGGAAGAATGCGAGAGAGAGATCACGCCAAGCGCGGGGAGCGCAATCGAAACCAACGAATCACCATGTAATGCGCCTTGAAGATGAGAGGCCACACGATATTGGTACACGACACACACCGATCCCACGAACTGGGACATGGCGGAGGGAAACGCCCGCAAGAGCAAAACCGGGTAACTCGACTCTCAGCGTAGGACCCGGGTTAAAACTATTCCACATCTGTCCGCTTTGATGGGGAGAACTTATGGCTGACTCCTTCCGTGGGGGTGCCACGATGGTTTGCTGCCGAGACAGTGCTTGAGTTAAGAAAGGGCTAGAACTGTGATTTGTAAAGAGGGTTGGCTCTCCTCCCGCGTCTGGTGAGTGAGTTGTCGACCTGCAAGGGCACATGATCGCGGCATGGTTTTGGGAAGCGGGACAGCGGGTTTTAACGACCGTTGTGCCTCGGCGCCGAGATGGTATTTCTCCGCACGAGGAAGGCCAAGCCTCTTCAAACCTTTTGGGGTTGGGGTCCGGATTTCCCAAGCAGCGGGTATGTGTGAAATGTGTATTCGTATATGACCCCATTCCCAGACCCGGGGGATGTAGCGAAGGTTCCAGGCGTGCGTCTCATCAACGACAAAGTGTCAAGCCTTGAGCCCTGATGGCGCGGGTGTCGCCATCGTGATGAAAAGACCTGATTCAGCCGCGTCCCGAGAGAGGACGCGTGGACAGGTGACGTGAAAGCCACTTCCGTCGGGGTTTGCGGAAGCATCTCCATCTGGCAGTGAACCTGGACGGTGGAATGATGCGATTGGGACGGTTCAAGCGTTGCCGCCGAATGCGTGATGGGTTTCTACGGTTGTTTGCTCCGAGATATTGCTGGCGGTTTTGGGAATAGCTTGTCTCTCCGGCTAGAACAGCATTGAATGTCCGGGATGCGCATGGAGCTGTCTCGCGGATCGCAGTTTCAACGGCAGCCTTGAGCCGCATCAGGGCAAGGGGAAATAAACTTTCGGTTGGGTATCTTGCGGGCCGAAAGAGAAGCCGGGAAATTTGGCGAGTTTGAGAAGAATGTTAACCGGGAAGAAAAATTGGGAGTGGCAACAGGAAAACTCATTTCAGTCTCATCTTGGCTCCCGGGAAGACCGCATCGCCGGAAGCAATATCGACAGGTTCCTTTCCGCCGGGAGTTACGTTAATTTGTGAGGGCGTTTTTTTTTCTGTCATTTTCTATTTTATTTTTTATTTCTCAGGCCCAGACCAGCATGACGTCCATAAGCCCCAGTCAGCTTGGAACGTTTCATCGGAATCGTGGGGCCTGATCCCGGGACTGAGCGTGGACCCCAGATCTTGGGCTTCTCCAAGCCTGGGAGACTCTTTCCGAATCCGGTAGGCGAGCGGGGGCTTGCGACATTTCAGCGCCTTCATGAGCTTGTCCGGCACCTTTTGAAAGGACGACGGATAAACCTCGGAGATGTGCTCTGAACGTTGAAGGACCGTGGGGCGGCCAACATGGCTGTCGCTGACCGAGGCGGTCGTGGAAGGAGCCATCCGGGGGTTTGTGCCAAGGCCGGGGTCGATGTAGGACCCTGGGAAGGACCTGCCAGTGATTGTGTGCTGATCCCGTTGAGAGGACGGAGAAATTGTGAGCTGGGAAGGAAGTCACAGCTTGGGTGTCAAAGAGCAATGAGTTTTTTTCTTGAGAGAGAGGAAGAGGGAAGGGAATTACCTATGTTGCTGTTCTGTTCGAGCCGTGAGGGTTTGCAATAGAAGGATAGCCAAGCTTTGTGAGAGCATAACTCTTGGTATCTACACGTGGAATTATTGTCCGATTCGGCGTTTGCGCTCCCATTGAGGCTGACCGCCTGCTGCTTGGCCCGAGCTTCCTGCTGTGCTCCGCCAAACCAGGCGAACCTCCTGCCGGGGAATTTGACGATCGTGTTTTGGGTGGTGCGGGTCAGTGGGATGACACCCTTGGGACGTGCCCGCGCCTTGGAATCGCGGGCCGTAACGCGGCTGGCGGGTGCCACTTCTTGCAGGAGTTGCGGAGTGGCGGTTCCGACAAGCGCCCCACCATCAACCACGAGGGCCAATTGCGCCCGCCCAAAGTTTTTCGCCTGGCCCAGATTCCCAAATTGCACCGGGCGGCCGTCCCTTGACAGGGCAGCCCTGCGCCATGGCGTTTGGATCAGAGGCTAGCCACATTCTCTGCCGAAACTTGCAGCGCTGGTCAACGCCGACAACCCACTGGCCTCCCGGGGCCCCATGGAAACCGCAAACCCCCCCTTCCCTTTTGGGCAACAACTGCCTGGACGACGAGCAATTCGGCGCCCGGAGAGACCCGGCATAACGTTGTTGAAGCATTGGTCCACTCGTACACGAGGTAAGTTTTTTTTCCCTCAGCAGTCGTGTCATCTCGATGGGCTTTGGCCCTCCCGGAATCTGATGGATGGCCGCCGGTCAGAGACATGCGGTTCGGGTTCGGGTCTAGTTAGTGGAAGTTGAGGTTAGGGGATGCCCTTCCCGCCGCGCCGTCCTCCCACGTTCCCCCGCTTCATCAGGACGGCACGGCAGACGGCAGACGGCCACTGAGGATGTCGAAAAACACGGCCCAAGGAGTGTCGGCCCTTGCGGGTGCCGCAAGCACGCACTGCATTACCTGGACAAGACTCGTCGTTATCCAGCCAGAGTGCAAGACAGCGGCCCACAGCCGAGGATCTCACCTGTTTCCGGGATCCCCGCTCCCGCGCGCTGTGCAGCCCGTTGCCCACCTGGACGCGTGTTGAATGTTCATTCCAAGTGGAGGGAGGTGACTTCCAAGGTTCGGGTGGGCAGTGGGTGGAACACCTTCTCCAGGTCCCGTTGACAGGTGCTGCTGAGGTGCTTGCCGCTTGCCGCTTCGGTGCTGTTGGAGCATGAAGCGCGAGACCCACTCCGCGTCCCGGCTTGCCAACCGTTGGGGCCCGTCCACTGCTGCGCGGAGACCTATGCGCCGTGCCTGACCCCCAGTTCGTGGGGAAACTGACCCCCTTTTTGGCTTCGCTTCTGGCTTCCAAGGTTGTCTTGTCCGATGAAGCCGCTGCTTGAAGGCTCAAGGCTTTGCGTTGGTTTTTGCTCATCGACCCCCACGGAGAAACCCCGGGTAATGTTGGCGAGCAGGCGTTGCGGTTCCGGCGCAAACGCGGGCAGCTGGCTGGGCATTTTGCCTAAAGGAGCCGAAAAGCGAGGGACACCGTTTATATTGATGCCCTTCGCCGTTCCGACGCTTTGGCTGGGCCGATTTCCCAGAGGCCTGGAACTATAAGCAATGACCATGATGTGGGCGGCTCGGCTCTCCTGATATTTGGAGCCATCGGGTTGCACCTGCCAGCTGGTTTATCAAGGGCGCGTGCCCATCGTTCGGTTGCTTGATCGACCCGGGCCAAAGTCACTTCCTTGCTTAACTTGACTTACAAGTGCGCAGCCAAGACAGGCAGGAGGTGTTTTATTTTTTCTTCTGCGGAAAAGAGGAGGACCAAGCCGACAACCTAAACCCAGCACTCTGCACACACACACCCACACACACCATCATACACCACCGAAAGAGGGCCAGACCTCCCCACCGAAGGACCCAGCCGTGCCGTAAAACATTGCGCCGAAGTTTTACCCCGGGATCTCCGAGCTGAGAAGCTGTATGTAAAAGGAGTTGCGCGCTTTCATCGCCATCGGTACCGCGCCCCTTTTTTTCCTTTATTGACGAGACAGCCGCGCCACGTTTCGATGCACGACGACGACGACACCGAGAGAGCACAATCTTCGGAACCTTGATGGTGAGCCTGGGATAGGAGGATGGCAGGTTCCAAAAACGGTGTGCCCGTGGGGATATCAACACGAGCTGCTTTGGCCAAAGCAGCAGCAGCATCGGCATCGGTATCGGCATCAGCGACAGCAGCAGCGACAGCAGCAGCGACAGCAACCGCGACGGCAGCGGCAGCGGCGGCAGCAGCAGCAGCAGCAGCGATAGACGTTGTGATGGGGGGTACTTCGGCGGCGACGGCGACGAGCTCGACCCAGACGGCCACGGCCGCAGTGACGACAATCGTTAGCGCAAGTCTCCTGGCCACAGTGGGCTCGAAGCATGGCGCGGGGAACGGGTTTAATAACGACAAGGGTCTGGGTCTGGGTCTGGGTCTCGAGCCGCGTGCGAGGTGCAGCCAATGCGGGCGCCGGCGCACAGTGTGTCACCACCTACCGCAGCACCAGGGCCTCCAGCAACCCACTAACGCCAACGCTACGGGTGGCCCTTCCTCCGCAAATGCAAATCTTAACCTTGGGCCTAACGGAGCTCTCAGCGCCGCGGCTTCGGCGGCCTTGCACCCGAAACCCCGCAGGATCTCCAAGCTCAGGCACCGCGCGGGTTTAAGTGGCTCTTCTGCCCAGCAGCAGCAGGAGCAGCAAGAAGCAGGTGGTCCAGTGCTCGGCGTGACTTTTTCGCAACACCTAGCCACTTCCGCAGCAGCACCAGCAACAACAGACTCCAGCAGCGCCGCGATGGAGCCTCCCGTGCTCTCGTTTTATGGCAAAGAGCCGGTGCCGCTACCATCGCGTTTTGGGCAAATCAAGCGCAATTTGGTGGCGGGCCACGAGGCCGAGCTCGAAGCGTCGTGGGCACGCCTGATTACAGCGCTGCGGGAACATGTCGACGACATTTCGTCGCGCGGAACTTCGCTGACGCCCAGCATCGATTTTGGCGACATTAACCAGCCCGATGCTCGCGCGGCCTTTGCCCGCGACCTCAAGCGCTACGGCCTTGGCGTTGTCCGCGGGGTCGTACCCAAGGCCGATGCACAGGTGGCCATCGACGAGACGGTTAGCTACCTGGAGCGACAGACCGAATACAAGGCGCCACCACCGCAGGACCCGACCTGTTTCGACTTTTTCTGGACTCCGGCACAAGTGCGCACGCGGGCGCACCCCCGCGTGCTTGAGGCCCAGCGGTTCGCCATGTCCCTGTGGGACAACAACGCCGACGACCGCATGGCCATCCGCTTCCCCATTGCGTACGGCGATCGTTTGCGCATCCACGGCGCCAACATCGGCAATGTCGGGCCGGACGCCTCGACGAGCAAAGTGAAGGAGGAGCTGTCCTCCGACGCCGACCTCGAGGCGCAAAAGGCCGCAGCCGAGCTGCTGGGTGACTTCACGTCGTCGACGCTCATCGCGCAGGTCGACAACGGCAGCCTGGAGCGCTGGGAGCCCGACGGCTACGGCCGCGACGGGACGTACGATGCCGTGTTCCGTGGCGAGTGGGAAAAGTACGACCCGTGGGACCCCACGCACCGCGTGCCGGCTACGTCGGATCTGTACAACGGCTACGGCGCCTGCAGCATTTTCCGCATGTACCAGGGCGTCGTGGCGCTCAGCACGATCGAGCCGGGCCTCATCCGGCTGTTGCCCAGCCCCAAACTAGCGACGGCCTACTTCCTTCTCCGGCCGTTCTTCTCCCCCAAGACAAAACCGCCCGAGCGCCGTGACGGCCCAGAGTGGGATGCCTTCCTCGACCCGTCCAACTGGGCTCTCGACAAGGAACAGTCCACCATCATCCACGGCGCCGTCCCCGGCCACGCCCAGCGTTTGACCGAGCTCTGGCACCCACACCTGCACCTCCGCCGCACCCTCCAAACCATCCCCACTCTCCAAACCGGCGACTACATCGTCTGGCACCCCGACTTAGCCTACCACATGACCTCCAACCCCAACGTCATGGCTAGCCGCGCACCAACCCCGCCACCACTAGCCGAAGGCGAGCAAGACGAACCCGCCAGCGGCCCCCCAGTCTCCGTCCTCGTCTACGTCCCCGCAGCCCCGCTCACGCAGACCAACGCTTTGTACCTCGCCCGGCAGCGCAAGACCTTCCAGCGCGGGCACCCGGGCCCGGACTTTGACTCGACGGGCAGCGGTCTGGGCAGCGAGGCGACGCATATCGGGCGGCCGACAGAGACGGATATCGGTGAGGTCGGTGGACCTGCGGGATTGCAGGCTATGGGGCTGGCGCCGTTTGATGTGGCGCCTACGCCGCCGGCGAGTTCGGGGTCCGGGTCGGGAGATGGGAGTGCGGGTGGGATTGCGAAGGACGGTGATGTGGACATGGGTAACAGCAGCAGCAGTGGCGGGGCGGGTAGCAGCAATACCATGACGCGCGCGGAGGCTGAAGTTGCCCGGTTGGCGAACATCATCTTGTTCCCGGATCGGTACGACTTTTACATGGCGAAGCGGAATGAGAATGGGAGTAAGCGGAGTAAGGTGCGGTTGGAGGGGTTGTTGAACCCGGTTATTGAGCCGGAGCCGGCGAAGGATGGGGGGAGTAGTAGTAGTAGTAAGGGGAAGGGGAAGGCTTTGGGTGATCGAAGGAGGAGTTGATCACAGAACGATTTAGTGACAGAGCGAGATGGATTCTTTGTGGGTTTATTGTTACAGGGTGTCATAGAGGAGAGGAGAGGTTAGGAGAGGAGACATACCCCCTGCGATGTTGATTTGGTTTGGGAGCGAGTTGGGTGGCTTTTTCCATGGGTGGTCGTTTTGGAGTGGACTGTATTTGGGAAGACAGAGGACGGACAGCATCTTTGAGGTCGTCATGGTTTGATGGGATACCAACTAAGTAACTAGTAAAGTAGTACGAGAGTATTTGAACATAAAGCTTGTTGATATCACAAATCAAAATCATGACATGTCACCCATAGCAGCAAGTGACCTTTACCCACTGTATGACCGTTTAGCAGAGAACAAACAACGTGTTCATACCAGCCTGTATATAATGAGATGACAGTTGGGACAATGTTGTTTGTTGCACGTGAGTCGCAGCGAGCACACCGACCTCATCGTCCCTTCCTTCCTTCCCCAAACGCCCACCCTTTATAACCCCCTCCCGCGTAGCTCCTTCCAACCGCCCCCCCAATAAACAGACCACGGTCTAAATGGCGTATTTGGGGGAGCCGTGGGCGTCCAAATGGTACACCACGAAAGCAAAGCCTAGGGTTCAAATTCTGTATGCTGCGCCGGCCGAAGAATAAACCACCGGGTTTTTCGTAACCGCCCCCCATTCCTTGATCCCCTCGGGGAGTTGAGATGATGGGGCGGTGAGCTTTTTGACTTTTTTTCACTGCCTATTGAATATTACTTCCCTTCTGCGATAATGCAAACCACAACGGTTGGTTGTTCGTCTCATTCAATACTCTCAATATCATTTTATTGACCACTCCTCAACTGGAACGACCAAAGGCGCTCATGCAATACCAGCCTTGCCCATTCCTCCTCGTCTTCTGCCTACTGTGCCCTAGCCTTCCCTCTCTCCCTCATCCACTCACTCCCTTTCCACTCACTCATTGAGATGTTCATCGCAACCTCACCTGATGCAACATAATCCCTAACCTTTCTCCCTCGTGACCCGCCGATCATGGCTGGTCGGGCACTCAGGCTGAATTAAAGAGTGGAGGGGGACGAAGGGACTCGATAATTGCAGTGCGGGTTCTTGAATTTGTTTATCCGTCTAGGACCGCGTCTTGGTTTGAACCCACTCCGTTTGTGGACCGTTGGTTTGTAAGGTGAAAAACGATCGGTCGATGGCTGCCGTCGGGCCAGCTTCGCGATATGGACGGTGGTTAAGCGACTGCAACTTGAATCTATCAAAAGTCTGACAGGTCCTTCAGATCTACCCTCATCGCCGATGTCTTGCGGTCACGATACGGAAGGTAAATCCTAATTCAACTCTTGCCGTTCTCACGACGTCGGACCGACGAGTGGATTAAAAAGAAGGAAAAGAGAAGCGCCGGGGTGGTAATATTGTCTAAAAGCACAGACGAACTCCCTTCAATGTTCCCCCCAACGGCCGGCTGATTACCGGATTAGATAGATCTTCAACGTGCCACTGGAACGTTGGGCCCCAAGCTCAGACCCGGTTTGGGTTCTCGCCAAGAGCGTCGCTTGCGGCTGGTCGATATTGAAGCAGCTTGAACCGGTTCGGGTTGACGGTCGCATGTCTGTTGTGTCACGCGCAGCTACGGCTCGGAACACGAGAGCCGATGACTAGGTAGGTACACAGGGGGATATGCTGAGGCAGACAACTGACGGTTGAATGGTCGTTCGATTTGGCGCTATTCCCATAGGGCCTGACGCTTGGATTGGACACAGGCATGATCGAACAGCTCTGATTATATTACCAGGACGGATGACCGAATCGGAGAGAGAGAAAAGGGGAAAAGGGGGAATACTGTATGTACAAGCGAGGAAGAAACGGGGAAAAACCGAGCCTCGCCTCAGGATATGCGAGGGAAGGCTGCGAGCCTAGTGTGGACCACATCATCAACACCCTTTACCCCGGGAAACGAAAGGCGCCCGCAACCAACGACAACAGCCGATCTATCAACACCCCTGCATTGCCTCATCATACTATCGGGGCACGTCGTTGTTGGTTGTGCGGGAAGGGTTGGGATGGGCCATGATTTATAAGACAAATTCACACGGGGTGATATGTGTACAATGTATTGCGTCTGGAATAATACATTCAAATCTATTCAAACCTGCTCCTCAGCAGACATGTATCCAAGATCGTCCGAGTTTTCACCCCCCTCCCCCCCATCCACCACAACCTTCTTCTTCGGCGCCCGTATAAACACCAACGCGACCCAAGCCAACAACACAATCCCGGCCACATAAAACCACGGCAACCCCACCCACACCCCCTTATGCACCAACCCGACATTAAAACAAAACGCCAGCACTGGCCCACCCAACAAGATCCCGCCCGTTTCGAGCATGCTGATCAACGCGTATAATCGAGACGTCTGCTGCGGCTCGACATAACTGGTCACAATGGCGCGCGCCATAGGGCCGTGCGATGCACCCAAGGTGCCGACCACCAGGCCGATGATGAAGAGCACTGTTTCGCGGCTGAAGCCTTCGATGACGGCTCCCGCAATGAGGAGCAACAGCGAGAGACGAGCGAGGAGGACGTCTTTGGAAAAAGCGGATAACTGAAAGCGGCCATCGGGGTTGGTCAGGAAGCGGGAGAGGATGGGGACGAGCACGATGATGATGAGCTGAAGAATGCTAAGGGGTGAGAGGAGGTAGCTGGTCTGGGCGAGGGTCCAACCGAAGTAGGTGCTGATGTGCTGGGCGAGAGTGGAGGAGTAGGCGGCGAAGAGGGCGGGTTGGATGAGGAAGGACGGGAGGATTAGGGCGATGTTGCGGTTTTTGAGGAGGCGGAAGGAGACGGCGAGTTCGTTGGCTTCGTCGCGGATTTTTTGGGTGAGGGAGGGTTGTTGGGCCTGGGGTGCGGATGCGGACGCTGAGGAGGCGTCCTCGAGCTTGAGCGGGAGGGTTTCTGGGAGGAAGAGGACGAGGGTGAAGATGATGGGGCTGACGTAGAAGACGAGGCGGACGGGGAACCATGGGCCGAGGTGTTCCATCATGAGGCCGGCTGCGATGGGGCCGATTAGGCCGCCGGAGACGGCGCCAAAGGAGATGTAGAGAAAGTTTGTAGACCTAGAAATAGTTAGAACAGTAGTGGAAAGGAATGAATGCCCGTAACGTACCGGTTACTCTCGGAGCTAATGTCCGACGCAATGGCATGCAGCGTGTTCAGGGCCACAGGAACACCGCCCCCGAAAAGAAAGAACAGTGACCCAAAGACACATAGCCGGACGAGTGACGGGTCACCGAAAGCCAAAATCAACGGCGTCCACGCAAAGGCCATCATCATGCCCAGATACGCAATCACAAAACTCGGCTTCCTCCCAATGCTGCACACCCGTTAATACCCCATACCACTGACACTGACGACACCAAACCAAAATCAAAAACAACATACCGATCCGCCAAAACACCATACGGCACCGCCGCAACAAGCCCAACAAACGAATTCACCATCGCCGCCACACCCCCCAAAAACGCCAGCTCCTGCTGCACATCATCCCCCTTACACCGGCGCTCATCAATCGGCTCACCGCGCGGCACACCATAGTGCACATGGCACACGGCATCTTCCAACAGCCGAAATAGGGGAATCAAAATCAACATCCCACTCGTCGCGACGCAGAACATGAGCACGGCGAGCAGCACGACAATGGTGCGTGGTTGCGTGGCTTGGAAGCGCGCGAGGAAGCGCCGGAAGCCATATTTGGGTGGGCTCTGCGGTTGGGGAGAGTTGCCGTTGCTGTCGTGGTTGCCGAAAGGGGTGTGCGGGAGGCTGTATTCATCGCTTTCGTCGGCTAGTTCGAGCGAGCCATTGCGCTCGTCGTTGGCTAGTAGGCCTTCGCCTTCGACGGGGTCGACGACGTCGCGGTATCGTGGGTGGGTGCTCATGATGGGGGTGGTAAAGGAGTGGCTTTCATCGCGAGGATGAAGAGAGTTGGGAAAGGGTGAAGGAGTGTGGGTGTTAAGGCTGGTTAAGTTGCAGGTGAGAATTGAAGCTGAGCGCGATGACGACGCATTGGGGCTGCAATGATTCTGGCCCAATTAGCAGCGGTTGCGATCAATACGATGGACAGGCCGGGTCAGCGGTACTAACAGGACAACTGCGGAATATGTGTGAGATGTGTTAGTGCAGACCACCCCCTGTCAGCTCGGTATTTAAAGCTGTCTTGGCGGTTCTCCTGCCAAGACTTCAACTCATCGGACACGCGCGTCTATGGAATCTGAGATTCTGAGATAACGAGCCAGATTAGGATCATGCTAAGAGTGACCTCGCCTGCGGTCATCTCACTGCAATATGGACACCCAGCGGGAGTTGAGTGTCACGCGACACACCGTTTCCGCCCAACTCTCGGCAGTGAGTGAGCGTGTGGGATGATCCCGATGATTCAGGAAAGGGGTCTCATGACTGCCTCATGTGTGCCTCGCAACGCCACTATGTAGTATGTACCTACTGCTTTTCAATAAACGAGCAACCGTTGCCCGTAAGTGCCTTGTTCTCTCCCTTTTTGGATTCATTTCATAATTTTTTTTCATTTTCGCAATCCGGAACGTATACCCTTTATCCGCCATGTCTCGCCGTCCTCGACAGCCTCGCCAACCTCGACTCCCCAACATCCAAATGCAAATGCCCCCCATCGAAATCCACCTCACAGCCCCAACACCCCCGAACGAACAAACCAACCCCAACTCTCCCTCTGAATCTTACCATGACACCCCAAACCCAACCACAACCCTCATCTCCCAACCACCTAGCAGCACCTCCAGAATATTAGACAGCGGCTTCCTCACCTGGAAAACCTTCACCGAAGCCCTCCTCCCCCCACGCAAAACCGCCCGCAAATCCCGCCTCGACAAGATCCTCGCTCCCCTCCGACCCGTCAGTGCCGGTTTCCCGGGTTTTATCAGTGTCGACGGTCTCGGCGGGGTGATTGAATCGGCGCATGGGGTGTTTCATTCTGCGAGACGGTTGGATGTTATTGAGGCCGAGAGGTCGTTGTATCTTTACCTTCCACAACCTGGAGTCGGGGAAGGGGAAGTGGACCAAGGTTTGGGGGTAAGGAAAGAGGGGGGTACGGTGGTAGGAACAGCTCGGGATCTGGAACGGTATGAGAATGAACTGTTCGATTTGAGCAAATACAACGGCGCGTGTGGATTCTTTACCGTGCTAGCATGGACCGAGGAAGCCCGCGCCGGGTCGGTGACGCTCTATCGCGTGTTGTTAGACAATCCTGGGGATGATGGCGACGGGGAAGGTGTTGTTTTGGGCGTGCGGCCTGTGGCGGCTATGAGGGAGGTGCCGAGCCCGGTGCTGGTGAAGATGCGGACGGATGCGAGGTTGCAAAGGAAAGTGGTGTTGACGTTGGTGGATGAGGATGATCGGACTTTTGACTGGCGGGCGGACTTTTGTCGGCGGGGGCCGAGGTATGTGCGATTGGGTGGGGGCGGTGGTGATGAGTTTGATGATGAGGGCGAGAGAGAGAGACATCGGTTTGGTGGCCTGGCAGACGGTGACGGGGTGCGCGCAACACTTCCGCAATTCTTTGCATTACTTCACGCGAGGCGGTCGATCCTGGAGGATGTCAACTCCGGGCCTGTTTTCATGGCACCGACACAAACACGCCCCGGGAAGGGGTATAAGGAGAAACCGACTGTTGTGCTGAGGCAGACGCCGCGGTCGAGTCCGCATGATGGCGATCGCGTGCATGTGGCGGTGCTGGTGCCGAACGATGCGTTGTGGGCGGAGGACGAGATGGTGTGGACGGATGGGACGGGGCTGGCTGAGTTTCGGCAGCGGCAGTATTGGGATGTTATTGGGAGGATGAGGCGGTAGTTGTTTGTTGTAGAAGTACCACTAAGGGGAACGGTCACCATAGATTTCCAGTGAGCGTATTTGGTATTATTTCTTGTTAGACAGTCTTGGGATGTGATTAAACAGTGATCACTAATATACCTTAGCATGAATGCTAAGAATACGTGAAGGTGATAATAGGAGAAAGGACATAAATTGATCAGTGTCATCTCTTTTCGAGATTTGCACACCACAACCACTGACGCTTCAACTGGGTATTTATCAAGCCTTTTTACTTGACAATACAGTTTGTTAACGCTGAAAATCCAATGAAATATTCAAAATCAATCGCTATGAGCATAATGAGCTGGGTATCATCCCCCCTATTCCGCACCCCCAATCCATCCAAAGTCGTTCGTAACCAAACTTATACCACTGAGACCACCCCATCACCAATACGGCACCTCCGTCTCCGTCCCCTCCCGTCTCAAATACAAACACACCCTCTCCCTCTCCTCCCTCTCAACCGCCCCCCCTTCCTCACCTTCCACTGGTTCCACAACCTCCACCCCAGGCAACCCCGGCATCTCAAACCTCTCATACCCCCCACCATCCACAAGCATCTTCCTCACCCTCGGCGAATCCGGATCCATAGCCTTCATACTCCACCCATCATCCACCACCCTCGACCGCACAACCGGTAACGGACCACCCTGCCCAGCGGCCCCAGCCTCACCCACCGCCTCAGCCAGCGCCTCAGCCGCAGCGTCAGCTGGCTGCTGCTCCTGCTGCTCCGGCGTCTGCGGGTACCAGTCAAAGTCGCGTTCTCGATCGTCGAGCATGTCCGGGTTGTAGGTGTCTACGGGGCGGCAGATCAGGATTGCTGGGCGGGCGAGGTCGGCGATGACTTGTTTGACGGGGGACCAGTGGCGGTAGGAGAGGACGGCGGTGGTGGCGTCGATGGTGAGGAAGAGGCGGGCGTTGGAGGGGAGAAGGGTGATGTTGTTTGAGCGGAGGAGGGTCAGTTCGGCGGGGTTCCAGCGGCGGTAGAGGTCGTGGGAGGGCATGTAGATGGGGATTTTGGGGGTTGTTTCCGCGGGTGGGGTGTTGTTGGTGTTGGGGTTCTGGAGGGATGTGATGAGATCCCGGAGACAAAGGGCGAAGGAGAGCAGGAACAGGCCCCGCTGGCTGTACTCGACGGTGTCGTCGCTTAGTCCTTCGGCGTAAAAGAAGACAATCTTGTCTACCCCTTGCAACACACGGTTTGGCGTCCCTGCAGTCTCACTTTCACCCTCACCCACTACACTCTCCCTCAACGTCCTCCACGCTACCCCCGACTCAATCGTCGCCTTCGCCCTCTCCACAGCCTCCCTCATCCCCTCCACACTTAACTGTGGCACCCCCTCCATCTCCTCACGCATCCCCAGCACGCCATACGGCCATTTTCGCACGACGATAGGCTGGAACCCGATCGAGGGCATCCAGCTGTCGGGCACGAACTGCTCGTCTGTGTTGGCGGGGTCCGGCATGATGAGTTCTTGCAGGGAGCGGAACTCGACTTGGGTGCGGCCAGGTCGGTAGACGATGGTCCCGAGTCGAAGGGTGGGGGAGCTGTCGTCGTTGGTGTCGTCGCTGTTGCTGGAGGTGTCGCTGCTGCTGCTGCTGTCGTCGTTGTTGTCGTTTTCATTACCGTCGGCGTTGCCATTGGTATCGGTGTTGTTATTGTCATTGGTATTGACATTGTCATTGGTGCTAATCTGGTCATTATCGTTATTGCCGGTCCCGATATTGCCGATGCCGTTGTTGTCAATCTCAGCAGTGGTGATCTCGTTCGCATTGTCATTGGCGGTGTCATTGGTGATGTTCTCATTAGCGGTGATCTCGTTGACATTGTTGTTGGCGTTGTCATTAGAGATGCCGCCATTAGAATTGTCGTTGCTCTCACCCTCGTCGTCATTGCCATTAACATCCAACGTAGACGCAGAGACACTGTCGTTAAAGTAAACAATCTTGCTCATCTCAGCCCCCGGGGCCCAGGCCGCAACATGGGTGATTACGTCGTCGAAACCCGGGTACGAGATAAAGACGGTCTGCGGAGCTTTGCAGTAGGCCAGTAGACGAGTGCGTAGACGGGCGCGCATACTAGCAAGCCGGGCGAGGGGGTTGTATTTTTGCCTTCGCTTTCGTTTTTGCCGTTTTTGTTTCCCAGGCCCATTTTGCTGTCCAGGCCCATTTTGCTGCCCACTCTCTCCATCTTCATCCTCATCCTTGTCCACTTCCGATAACGTGGTCATCCCCCGTTTCCTAGCCAATCTCTCCCCCGCTACCTCCAACTGCCTCTCAATATCCTCCAGCACCCTCCGCGGATACAACGCCTTCCCCGCCTCATACGCATCCAACGTAGTATCCATCACAAACCGCTTCCGGTCCCTCACCTCCTCCTCCGACATCTGCTCCATAGGTCTCGTAATCGGCACCACATCAATCCACGGCAGCTTCTTGTACACCCTCCGAATCGGCGTAATAGCCAGCAGCCGACGAATATCGATGCGCGATAGGCCTGAGAGATCGGGAACGCCGTCCTCGTCATATGTCACTGCGTCGTCGTCGTCGAGGACGTAGCCGACGAAGGCGCCTTCGTGGTAGCGGTCGCCGCGGGGGATGCGCGGGGTCCAGAGTCGCCACCAGAGTGAGGAATAGGGGATCCAGCGGTATTCCATGTCGCCGAGGATCTCGGCTACGAAGTCGATTGGGGACTTCATCTTGGCTTGGCGTGTGTGGTGGATGTGACTGGGAATGATGGTGTTGAAGGGTCCGTCGGAAGTAAGTCAACTCCTCACTTTTCGTCTCGAGACACGAGCGATGAAATGAAATGAGAAGCGCGGGATGCGCAGTGCGCAGTGCGCTAGTTAGGGTGTGGCTGTATTCGTGGCCGTATCGCTGCTGCAAATCCGATGAACTTATGAAGCAGTACAAAATGAAAAAGAAAGGCGGCCTTTCGGCATCGCAGGCAGTGAGAAATGAGTTTGCCTGACTCCGACCGTCAATTCTAGCGGAGCTGAGTGAGACCCGGCGCGGCCCCAACTCAGCGCAAAACGAGGCAAAAGTGACTCAAGCCCACTCAAGTCATGGGATCCAGCAGCCTTTTAGGCATGCGCACTCGCGCAGTTCCTGGTTACCGCTGATCGGATATGCAGCCACTCGGTGCAGCCACTCGGTGCAGCCGCCGCTTGTGTAGCCGCCTGTAGGCCTGTTCTCCCTTGTCTCGCTTGCAGCACAGCGTGCAGCTGCGACAGTCAGCGAGCGCGGGATTACCAGCCCAATCGGGCGTGGGACGCCTGGGACTGCGGGTGTGTGTCAGTTGTCTGCCGAATCGCAAGGCACACCAGGGCCAGGAAAAAGGGGTGTGCAACGTGGCGACGGTTTGTGTGTTTGGCCTGTGGCCGGGAGGCCACCAGCCCCTTCCTAACTTTATTGGTTGAGGACAGTGAGGGAAAGGGCAATGAGGAAGCGATTTTCGATGCGGTGTCAGGGGTGGAACCCTAACCCTGGCCAGCTGGGAATAGCTTCACGTTAACAGCCTTCGACAGAGGTAGGAACCTTACCAACTACCTATGTTCAAAATCTTGGTTGATATATGTACTCTGGCCCCCCCAAAGCTAGTTCACCTAATGAAGACATCGGTCCGCAGGCCGCGCACCACACTATCTTTCCCAATACGCTTGACGGTTGCTCTCTTGCGGTAACCCAGTAATTCAAAACAGGGGTGTAACACACACGGAAACGCTGCCGACGAGGACAAACATGATACCGTTCGCCCGGGCCGGGTTGAGTACCTACCCGGGCGGCTGCTTGAGGTGCCAATGAGTCGAGACGTTGTATAGAGTCGTCAATCATAGATTCCACATGCCTCGAGTCTATCCTCATATCCACTCATAGGCTTCTAGTCGTATCAAGGTATCAAGATAACGTAGTTCCCCCGCCCAATCACCCCTTACTCCTGCTTCCTCAACTTCTTCGACCCATCCGTCCCATGCAACCAATCCATCCACCCATACGCCCCAAAATGCACCGTAAACTTCTCATGGTGCGCATCATGCGTCTTTGCAAGGCCCGCCCAGAAATCATACCCACTATGCACCGCCGCAGTCTCAACCAACATCACCCCAAGCACCAGCCACATGGTAACAATATGCGTCCCTAGCAGCGCCGGCGGGAGCACAATCGGCAGGGTGTTAGCCAGCAGCTGCTCGATCGGGTGGGCGTACTGCGCGGCCAGCGCCACAGGCGCCGTGAACTCGTGGTGCTTCTTGTGGATGCGCTTGTATAGCGCGCGCGTGTGGAGCATGCGGTGCGCGTAGTAGAAGAGGATCTCGCGCAGGACGAGGCAGAAGAAGAAATCGCGCGCGAGTTCCGCCGCCGACGGGAGGGTACGCGACATCTGGAAGGGGGAGGGCCGGTCCCAGGCGGCTGAGACGGCCGATAGGAGGAGGGAGGTTGCGATCGACTGGGCTTGGTTGAAGAGCACCACGCGGAGGCAGTGCAGGATCTCCTTGGTTGTGGGTTGTTTGGGTGCGGGCTGGATCTTGTGCCGTTCTGAGAAGGCGGGAAAGGCATAGTCGAGGCCTGTGAGGGAGAGCGCGGGGACCCAGAAGAAGAGAAACTGCACGCCGAGTGTTCCCCAGAACTCGATCTGCCGCGGCGTGTAGGTGTCATTTGCCCAGTTCCACGCCGAGGCGAGGGCGTTATTGACGGTGTCCATGGTGCTAGGGTCTATCGAAAGCTTGACGTCTTGAGCAACAAGCGAGGCTTTATGGGTATGTACGTTGGTAACAGAAAAGCGATTGCGCGAGAAGTGATATCCCAAAGTTTTCTAACGTCCCTACAGTTCTTTCGAGAGGTTTTAATGTGTCTTCACCCGTTGTATGGGGTATGTGGACCTCAACCTCGGCATCGGATCCGTTCCGTCACGTTTGGAAGTGTTCACTAGCCCGTTCGGGTGAAATGTGAGCGTTTCACGTCAGTTCATTGGGTGGGTTGTCCGAAATCTGGGGCAAACCCGGGGTTAGCGGACCCCAGAAAACCAAAACTGGGGATCGTGGCAAGCGGAGCTTTTCCGACGATATTTCTCCTCAACTTCTCAAGCTAACGTTAAGCCAAGACTATCATGTGAAATTCCCGGAGTGAATTGCCCGGGATGGGTAACCTCGAGGGGTCGAGAGAACCTAAAGCATGAACGACGAATGCACGTACTGTTATTGATCGGCGATAAAAGGGACAATTCTCCTTGAACGTTCGCCGTACGGTATCCCGAAAAATAGTGAACGTCATTTCGATCGGAGAGAGAGTCAAGCGAACTTTGCAAACATGAGATTGGTAGACACATTGTGGTACATACATCGGACGGAGAACTGGGCAAGTAGTTAACTGCCTGACAGCTGGATCATGGTGGGATCATGGATATTCACAAGTAGCAACCTCGACGCCAAAATAACCCAGGCCCCTCGAGGTTCTACAACAAGTTCAGCAAAAAGATTCAATGCGATGTGATAAGATTGAAGCACCAATACTTCCTCTCGTGGGTTAAAGTGAGTCGCCGCTTCCAGAACAACATCTGACATGAACACAGGGAAGGTGCTTTGTAACAGACGAAAACAGCCGTCTTCATCCACAACAAGAGCACGACATCCCTTGCCCTTAACTGCTCCAGAATGACCCAAGGTGCGACCAAGTTAAACGAACTCTTAGGAATCAAGTTCGATTGTCCAATTCTCGACACAAACGAACTCCGAGGAATCAAGATTTCCCAACTCTCGACCAGAGTCCGCCCCGTTTCGAACCTCACATTGATTCCCGACGGCTCCCGACTCTCCGAGACTTGTCCGGATAAACATCCCAGTCTCTCGTATCTTGGAGGATCAAGCTCGTCGGATCTACGACGACGCTGAGTGCAAGCCCACATCCAAAACTACGCAACACCATGACAAGAATCGACACGGCCCATGCCCTCGAATCCCCAAATATGGCCCAACATCCACCCCCGCCCCACAACTCTCCGAGCGGCCCCCAACTACAAGCCGAGGACGGACCCCGTGTCCCTCTCATTTACCAGCAGTACATGTCAGCAATGATTGAGGCCCTTCAAGACGCCCTAGGAATGCTCGTTGCGGCGGCGTTGCTGCTCGCGCTTGTGGTGGGTCCGGGGGCATGCTTTGGATTCGTTAGCTGGCCGCTGTCCATGCCTCTCCTACTAGGAGTCCCATGGAGATTCTTTTGGTACTCTCTCTTACCGGCCATTTGCAACGCCTTATGGCGCTGGTTTTGGATTTTGTCGGCACAAGCGCTAGTCGCCGCGATGATGCTCATCTATGTGGTCCTTGTCTGTTTGGTGTTATGCGGTTTGTTTAGCAAAGTTTGGCTCTAGGATTGGTGAAAAAGTGAGGAAGGGGCCGGGTTGGGCCGTTTGAGCGAGTGTCCGGGCGTGGGTGGTGTTGAACTTACTCTTGATGGGCAGAGGGACGGGGCAGGCGTATGGGCACAACGGATCATGGATGTGTAATTGTTTACGGCGTTAGCTCCGGTTGAGAATACTTGACTCTTTCTCTCGGCCACGGCTATGACAGTGGGTAGGACTTGTGAACGACGAGCGGCAAGGGGACATCAAGCTTTAGTAATCATGCTAGGTACTAGTACCGAACGGGGAATCAACACCACACCCCAGGTCGTCTTGAATCAAATAAAATCGTTAACATATGTTCACATTGTCTGTTTTCTGCTGGGCATATGGGCTGTAGGTGAACAGATGGCGGACCAGGTCGGGGATATGAGGTAGCGGCATCGTATGGGATGCCACAGCATGGAGGTGACGGTTCTTCGTAGCCAGGTGGTGTTAGAAGCAAGTTGTGTCCTTTAAAAGGTTTAATTGGATTTACCGAACCTGTCGAGCCGTCGCGACAGTCACCAGAGCAAGAACGGGATAATATTTTTGCCGTGGATAACGGACAACTGTTTCCATTCCCAGACGAAGGGCGCAACTCGTTTCAATGAGAATATCCCAAGTCCCTCACATATCGAATGACTCCCCGTGAAAACGCACTGCTGCCTCAGCCCAACATCCATCCCATCGCCGACCTCATTCCCAAATCTCGTTCCTTCCCTCCCTCATCCGGCCACCCACCTCAACCCCCCTTTATAACCCCCCAATTCCACGCCTTCCCCCGCAGCATCCGACCAATTTGCACCAGAGATGGGAATCGAATGGCGTAGTTGGAAGGGTGTTGCACCCGCAAGGCCGGGCACGTCTCCTCGCGCAACGCTGGCAACAGAGGTTGCGTCGGTTCGAGCCCCCGGTCGGGCACCGTAAAAAGAACTTTCTGAGCCGACGGGCGAGGGAAGGGAATTTTCGTAGCTGGCTGTTTCGGCAGTCGGTGAGCTTTTTGAGTTTTTGACTTTTTAAATTCATCAATTAGCAATGCTTTTGTTTTTTTCTCTCTTCTACCTACCCAACAGCAGTCCACGTTTATGGGACATGCTTGTCACCGAGGCGCATTGCAACGGTTTGCGAAGGAAGCTTGGTTCATGATAAGGAGTAGTACTTGGTTAGAGGCGAGCTGAAGGTTAGGTCTTCCACGAACACAAGGCAAACATCAGGGAGGGGGGGGTGGCCTGGCCCAGCAGCACGCTTAGTTGGCGTTGTTCACGGTCAAATCACATCACAACGGAAAGCAGCGAGTATATCAAATTGTATCCCATTGATTCTTAGAACCTTCCTCCCAATTGGCTTATTGTAAAGCCGAATACCATGCAGTAAACAACCAACGATGTCTGAGCCAGGATAAGAAAAAGTTGTCCGGCCTCCGTCTCGTACTCCCTCGCCCAGCGAGCGCGCACGACGAAGACCTCAACCGCCATGCCAAATGCCAGACCAATCGCCATCTTGTCCCTGACCTCTGAAATACTGTGGCCCAAGCCAAGGTGAAATCTATCGCCAACCATAGCCAGACAGCCATGCCGAGATAAGAGAGCGTGAGGAACTCCACATCGCCTTATCGTGACCGTGATGTTAACCTCCAAAGAGAAATATACCATCCACCAACGACGTAAGCCAGAGATATCTAGCCCATTGTATGACATCAGTGTCAGATATGTGTCGTATCGGTAAAGGGAAAAAAGCCAAGTTGGTATCGTGCGCAAACGAAACAAAACAAATGACCTTGAGGAAATGAAAATACGCCAAATGCAAGAAAGATGCCCATCCGTCCGTGTGTACCGATGGTATAAGAACCGGGGAATAAGAATAAGAGAATTCCCCCGCAATGCAAAACGTATTGATAACGGCGATAATGCGACAATGCAATTACGATCGCATGGACGAGCTGGAGAAAGACAATGTACCGGTATGCGAAAAAGGAAGCGGGCGCGGAAAGGTGACGGGATGCGATGCGGAAATGCTGGTATCGACGGTGATGGTGCGATTAACGGAATGGGCTGATCCGGAACGATGCTCGGAAGCGGGATGTGAAACGGAAGCAAGCGGTGAGGAAACGTCGGTGCGCAGCCACCACAAAAGTCCCGGGTGACCGAGATGATGCACATTGCATCCGAATGCTGGCGAATTGCATGCCGCTCACAACTCGGCATCGGCGCCGTAATGTTCATTGGTGGTGGTGGCTGACCTCAGCCTCAGCGCAGCCCTCAGTCGGTGGGTGGGAGATATTGGTGGCGAGTGTAACGTGTGAAGTCCTCCTGATACGCCGGGTAAGAAGGAGGCACGTGATGCCAAGGGAAATGCCATGTTGGCCTCACTGTCGCGAATCCGTCGCCTTCTTGCTGCGATGGCGGTCATGTTGGTGGTTATGTTGTTGTTGTTGACGTTGTTGATGTTGCGGCTGGTGGTGGTCGTGGCTGTCGGCGCGGGATCGTTCGCGTTGACGGCCCCTTGTTTCTTCTTCGTCCATGGCTGAGCTGAGCATGCGCCTGTCCTCCTCATACCACGCGCACAATGGCTTCCCACCAAACATCAAATCATCGTCATCAATGACGGTGGCCATCATCCAAGGCTGGTTGTTGAGATCGATCTCATCGGCGGCTGAATCGGGAATGTAGAGATTGTGCACGACCATGCGAGGCTGTGGTGTGTGGTTTGGCGATGAACTTTCTGATGAAGACATGTTGGCTAGATGCAAGCGTGCCGATGTAGATTGTTGTATCGTTCTGCGTCTTTGTTCGTTCCTTTGTCGGCAATGGAAATCCGAGGGAGGTCAAGTTGAGTCAAATCGGAGGCGAGATTGTGGAAGCAGACGGTGTGACGGAAGAAACAGAGCCTCCTTTTGTTTGTGGGAAATGATCGGGGGACCTGAGAATAAAAAGGCACAAGCCAGCTGTTTTCGGTGAGTGGATGCAATTCCTTGTCGTGGCTTCGCAGCACCGTCTGGCCAGTAACCGAGACCCAAGTCAGCAAGGGCTTGCTTGGCCAGCGCGCAAGGCAGCGGTCAGGGGTCGATGATCTGGGGCGAAAATGAACAACACGTTGGTCGGGCGTTGTCGTGGTCAGGCACACGCTTCGCGGGGAATCAGGAGCCACGGAAGCTGCGTCGAATATATCGCAAAGTGCTCGGTCGTTGCGTTGGGCGGGCTAGCCGAGGATTGTCGCTGCTTTCTTGTTGATCCCGTCTAGGTGAGAGAGTGTGACTGGATGGGCTGGAAGCGCGGGGTTCGCGAGAGGGGGTGCGCCGGCAATGCCGTTTTTGATGTGGCGGGAAAACGGAGGGCGTCGTCGGGTGTCGGGTGCGTGGGGGCCGTATAAGCAGTGGCTCAATTTGATGGATGCTGGAGCAAGAACGGCGTGAACTCGGTGCAAGTCTGCCTGTAAAGCGTCGGACCAGAACGAAGTAATTAGCGAAGGGCGTGTAGACGACAAATGCGAGTCGGTCTGCAAAATCTGGGGATGGAAGGGAGTTATTGTCGAAACAAAAGATGGTTTGCTCCTGCTTTCGAAGCGTGTGGGGGGGCAACGACTGTCGAGGCATTTGCTCGTGATTGCGCGAATTGGGGGCGTGGGGGGCAAAATTGCCGGATGTGATGGGCGCGTTGATGACCTGCTGAAATGGGAGGGTGGGTGAGTGGGGTCTGCTGGAAACGTCAGGTGCTTTGCGAGGCGAACGGGGCGCGCAGTTAGGCCTGGCGAAAATAAATACAGAGCACACGACTGGCGGCGGCTGGCCACCTCATGCCATGAATGGTCACACTTTCTCAGCACCTCAGGCTCCATGTGTTCACAGTCGCCGTCATGCGGCTTGCGTTTCTAGACGGGTAGTTAGTCTTTCTTTAACCCACCTCTAGTTGTTACGGGCTCTCGGGGCCTTGCTTTGTAGAAGGATACAGACGCCGGCGCACCCTTACAACATTTTGTTGGCTCTGATCCGAGAGAGCTGGTCATCTTGTCGCCACATGGTGTTGATGGGGCGTCACGAAAGAGCCCTTTTCGATACCTCATATTTCGGAAGATCCGCGGCCAAAAGAACCCTTCCTTGCCGTCTGATGTTGTCGCCGATATCACGATCCGGGGAATATTTTGAGGCGAGGATGTTCCCGGTCGTTGTCTCGTTCAATATGACGCAACCAGGGATCGGATTACCGGTTTCGGCGCGGGGTGACCTTGACTTGGTCTTCTTGCTCGCACTCTCACAGAATAAGTCCCTCCAAATCCGCCAAAACGAGCTACACTTGCTCGCAGATGACCGACAGAAAGTGAGACACCTCTCGTCATTCCCGAGTCTCCCTAGCAACCAACGGAGGCGGATTTTTTGACACATCACCCGCCTCCAGCTATCGTGAAACAACGAGGATCTTTATCGAGTTAACTCTCGCTCCAGCACCTGAACCGCCAGTCTCAAGTGTTAAATAATCCCAAGCCAGTTGACTGGGCCCAGCAGTCTGGAACTCCTGCCAGCCATCGATGCACTCGTGCGTTGGCACCGGCCCGATTTGTTGTCGTCAATGATGTGCTCAGCTGCGGCTCTTTTCCGAGCCACTTGCCACCATGGTCGGGCAGCGATCCTTCCATCCTTCGGCAACGCCCCTTTCAGCTCCGTTTTCTTTGCCGTTTGGTAACCCCCTCGTTGCTGAGGGACTAGTAGGGGTTCACACATCTGTGGCTTCGGCGCTTGACAGTCTTCAAAACGGGCTAGATAGGGCTGAGCCCCCCACGCGCTCAGCGCTAAACTCAACTCACAAACGCCCAAAGCCACATGGCATGGGGGAACGGAGATGCAAGACAAGCCAAGTGGTCCTGCCCCACGATCTCGCAAATGAGCGAGACCACGCGGAGGAGCACTTTCGGGTTGTCCATGGGCGACGCGACCGGGACGGGGCGCGAAAGTTCTCGGTCGACGCAGATGTCGGAAGCGCAAATTCATCGAGTACTCCGTACCACCGTTAGGACAAAGTAGTGTAGTCACGCCCGCGGGGAACCTTTAAGGCAAACTGCCTTTTTGAGCAGACCAGATGGCCCGGCATTGCGACCGCATTCCGCGCATGAACCGGATCCTCCCGATTGCATTTTCGGCCATGGCCTCCGAAAAGCGGCCGGCCGGTTTGTCTGCCCATGACTGTGAGATATCAATGGTACACTACTGTTCCGTTTTATTAATTTCAACCCGCGATGCGATTTATGGACGTGGTCGTAGCGATCCGGGGACTTTTTTTGAGGTCGGATCAAAAATCCAAAAATAACTTCACAATCTGAACCAGGTCGGTCTGGAACTTTACAGGTAACGTTAATGTCCGCAATGTCAACAAGCGAAATTGAGTCGCACCAGCAAACAGTGTGGGGACAAGGAAGCCCGGGCGGATAACAAGGGACCCCGCCAGCGTCGCGTTTTAAACTGCGTCAAGAGCCCCCCAAAATTTCCCAAGCCCCCATACGAAGTTGTATGCGCAGCAGCTCAGGGAACCGTCGTGAGGAAATCAACATCGCACAGTTTGGAACGGCGGTGATGTCCAGTGTCCTCCTCCAAGCTTTTTTCAGTTCGAGTTTACGTCTATTAGCCCAGTCTGGATTAGGTAATTACCTGATGGAAACGGCCACATGCCCCGCTGCAGCACCCTGAGGACCGAGAGCTGACGTCACATCCCGGTTCTGACAACCCTTCGTCTTGCCTCCTGACCTTGGGTGATGATGCTGAGAGCCAAAAGTGTAAAAGGCGGTAACTAGAGTGGTGAACCATTCCTGTTTTTAGTTGCTATTCCCCGCGTTGCCGAGCAAGCTAAGACTGGATAATTGTTTGCATGTGAACGAAGTGAGGAGACAGAGGATTGCGGTTCCGGGATGCAGGCTTGTCAACACCAAATCCTGACTTTGCTGCCCCCTTTCGATAACCAAGTAAAAAGAGTCGCTGATTGTATTCAAACAAGAGAAAAATATTGTACACATACACATTTATCCATGAGCCACCTCTTCACTGGGACATCATGTCCCGCCCAAAACCGTGAATGTCCAAGTGTAGATCCCATCCAAACCATCGGCTTGCGAACAAGGAAAGCCCTTGCACCCAATCTCCCAAACGCCAACTCGACATACCCTTTCTAACGACGACGCACCGTTCCCATTTTATAACCATTCCCATGCCTCTACAACTTCACCCTCCTCCATATTAGTCTCACATACCCTCGTTTTCTTTTGTTATCATCTTCTCAATCCCAATCCTTCTCTACCCGCCACGCATCCTCAAATTTGAGCCCGCCCTTCTTGATGAGCTCGCAGTCGCGATGGCCCCATTTGCGGCGGTACATCTCGCGTCCGGTCTCCGTCATAACCTCGATGCCCTCAGCAAGGCCAGCCGCGTTGTAGTAAAATGGTTCGCCCTCGCCGCCGTGCTGGCCGAGTTGCCAGGTGTTGCGCTCGCGGTCGCCGTGTTTGTGTTCTGTGTATGGGATGATGGTTGATTAGCACAATCTTGAGGTTGGTCATGGGATCGTGGGAACAGGGTGAAGGTGGTACTGAAACTTACGAAACATCCTGTCCGCTGTCTTCCGCAGAGCGTTCCATTTAGCGAGGTTCGGGTCCTCGTCTCGCTTCACCCGCTGCTTTGACTTCCCCCCCTCTTCCTTCGGTGGAGGAGGGTTTGGGTCAACAAATTTGGGCTCGACTCCGTCAACACGGTACAAAGCACTCAGATCGCCCAAGGCCGACGCCACATCGGTGATAATTCCCGCTTTAGCGTCCTCGATCGTCCATCCGCGCATTGTCAGACGAGAATGCATGTCGCAATCGGTCATGTAATAAGGAATCAACGTATCCCACCCGCCCACATCCTCATATGCCTTCGGGTTCACCAGCGTCAAGTGGTCGTAGGAAAAGAACCGCAAGCCCCATTTGTGGCCCTTCTCCTGTGTTGTTTGCAGCGCCGTCAACGCCAACTCGTACAGTGACTTATACCCGGGCGCATCGTATCGCGGCGTCAGCCCGGCACGCCCGTCCTCGTACGCCAGCGCCAAAACATCCATGTGACTCCAGAAAAAGTATGGCCAGTCGTAGGCGTAGGTAAGGGAGAGGAAGAAGTTTTGCATTTGCGCGAAGCTGAGCAAGGTCGGAGTTTGGATGATGTTAACGCCGAGCGCATGGAGCGCGGTGTGGTTCAGGAAGAAAGGGTTTTGGAGCGAGAGCTGCCCACGCGCATTGGCTTGTTGCACCCCGGTGTTTTCAATGACGTAGATCTGGGACGCCGGCCAGCCAGCCGTGATGTAGCTGACCACAGCCTGTTGAAGGACGGGCCAGGTCCGGGTGAAGCCGATGAAGAGCGGCGGAGCGGCGGGGAGGTTGTAAGTCTTGTGCGCATCCTGCCGCGGTTGGTTCCATTGGGGAATCGGGGGTGGGGAGGAGGTAGCCAGAAGTGGGAAGTTGTCCTTAATGGGCGGCGGGAGGTAGTCTGGCTCCGGTTTGTATTTCGGTTTTGGTGGTGGCGCTGGTTCGTCTGGGTTCGGTTTCTGTTTAACGAGGTCACGGAGGGTGACACGGGAAGAAGGGAGCGCGATCGCGAAGATAAGAAGACCGGCCAAAGCGACGATGGCCAAGTTTATGAGCACGCGACGGTTTGGCAATGCCCCCATCATCGCAACTGGGCGATGGCCGCGTGCGAGGACGCAGCGCCGGGAGAACAGAGAGTCGAGTTCGGATCGATCCTCGGCGGCCGCTGCCCGAACCGTCGAGAGGAAAGCGTCGGTGTTAAGATATATCAGCACTTGTCAAGTGCGGCACAATACATGGAAACAGTGTGATTTCTCAAGAGTGAAAACCTGCTTGAAGAAAGAAGGAAAAGGGTGAAAACCTCCAGAAATCAGAGGAATCAGCTCAGACAAGGGGCTTGCATTCCCGCTGCTGCGGCCATCCGCCGTCTGGCTGGGGCCTGGCTCGCCTGCAGTGTGGTTATGTCACTTCACGGTCAGACGGGACCTTAGCACCTCCTCCATGGGGTCCATTATAAGTTCTTTGACGAATACTATTAGTACGACCCGGGAAATCGGCACCCTGGGTTCCACATCAGGTACTTCGTATTTCGTAAGGTACCAACTATCATGCGGCAAGGCCGCTGATGAAGAGGTAACTAATTGAAATTTACACAACCCCGGACATGAAAGAGAGATTTAACAGCAGCTTCTTGAAGCCCGTAACTGATTCTGTCGAGTCGTCGACCGTCAAGAGTCAAGACTCAAGCCTCCGGCGTCATCTCTTTTTCAAGCCTTTACTTCTTTCGTCCTCTCCCCGCTCCATTGGGGGCCGCCCGCCAACAAACCGAGGAGACCGAAGCGGCAGGAGCCCAGACCGGAAACAAAAGTCCGGGCACATTGTAAGGAAAGAGCCATGATGGCTGACCCGACCTGACGTTCCTGGCCGGCCCGCCAACAAGCGGCATCGTGATTCCAGATGCAAGTGGAGCCCTGAGAGCATGTTTCCAGGGGGTTGTGTGGTCGCTTGGCGAGGATGGTCAGAACTTTTTTTTGGAAGGCTGCCGTTTACGAGCATCTCCGCAGGGGAAACAGCGATGGGAGGGTCCTTCTCATGAAAATACCGTGCCTGAATTTATCTCTCTTGTTCGACACACGGGCAGCACCTGAGACCTAGTCGGGCAATCAGAAGTATAAGTTAGTCTATATCCTTGCCAGGAATGTTGGTCAATGTTGGACGTGTGAATGCAAATCTTCATGGGAATTGTCGCTGACTAAGGGTTTGGGTGACAACTTTTAGTGGGACCCGGACGCTCAGCATGAAGATCGCTCCAACCACCGAGACTCTGCGGAATAAAAAAAAAAAGCTTGTCAATGCAAGCCCCAAACCATGTGGGGGAGCGAATTGGCACTTTGAACGACCGATCAGAAATGTGAAATGTTTACTTTCGAAACGCGAATCCTTCGAAGACACGTCAAATAGGAGCAAAACGTAGGCGCATACGCACACGGCAAGAATCCTGGAGAAGCAGACGAAAGCACAGCCATCGACAAACAATGCGGTGACGCGTCGACCCCTTCCAGGGACAGTTTCAATTGGCTCTGGGTTCGGTAAGCCGCCGTGGCCTCCTGTGCAGAGCCAAGGGGTTCGCACTCGATCCAGCCAAGCCTTTGGTTCGAATATCCGACGGTGGTCCTTCCGATGTCTCTCGGTTGGTAGGAAACCCGAGCTTTCGGACGAGCCGCGCGACTTGTCGGGCGTGACGGGTGAGTCAAATTCCCGGAAAGGATCCCCAGGACATTCCTACGCAGGACACCGTAGGGCCGAACGCAGTCCTTGAAGGAACTAATCCCCGCGGTTGGGTTCATTGTCGCTTCCACCGGCAATTGCTGTACACGTGTAGCATGCGGAGCTCGGTGCACCCACTACACCGACGTTCACGGTAGATTGAAACGATATATAAATGTGCTTGATGCCGCCTCCAACCATCACGATGCAAAACACCACCACTACTAATTTAATCAGAGATACCCGCCATATACCCAAGATACTTAATCTCCATTTGTGCGTCCTACGGCCTCAACCTTTTCAATCTTTTGTCAAGTAGTGCTCCTCAACATGTCAACAACACCATCGCCGCGACCTCTCCGGGTGCTTATCTCGGGCGGAGGAGTCGCCGGTCCCGCCGTGGCCTTGGAACTGAGCCGCCTTCCACCACCACTGCGATGCGAGATCACCATCGTCGAGCGGCACCCAGACCTGCGCGCGTCAGGCCAGCAAATTGACCTCCGCGGCCAAGGCGTGGTAGCCATGCGGCGACTGGGCATCGAGTCGCAGGTGCGCGAAGTTCGCGTCGAGGAGCCCGGCCTCCGCATCCTCAACACCCGGGGCAAGCTCCAAGCCTACTTTGGCAGTAACAAGACCGGCCAGGGCGCCCAGGGGTTTTCGGCCGAGTGGGAGATTATGCGGGGTTCCCTGGTGCGCGTGCTGTACGACGAGACCAAGGACCTGCCCAACATCACCTACCGCTTCGGTACCACCGTCTCCTCATTTGAGCACATCCGCGACGGTACCGCCGTGCGTGCGCGCCTGTCCGACGGCACCGAGGCCGAGTACGACCTTATGATCGGCTGCGACGGACTGGGTTCGCGCACCCGGCGTAACATGTTCACCGACGGCCGTGAAGACATCGTCAAATCAGTCGGTGTAGCCTGCGCCTTCTACACCATCCCACCACAAGACGAAGACACTCCCAACGCCGTGCTCTGCCAGTTCCCCGGACGCCGGTACATCATGACGCGCCGCGACCAGCCCGATTGTCTGCGGGCGTACCTAGGCTATCGCAACCCTGATGAACGGCTGTCGCAAGCCATCAAGCACGGCACAGTTGAGGAGCAGAAGAAGGCGTGGGCGGAGGCGTTCAAGCACGACCCCAACGAGTGGGGGGTTAAGCGCTGCCTCGATGGCCTGTTCACGCCGGAAGCCGACGACTTTTATACGCAAGATTTCGCCCAGGTCAAACTTGATAACTGGACCGAAGGGCGTGTCACACTTGTCGGCGATGCCGGGTACTGTCCGTCCCCGATGACAGGACAGGGCACCTCGCTCGCACTTATAGGTGCTTGCGTGCTCGCGGGGGAGATCGCACGCGCATGCAGCGCCGAACTCACCAGCCAGAGCTCAGAGGGTCAAGGTACTAACAACGAAACCAATGACCCCTGGTCAGCAGGCATACCCCGTGCGCTGGCGGGTTACGAGAAGACGCTCCGCCCGATGGTTGATATCGTCCACAGCGAGAACATCCAGAGGGGCATCAAGATCCTCATGCCCGAGACGGCGTGGGCGATCAAGCTGATCCACTGGACGATGTGGTTGGTGTCGACGCTGCGGATTGATCAGATCGCCTCGCGGTTTGCGTCGGACGATCGGGGCTCGTGGAAGTTGCCAGAGTATCCGGAGTTGGTGAAGCCTAAGGTTTCGGAGTAGGGCTGGGAGGCGGGATAATTAAACGGACGGATTAATTTCTGCTTGGGAGAGACGGCTTGGAGGAAGCTTATTAATGAGTCGGCATCTGCTGCTGTATAACCATTTTTGTACTACACCTCAACTCCAATGATACCACGCCACATAGCGGCACTGTTTTGTTTTGATTTGGTACCATTGTTCTTTCAAGCGATACTTTTTAAGCGATATTAATTCATTCTCCACACACATGAGGTACACGGGAGTTTGCAGCGTTTCACAACCCCCCGTATCACACCCTTCCCAGATACATCATCCCATTACCTACCCTCCTACCGCCATGATATCCCCTCCCAACCGGCATCGGCGCCATCCCCGCAACCCCATGCATCGCGCCTGCGGGCCCCGCTGTCCTTCGTCTGGGCGTAGTCACCGCGTTCCCAACCTCACCACTAAGCGTATTCACTGCCGCATTAGCCCTCTTCTCCGCCTGCTCATCCTGAAACACTGCCATGGCGCTCATCACCGCGACATGGGTGAACGCCTCGCCTAGCTCGCCGGACGCTCCGGCACCCCAGAACTGGAAGTACCACCATGCACGGTAGTCCCGCGATGCAGTGTACGACGCCACGATTTCTTCGCCGTCGCGGGTATAGCCCAGGGGGCGGTTTTTGCCGGTAAATGATACAGGGGTCGCGGTGGCAGTGATAGCGGTGTTGGAGGTACGGGAAACGGGCCCGAGGCGGACGAGGACGGAGCCCGATGGGGCATAGACGAATTTCTCGTCGGGCATACGCTCGTCGCCGGTTTCAAGCACAGGGAGGGACTTCTTGCGGATGCCGCGAGTTTCTTGACAGTGTCTGGGGGCACGACGCCATTCGAAGGCTTCGAGGATGGTCGTTGTGGTAGAGGATGCGGTCGGGACGGGGATCTCGAACCGAAAGGTTACGGGCCGGCAGCGGGTGTGCTCCATGGGGATTTCGAGATTGGTGGTAGCCTCGGTGTCAGATGCGGCCTCAGGGGTTTCTTCGGTAGGTGCCTCTTCAATGGCCCCGTTGCCAGCCTGATCTTGACCTTGCTCAGCGTCCTCTTGGACCGTGCTGAGCTTCCGGTCATGAACTTTGATTGTAAATGTCGCTGCCTCGTCATCCACTGGCGAGAACGACTAGTATGGCCAGTTCTCAAACAGCGTTACCAGTGCCGGACTCTTGTCTCGCTTATGAGCGCTCTGGTGTAAAACTAGACGCCGGGTATGCCACTCGATGTAACGAAAGGGTTGGCTGTGGTGGGCGCCGTAGATCTTGAAGCCCTTAATGCCGGCGTGACGAACACCGAAGCGCATCGGGTAGCCGTAGGGGCCTGGCTGGGCAAGGGGCGAGTGGATTGTCTGCTTCATGGTGGGCGAGTGAGATTGGGCTCGAGATTGAAAATAAGGGGATTTGTAGGCTCGGCGTTTTGGAGTTGAATAGGACGGCTTTTTAAAGGGAAAGAAGAAGTTATGTAAGAATACTTGGACTGTCTGAAGGTTCGCGATGATTGAGGAAGCAGAAGACGTGAGGTTCGCGGAAATTATGGGTGGAATGGAGGTATGACTATGACGGACCCCAAGGAACCTTCCCGTTTTAGCAACACATATTTATACACATATTTATACAGGACGAAGGCGCTCTTTCCCTTTCTTGACTTCGTAACTTATAAAATCCCGTGCCTTATCGCTAGACTCGCATGCAGCTGTCTCGCGATGGATCCGAGGCAAGATCGGTCATTGATTCTCTTATTTGAGTGAAAATATGGAAGACCAACCGTGGCTCCAACTTACTTCAATGATACGGAGACCCTTGTTGGAAATGGAGTAATATATCGGGGGCAAACTAGATCAGCTCTCAATGTTAAAAGACCTACCAAAAAACTGTAATTACTTCGGAATAAAATTGTAATTCAAGTTGAAGCAGTAGGCTTGCCGTCAATGAAACTTTTAACCACTACGCGAGAGGCTTTCCATCCATGGTCATCGGAACTAAAGATACGCTGACTAACTGCCCCTCGGAAGTCTAAAACACATGTCATTAACTAGGCCTGCTCGCCTTTATTACTACCCTCCTTCTCATCGCCCTTGCTCTTGTCACCGTTGTCGTCAGCTTTCTTCTCGCTCTGCTGGCTCTTCTTGTCCTCCTTCTCCTTCTCCGCGTCCTTAACCTTCTTGCCCTTCTCCTCGCTGCCGTCAGCCTTCTTTTCTTCCTTCTTTTCCTCCTTATCGTTGCCCGCCTTCTTGTCAGAATCCTCCTTACTCTCTTGTTTCTTGCCCCCTTCTGGCTTCTTTTGCTCCTCTGAGTCCTTCTTCTGTTCCTCCTGTTCCTTCTTTTTCTCCTCCTCCTCTCGCTTCTTCTTCTCTTCCTTCAACTTCTTCTTCTCCTCGGCTTCCTCCTTAGCCCAGTCATGTTGTTTCCCATCTCCCCGAGGCGTCTCATGCATACGGTCCGCCAGTTCACCCGTGGCTAGGCGGTTAAGGCTCTGGTCAATCTTGGCGCGGCCAATCAAGCTGATGAGAATAGCAATGCCGACGACGCCAGTCAACACAAAACGATACGTGGAATACCACGCAGGCGCCCAGCCTCGGACCGTGGCCTGTGAATCCACAAAATACAACGCGGCGAACGCGCCGAACTGGACCGTCAGCGCCCACTCGAGCGGCAAAAACGCCGAGGGCCATGCGACTGCTGGCGCGAGGGTACCAATGGTGTATCGGAGCCGGGTACGTTCTGGTAGGGGCGCCTTCTCACCGAACTCGAGGCCCCAGTGGATGGCGCCGAGGAAAGAGATAATCACGGCTCCATAGCCGATTTGAATCGGTTCGATGAGTTGCAGCCAGTAGGCTGCTGTTTCGTGGCTGAAGAGGAAGGAATTGAGGAAGGTTGAATGTGTGGGCCAGTCGATGTTGAGGTTCCAGGAAAGCAGGACGGTGGAGAGTGAGGTGGCTAGGTAGGGAAGTGTCCCAGCTAGGCCGAGAGTAAAGGCTTCGCGGGGCACCGTGGAGAGCGCGAAGGTGTCTTTTACGGCGTGCTAGCAAAGCGTCAGCTACGCGAATGATGTGACATCGAAGAAAGTAAGTGGTGGGGCTTGGTTGGAGAGTCAAGCGCGTACAAGATCTTCCTTGAGGTTAGCTGTTACTTCTCGGTCTTTCGGCGGTGGTGCTTGGCTTTGCTCGAAGGCATGTCGAACAGAGGATTCCTCCGTAACTTCATCGGGACGAGGTTTTAGTTTCTGCTGACCGAGCTCTTTCTCATACTGCTTGTCAATAGTGGTTGGCTGGGCCGGCGGCTTCGTGGACATTTGCGTGCGTAACGAGGACTGGAAAGGTCTGGAGACAGCAATTGTTGTCTGCTTTGATCTGACTAAAGGGCGAGATTGAGTCGAGAATGAGGTGGATGGCCACCCCCGTGCTCGGGCGGTCGCTGCGGGAGTCTGGGGAAGGACGGTGGCTCGGGGCAGGCGTGCGACCCGGAGCGTTGCGGGGAACATCGTGTGCAGGAGACGGGGGAATCGCCGTTGAAGCTTAGAATGGACAGGCTACGTTTCGGATGGATAGACTTTAGGCCAAGGGCAGCTAATTGAGAACGAGGAAGGAGCAGCGGAGATTGAGCCTTCAACGAGAGAGTATGTCGGCGCGAAAGGACGCTGTGGGCGGCATGGGAGCTCGGCGGCGCCGTGATATATTTTGCAACAATCAATACGATCGGAAAAAACGCCGGGCACCTCCGCCTTTTCCATGGCTTCCCGCTCGCGCAAGACCGGCAATGTAACCGCTGACAAGCTTTCGATGCAAGACCTCACAGGACGACAGACAGGAACGAGGGTGGCTTGCAATATGTATGACGTCATGTTCGAACGCAGGCAACCCTGGCCACTGGCCAGGTACAAGGGTTGCCGTACAAGATTGTAAATACGGCGATGAATTTCAATGTCGTGCAACTTGCGCTGGGGTTCTAAAAGACAATTACGGACGGCATCTTAGCCATATCGACCTTAATTCTAGACATAAGCTAATAGAAGCATCACCGGACATATTATGGCCATTTTTAATGGTTCACGACCTATCTCGCTCAAGCTAATGGGCTGAACTTGCGATTCATCTCGAATTGGAAACTTTACGACTGATACCACCCCTGTGAGACCCGCAGCGGGGTCGTGTAATTGAAACTGCTTGTGCAGCGGCCCAAGCTTCGGCGTTTTGGTGGGCAGCAACGCAACTGGGCAGCCTCGGATGAAAGAGACGGGCCGCCGTCATCATCCCCAGCACTACCACGCCACAACACCACCTGGCGCCGCGACGAGAGCCAGATAATTTTCCCTTGTCGCATTCCTCGCTTGAGCTTGACCCAATTCCTCACTGTCCAGCGTGTATCTTTTGCTTCCCCTTTCCGATTCTTGTTCCTTAGCTACCTGTTCCTAGGAATTGCGTGTTTGGTGGGTTTCCTCGTCGTTGGCCCCGCGTCTCTGCCCATTCCTGACACGTTGATGTGTTGCACAGCTCCGACATAACATAGATAAACCTTCAACTTACGATACCTACGAACGAATAAAATACGAAAATCGGCGCCGATTTCCTAATCCCCGATACGATACACATTCGTGCTTTCGCTTGCCCCCCGCCCTCCGTTCGCCGATGACGACCCCACGATCCAAACGGTAGATACCCTATCCCACTCCCCTGCCCGGGTTACGGCACGCTGCCATAACCATGCTCGAAGGGCTCGTTGCAGGGCTTTTGAACCGCTTCCTGGGCATGTACGTGAAGAATTTCGACCCTACACAGCTCAAGGTCGGGATTTGGTCTGGCGATGTTAAGTTGCGTGACCTCGAGTTACGCCGGGAAGCTCTGGACCAGCTGAAGCTGCCCATCAACGTCGTCGAGGGCCATCTTGGTGCATTGACACTCGTTATCCCCTGGTCGAACTTGCGCGGTGCGCCGGTCAAGGTCTTTATCGAGGATGTCTTTTTGCTTGCATCGCCCAAGGAGGAAGCGGAATACGACGAAGAAGAGGAGGACCGCCGGAAGCAGCGGATCAAGATGGAGAAGCTCGATTCGGCCGAACTGTTGAAAGAGAGATCGCAGGAGGGTTTGAGCCAGGAAGAACAAAAGCGCACACAAAGTTTCACCGAGAGTTTGGTCACCAAGATTGTCGACAATCTACAGGTCACCGTCAAAAATATCCATGTCCGCTACGAAGATGCTATTTCGGCACCAGGGCATCCATTTGCCCTCGGCGTCACCCTCGAGGAATTCAGCGCTGTCAGCACTGATGGCGAATGGACCCCCACCTTCATCCAGGACTCGGCGGAGACAACCCACAAGCTAGCGACGTTGGAATCTTTGGCCGTGTACTGGAACACGGACACTAAGCTCCTGGGTCCAGGCCGGGAAGCTCACACACCAGGGACCGAGGAGACACCGCACGACGAGATCGTTGGAAACTTCAAGTCCATGATCGCAAGCAGCGAGAATGAGGTCGCCGGGAATCACCAGTTCATACTGAAGCCGGTTTCCGGGCAAGCCAAGATCGAGTTGGACAAGACGGGGAGTCCAAATGTGCCGAAGTTCAAAGCCAACCTGTTGTTCGACGAAATCGGTGTGGTGCTGGATGATCAACAGTACCGGGATGCCTTGATGATGGTTGACCTGTTTCACTACTTCATACGCCACCAGGAATACAAGAAGTACCAGCCCAAGGGTGTCACGCCGAAGGAGGATCCCAAAGCCTGGCTCAAGTTTGCTGGAGATGCTGTCCTGAGTAAGATCCACGAGAAAAACCGGCGGTGGTCATGGGACTATTTCCGAGAACGCAGGGACGACAGGATCCGCTACATTGAGCTTTTCAAAAAGAGGAAACAAAACCAACAGTTGGACGCTCAGGAGACGGACGACTTGAACAAGCTAGAGTGGAAGCTTGGCTATGAGGACCTTCGTTTCTGGCGATCCTTGGCCCGCAACCAACTGAAGAAGGAAAACGCCGAGGCGCTCAAGAACCGACCATCGTCCCGGCAGCAAGATCAGCAACAACAGCAAGGCTGGATCGCTTGGGTTTGGGGCGCGAAGCCTCAGCAAGCGGAGAAGCAGGATGAGACTGAGAACACGCAGATCACGGAGGAACAGCGCAAGGAGCTCTACGAGGCCATCGATTGGGACGAGAAGACAGCCCTGGCCGCTGAGGTTGATGCGCCTCGGGACACCGTTAAGATGCAGATCGAGACATCTTTGAGCACGGGCAGCTTTACGCTGAAACAAAGCCCACATGGAGATTCACGGGATCTCATAAGTCTCCATTTCGACGTGTTCAAGGCCAAGGGGTGCAAACGGCCTGACTCCTTTCTGGTGGATCTCAGCCTGGGTGGGTTGCGTGTCAACGACGGCACGACTCCTAAGAGTCTTTACAAGGAGATTGTTCGTGTCAAGGATGCGCCTACGCAACACGCCAATAAGCGACTCTCCATCGCCGAACTCGAGCAAGCTAGCGATCAGGCCTTCTTCCAGTTCCAACTTGAACAGAACCCTCTAGACGAGCAAGGCGATATCGCAGTGACCGCCAAGCTCAAGCCGCTGGAAATTGTTTGGAACCCGAACGTAGTGTTGGGGGTTGTGGACTTTTTCCGTCCTCCAGAACGTCACATGGAGTCCATTAGCGCCCTCATGGAAACGGCTGGCGCTACGGTGGAGGGTCTCCGTGAGCAGACTAGGGCAGGGCTTCAGTTCGCCCTGGAGGAGCATAAAACCGTCAACGCAAAGCTGGATTTGCAAGCTCCCCTGATCATCATCCCCATGGCTATCACCAGTAAAAACTCATCCTGCTTGATCCTGGATGCCGGCCATATCAGCGTGACCAGCGAACTGGCCGACAAGGAAACTACTAAGAAGTTGGAATCAAAGGAGGCCAAGTCGTACACCGAGGAGGACATCAAGCGGCTTGAGTCTCTTATGTACGACAAGTTCCTTGTCAAGCTGACATCGACGCAAGTCCTGATCGGCCCATCCATCGATGAGACAAAACAACAATTGGTTGATAGGGATGACGAGCGGAAATTGCACGTTGTCGACAAGATCAACGTGGACTTCGTGGTTGAAACATCAATCCTCCCCAAGGCTCCCAATCTCACCAAGTTCAAGATCTCGGGGCACATGCCAGTTCTCCAAGTCAGCGCGTCAGATGCCAAATATAAAACGCTTATGCGGATTATTGATGTCGCGATCCCCAAGTTTGGCGGGAATCAAACCCCCGCGGCACACGACGATGCGCCCAGCCAACGGCCTCGTCTTGAAAGCACTTCGTCCGCTCGGCCTCGGCGGAAGAGCGAAAGGCGGATGTCAACACCACTCCTCCCATTTGTTACGCAGCAACAGGCCATCATCATTGATGATGACGACCTGGATGACGACGATGACAAATTCGAGGATGCCAAGGATGGTTCGCCAGATGAGCAGCTTCGCATCCAACAGCGCATCTTTGAATTCAACTTCACAGTCGACAAGCTCAAGGGCTCGTTGTACCGCAGCGACCCAAATCGGGGAGGCTTCGACCAACTTCTCGTCGAGCTGGTGGCTGAGAATTTTGCGGTGGAGTATCACTTGAGGCCCTTTGACATGGGCGCGGAGGTTTCACTTGGATCAGTGACCGTCGACGACTTTGTGGAGAACCCACCTGCCGAGTTCAAGTCCATCGTGTCCTCCGGCGATGTTGAAGACCGCCAACAGGCCAGGGATCTCGTGCATGTCAAGTTTGTTAGGGTCAAGAAGGAGTCGCCCGAGTTCATGTCTGTTTACGAGGGTGTCGAGACTAACGTCGATGTTGCCATATCTACCATCAACCTCGTCGTGACTCGCAAGACGCTACTCACTCTGTTAGACTTTATCCTGATTACCTTCACCAACAATCAGTCAGCTGAAGTCCCCCGAGGGCGGGAGGAGGCCATTATGGACGCAGACTCGGAAACGGGCGAGACCCCAGAGCCACCTCCGCCAACACCGCCACAACAAGAAGGTGGCGCCATCAGGGTCAAGGTGGATCTTAAGAGTATTCGATTGATCCTTAATAATGATGGCATTCGGCTCGCTACCTTGTCATTCAACCACGCCGACGTGGGCGTCTTCCTGCTTGGCCGGTGCATGCGTGTGTCGACCAAAATCGGCGATCTGAGCTTGGTGGATGACGTTAACTTGGGTGTCTCGGCCGATTCGAGTTTGCGCCGGCTTGTTACCATTCAAGGCGACGAGCTGGCCGACTTCCGCTACGAGACCTTCGATTCCTCCAAGGAGGAGGGGTATCCCGGATATGACTCGTCTATCTTTTTGCGAGCTGGCTCTGTCAAGCTGAACTTTGTCGAGGAACCATTCCGCAAGATCGTTGACTTCCTCGTCAAATTCGGCAAGATGCAGGCTATTTACAACGCCGCTCGACAGGCTGCTGCCAACCAAGCCAACCAGCTGCAACAGAGTCAGAGCCGGATCAAGTTCGACGTCGTTATCAAAACACCCATCGTCGTGTTCCCTCGCATGGTCGGGCCGGAGAGTCCCAAGCGAGATGTCATCACGGCATACCTCGGTGAAATTTACGCGCAGAACAAGTTTGCGCCGCTCGATGATTCAGAGAACTCCGAGATTGCGATGAAGCTGTCGGCGGGCATACGCAACATCAAGCTCACGTCGAATTTCTTTTACAGCGGGGATCGTGAAGAAGAACTTGAGCTCATCGACCACGTTGATTTGGGATTCCAGATCACGTACGCGGAGCACACGGACGGCGCGAAGAGACCTGACTTGGAGATAGAAGGGTCCATGACGGACTTCAATCTCCGCATCACGCCGTACCAGCTGAACTCCATTTTGGAAATATCCCAATCCGTCCCGGCTGCGTTCGCGGGTGATACTGATCAACACACGGCTGACGCAGAAAGAGACGTTGGGGGTGCGACACTGGAGCGTGCCAGGACGGTTCCGGGGTATGGTGGCACCGGCACGAACGAGCAGCTCATAGACATGGGCCCTGAGCTTGGGACCCGCGGTGAAGCCTGGACAAAGCTGGACCTCAAGTTCGTTGTGAATGAGATTGGCTTGGAGTTGATCAATGCCCCAGAAGATGGCCCGGTTGGGGATCTCGATGCCGCGAGTCTGTCCAAGTTCAGCCTCAACACCAGCCGTCTCAAGACACGCATGGATTCCAATGGAAGTCTTGAAGCTGAGTTTGTCATTCAGGCCTTCACTATCTACGACACACGGCACCGCGAGACCAACAAGTTCCGCCGCATCATGACTAGCGGGAACTCTAGCGTTGAGCAGCTCATGGCCAGTGTCACCATGGCAGGCGGCAAGGAGAGGAACATCATCGCCATGGTCGCCATCGACAGTCCTCGCGTCATCTTCGCGCTCGATTATCTGTTTGCCCTCCAGAAGTTTATCACGATCGGGACGAAGAGTAACGAGCCTGTGCTCCCCGAGAGTAGTCCGATTGAAAGCCCTGAGGACACGAGCGACGCGGACTCCATCCAGGCCAACCTTTCGGTGAGGCGATCAGAGAGCAACACATCCAGGTCGACGCCGCCAGCCCCGCAGCCACCCGAGACGAAGAACAACGGAAACGGGCCAAAGACGTCACTGGCGTATCGAGTGAACGTCGTTGATGCGCAGGTCATCCTGATCGCGAACCCCCTCAGCACGAGTTCTGAGGCCGTTGTCTTGGGGACGAAGCAGGTTATTTTGTCTCAGCAGCACGCCCTCACCTTCCAAGTCTCGAAGTGCGGCATGTTTCTGTGCCGGATGGACAAATTTGACGACTCTAGGCTGAGGATCATCGATGACTTCTCGCTCCAGCTCTCCGTGGATAACTCCCAGCCCGCCAGTACCAAAATCCACGCTGACATTGAGCCTCTTATTTTGCGCTTGTCCCTACGTGATATTTTGCTCGCGACGCAAACCATCACTAAGGCATCGGAGCTTTCCGGGACTAATCGTCCAGCGAACGCGAACACCACGGTCAAGGCGTCGGACCAAAAGGCTAAGCAGCTCAAAGCATCTGGCCATAGACCGAAACCCGGGGCTGGCAAGTCTTCCTCCAGCTTGGTTGCAAGAGTTCGCCGAGCAAGCAAGAGTGCAGGGAGTGTATCGCAGAGGGCGGGTGGCCCACAACCTCCACACGATGTGGTCAAGCCGCCTGCTCGACACGAGGAGCTCAGCGTCACAGTCGAAGGCGTGCGAGTCGTGCTTCTTGGTGATGTCCACGAGTTGCCGATACTCGACATGAGCGTCAAGAATTTTACGGCAAACGCGGAGAACTGGACGTCGAATCTCAAGGCGGAAACGGCACTGGAGATGTATGTCAACATCTACAATTTTGCCAAGTCCGCGTGGGAACCCATCATCGAGCCGTGGCAGGTTGGGTTTGGGGTGGCACGCGATCAAAAGACGAGTGTATTGTCGGTCGACGTGTCGTCGAAGCGCAACTTCGACATAACCGTCACAACCGCCAGCATTGCGCTACTGTCGCACTCCTTTGCATTCTTCAGCGAAGCGCAGGATGTCTTGAGCAAGCCTCGAGGTGTCGAGGCACCTTACCGCATCCGCAATTACACTGGGTTTGATGTCATGGTGCATGCAAAGAGACAAAGCAACGCGGAAACGACATCCCTCCGTTTGACGGATGGACAAGAGGTACCCTGGAGCTTCGAGGATTGGGAGAAGTTGCGAGAGAGTCTGACTCTTACCGAGGGGGCCAATGCCAGCAATGTGTCCGTTCAGCTCGACGGCAGTGGCTTCGACATGGTCAAGAATATTCGGCTGTCTCGCGAGGGCGAATTCCTCTACGCACTCAAGCCCAAGGCGGATGGTGTCCTGCACAAACTCTTAGTTGATGTCAAGCTGGGCCCCGACAATATCAAGTATGTGACGCTCCGCAGTCCCTTGCTTGTAGAGAACGACACCGATCTCCCTGTTGAGTTGGGCGTCTATGATTCTCAGGAGGGCCATCTCCTCAAGATTGAGAAGATTGCGCCAGGCGAGAGCAGGCCTGCACCGGTTGGGGCCGTGTATCTGAAGAGTCTCCTCGTGCGTCCGGATCCGGGCTTCGGGTATGGCTGGAGCACGGACACGTTGTGGTGGAGGGACCTGTTGCGACGGCCTACGAAGACGTTGGTCTGCAAGGGGGAACACGGCGACCCATTTTATTTCCAGGTGTCTACCCGGTGGGATACTTCGAACCCGATGACCAGGTTTGTGTTTTTCCTTTTTATTCTCTTCCAGGGCAAGCCAGGCAACTTACAACACACAGGAACTACCCGTACATGCGCTTGAAGATCTCCGCACCCGTGACGCTGGAGAACCTACTACCGTACAACTTCAAGTACCGGATTTACGATAAGAACACAAAGAAGGACTGGTCCAACTTCCTGCGCAAGGGCGGCGTCAGCCCTGTTCATGTGGTTGAGCTGTCTCATCTGCTGCTCCTCAGCGTCGACATGCAAGACACCCCCTTCAAGCCGAGCGAATTTGCCATCATCAACGCTGGCTCGAACGACGACTTCAAGAAAGAGACGAATCTCGTATGCCGTGACAACGCCAACATGTCTTTGAACTTGCGGCTGCATTACTTCCGCATTCCCAACAGCGGTGGTGCGTTCAAAGTCACCGTGTACAGTCCCTACGTCGTGCTCAACAAGACCGGGTTGGATGTCAGCTTCCGTTCTAAGAGCTTCATGCAACACGCCAAGGCGGCGGCTGGCCAGCCTCTCATCGATGTGTCGGACGGAAATGAGCAAAAAGCTCAGCCGCTGATGTTCTCATTCAACAACGACGACCATCGGAACCGAGCGATCCTGAAGGCCGGAGAGTCGGAGTGGAGCAAGCCGCAAAGTTTCGATGCCATTGGCAGCACCACCGAGGTTGTGCTGAACTCGTCGCAAACCAATGCGGAGATTCACTTGGGTGTGACGGTGGACTCCGGGCTGGGCAAGTACAAGATGGTCAAGACCGTGACGCTGGCGCCGAGATATGTCATCCAAAACAAGCTGGGCGAGGATATCAACATTCGCGAGCCCAGCTCTTCCAGTGTCATGTTGTTGAAGGCCGGGCTGTTGAAGCCCCTGCATTACCTCCACCGGGGTGCTGTTAAACAGCTTTGCCTGTGCCATCCAGGAGTCGACAACCAGTGGACCGCGCCGTTCAACATCACCGATCTTGGCATCACGCATCTCAAGATTGCCAAGGCCGGCCAGCGACAGCGACTTGTTCGGGTGGAAGTCCTGATGGAGGAGGCGACAGTGTTTTTGAACCTGAGTCTGGAGCAGCGCAACTGGCCGTTCTCGATGCGCAACGAGAGTGACACCGAGTTCACCTTCTACCAAGTCAATCCGAGCATCGACGAGGACGATACGGAGGACCGCTCTGGGTGGAGGCCGGTTAGGTACCGTCTTCCCCCTCGCAGCATCATGCCGTATGCCTGGGACTTTCCGGCGGCCAAGCACAGGGAAGTGTGCATCAGTGCCTACAACAAGGAGCGGCACGTCAAGCTGGCGGAAATTGGCAACCTGATGCCGATGAAGTTTATTGGCACGAACGGCCAGACCAAGATTATCGACATCAACGTCACGGCGGATGGGCCAACACAGACCATGATCTTGTCCAACTTCAAGCAGTCCAAGAGTCTGTACCGCCAACGGTCCAACGCCGGTTCTAGCAGTAGCCGAGAAGGGTTTGAGGCCAAGGCGCTGGACACCAACACCACGTTCCGCGCGCAACTGCGGCTGTCCGGCATTGGAATCTCGCTCATCAACTCGCAGCTCAAAGAGCTGGCATACCTCACTTTCCGTGACGTGCAGCTACGGTACAGCGACTCACCGATGTACCAGACGGTCAGTCTGGCGGTCAAGTGGATCCAGATCGACAACCAGCTCTATGGCGGCATCTTCCCGATGATCCTCTACCCTAGTGTGGTTCCCAAGAGGGCACAGGAGATCGAGGCTCACCCCTCGCTGCACGCCATGGTGACACGGGTCAAAGACGAGTCGTACGGTGTCGAATACATCAAGTACGCCACCGTATTGCTGCAGGAGATGACGGTCGAGCTAGACGAGGACTTCATCTACGCCATGCTGGAGTTCTCCAAGATCCCCGGCGCGTCATGGTCGTCGCCCTCGTCGACCACCAACGAGGAAGACAAGCTCTGTGACGACAACATCGACATTCCGCAGCCGAAGCAGCAGCAGGCCGGGCGGGACATCTACTTCGAGGTGCTCAACATCCAGCCTATGCAGCTAGACCTGTCGTTTGTGCGGACCGAGCGCGTCAATGTGGAGGACAAGACATCATCCAAGAACCCGGTCATGTTCTTCTTCAACGTCATGACCATGGCTATTGGAAACATCAACGACGCCCCTGTCCGGTTCAATGCGCTCATGCTGGAGAACGTGCGCGTTTCCATCCCGGTGCTCATCCAGAATGTGTCGAATCACTACAGCCAGGAGGCGCTGTTCCAAATCCACAAGATCCTTGGCAGTGCCGACTTCCTCGGGAACCCCGTGGGGCTCTTCAACAACATCAGTTCGGGCTTCGCGGATATCTTTTACGAGCCGTACCAGGGCCTCATCATGTCGGACAAACCAGAAGATTTCGGTCTCGGCCTCGCCCGCGGAGCCGGCTCGTTCTTCAAGAAGTCAGTCTACGGCTTTACCGACTCCTTCTCCAAAGTCACGGGCAGCTTCGCCAAGGGCCTCGCAGCCGCCACCATGGACAAGCAATTTCAAGACCGCCGGCGCATCACCCGCGCCCGCAACCGGCCCAAGCACGCCCTCTTCGGCGTCACAGCCGGCGCCAACAGCCTCTTCACCTCCGTAGCATCCGGCGTCGGCGGCCTAGCCCTCAAACCATTCGAAGGCGCCGAGCAAGAAGGCGCCCTGGGATTCTTCAAAGGCATCGGCAAGGGCGTCGTCGGCCTCGCCACCAAACCCGCCATAGGCGTCCTCGACTTCGCCTCCAACGTCTCCGAGGGCGTGCGCAACACCACCACTGTCTTTGACGGCTCCGAACTCGACCGCGTCCGCTTGCCACGCTACATCCCCGCCGATGGCATCGTCCGGCCCTATTCCCAGCGCGAAGCCCTCGGCCAAAGCTGGCTCAAACAAGTCGACAATGGCAAGTACTTCGACGAGGCGTACATTGCCCACTTAGAACTTCCCACTGAAGACATGGTGGTGATGGTGACGTATGCGCGGATCCTGTTAATTCGCAGTCGACGGCTGCAGACGGAGTGGGATGTGCCGTTGAAGGATGTGCAGACCATTGCGAAGGAACGGACGGGGTTGAGTTTGACGTTGCGGGGCGGGACAAATGGGCCGTTTATACCCATTGGACAGGAGAGTGGGAGGGCGTTTATCTATCGTATGGTGGCTGTTGCGGTGGAGGAGTTTAATCGGCGGTTTAAGGGGTTGGAGTAGCGTGCTGACTGGGGGGGTCGTGGGGGTGAGCATGAGAGTGTTGAGATGAGGAGGGGCCGTGGGAAGTGGTGGAGGGTCAGGAGGAAGATGAGGAGGAGGTGGAAAAGAAGAAGACCTGATGGAACCAGTTGGGATTCCTCTGTAACCTGACTGTTGATGAGTGAACGCTACCCACCTGGGATGGCGGATACTCGGTGTATTCGTGTTCTTTCCTTTCCCTTATGTATCACGTTTTATCCCTGTGCTGAACTTGTAGAGCGCCGAGATATGTATTTTGGAAGAATAAAATTAGTCCCTTTGATCCGGGTTCCAGGGGGGGTTTTCCTCACCCGGCTGTCCTGTCGTTGGCATCGGAGTAAACTTGAGTAGGGTTAGGATTACACTCTGGACTCTGACCCAGTTCCTGTGAAGCTTAGGCATAATTGCTGTTTGATCCGGGACTCGACACCGGTTTCTCTTCCTTTTGCTATGACCTATGTAGAAATAATATGTTGTTGGTGACGATTTGATTTCAGTTTTATTGGGAACTTTATCGTGTTGAAATGGATTATTCAAGCGCATTCGACGATACATGATATCTAACCCCTGAACGCTAAGGAAACCCAACTCCGGTTCAATTTAGATGTGTCAGTCTAAACCCTCTGCATCCGCGAAACAAAAATAGTACACCGCCCAAACGCCTCATTAATCACTCTGAGCCCCGTTTAGGCCACAAAGCTCATTCGCTCGCCCTCAGTCAGCTAAACAACCCCTTCACCTTCATCCTCACGTCCACACTAATTACGCCTCCATCATCTTCCTTTGACGCCCTCTCACCGCAGCAGCCCGCTTCGTCATCGACCGTGAGCTTGACCCCGGCGCCTTCTCAATCCGAACTTCATCCAAACAAGCCCGAATTCCCTGCAACCTTGCCCCAGTACCCCAGCTAACGATATTTTGCACCATGCTGTAGAATTCGCGGTAGTCCTCCGTGGAGTGTAGGGTAAACGTCTCGACAGGGGCCATGATGAAGTGAGGTTCCTCCTTGCCACCGTAGTGTCTCCAGGTGATGAAGATGAAGGCTGTGGTGCCGTTCATGGCGACGCTGAACGCGGCTGTGTCAAGGGCGCTGGAAATTATGGTCAGATTGGGCAAGTTGTTCGCCGTGGCGTGCTGCTGGAGCCTGGCCTTGAGCTGTTCCATCAGGTGGACACACGCTACGGAACCGCCCACGCACTGGTTCACGGCTACGTATAATTTGCCGGACTCGCCTTTGAACTCGATGGGGAAGAATGGGAAGAATAGCGGGTGGTGTAGTTGGGTTGTAGCGGGTGTGTCGAGGCCTAGTGCGCCAAGGCGGGCTTGCTGCGGCCGCGAGAACGCGCCTGGAAATTTGTACCCGTACAGTAGGTCTGGAGCGGGCCGGCTGATTTTGAAGTTTGGGTCGATATTGGGGACGGTCTCTTGGCAGAGGGATTGGCCGATACTGCGGGTGAGGGTACGGGAGGTCTTCACGGCCGGGAAGACTTCGGTTGAAAAGTATGTTTCGACTTCGGCTTCGTTGGTGCCGAGGAAAAGAGAGTGATAGTCCGGGTTTTCAAGGAGGTCTTTTTCACAGGGTCCGGGCTTGTCACTGGCCTGTTTGACTAGGTTGGTGAGGCGAGCGATGTTGTCTGGGGCATCTTTTAAGCGGGGGAGCAAGATGATCTTGTTGTTGGCAAGGTGCTTTCTTCGGTAGACTTCGCGGTCGAGGAAGTTCCGGGAGGTTTTAGGGGGCGTTGGAGGAGCTGTGTGTTTCCATCGACGAGCGAATGCGGAGTGAGAGCCCGTGAGGAAGGTCGACAGGGATCGGCGAGTTCCGGCTGCAATACAGCTTTGGAGGGTTGACATCGTGAACCCAGTTGGAAAGGTCATACACTTATGCTAGTTGTAGATCCTTTGGTGAGAGAGGCACCTTCGATCTGGGCTTGGAACAGGCGGTGCCCATGTGGTGATGAGTCGGTCTTGGAGCCGTGGGGCCTGGGGAAATAATCGACTGTCGTTTTGGTCTCGTCGGGGTCTCGATGTCGTTGAGAAGTTATAAGGTCCTGTTCCGTTTTTACCTCTGTGACTTCAAGAGCGTTGTTCGGCCGGCCATAAAGCAAACAGGTCAAACTCGGAGTGTTGGACAGGACGGCGGCACAGTTCCTCTTTATTCCCCTCTAACCCACGAAGTTGGTGACTCAACTTTCAGGGCTTCCAGTTCATGTCCAGCATTCAGTCAGAGGCAGTGAAGTGGGAAGCCTTGGAAGAAACAAAGCCCTCCATCGTCTCGATTGGCTGCTGGACCTGCCATCTTGCGTCCGGTGTCATGTGCTGCTGAAAGAAGCCGCTGGGCGCAGCAAAAATGAGGCGGCTGGACTGATTGGGCGGTGAGGTCGGGAGACTCGGCGTGGCCCTGACAAAGAACACATGGGCATGGCCCGAAAGACAGGTAGTCACCGGGCCGCGAGTGGCCCGGGCAGGTCTCCTACCTAACAGACCAACTAACTTTTGACGCTTTTCATCTGACGTCCCGATGCCTTTACTGGTGTCATTCTGGCGCGTTATCGTGTGGAAGATTCTTGGGTCAACAAAGCTGCCTTTCTCCATCCTCCCGTTCCTTTTCCGGTCCTTGGTTTCATGACAAGGAAATTTAATGCAAAATCCGCCCCGAACTTTCCGGATTGCAAGCTGTTGGTCAGCTCACCCGTGTTCTTGCTTGCCACGGCCCGGCCAACGGCTCAAGGTCAGGTTGATCAGCTGTGCAGACATGGGGCCATGTGGACGTGGTAGGCCTGGAGCTGGCCGCAGCTTGACCAGAATACATCCTCAACCCAAACGAAGCGGGTGGGTATTTGGACGCATGGTGTGCCTCGGCAAGCCATTCCATTAGGCTCTGTGCACCAGAGGCCAGCCTTGGATCTGCCCGGTCCAGGAACGGGCCACTGGTACGGTGTGTCGCAATATGATTGGGGCGAGACCTTCTGGAGGCCTTCCAGCCTTGTACTGAGGGAGAACTTGTGTTTACTGTGTGACTAAGGAGGGTGGTGCTTGCTCCGTTGAAAAACCAACGGCTGCATGGTTGGGTTTCAAGAGGTCAGTTGCCGAATCGGGAAAGAACAACAAGGTTCTTCGCACTGTACGGCGGCACACCCAGAGAGCCAAGCTACAGACAAACACTTGCAAAATCAACAAAAACAATTTCAATATATTTAAAATTCAGGTCCACATTAATAAAACGGTTCATTTCGACACGTAGTTTATGGGGAGACATATCAACAGAGGGTCTTTCGATGCTGCATCCAGTGAAAACACAGCTCGCGTCTTCGCACTGTAGCTTGCATGGAAGGGAAGGCTCGGCGGCTAAAAGTGGGGCTTCAGTCTCGGCAGGCGCTGCCAAGTCCATCCTCTTGTCTCTTCCTCTTTCAAATGCACCAAAATAAAATTACTTCTTTGAATCTTTTTTGTCCTCGCTTTGCAACCCCGGAACGTGTCGCGGAAAATGATTTCCCTTCCTTAGAAAACTTCTGACCGTCTCACCTTTGCACCGTTCGTGAGGCCCGGGCCGCTCCCGCTGCAGGATGCCTGAACCCTTGGACCCCAAGACCCCCAAAGGCCCCTAGCCAACCAACTCACCACTGATGCAACACCACGGGCCGCCGGAATGGGCCACACAACAAGGGGATGCTGGCGCGCGGCAGCGAGCCTTGACGTTTTCGATAATCTATTGGTATTCGTGAGTTTCTTTGAATGCACTCAGCCGCACACGAGGCCCGGGTCGTGGTTCCGGGTGGCTTTGGGCAGTCGACTGTCAACAGCTGCGCAGCGACTCGCCGACCCACCTCCTCGTATCCTCATTGACTCAGAACACGGCCAGCATGTTGCTGGTTGTTGATGTTGGTCGTCTGGACGGTGGCCGCCTTACGAGGTATGGCCAATAACGCTCGCATCAATGAGTGTGGAAACCACCTGTTGGTGGCTTAGTTAATTCAGGCATCATACCGCATCACGGATTCTGCCTGGTGTTTGACTAGGTAGACAAGGCAGAAAAGGCACACAATCCGCTCAAGTCTTGGTGCCTGGCAGTCTGCTTCTCGTCTGCTCACTTCAACTCGCCCTGGCCTGCCAACCGACGCCTTCAACTTGTCTTGGAAGTGACCTCTCAATATCGTGGTATCTCGCGACTGTGTAGTTGACAACGATCAACCCCTGAATCTTTCTTCGCGCCTTTGGGGACCTTCGAACCACGCCGCGGTATTCACGGTCCCGCCACGTTCACCAAAAGGTGCCGGGGTTCCCGGTACCTATTCACAAGACAACTCCAGGTTCCAAGATGTACACAACGAAGCCCTATGGCTCTGAAATACTATATCGTTGTTGAAATATCAGTTGCATAATTACGACACACGCCGCGTTCGGGGTTGGAGCATGGCGCACACGCCGGAGAACGCAACGATCACTAGACGACGACGACAATTCTCTCGCGAGACAGAAGTGAAGGAAGTCATTCAATGAAGATCATAGACCGCAATTACAGCGAGGACAACTGGGAATCTTCGGGAGCGTCTGTACGAGTTTGACAACGTTAGACGACTTGTCATTTATCTTGACCTGGGATCCAAAAACGGTGCAGTCTCCGGCGCGTTATCAAAAGGTGAGTTTTGAATCTTGCGCAAGAACTCTGTCCCGGTTTGACTTTACGAATCCAAGGTTATCCCAGGCCTAGATTTCGTTGGGAACAATTAAATAGCAAAGTCTCAGTGGCGTCGGTAGAGAAGTCCAAGCAGCTTTCGCATATGATGATGGCGGCATTGTTAGGACCGTTGGAATTTAATAAATCATGGTTTTTGAGATTGAGATCGTGAAATCCATCCAAGATTAGCTGGGCTCCACAATCTGATTAGATTTCGATGCCGCTTTGATTGATATTTGACTAATTGACTTTTCATACTTAATTACTTAGCGTCACAACGAAGGACGTCGGTTCAAACAAATAGTAATTATCACTAAACCGAAGTTATTCGTAGCGCTCTTACCCGCGGTTGATTGAACCACGTACCTCGAACGAAGCCAAATTCGCAAACCTTTTTTGCAAGTGAGGCGCCGCCGTGAAACGCATGAGGTTGCAGGTCTCGTGTTGTCAGATATGGTGATAAGACAGCCCCTGAAGGGGTTCATGGTTTCACAACAGCACCCCACTTATTTTTTCCGTCTCTCAACCTCAGCTGCTCATAAAACGCGGATAGCACAGTGAAAGACCTTATCGTTACGGCCTTTAGTGCAAGGGATGGGGTTTTTGACTTTTCAATGTTAATTTTAGAAGGCGAAAAAAGGAGGGGGAAAATAAGAATATTTAGTCCATGAACTACCTAGATATCTCACCACGCGGGGCCCCGTACATAGTAAGCGTCGTCCCAACTCTAATTGTCTCGAACACCCCCGCCCCCAGGCCAGTCTGAGACGAGCAAAGCTCTTTCGGTCCACACAGCCAATCGACGTCCTCGGACTCATGTAAGATCGCCACCGGGCTTCGAGGCCGGAAGTTCTTGCACCCTTTTCTCACTGCGACACTGGGGTTCTCCTTGGTGGTCGGTTGTCTGGGTCCCTTTCAAGATGGGGGAGATCCCCAGCTAAGTCGTGTTTACCCATTTCGCTCTCTCTTTCTTTGGTTCTTGGTTTTTGGGAGTGAGGTTATTTTATGGTTCTTTTCGGCTCACACCATCGGTGGCTCAGGTCGTTTATAATTATTGATTTCATCGGCCTGGTGTCATAATTCATCCCCTGGAACACCGCCAGCCGCTGGTCGCCGTCGACGGTCCTCAGTTCTTTCATTTCGATATCTCCAGCCCTCGACCTTCGTTTATTCTCGTCGCTGGTCGATCGCTATAACTTCCGACGACCTGAACTCATCACAAACGACTACAACAAACCATTCACCCAACAACCCTCTTAATACCCCACCTCAAATCCCAACATGGGTCAAAACCTCTCCCTCTCCGAGCCCTTCGCGGACACCTCCGGCGTGGTCCTCTCCCCCTGGGACCGCAACGCCGACATCCTAGTGGGCATATTCTGGGCCTGCTCGCTGTACGCCATCGGCATGATTTGGTGTGCCATCGGCCTGCTACGGCGCTGGGCGGGCGGACCGGATAATGATCGTGGAGTCAATATATTTTCGGTGCTGGCGGCGTTTTTGCTGTCGACGGGGTGGCCGGTGATTTTGTTGTATTTTGCTATGTCGAGTCGGTAAGGGGGGAAAGGGGTAGGGGTGATGGGGAGGTTGGGTGTGAGACGCAGGGTGGTTATTTGTGGGGGGCCAAAGTTGGTTGATACGGTTGCTGGGTGAGAGAGTTGGCGAGAGAGGAGGACCACGAGGACGACTGCACAGGATGCGTTCAGGCCGTCAGGAAAGGGAGTGTGTTTATGAGCAGGCAACACATAATCCGGGCACATACTGTTTTGTTCATATTTTTAGGATCCCCACATTGAATTATATCATTTTTCTTTACCGACCACCAAGAAACAATCCCCCTACCGTCCCAAAACAAGATACACAAACCCCAACAACCCCCTATACCCCTCCAAATACCCCCTCTCCCTCTCATCCTGCTCCCTCCTCACCTCCTCCGCCCTCGCCGGACTCCTCCCCCCATTCACCAAAGCCCACTCCCTCAACCCAGCCCGATGCGCCGACTCAAACTCGTCCCACTCCCTCTGATCAGCCACGCTCAGATGCAACACCGTCCACCCTGCCGCACGACACATCTCGACCAGCCCGGCCAGCGAGGGGATTTTGTTCTCTTCTTTGCTGTCGCTGTCGGGGTCTTCGAACTGGGCGCGGGCTGTCTTGGCGCGGGGGTTGTTGGGGTCGTGGGCGGCTTCTTCCCAGAACATTTCGCCGATTAGGGCGCGGGTGATGGTGGGACTATCACCGGTTTCCGGGGAGCGGGAGAGGAGTTTGGTTAGGTGGGTGAGCATGGTGGGGGTGTTGCCAAAGGCGTGGGAGGAACCGATGCATATTGCGCGTGCTGGGGGTTGGGTATTATTCTTCGAGGTTGAATTCTTCCACTCCCATGTAGCTGCGGGTTGTTCGATGAATGTGACTTTGTCAGAAGCCAACCCCCGATCAGCAGCCGCCCGACGAGCACGCGCGAGCACGGTAGCATCGGTATCGATACCGGTGAACGTAGCCGTGACAGCCGCAGCGTCCGACGAGACAGTTACAGACGCCGCGGCACGAAGGAGTAACTCGCCCCAGCCACAGCCGAGATCGACGACGCTCGTGGTGGGGGTCAGGTTGAGGTGGGTGAGTAGAGTGTCGGCGTGGGACAGGGAGAGCGGGGCGTTGAAGGTTAGCCGGAAGTACCGGGCGTCGGCGATCGCTTGGTCTTCGTTATTCGCCATGGCTGGTTTGACGGTTAGGTATGGTTCGGTTCACTCAGTTGGGGAGTGTGGGGAAACGCATTGACTGAGGGTTAGGAGGTGGTGTTTCATGAGGGCGGTAGGAAACCTGTTGTTACTTGAATGCGCGATAGATCATGTTATTAAAGGTCCATGAAAAGGGTTTAAATTTCAGTTCGCCAAGTTGAGAACTTGAAATCCCATGAGTCACACCGAGAAAATGCTCTCCAAGACTAGCGTGGTGACCCAAATGGTAATTATAGCCTTAGACGCGACCTGCCCGATTGGGAAGTTTAACAACACCCCCGTTACAAAACTTGGGCGCCTACATGGTAGCACGGGATGCTCAATGGACATCAAAGATGCGCCACCGCGTGATACAGGCCAAGATTAGATCGCTCGGTATTTGAACATATGTGGACGTGTCCCAAGCCGGATATTGTTGCCGTGGCGATCATCAAACAGAGCGCTGTCACGGCAAGCGTAGCAGATATGCAAGTAACGGCGTCAAATCAGAAAATAAGGAATAAACCGGGGCACCTTGATTCATATCCATGGGAATTATCTACGTATTCCTTCAAATTGATTGAATATCATGACGGCATAACATATGGTCTTGGAGGAGTCGATCGGTGTCATCTCAGCCGCCGGCGTTCTCCCGCTCAGGCCGAACACCAGTCTGATCTCCGTGTAGACGAGATCCAGATGATCTGTTTTGGCTGCGATCGTCCCTACAGTGATGCCGTCCTTATCTTGGCGCTGAGCCTCATGAACGAGAGTTCAACTTAAATAGCGCCAGTCACCCTGATAATTGAGATCTCTACTCCTTTACTCACCATCAAAGTTTCATTCATTCGAGTTGATCTCACCGCTCCAGGTTCTGTGAACCGTTCCGCTCTTTCAACCGCCTAGTACTTCACTTCTAGCCGCCAGCCAGTTTTTAACTCTTGCCATTCACACCAATACCGCCATAATGTACCCCAAGACGCTTCTTCTCGCCCTTCTTGCGGCTACTGCCGTCAACGCGGCTAGCTTCCATTATCCTCGTCAGGCCAACAACACTGGTGTCGACGCGGCTGCCGATGCCAATGGCAATGCCAACGGCAACAACAACAACAACGGTAATGCCAACAACAACAACGCCGCCGACAACAACGCCAACGCCGCCGACAACAACGCCAACGCCGGCGCAGCAGCCGACGCAGGAGCCAACGGCGCCGCCGACTTCGGCACCTGCACACCCACCATGGACTTCCAACTCGGCCGCGCAGGCCGCAAGCCCGACGAAGGCACCTTCCTGCCGACCGACGCCGTCGTGGCCCAGGGCCAGCAGGATGCCCTCAACCCCAACATCATCACCAACCGGATCTGTGACCAGCTGGGCAATGTTTGCGGGGCCAACGACGCGGCGATTGCGCAGTGTGAGGACGCGAAGGCTACGGTGGAGGGGCTGGGGACTAAGGATGAGACTACGGCGGCGGCGTTTAATGCTGCTTTGGGGTTTTAGTTTAACGCGGGGCTGAGTCTGAAGGCTCCGGGAGCGCTGGGGATTGTTAAGAGGGGGGGGTAGTTAGGGATGGTCTGTACAAGTGTTAAGAAATGGAGTCGTGAGAGTGTAAAATAACCCCCTGAATGATGTTTCGGCCGGCTTTTCAGCGTAGTATAGCTGTCCCAAGTGATGTTGTGGTTGTTTAATTCTCCAAGGGCTGGCAGAACAAGCAATCGATCAAGACAACTTCTTTCTTCCTAGACATAGACACCACATACGGTTCTTCAAGTGTTTTTCTGTAGTGACGTCACCTGTATCGCTGGTAGTTTGTTGATATTTGACCTAATGCGTAGACTTTTCATCCTGTTTAGAGTCTTGATGTCATGACAATAGGCGCGTCACTACTCCACAATTGAATCACCAACAACTTCAAGCACCCTTTATGACCGCAACTCATACCTATAAGCTGTTAAATTCTGCATTCCCTTGCTCTCCCAACTACCAAACGCTAAATTTCTTTCATTATATTCTCGAGTAGCACTCCACGACAACCCCCTTAAACCATCACCAAATCCAACCACCCAAATAGAAACACCACCACCCCACCGAAAACAACCATGTCCAAACCCCTCGCCACACGCACCGTCCCCCTCCTGATCGCCGCCACCCTTTTCGGCGGCCTCGCCTACAGCACCTGGGGCGGCACCACCCAGCCCCGTCCGCGCGTAACCCACGACGCGCGTTCCCAAGCCTCAGTCTCCGAACGTCTCCAATCCGCCGCCGGCACCGGCGGGGTGCAGAAAGCTTCCGGGAGTGGCGGTGACAGCTCCCATGAAGGTCCTAGTGCAGAAAGGCTGGAGAGCCTGAAGCAATACGATCCCAAGGATACGAGGCTGTTTAGTAACGACCCGGCGGCGCAGAGTAAGCGGAATCCGGACAAGGCGAGGAGTGGGGAGTTGGACCGGGGCGGACCGTCGCCGGGGGGTGGGCTGGGGAAGAATATTGGGGAGAGGGAGGAGGGGAAGGAGGGGGATTTGGCGTGGAAGAAGATTGGGGGGTCACATTAATGGGGAGTTGTGTGTTGGTTGGTGTTAGTTGGGTGTATAAAATAGGTTAGGGTATCACTCGGACGGATTGGTCCAGGGTCATGGGTATTAGAGTTGTGAATATGAAGGATTACCATGGTGGTGCGCTTGTATTTATGTGAAGAAATGTAAAATATCAACAGAAACCATATTCCTCAACCTGCTTCCAATGGCCACGACTCACTTAACATGCTTCTAAAACCCCCTGTGACGCCTCCAACCAGTGTCACGGACCATCGCCGAGTGAAGCCAATGGTTGTCAAACGGGAATGAACTGTGCTCACCATCTCTTTGAACTATTTGGACGTGGAAGCCGTGTTACTACTCAGCTTTGCTACTTCGTAGTAATTATCGACTCAGTCATCCAGATCAGGCAAAGGTGATGCTCAAAAACAGGGTTAGGGTCCGTCAGAACATCGTCACATTGTCTCAAATCGTTCAGAATTGCCATCATCAATGACAAACAAATCGAGCAGAGTTTGCGAACCAAACGACCGGAACCGATCCACTTCCCACTTCCCGATAACAACCTACATTACACTAGTTACTCTTCAGCTCTCCATCGTCCCGATCGGAACGATCTGACGCAACAATCGTCCAGATCTCCTTCGTCCTCCCACATGCCAACCGCCGATCCCTTCCCACTCCAGTAACTTCGATCGGGCCCGATGCCAAGCCACTCGCCGACCGTCACGTCAGTGCCGGGTTGCCCCAGCTGGCAAGCACGCCGGGAACGGGTATGATTGGCCAATTCCGGTGGAGGGGTCCAGCCGATGATGTCAATGACGGTTCCTCGGGGATCGCTCAAGCCGGCCGAGCCAGCATAGTCCCACGAACTGGATGCGGTATCCGGATGCTGGCGTGGTGTTGGAATGGGATGACGCTGAGGCTTGGGATGAGCAGTGAGGGTTGTTTTTAAGGGGTGAGGGACCGCGATCTGGTTCCTGGATTCTGTGGACTTGTAGTGCTCACAATCTACTTTTACAGACAGTTTTTTAACATTCTTCACACATCACTGCGCCGTTTGTCAGGGGAACACAACCCCGAATAATATCCTACATAGCACCCATCCACTTACGCACCACACAATCCACCCCAAAAATGGCAGCAATCCCAGGATCCTACCCCGACTCCATCCCCCCCACACCCGACGAGACCATGCAACAGCAGCAGCAGCAGCAAGACTACTACGGCCACCGCCAGCGCAACAAGCTTCACAAACCAGGTGACCCGCGCGGACAAGCGTACGGCGACGAGCACATCCCCAACCTTGTTCCCAATCCTGTCTCCAACCCTGCCACACAACCCCGACAACAACAGCCCCCCCTGGCACAAAACCCGGTTCTTACCAGCCGCGGCCCGGGAGATGTTATCGGCGGTGATACCACGGCGTACAGCGGTGATTACCTCAACCAAACCACAGGCCACAGCAGCAGCAACCGCAAAGAAGTTGGTGATACAACACCGACGCAGCAGAGCGAGAATGATCACGCCGGACTCGGTAAGGCTGCGGTGGGTGGTGGTCTTGCGGCAGGTCTTGTTGGAGGGGGTCTAGCTGCTTCGAAGCGGGATGAGCATGGAAATGCTGGTCCCGAGGAGCAGGAGAGTAGTGAGAACAACAACTATCAGCTGTCTGGGACTGAAAGGACGCCTTACTGGGGTAGTTTGCCGTCTAAGTGAGTATTGAGTGTCTTTTAGCTACCATCTCAGGTCTTCCCACAAGATACACCACTGGTGATCATGGAAAACGAGATTGAACATTGCTAACCAACCCAGGGGTGGTGGAGTGTACAACACGGTCGTGGGCCACGGTAGTCAGGACGATGAGGCCCGTCGCCAAGGACCGCCAACGGAAGGCGTGTCCGGTGTGTCGGACGTGTCGGACGTCACGGACCATGCCCAACGAGGTGCTGTGACTGCTCCGGGCACAACAGGAGAGCGGAAGAGCCATTGGCACACGGGCGCGGGTGTAGCTGGAGCGGCCGGCCTTGCGGGTGCTGGAGGGGCGGCTGCGCTCTCTGGGATTCCGGAGAAGCAGCAGCAGAAGCAGACTGCTCATGCTGCTAATGCTGATCCGCAGGTTGGCCAGCACACCGGCCAACGTACCGTGCAGCATACCCAAGATCCCCGGACCGGTACCTCGCCAGCGGCCCCCGGGTTCCTACCCGAAACGGCTGCCGGCGATGACGCTCGTCTTGCCGCGGCTGCGTCACGCGGGACCGGAACCCATCCCAGTTTAAATGCCAACCCAGAAGCGGAGAAGCCAACCCACCGAGCATTCCCCCTTTCCAGGACGGGCAACACCACTGCTACCGAGGAGCGACACCAAACGGAGCAGCGCGAATCGTCCCCGTCCAAGTACGGCACCGCAGCCGCCGGTGCAGCCGGTCTTGCAGCGGGCGCGGCAACGGCCAAGTACGTCGGCAAGCGTCGCAGTGGGAGCACCGCGGCTGTTGACCGAGAGCGGAACGAAGCAGCTGTGGACTCCTCCCCACAGCGGTCTTCCCCGCCCGTGGAAAAGACCTCCAGCCACGAGGAAGAAGGGTCATCGCCTAAGGGCGATAAGAAACACCGTATTTTGGGCCTCTTCCACCGCCGCAAGGAGTCTAAGAACTACAAAGATCACCACCATGAGAAGGATGATGCTCACTCTAGCGACCACGCCGAGCCCGCAAAGCAGCAGCAGCAGCCTGAAACTACCGGTATCAACACCACCCCCAACCGTCTCCGCAAACCCTCCAGCGCTGAGCGCAGAAGGTCGCCGGATTACCGCGATGAGCAGCAGCAGGCTACCAACAACAGCCACAACAAGGAGAAGTCCGCGGCCGGGGCCGCTGCTGCCGCTGGTGCCGGTGCAGGCGCGTATGGGTTGTGGAATCACCACCGGAACCAGAAGAGCGTCGGTGAGAAGCAACAGGGTGAGGACATCACCACGGGCGCTGGCAACGGCAGCGGTAACGGCAACAACAACACGAGCCGTGCTCACCAGGGCCTGGCGTCTGCTGCGACGGTCACGGGTGTTGCTGGCCCGGCTGGGGACGCTGGTCATCGTGTTGAGAAGGTCCCGGCGCCGTTGGAGCATTCGAGAGGAGTGCCTATGTCGGAATCTGTTGTGCCACAATCTAGTGTTGATCGCGGATCGGCCGGGTACTCAGGGGTCAGGGGTGCTGGTGTGAACGAGCCGAGTGGCTACAACAACACTCATAAATCTGGTGCCCCCATCGACGATCGTCAAGAGACAGCCCGTGGGATCGACCAGAACGCGCAGACCTCGAGCAACTCGGGCGGACATGGGTACGGGAAGTACGGTGCCATTGCTGCGGGAACGGCTGCTGCTGCTGCTGTTCCTGCTGCGTACGAAGCCACCAAGAAGCGGGATGTGTCGAACCCTTCCCACCTGGCAGACAACACCCGGCAAACCGCCAACAACACCAGCAATGCCGCGCACACTCCCGGTAACTACAACACGCCGGCCACCGGCGTTCCCTCGGGCGTTAAGCCCGACCGGTCGGCTGGTGAGTCTGGGCTCTCGTCTGCCCATAATCAGGCCCATGGTGGCGTCACCATTCGGGACATCACCTCTGCGAGACAAGAAGCGCCCACGCCAGAATACAACGTCCTCCCCTCGGGCACTGCTTCGGGCGTCAAAGTCAAGCCGCACTCGCCACACCACAGCCAGACCGCCGATGAGTCATCGGGTACCGCTTCTGGCGATGTTGATCGGTCAACCGCTACCCGCTCTGGACCCGGACAGACCGAGACCCGGTCTCAGCAAGAGCCTCAGGGACACAGCCAGGGGCATGGTAAGCAATACGCTGCGATGGGGCTAGGCGCTGCTGCTGTGCCCGCTGCGGCATATGCTGCGTCGTCTTCGCTAGGCGGTCATCAAGATCGTGAGGGTCAGGGCCAGACCCAGGCTCAGAATCAGGGTGGCCAGGGGCATGGATACGACCAGTACGGCCATTCTCAGCACTTCCAGCAGTCCCACCAGCAGCAGCCGAGTCAAGTCCATCAGCAGACTCAGCGCCTGCAACAACAGCCCCAACAACAACCACCCTTCCAACCCCAATTCCAGCACCAGCAGCAGTCTTACGCCCAGCCTCAATCCCAATCCCAAATCCCGCCCCAGCCCCAGCAACAAACCACCCGCAACCCCGCCCTCGCAGCCGCTACAACCTCCTGGACCTCCAACGCAGGCAAGAGCTCCGGCGTGCCTGATTACGACCGGTCTGTCCCACAAAACACCAAGGCGTCGACAGCCGCAGGTCTCGTGCAGCAGCAGCAGGCTCATCAGGGATACCGAGTGTCCCAGCAGGACCAGCATTTTACAACGTGTCAGCATTGTGGGGGGGAGAATGATATTAGTGAGCATGTGCAGCGCCTTTTGGGGGGGAGGGTTTAAATGGGATTTCGGCCAGGAGCCCCAGAAGAGGACGCTACAAAAGGGGGGAAGAAAATGGATGAGTGGAGGATTTTGATGTTGGCTTTCACTGGTAACTAACGTGTAAGATTATGATGGCGATGATGATGATCTGTAGCGAGAGTTATGTCTTTCTTAGCTCTGTTTAGCTTTTCCTATGTTTTCGAACACGAGACGATTTGCTTACGTTTAACACCCTGATCTTAACTCGTGATCAAACGTCAGCCAAATATCCCTGTTAACTTCGCCTTTACTCTGTATCGAAAGCACTGCCCACCAATCCAGTCTGGAACCCCTTTTTGCATCAGACCGGTCGTTTTGAGGAGGGTGCTGCCCCCCAAGTCCTACGGCAAGTCTAGCCGTCACTCGGGGCGCATAGACTTGCTTGATATGGGCAAAGAAATACAGATATCCCACGGGAATTAAGCCGGATATCGAAAGGTGAATACGTAGAAACCCTCCAGTTCCCCGAAAAAGCCGATAGATCAGCCCGGAACCAAATCCGAGACGCGCCAGGCCACGCGGCCCGTTCCTGAAGTCGGAGGATTCACCAGTCAGAGTCAGGGCTGGGGAGTGTAGGTATCGCAGTTGCGCCTTCCGTCAAACTCTTCCGCTGCAACCCCAGCGGAAGGTGCAACCACCTCATTCGAAGCGCTCAACGCCCACTGCAACACTGCAATGATATGTCCCATTCCGTATAAACATCGGCAGTTTTACCGCCGTTAACCCGCGGGCTATAACCCGTCTTCACATCAAGAGTCCGAGCGCAGTCAACAAAATATCACCCGATTAACAGTCACAGCAACCCCAATATCACAGCAAATGGACAGCAAAATGAACAGCAAAATAACATCAAAATAACCATGAATTCCAACGCTAGAACACCCGCTAAAATACCCAAAAGATTATTCCAAACGCCTCCGCTATCAAGATGCCCGCTAAAAGTCCAAGCACTCTAAAGCCCAAACAGCCATCACAATAATAATTATCAAACAAACACCCCATTCTCCCATCTCACTACCCAACTAATACCCATGCCCCGCATACTGCCCCTCTCCCTGCAGGGGTACATACTCCTGTCCCTGCCCCTGCGCATACCCCCCATACCCAGCACCACCACCCTGCGACCCCTGCGAAGCAGACCGCCCATGGTGCTGCTGTTGCTGGCGTTGCTGTTGCCGCTGTTCCCGCGCGTAGTATGTCTGTTGTGCCTGGGGCTGAGCCGGAAGCGGGGGGGAGTTGGATGGGGAGATGAAGGTTGGTGGGGACGCGGCTGGTGGAGGGGGTGCGTCGTAGAAACGGGCGGGTGCGTAGGTTGGTGGGGAGGGGACGATGGAGGCTGGGTTTTGTGGGGGCGCGTTGGGGTTGGTGAGGTTGGTGTTGGAGGCACCCCAGGTGGCCAGGGGGTTGTAGTGGGTGGTTGGGATGGGCGGGACGGGAGGTGGGGAGGATGTGCTGTCGTGGTGCTGGTGATGGTGGTGTGGGTGGTGGTGTGGGGGGCTGGAGCTGGTGAGGGGTTCGGCAGAGACGAGGAGGCTTTGCTTGTCGTTGGCGGCCCCGTGCTCGCCGCTGTCGTCGTGGTCGTCGTCGTGGCCGTGGCCGTGGCCCGGGTCCGCCCCGATCAGGGGGTCGCCAGAGCGGATGTTGCGGCGGTTGGCGAACCAGGCACCGACCCGGTCGCTGAAGATGATGATGTAGAGCAGGGCGACGCTGAAGGGGAGGATCGCGGGGGTGGCCATGATGCCGTACATCAAGTCTTTGGTGGCGGACAGCGAGAGTAGCACGCCGGCTATGATGATGACAAAGGCGCGGACGAAAAAGGTGACGTAGTCATAGGCGTCGAGTTTCGTGGTGCGGATGAGGATCATGACGACGAGGAAGCACGCGCTGAGAAGCATGAAGGCGGCCCAGAAGTAGCGGTAGATAAGCTTCCACGACTCGACCATGGAGAGGATGACGTCTTCCTGGAGCGGGATCTTCATGCCGAAGGCGCTGTACATGGCCGCGACAAGGTGGCGGATGAGGTCCTGCAGCGCATCGGGAAGGTCCATCGTTGTAGTGCCCGTTAAGCCAGGCCGGCAGATGCCCGAGGTCTCTTCGATGCGTGCGATGTCGTCGGTGATGGTGCCCACGAAAGAGAGACTGTCAGATTTTTTGTCCAAGTGCAATGGCTCGATAAGCTCGTTAAGCTTTTCAGCTAACTTCTCGCCATCCAGGTGCTCGCTGAGGCAGTACTTGACCACCGACGACTCAAGCTTGAGTGTCTTGGACGCGATGGACCGGGCCAAGGCAATCTGCTGAGCGCCCTCGGCCAGACCCACGATGGCGAGGTGAATTGGGAAGTGTAGGCAGGACCAGATCTGCTGCCGGATTGTGCCGAAATGCCCATGCGGGTGGTTGTCAAAGTAAATCGTCCACGTTGCAACCTGCGCGTCCATGTCAGTATGAGGTTGTGTTTGGTGGGCTAACATCAGGGGTAGTAGTAAAATCAGGGGGCAAAAACTCACCAACAACAGCACAATACACAAAGTCAGTCCGCAACCCTCGGGATCCAGACCCGTCTTCCCCATGAGCCGAGACACCGTCTTGGTCACACCGATAGCGCCCTCGCCGATGACAATCAGCGTCAGCAGCCCCATGCGTTCCACCAAATGCGTCCTTTTGAAACTCAACATCCGCCAGGAACAGGACACAGCAATCGTGGCGATCGTCTCGAGCGCCATCACAACCCACCACACGCTATAAATCCCGTTGGCCTCGTCCACCGGCTTGCTATCAGGGAATGCCCCAATCAGGCCACCGTACGCCGCCGTTGCCAGCACATAGGTGAGCACGTTAAGCGACAGCGGGATATACAGATCGGCCCGGCCGGCTCTCGCGACGAAAAACAGCAATACCGAGTACTGGATGCTGAACAGCACCCGACTCGTCACCAGCGTGTAGCACAGGATCCGGAAGTTGTTGTTGTTTCCTTGCGGTGTGCCCGGCGCAAACCCAGACCCGACCAAGGCAAAGCCCACAAACACCACCATCATGATGGTTTTGCACACCCGGCTGTAGATGCTGTCGTTCTCGAACCGCACATCATGCAGCACCGTGTGGAACCAGCTGACCCAGATGATAGCGAAGAAACCGATGTACGCGAACAGCGTGGAATGATTGTTGATGTAGTGGTAGGCCGTGAACGTCGCGAGGTTGGCGACGAAGAAGAGGTCGAAGAACAGCTCGAGCGTGCTGGCTTCGTGGCGTGGGGCGAATACGAGCTGCTTCTTGTCGACGCCTTGCAGCGGGTTTTGGATCCATGGCACGATGCTGTGGATGCGGCGTTTGTGTCGTGATGCCAGGCTAAACGCGTGGTATGTTAGTCAACTCACTGTTGCATTCTTCTTCAAAGTAAACAAACTGTTGTGAGCGAGGTTCGACTTACACAGTCTTCTGCCGCTGAAACGCCGGCATGCGCATCGTCCGAGATCTCTCAAAGGGAGCCATGTTGGGCAACTGCCACTCCTCTTTGGACACACGATAGTCGTCGAGGGAGGAACTGAAGTTGAGGGGGGACCAGTCGATCTTCTACCTCAAGAGATGCCCAGCTTGGCGCGCTGACAAACTGAGAAGGGAGGGACGGCTTCCAAGATCCGTTCGACTTGGCGAAAGCTTCTTTTTCAACTCCTTCCCACTCCCCGGGCTCGTTACGGGTCTAGACTGGCTGCCTGCTTTGCCCCGGGCACCAACCTGCAACGCCCAAACCAATGATCATGGAACATATTTTCGGCTACGAGCGTGCGAAGGAGCGAGGATAGACATCTCACCTCAGCCACGACGTCGGCATTGGACGAGACGGGGTTGCTTGCTTGGGGGTCCCACTCGGCCACGTTCCCGAATCCTTTGGCCGGGGAGTCAAGGTGCTTGTTGACTGTGCCTGAAGCCTGCCTGCTTGCGCAGGGTTCCGGTCGAAAATCATCCCCCAAAACAAACCCGCTCGTCTTCTCGTTTGCACCCCCAAAGCGGCTCTCTTCCCACGCTCAGCCCATTTTCTGGCTGGCCCGCCGCGGAAAACCCCTCCCGAATCTGGTAGGTGGCCAGGAAGCGGGAACCCAAAAATTCGTCAGCGCTAGAGCGGCCGCGGCGGGGATCATTGGCCCACAACTTCAGGGCTGTGTTTACCAAAAAATATGCAGCACAACATGCCAAGCCCCTTCCACCCAAAGTCCCCCAACATCAGTCGATCATGAAAAAGACGCCCTCGCGGATTGGGCACAAAACGGGCCAGCCAAAAAACCCCGCTCGTACCTTGGTGTATGCGCTGGCAGTCTTGCAGGAAGACAGAAAAGGGAATCAAGAGTCCTCACTCCTCCCTTTCGTGCTGCCCAGTCGGGCCTCTTCGCCCCTCGTGAGCGTCTGTCTGTATCGGTGTGTGACGGTGTGATGTGAAACATCCCGAGACCATTCGCGCGCCGGGCGTAACTCGAGATCTCGGAGCCAAGCCTCAATGCTGAGCTGAGGACATCTTTTCTTGTGCGTTTCCCACTCGTATTGTCATTCTCATCGCTCGCTCGGGTTTAATCGGTTTCTCAATCGTTCTTGGTGTCGGGGCGGCCGTTGGGTCTTAGGGCCATGCCGATCAATGCTTGGCCAACGAGGGGATCATGATGGTGAACCATCGGATGTGCTTGGGCGGTGAGGTGGGACGAGAGTTCGCGTGTGGACCTGATCCAGAAATAGCTACCTCTGCGATTTTTTTCTCCGAGACGGAAATGAGCTGGAGAGATGAAACATCTCGTCCCTTTTTCTTTTCAGCCCCAAACAGACGCCATGAGCCGACTAGCGGCACGAACGCAGCTTCTCAAGTTTCGTGTTCCAGCTCGTCGGGATGTAACGAAGAGGTCGAATTAGCCTTCGAATGTTGGGACCGTTTTTGGAATGCAAAGTGGCTGTGCCGGCGCTGCAAACCTGCAGGTGCGCACCGTGCGGTCTGCAAATCTATGGGCCCTGGCCGTGGGGTGGGCCGCTAACCGAAAGCAGACCAGCACGCCAGCCTTTCTGGCAATGTCAATGCGACTGTATCAAGGCAACAGAATTAGTTGTTGACGCCGTCAAACTCGTGGCTGAAAGTCCACGCTGTGTCTGGCCATGAACGGGACAGGGCATATCCAGTCGAGCAAGCTGAAGAATTGGTGATTCCCGTTACCAACCGGGTCTGTCTATCGATATTTCCCTGTCACGCGGAACAGAGACGGGTCATCACGCACACAACTTCTGCCCGATTAGTGATATCAACTATTGCACCACCATGGCTGAACCGAATAAGCGGATCTCAAAAATGGAATTTAAGCCGAAGCGAAGACTTTTCAAGGATTACTGCGTATATAACGACCATTCGTGTAAGAAAATGCAAAGTGAGATATCAGTAATACTTCGTAAATAATTAAGTTTCCATAAATTATTTCAGTTAAGTTTCATGTGAACAATATGATGGACTGATCCCAAAAAGTTGTTAAAACAAAACTCTTCACCTTCATCACTAACACAGTTTGTTGATTACAAGTGCCCTTCCAAGTTTCAGACCCTTAGAAAACGGTCTTCAAAATGAGCTGGGCGCTGGCGAAAACTCAAGGTTGGTCAACTCTGTAGGAAGTAACGTGAACGATTCATCCGTCATGTCCCTCTCAAAACTAAGAGAGCTTTGTAAATACAGTTTCGGAAATCGATAAATGCTTGATCTGTATGTGAACCAGAGACGAATGTCAATTGAGATACCTGACATCCTGCAGCTATCAATGCGCAGTAATTAAAAGTGAAATTATTGAAACCCATCCCCGTCTTCCTTCCTTCCATTCCGTCCCAACTTCCACCCCGCCCGCCTTTGATAACCAACCCTTCCGGCGCCTGTTTCCAACGACCCCCCCATCCGGCAAATGCGCTGACCTGACGGATGGCGCATTTGGGGGGGGTGCGGGCTGCCCCGAGCATGCCCGCTGTGTCCCGGGCCCGTGAGTTCGACTCCGGGGCCGGGCACCTGGGTAAAACTCACTTGTGGGTTTTCGTAACTGTTCACTGAACCTTCCTTCCTTCGGGAAAGGGGATGTGGGCGGTGAGCTTTTTGGAATGTTGTTTTCTTTATTTTTCTTTTTCTTCTTGAGTCTATTTTTCCCTCGAATCTTGACCGTTGTGTTTTCTGCACTTCAAAATAAATAAATACCTTAAATATGAGGAAGTTACCTAGTTTACTGTTTCTAGATCTTCAACAAATTGGTGGGTAATTATTTCAGGACAAGCACTCATTCTTCATGAGATTGAGAGCGGTACGAAGAGTGGCCTGATTGATAGACCGGAGATGTAGTTATAACCCATTCCGTTTTCGGGACCAAACCACACAACCTACACTGCCAACGACCGACTTGCATGAACCCAACGGCTAAATCGCTTGCATAGGGGTATCTATCTTTGTACTAACTACCGCCCGCCACTCATGGCTCGGGGAGGACCTGGTTGCTCGGAGCGTCCCCTGCCCAACTCCATTCTTCGCTGGGATGTGCGAAGTCGAAGAATTGACCTTGCAGGTTCGTGGCTTCGAACACGCGAACACAAAGGTTGTCGAGCATCCCTGCCCACGTGGTCACATCGCGCCAATCCACTCAGCCCCCACCTCCCTTCCTCCTGTCTTGCTGGTCGCGTTGGTATTTTACCAAGTACGACGAGCATCAGTTGGCGAATATCCTCACATTGAGGTCGACACTCCCCGTTGCAAGAACACACCGGATTTGCGCATCTGTAACAGCCGCTGCTGCTGCCTTGCTAGCTGCCCCATTGGACGCCCCTCCCTCGCCATTTGTCGGTGGAACCTCCTTAGCCACCGAAGGGGCCCATCGGATACACTGCACAAAGTGACCGTGGGCGTCGGATATCGTCTTGACACATCTCCCTTCCTGTGCTAGGTCCCAACACCGTAGTGTGTAGTCGTCTGCAACGGAGAGTAGATACTTGCCGCCGGGGTGGAACACGAGGCCGCGGACCCAGTTGTCGTGCCCTACAAGTACCTTGATGCATGTGCCCCGAGCATCCCATAGACGGATGGTCTTGTCTCGCGAACCAGTGGCCATGAATTCGACGGGACTCGTCGGCGGCGGCTTCTTAGCACCGGCGATAGCCGCTAGATGGGGATATGCGGTGGCGGGCGCGATGGTGCAACAGAGTACCACGTGCTCGTGACCGATCAGTGTTGTTTTTGGGTCGGGGTTTGCGGCTGATATATCCCATAACCGGCCGCTATAATCATCACTTGTGGAGAGGATAAACTTCCCATCGATCGAGGGGCACACGTCACGGACCCATTCCGCATGCCCCCTTAGCGTCTTGACGCAGTACCCTGTGCTCACATCCCATATCCTCAGTGTCTTGTCCCGGCTCGCGCTGACCAATAGATTCCCAGTGCCGCCCGCGACACCCGAGGGGATGAATCGTACAGCGCTGACGCTGTGGTCGTGACCTGGTAGCGTCCGAATGTTTTTGTACTCGTCTGCTGGGTCCCACAATTTGATCGTCAGATCCGAACTGCACGACGCGAGCAAGGTGTTCCCCCGCGGCCCTCCGAAGTCAACGCTGAGTACTGGTTTGGTGTGGCCTTTAATGGTCCGTTCAAGCTCCCCGAGTTCCCAGTCCCAGATTTTGATTGTTTGGTCTTCGGATCCAGAGGCGAGTGACGAGAAAACGGGATGAAACGCGACGCATGTGATGGGGTTGCGGTGCGATTGGAGGGTGTGCCTTGCAGGTGACTTTGGTAACCAGTTGACTGGATCCTTATTTTGCCGTGATGTCGGCGTCGCGTTATCGAGTTCGGATTGTAGGGCGAAGTTGCGCGATTCGAGGTCCATAATCTACGAAGAGAGTCAGTCAGGTACCGTACCTCCACGAAACACCGTGAGAAAGTAGGCAAGAAGAAGTAATGCCCATGTTGGAAGGGTGCTGAGGCTTACCTTCTTCTGAAGTCGAACTACACTCGTCCACTTCTTTTCCAGTAGGCCTTCATATTTCTTTGCCGTCCCCGCGTCGAAAACATCTTCGCCGAGCCCCAATTCCGCCCGTAACGCTGCGGCAGTGCTTGTGAGGTTGTTGGAAGAGAGATATGCTATGAGAGCTCGGTGTCTGCTCGCGCGTTAGTGCCCGCACGCGCAACCCGCTAGTAGATCGTCATGCATAGCCGGCAGTCGGATGCACTACCTACAGCTCCTCAGCCTGCCTGGGGGTCAATATCTGGCTCATTCTGGTGCGCAGTGAGCCGTTTGCAACGCCTTGTTGGCGGGGTGCGAGACAACTGCTGCAAGCTAGAATGCTAGGGTGATCGAATCGGCGGTCACGGAGCGGTAGTCGATCGCTTCGTCGCTACGAGATCAGGGGTTGCTGGGAACGGATGTGACAGTTATCGAACCACGAGCGCATCGCCGTAGGGCATGCCGCTCGCCCGTTGTACTCAGGAACGGCTCGATGAAGTTGTCGAATGCGTTGTTTGTCGGGCGTTCGACGGATCGGTCTTCAGCGGATGAGGCACCAAGGGTAGATCGGGTGGATCTTGAAGTTCGACAGCAACAAAGGTCGCGTCTTGTCGTCAAAATTCGGAATATTCGCGGCCGAGAAGATTCTAGAATGCGAACCTGAAAAGGGAGTTGTGATGTTGGGAAGCTTCGGCTTGGCCTTCTCGTCTATCCGAACCGCTTTTCGAACTTGGAGCAACAATGGCGGGGCAAATGAGACTTTGAAACCCTGGGGATATTTTGGATGGCACTTGTTGTCGGTGCCAAGGTTTCGCTGGCCGCAGATTAAGAGCTGTCAATCCGCGAGAAGGAGCTGTTGACAGCTGGCACTACAACGCTGCCAGCACGCGGGGGCCAATAACGAAGTGACGTCGCACCCACTGGGGAACAGCAGCCGGGGTTTCTCCGGCAATCGGTCCCAACCCGGCACATGTCAACAAAGCCCAGCAGCCAAATCAGGCTTCGCGCCCCGCCGTCTTGCAGCGAACACCAGCGCAGGAGCCACACAAACAACGCAGGTGTCGCAGACAAGTAAATATTGATCGCTGAAGAGAGACCTTGCGCTTTTTCCTTAGGGGCTTTTCAATACCCAACTCCGGCTCTTACTCATAAGCTTAGAAGGAGACATCTTCTTTTCGGTACGTGGCTTTAACATCCAGCTTGCAGCGACAAACCAGGCCCCCGCCAAACAAAAACCAGGTCGCCCCGGACAAGGCGCCGGTTGTTCCTTGCACCCACCGCCAAACAAGAAACCTCAAGCCACAGTGAGCCCCAGACTGACAACAAATCGCAGCACATCCACAACACCAGCCCCGAAACACGCAGGCCACTCGCGCATAGCACAACCCGCCTTTTCACCAATCCGCGGAGCACAAAGAATCTGTGCAGACCGCCGAACCACTGGGTGCATCTGCTCGCTCGTTTGTACGTACCAAGGTAGGTTCGTCCCACTTCACGACCCCTACTCCCACAAGATAGGGGTATGGACCATTGGATTACTTTTTGCCGCGAGCTACGGTGCACACACATGCCAGCGAAGCAATAGATATGACCAAGCACAGCCCTTTCTCTTGGATACTAACCAAAAACACCGTTTCTCCAGGGCGGAAACCGGAGGGCTCTGACAGCGCCAACCCCGCCAATCCCCAACAGCGACATCCTGCCGAGCGGGAACGACCAAGATCGAGCCTATTTCGTACAATCCTTAGATATAGCTTCAAGATGGCGGAAGAAGAAGATTTTAGCTCCCTGCCTTTGACAGACCGCTGGACCCACAAGGTAGGCGTCGTCGTGGACATTCGGTGTGGCCTACTCGGCACTCGCTGACATCTTGCTTTTTTGGTTTGGATTAGGTGTGGAAAGTCCGGAAGCAGGCATACGAAGAAGCGGCGCAATTATTCGAGAAGACCCCCGACGAATATGACCCAGTATTCCGACCGTTTACCCAAGATCCAGGATTGTGGAAATCGGCTGCAGGCGACTCCAACGTGGCAGCACAGCAGGAAGGTCTGGCGGCGCTGTGCGCGTTCCTGAAATTTGGTGGCCGCGATGGCGCACTACGAGCTCGACAACAAGCAGTCACGCCGATCGCCGAGAAATGCCTATCCTCCACCCGTGCGGCCATCAAGACCTCCGCTGTCGAAGCATTACTGCTCTTCATCGAAGTCGACGTTCCCGGACCCGTCATCGAAGAAATCCTCCCGGTTCTCTCGAGCAAGCAGCCGAAGGTTATCGCCGCAGCTCTCGCCTCCCTAACTCAGATCTACCACAACTATGGCTGCAAGACTGCCGACCCGAAGCCAGTGCTCAAGTTCCTGCCCAAGGTGTTCGGGCATGCCGATAAGAATGTTCGCGCCGAAGCAACAAACCTCGCCGTCGAGTTCTACCGGTGGCTTCGCGACGCCATGAAGCCCGTGTTTTGGAATGATCTGAAGCCTACACAACAGACGGACTTGGAGGCACAATTTGAGAAAGTTAAGGCGGACGGCGCACCGAAACAGGAACGGCTTTTGCGGTCACAACAAGCCGAGAAGGAGCGCGCGCCCGCTGGCGGAGGGGAAGAGGAGTACGAGGAGGACGGCGGCGAGGCTGAGGACGCTGGTGAAGCGGACGCCTTCGATTTGGCCGAGCCGCAAGACGTTGTTGGAAAAGTGCCCAAGGATTTCTTCGACAACCTGGCGTCCTCGAAGTGGAAGGAGAGGAAGGAGGCATTGGAGGCCCTGTATGCCGTCGTCAACGTGCCAAGGATCAAGGACGGGGACTTTCACGAAATCAACCGCTGCCTTGCCAAGTGCATGAAAGACGCCAACATTGCTGTCGTCACACAAGCCGCTCAATGCATCGAGCTTTTAGCCAAGGGTCTTCGGAAGGGCTACGCCAAATACCGCGCCACTGTAATGCAGCCCATCATGGAGAGGTTAAAGGAGAAGAAGGCAACTGTCGCGGACGCCCTTGGGGCGGCCCTCGATGCCGTGTTCCTGTCAACTGACCTTACCGAGTGCCTCGAAGACATCACTACATACCTTGTCCACAAGAACCCGCAGGTTAAGGAGGGGACGATGAAGTTTCTGGTTCGGTGTTTGAGGACAACTCGGGATGTCCCCGGAAAACAAGAGATTGCTACCATTGTCGGATGCGCCAAGAAACTGCTTTCTGAATCTAGTGAAGGTCTCCGTGCTGGTGGTGCCGAGATTCTGGGCACGGTGATGAAGATTATCGGCGAGCGAGCTATGAACCCTCATCTAGAGGGCCTCGACGACATTCGAAAGACGAAAGTCAAGGAGTTCTACGAGACGGCGGAAGTCAAGGCTAAGGACAAGCCAAAGCCGCCACCTCCGGCTGCACGAGCGCCGCCAGCTGCTGCGAAGAAGGCTCCTGGTGGTGCTAAGAAGCCGGCGCTTGGCGCGAAGAAACCTCCACCAGCTGCTGCAGCCCCTGCCGAGGCACCATCGGCCCCTGCCCCTCGCGCGGGTCCTGGAAGTAAACTTGGCATGCCCAAGCCGGGCGGCCTGGGTGCTCTGAAGGCCCCCCAGAAACGTTCACTAGCCGCACCCGGTGGTGCTTCTCCCAGACGGCCTGCCCCAGCCCAGTCGCCGCCTCCAGTGGAAGAGGAAGAGTTGCCGGCGTCCCCGCCTCCAGCAAAACCAGCACCACGCATGGGCCTTGGCCGCGGTGGTCTCGCCGGTCGTTCCCTAGCGAAGCCTGCAGCGCCCGCCATGCCCGTTGCTCCACCATCCCCAACACCCGCATCGGGCCTGACGGCCATCGAGCGTGCCGAACTTGAGGAACTCCGAGATGCGAACGAACGGCTGCTCAAGGCCCTCGACGACGCGAGACACGACCGATCTAAGTTGATGTCGGAGATCCAGGAGCTGAAGAACCAGAATGCGGGCCTTATCGAGGACCACACCAGGGATGTGCTTTCCATTAAGGCCAAGGAGACGCAATTGGTTAGGGCGCGCAGCGATGCCGATGCCGCGGAACAAACCAACGACCGGCTCCGGCGCGAGCTGGACCGCTTGAAGCGTGCCTTGAGTAAGGCCGAGGCGCTCAGCGGGCCAGGTGGGCCTGGCAGCCCCAGCTCCCCCGGCGGACTTGGCTTCCGGACTATGAGCCCGACGCAGGACGAGTTTTACCGGGATCAGTCCGCGGGCAGGCATCGGATGAGCATTGTTAGCACGCTCAGTGAGGAGAAAGAGAATGGTGAGGGCTTGCCACACCCTTTGAGCAAGTATACCGGGAGCAATGCGAGCAGTGGGCGTGCGAGCCCAGCAAGAGGGTTCCGCCGCGACGTCAGCATGGAAGAGAAGGAACCAAGGGCCGCCGAGGCTCCTCCGGCGTACAGTGAGCGGGCCGGAAGTAGGACGGGTAGTAGGACGAGTGGGAGGGAGACACCCTCTGGTGGGGGTAATGGTGCCACGTCTGGGATGGAGAGCTGGAAGAGGGCGGCCGAGGTCACGAGCCAACTCAAGGCACGGATCGAGCAGATGAAGGTGAGAAGATCCTCTCACGCAACTGCCGAGTAGATGGGTTTCGTTGCTAACTTTTACAAACAGGCAAAGCAAGCTAGCAGGCCGCAGTAGAATGGTCGCGCTGTTGGTAACAAGGGTCCGATTATCCCCGAGAGGGCCTCATCAGCCTCGATGAAACCGCCTCCCCCACCTTCTACTTGACTGTCCCGGGTTGTCTTTTTTCTCAGGGGAAAGAGATACAAGGAAAAGGTTTCTTAAACTTCGAACCGGATTTTGGGTTCTTCGCATGATGGAACGGGTGGTGGTGCATTTTTCTCCAGGCGTTGGTTCGGGATGAGAAATAAACCATACCCCTTCCCGGGCCGCCCTTTCGGTTTTGCTCGTTGTAGTAATGCATTTTAGGGTTATTGTGGCCTGTCTTCGGTATTGTAGTTCTCAAGGCAGGTGCGGACTGGTTATGATAGCTGGGGTTGCTTAGTATCTTGTGGGAATAATTCGTGTTTTACTACTGTTAATCCTGCCATTCCGTTGCTGTTGCTGAGCTAAGTCGAGCATTAGTGTTATGGTTGCTTCATGGGTAAAGCATGTCTGTCTGACAGAGGGGTCTCCATTAGAGGCTCATAGGACTCATTAGCGGTCTTGATCCACAACAATGAGCTAAGCGCGGTTAGTTCAGTGGTTAGAATTCTCGCTTCCCATCTTCTCTTGGAATAGCGAGTGACCCGGGTTCGAATCCCGGATTGCGCACACCTTTTTTCTTGCTTTTCTCCAATTCTACGCTACATACTTCCCCTTTCTTTTGAACTTCCTCCGTCCTGTCAAAGAAATATTACTATTCATATCTATCGTGAATTCCGAAAGGTACGAAACGGAACGCGTGGTAGCGACTGCAACAACTGCCCCAGGGCCTCGAAGTAATCAACGCTGCGGGGGTGTCACTGGCACAGCCCCCTTTATTCGCTCAACTCATCGCGTCTCCGGTGCCTTCGTCTGATCGTTCGGCGTAGCCGGGTACCAATCCCCACCATACGTCCCATTCAACGACACCGCCCCGACCACGTCCCCAGACTCCAATCTCATATATGTCTCAACTTCCACATCCTCTCCTGCGCCCCCAAGCGACACGACGACTTGTCGCGCGCCTCGGATCCAATTCCCGTACCCCCCATACCCGCTATGTTGCCCAAAGCAGAGATTGATCCCATTATTCTTCTGCGTCTTCTTTTCCTGTCCTTCGCCCTGCCCGGGACTTGTTCCAGCGTTCTCCCCCTTCCATGGCGCGCACCACGTATTTCCGTGATCATGCCCAAAGAACAAGGCCTTCACTCCGGGCGTTGTCGAGATGGCATTCCAAAACGGTTTGTCCTGCCCTCCGTACACACAGCCATCCCCTGCCGTTCCGTTGGCACACCACCCTTGTGCTTGGGTGGCGACGGGCACGTCGTCGTTGATTCCCGGGTGGTGATGTGCTTCCCAGTTTGGGTCGCTTTGGGATGCGCGTTGTTCCTGCAGTGTTAGAGCTGGGTATGGGGGGATGTGGACGAACGCGAGAGAGGGAATGGGCTTGTTGTTGGGGCTGTGGCGGGTGAAGAGGGTGTTGATGTGGATGAACCAGTCCGCTACGAGCGGGTCAACCCAGTTGGGGAGAGGGGTGAGTTTGGTTGGGTCAGGCGTGGGTTGGTAGCGGAAGCCGCCGCGGCTGTCGAAAAACCAGAGAAGCAGCGCGGGGGTGCATCCGTGATGCTTGTGGTTCAAGGGGTCGAACGGGAGATTCGTTGCCGAACAATCGGGGCCGTAAACGGGGAGATAGTAGTTGGACACCCCAACATCTAGTTCATCAGGGAAGGTCTGTTGCGTCCGAGTTCCAGGCCAACGGCGCTCGCGCGCGAGAATGTGGGAGCCGGATATGTTAGCATGGTTGTCATGGTTGCCGTATGTCGATGCCCAAGTAAGGCCATGGTGAACAAGCGGCTGGACAATCTTATCAATGTAGACGGTGCTGTTCTCATGGAAGGAATTGTCGCCAGTTATGAGATCGCCGTTCAGCACCGCCAGGTCGATGTTGGGCTCGGAGTCAAGGATGCTGTTGATGACCTTCACGCTTTGGACATCTTGCCGTGGACCCCAGTCTTCCCAGGCATCTAATATGGGGCGTGCCATGTTAGTCAGTTTAGGGGGGCGCATCAGGAATTGTGACTTGATTATTAGACGTACTTTCGCCAAAATGCAGATCCTCAAAGATGGAGAGGTGGAACGTTCCGGACGGGCCGAACTTAAGAGGGGGTAGGGCGTTGGGTTGGTGAGGCCATGGTAGGCGTGCTTGACCTTGGTGGGCACTGGCAGATGAGGTAGTAAAGGGGAGGTTGAGAAAAGCCAGCGTCGTTGACACCCAGGTATGAACCCGGGAACGATGGCGTTTGAAATCCATCGCAAATTTCTCGAACTAGCCGTTTCTTGTCGCCTCGACGCGTTCTACAGTTCTACTTGACTTGCGGCATTCCGTTGTTAAAATTTCCCGGCGCCTCAAGGTTTTTAGCTTGAAAACTTGATGGAGACTTTATTTTTTGGGGGTATATCGTGGGCGAGTTTAGAGCATATGTATGGCCCACTGCAGGGTTGGTTGATTGAGCTTTCCTTCAAACAGGTGCCATGCCGCACGCACGTGGCTAAATACCCCGCGGGAATGGAGCGGTGAAAGCAGAAACAACCGACTACCTAATAAACTCGGTTGAGCTATAATTGATCAGCCGACGTTTCCCGCTCATGCCATAATACCATAATTATTATCACGGTACGGTCACTACGGTTAACGACCTGAAATATCAGTTTACACAGGATCCTGGGCCGCATTGATCTCACCCGAATCATGACGTGTTGAACTCATCTTCTCCATATCTACATAAACGCATCGTTGACTAGTATGTACACGACTCGAGAGTCAAAGGAAACGAATATACAAGAGAAAGCCAGAAATCTAGCGAACCAGCCACACCAATCCCGCCACCACGATTTTATTTAGTACCCGCCAGCCGAGCAGATCGAAGAGGCCTTGCTGGCCTGCGCAGCATAGCGGTCAGGGTAGGCCGAGACCTGGACCTTCTGGCACAGGGTGCCGACAGCCATAGTCTTCCAGCCCGAGATACCGACCATCTTGACGAGGAACTGGTGCGCCGAGCGGGCGGGGTCCATGTCAGCGGCAATGTTGGGGTAGTACATGGCGCGCTGCTGGAAGATGCCGACGCTGTCGTGGTCCGAGCCGATGGCATCGTGGGCGTAGTTGAGGGACGAGGGGACGGCGCGGTTGGCGTAGACCAGGATGTTGGACTAGAAAGGGGAAAAGGTTAGCGCTCTCTCTCTGTCTTCATTTCATTATTTTCCTTCCTGCAAATGGGAGAAGCCTACCTCAACGAGAGCGGTGGCGATGGCAGCCGAGCAGCCGTGATGGCCAACAGCATCCTTCTTGGCCTGGGCAATGATGGCCTTGGCATGGGCGCTCTGTACGCTGTTAAGGCCGGGCAGGTTGCCGCCGGTGCTGCACTTGCCGACGACGTAGCCGGAGGTGCCGGTCTTGACGTAGTAGTCAGCGACGTAGCAGCCGTCCGTGGTCTTGTCCCAGAGGGTGTCGCCGTTGACGCTGGGGCCAGTGGTCTGGCAGCTGAGCTTGATGTCAACGCCCGCCGCGTAGGTTTTGACCAGGGCGTAGCTGGTGCCGGGACCCTTGCGGCAGTTGAGCGCGGCCTTGGTCGGGTAGGCGCTGACCATGGGCGCGATGGCCGCAAGGAGGACGGTGAGGGTGGTGGGGAGCTGCATGGTGGATACCTAGAGTAATAAAGTGGTGATTTTTGGTGAAAAGCTGTGGGATATCTGCTGGTGATGTCGAATGGGAATATCGAGATGGACTCAAGCAGACCCTCGAGGCTTTATACCTTTCACATCGCGGCTATGGTCTTATCGTCTAAAGTCTCCAAACACCGTCTGGTGGTATCTTTAATTTTAGATCCGATCTATCGAGATCTTTCGTCCCTTCCTTACACCTTCCACGACCAATGGGACTCCTCAAGCCCCTTTGCTTTCGCCGCTAACTCTGTCCAACAGTAACGTCAACCCCAGCTTCCCCATTCCGCCCCTTTTTTTCCGACTTCGAGACTGGTCCGGTGTTCGCCAGTGCAGACGGGTGTTACATCGGCCAAGCGGAATAAGCTTTCCTTTCCTCTCGAGAGCCTCGGTGTCGCAATTTGGCCGTGTGGGTGTCAGTGGCTTGAAGCTGTGGCACTGGCGGGGGATTGTTGGTTCAACGAAGGGGACACTGGGGATTGTGGTTCATCCGAGCGCGGGTAAGCAGCAGGGTCCGCAGGGGGAACAGGGGGGTTTATTTTTGACTTGTGGGGACGATCGTCGCCAAGGCGGGCGAGCTGGGGCAGCTGAAGAGGCCCAGCCAACCCCGAGTCTGGACCCAGGCATGTGTTCAGCCCTGAGAAGCTCTCGAACTGGTGTTTTCCCCTTGAATGACGTGCATTAGGTACAGGAACTATTCGAAGGGTTGTTTAGCTCCCTCAGGACCGTCACAAAAAACAAGACGCCGACTCGGAATTACATGCAGCCTGTGGATTTTTAGGAAACTATGAGAATGTTGAGGGCTTCATTCGCTCGTCGGTCTTTAGCGGCAGGAGGGGTTCGCGGCTCGCGCCGAATGGGTTATTAATGAATGGCCTTCCCAATTAGGAAGGCCACTGCTCCCAGTGAGTCGGGAGTGAAGATGGGTTGATTCCATGTCATTGATACAGCACACTCCACGATCCCACTCACACACACACGCGGACTATTTTCACCGGAGATCGACCACCACGTGGGTGTCAGAGCCTCGGAGGTAAGCGCTTGGACCCTGCTCAAAATACCGAACAACCAAGCGGAGGAAACTCTCCATAATAAACCCAGATCGGATGATCCACGGACGAAAATCGGACTAATAAACCCAGATCGGATGATCCACGGACGAAAATCGGACTAATAAACCCAGCAAGCCCGGTGGAAAACAACCCCGAGTCCCTGACGTTTCATCCCCGATAAGCGGGACAACGTGGGAGTAAAAGTAGCAGGTAATAGGTGGCGAAGCAAGTGGTAGTCACAGAGTAAGAGCTCGGGGTATCTCGTCAACAGAAAGAAAGGAGATAAAAAAAGAACAACGCGAGGAATATCGGGGCTCAACTAAATGGCCACCACTCCAACCCCTCATCATGAAATGCAAAGCCTTCGGTCTTTTCAGAGTGACCCCATCATTTCTTGCACAGCGTTCACCAATGCCTTAGGTATAACGCGACACCAACAACTCCAGACTGCCGCTCGGTCGCGAAACTAGAAGGAATGATTTTGACATGCTGTCAACATGTCATGCAACCCAACGTACAGCAGTCAACACTACACTAGTGTACGGTAGGGATACCTCCCCACTCACACAGACGCATGTACCGATGCAGTCTCTCTGCTTCTCCGCATAGAAGAGGAAGAACTTGCGCATACTATGTACATTCATCAAGTGGGTAATACGTCATGCCGAGGTTGATTGAAAGCTCTCGGAGCTCACCGTCCCCTTATCCACCCATCTGCCCGGAAAGATCGGGACATACGACCCATGAGTGAGGTCGCGGAGGAAATGAAGGAGGAGAATGTGGCGCGAGGCTTGACACTAGACCGAAAACATCACAACTAGTCAATGCAAGCAAAACAAAGAGAGAGGGAAGTCAGAGACAACAGCACCCGCGCTGCTCCTTTATTGAGTCTATCTAATATCCCTTCAACCCCCTGCTGAGCCCCGCTCAAGCTCAGCCCAGCTGGTCTATGTTTCTAACCCCTATCCCCCACTCACTCTCCCCCAATCCAAAGGAGGACCCGCCCCTTGATTAACTAATCCCCCATCCCATTCCCATTCGACATCCCAAACAAATGCTTTCCGCTTCCGGATCCCCGAAAAAAAATGACGAAGGGCGAAAGCATTTACCGGATGCCAGTGCCGCCGCAGTAGCGGCAGACCTCCGAGGCGGTACCGGTTCCATTGCAAGGAGTGCACTTCTTAGGCTGGGTGTAGGTAGCCATCTTGGTGCCGTTGCACTTGGAGCAGTTCTGGCCAGTGCGCGGGTTCTTGCCGTTGCGGCACCCGGCGTTGCACATGGCTTGGAAGGTGGTGGTGCCGTTCTGGCCGGTGCCGTTGCAGCGCCCGCAGTGGAGAGTGTCGTAGCCCTTGCCGTGGCAGCCGCCGCAAGCTGTGAGAGGTAGTTAGTATGGGTTGGGGATTGTTTGGTTGGCGGGTGAGGGTTGGAGTGGTGCTACTCACGAGTGGTACGGGGACGGTTCATGGTGAAGGTGGAAAGTTAAAAAAGGTGGTTGGTTTGGTTGGTGGTTGGTGAGTGAGTGAAGATGCTGATGCTTCCGCGCTGCGGTTGCTTAAGATGCTGAAGAGAAGATGCTGAAGTGAAGATGTTGATGAAGTGAATGCTGATGATGAGAGAGAATAGCACCTTGAAGCAGGAGGGTTTGGACACTTTTATATCTGAGCTGCTCCCCTTCTTTCGACGGCTGTCATGACACTTTGCAACGAAAATCTCACAACTAAGGCCCATCACAGGCAGCATCAATCATGCCATCGGCACATCGTACCCAAGGTTTGCCATCGTATCCAGGGCATCTCGTATGTCCAGACGCGCGCCGTGAGTGTCGACCAGGCCATCACCAGTCTGAATGACGGGTGCCTCACAAGGGGACCCCTATCGCCCCTGCTGTCCCGTCGTACGGCCCAGACTATCGGTAATCGTATGTTCGTTCACACGGCCTTACCCCAGGTTACTAGCATCGAACAATGGCGTCGACCCAGCCAAGGGGTCGATCTATGCCGTAAACTTAGTCATTTGCCGCACATCAGGTGTGTTAATAACACTAAAGGCGGCCTTGCAGTTTGCTTACGTGTACTTGCCCGTCGACCGTTTGCGCGCTAGAACACCGTCCATCTGGACTTTGGCTTTGCCCCAGCCAGTCGAATACCAGCTCTCGTACGAACTTCCCTGTAAGGGTCAAAGCTAAGTTCTATCAACTCGGTGGGCGATCTTTGCCGTAACCTTGTTTCCAACCCTTCTTGCGGCAAGAACACACACGACCCCAGACCACGCCACTGGGACTTTTCTCAAACAAAAGGGCGGTCGGGGAAGGCACGGAGATTACCCTCAATGTGGTATTTCATGTCAGCTAAGCTAGATTGGTGGCCGGGGACGCCAACCCTTGGACCGTTAAGCCCTTGAAGGTTGATCTCGTCGTATCGCAGCTCGTAGACTCCACACTTTTGATCTTAGGAGAATCACTAACTTGGGAACATTCCCAGCTGGAAAGATTGGGCTGAAGCTTGCTCGTAAAATCTAACTTGAAGGGCGATGATCATGATGCTAGTATGGTAGGCATCCATACCTACCTAATTACGGTGATTTGTGATCATGAATTCATGGGTGGTGCGCAAGCGTAACGGAAAAGATCTCCGCACGGACAGGGCGGCTAGGAAAGGCAACAACCTCATGATAAATTTAGGCGTGTGGAATTACTTCGTACAATTCGGGATTGTGTTTGAGAACGTGGGCGGGCCATGATACGTCTTACTCACGGCTGACGGGGTGGAACACTGCAAATGATATGTTGATGCTGATATTTTTGGGACTTTCACACCAAACTCAACCCAAATGGAAGAAAAACACGTGGTCTGTTTGGGACTATTCAGTAGTGCAAGAGAACCGGTCATGTATGAGACAGAGGCGCCAGCGTGGAATCAACATGGACCACGGAGTTTACCTTGGCGATGAACATTCAGGCTCGATGGCACGTATGTGCCCAGGTGCACCCAACTGACTCTCACGCCCTAGCCGAGCCAACGCCGGAAGGGTTTCCGGAAATAACTAGCAGTTGAGGCACAAGTTAGTGAAATAAGAATTATACACGATTTCGCGTTATTATTAATCACCGAAACCGGACCGGGCCGGAGTTAAAACCATCTCGGGTATGATTTTGACCCCTGACTCCAGGTCCCAACCCTTCATCCTTCGTAAAATAGCGACATCTCCTTTTCCATTCGTTGCTTGATCATCCTTGTGGCCTTTACCGCAGTTTTAAAGCATGGATCAATGGTGACTGTCGAGCTTCATATCACTGTGCCGCTTAGTTGGAACCTAGTTTGGACGGGGACACGACGTTCCGCCCACTCATGGGCGAGCAGTGGTAGCCTGGGGTCAGGGGTTGTATCCCCGCTTAGCTGTGCCGTTGTTTACGTTTCTTATCAGTCATCACGAAACTGTATCATTTTTCGATGTTGTTCTTGTGTGATGCGCCGAAAATAGGGAATTGCACTCGGTAACTATTTGAAATTCTGGCTTCAATTAGGGAGCCTAGGGCAATCGGTATGCACACTTGCACATCTGGCTTGACTGCCTCACACGGCCACACCAGACGGGAAGCTGGCCATATCCCCGGGATCATCTTTTATGATCTGAGTCAGCATGATTTGAACCTATGAGGAGAGAAGAACGGGCGGAACTTGATTCCAGGTACGCGCTAAGTGACGGAATGTCAACATTGACTTTCCCTCAAATGGACTGGTCTTAGGCTCCAATGACCCGGAGCTAACTACGGGAACGTGGTCGCCCCAGGTTGATTTTGAAACAGGTTTTTCAGCCTTGATTGGAGGGAAGCCGGGTCGTGGAAAGTTGTGCCTCCGGAGTTCTGGTGAACTTGGATGGACTATAAAGGGTGGGCTGCCGGCGATGGGCTTGGTTGAGTCCCTCAGGTCATCTTGGCTCCTTAACCAGCGTCCATTTCGATGGCTTGTTTAAAGTGCTTTATCTCACAGTGGGACCGCGTTAGAGGGCATGGCGGCTTTTCTTCCCTCTACTATGATTAGCTCCTCCGCTGATCGTCGCCAGACAACACGATCATAACGGTTGTCCTCGACCCGAGCCCGGTTTATCTTCCCACTAACGGCATCTGTCCCCTTTTGTCGAGATAAAATGGGCTGACGGTCACGGGCTGTGTTTAGGGCGTTGAATAGTCCAATCCGTCGCGAGCGGTCGTCTGAGCCTGCCTTGAGGCGCCCGAAATGCGCAGTGGCACTTCACAACCCAAGAGGACTTCGCCGGCGCGAGAATGGAACAACAAATCCAACAGCCCACGATCCTCACGACCAGTGGCACCTAGTTTAGTGCCATCCCGCTGTTCTGTGCATCATATGTCCGAACTGTCTTGGAAGGAAGCAACCACGAACGACTGATTAGAAGTTGGATTTCCGGAGAGGACCAGTGGAGAGGATAAGGATCCTGTTGTATTGTGATTAATGGTCACGTCGATTCTCAGCTTGCTGTCCATTCGCCGGGTTATCATAATCGTGCTCTGGGCAAGAAATACTGCGCATACAAACAATTATTTATCAACTTACGGTTGAGGTGTCCTCGTTCTCCCCAGGGCTTGGCAGTCTTCCCTGGCTGCTCGCTTCGACCAACTTCGTTGAGAAACGGGAACCGCAGTTTTGGTTTGCATGGCTTACTTCCTGCACCTAGATTTCACATATTATCCGGCAAGGAAAAGTGTGAAAGCTCACGGGCAACGCCGCCTGCGTCGACGGCTTGACGCTAGAATCGATGAGGGTTGCAGTGCTTGCTGCAATGTACAGTGGTGGACGCCTTCGGTGTTTGATAAGGAGAGAGCCAATCGATATGACGTCGTGTGGCGTTCCTGGAGGTCTTCAGAGCCGTCAAAGGTGCTTTTGTGGGGTGGTGTGCAGAATGGGAATTTCCATTTTGTTCTCGGCGGATTTATGTGGAAGCCTGGAGCCTCAGGGGGTCACGGCAGGCAATGGTTGCCAACGGTGAAATGGAAGGAGCATTGGAAGCGGGTGCGGGGCATCCAGGCGGGGACCAAAGGTGGGTCGATATCCAAATCTCCAGGGCCGTGAAAGCTACCCTTCCTTTCTTTTGCGTGGAAGTTTCCCAGTACACTAGGTCCATCCAGCGCAACACAAACTCCGCCACGATCGCCCTTGGTCCCTGGATTTGAGCCTGCTTTCATCGACAGCAGGTGTCGCCTGGCTTGATGCCGAAGCTTTTGGTGCCACGTTGGCTTCGGGACGGTTGCTATGTTGGGGCGATGCGGTGGATGCCGCGGTTAAGTTCATTCGATCCGTTTTCTCAGCCGCACGCCGACGACTAACAAAGTACCTGGCGACCTCTCGGTGACGACGACGAGTTATCACCACGTAAAATTCGGGGGCCACGATAGGCTGGAGGAACAGGCTTTTGGGGGCGGCACAGAAAATGGGAATTAGCGCTACGCGCATTTGGTGTGGGTGAACGTTTTGTTTCCTGCGCAGTTCATCAATTCTTGAATCTGCCCTCTGGGTCCTCGGTTTGGGCCGGTATTTGTTCAGTTGGCCGCTCCCGTCGTCCCATGTTTTGCTGCTTCGCCCGACTCGAGATGAATTGCAGCCTGCGTCCCGGTCGGTTCCCTGTCGCTGCCCAGGTTTTCCGCACCATCACAGGCACGCAGACAGGCCCTGAGACGCAACGGGCCCACACAGCCTGGATCGGGCGATCAACCATGGTGTGTGCAGGCCGGGACAGGGGCTGAGCCATTGGAAACACCTCCTTGATTGGTCAACTGGCGCTGACAATGGGGAGTTCGTCCAGGGCTGCTTGTGGATGAGCTGGGGTGGTCAACCGCCGTTGCGCAGCGTGCAGTGCGGCGCGGCTTTCAGGCCCAGACGCAACCGGGAAATTCGCAACGGAAGCATACCGCCCACCGCGCACACGCAACGGCCCGGGCTGGAGGAGACATAGCAGGAGCGTTGAGCTGTGCAAAGGGACCGACCCCAACCACCAAGAATTGCTTATCCGTCCCCATCGCAGAACCGACTCTACACTATCGTCTTTGGTCCTCCCGCAGCCACCCTCAAACGCCCGGCATCCTGACGCATATCCGCCGCGGCCGCTGCCATAAATCGCGAACGCTTCGTCCCGAACAACCGAACCGGGGTCCATGTGCGAGCCGACTTCGAACCCAGTGTCCACAGCCGCCTGTTGCTGCGCCATGTGGCCCGGTGCCTGAGAACCCACGCGTTTTGTGCCCTGTCTTTCTTGTCCTTCGCTCGGCTCCCGTTATTCTGTTTTGTTGGTGATACCTTTTCCAAGCTTGCATTTTTTTGTTGCGGTTGGTTTCCTTTTCGAGTGTATGATATTCCCGTCTCGAGGCGCCTGTCGCCATGGCTGCCGCTCCACGGCCTGCCCCGCACATCGATGCCTCGACATCCTGGTTGCTGTTGGAAGACGAGACAGCCGAAGCGCGCCTGTTGGTTCTGGTCTCGCAGGTGCTTGGCGTTAGCACCGACAGGGTCCAGGTGCACCAGTCGTTCCGGGAACTTGGGGGCGATGAGCAGCGAGCTGTTGCCCTGAGGAAGGCCTGCATGGCCGCTGGCATGGACGTCAAGGTCAAAGACATCCTGCGTTGCGCGACCCTCGCCGAGCTGCAAACATGCATCACCCCCTGCGCGCCACCAAACCAACACTCCGCGATCGATCCCGCCGGTCCTGTCGAGGTCGCACCACTCGAGATCAAGCGAGCGAACCGCACGTCCATTATGCCCGAACCCACGGACGGTCAACTGCCAACACTGAGTCGCGCGGAGCGGGAGGACGAACGACTACGATCACTCGAAAAGAAGAAAGACATTGGGGAAGCACTAGGGTCACAGCCTGAGGTCGGGAGGATAGTAGCTTTACGTCCTAAGGCTGGACTCCTGGATGGAAAACTCGTCGCACTTCTGACGCTATCGAGCGCCACCAACACTGAAACGACAACGAATCCGGATAACCCGGCCGCGATTAGCCTCATACACCAGTCACACGTGCTCTTTGCCGGCACCCAAATATTACATCTCAAAGCCGCGGCCGAAGCTACGCTTATCCCACAGGCCATCCCAGATTTGTGGATCGTTTTGGACGCCATGCCCCTGACGGAGGCGGGCGCCGTGGACGTACGGCGACTACGGACCTGGGCACAAAATATGAACGAGGAGATCTACCACCAAGCGTTGAGTTTGGAGCACCAGGAGGTCCTACAAAGTCCGGAAACCGGGATGGAAAAGTCAATACAGAGGCTGGTCGGCAAGATTCTGGATGTTCCCCCCGGCCAAATTGGCGTGAACTTTTCCTTTTCGCAGCTGGGAGGCGACGAGATGACCGCGATGGAACTAGCGGCGAGATGCAAGCACGAGTCCATCTACATCAATCCTACGGAAGCCCTTGGGTCAATGTCATTATCCGAGCTCGCGGCGATTGCCGTGTCTAGGGGCGGTCTGGCGCACAGGTGGGATGAGGAGACGTCCGATTGTTTCGATCTTTCTCCTATGCAACACCTTTATTTCCAGACCAGCATGGGTGGGGATTTGAGACGACGGCCCGCACTAGACGGGAGCTACCGCTTCAACCAAAGCCAACTTCTGCGGGCGAAAAAGGTGTTTTCCTTTGAGGACGTCTCGGCAGCCATCGAGGCCATTGTTGCCCACCACCCCATGCTGCGGTCCCGGTTTGGTCGGGGCTTGCACGGATGGGTACAGAGGATACTGCCCGACGTTGCGGGTTCGTACACTCTCAATCACGGCATGATTGGCTCGGAAAGTGATTTGCAGGCGGTCATCGAGCGAACGCAACAGGCTATCAACATTGAGACCGGGCCCATCTTTGCGGTCGACTACCTCGTTTCCCACGACGGGCAGCAACTGGTGTATCTTGCGGCTCACCATCTCGCGGTTGATCTTCCGTCCTGGCGAACCATTATCCGAGACCTGGATGAATTGTTGGAAAACGGCAGCTTGCTGTCACAGAGGTCTATGCCCTTCCACAAGTGGGTGGACCTCCAGAAGGCGGAGGCAATGGGGCCGGACACTAAGGACCTCCTTCCCTACGAGCTCCAACCGGGTGACTATGCCTATTGGGGCCTACAGGATACGTCGAACACCTACGATGACACAATAGAAGCGAATTTTACGCTGAGCCAAGGGCTCACCACCCTTCTCCTGACTTCTTGCAACGAAGTCTTCAAGACCGACCCGGCCGACGTGTTTCTCGCTGCACTGATGCTTTCCTTTGCCGAAACTTTCCATGATCGGCCTGTCCCGACTGTCTGGAACCAGGAACATAGCAGGGAAACGTGGAACCCGGAGGTTGATATTTCTGACACCGTCGGTTGGTTTACATCACTATGCCCCATCAGCCTCAACATTGACACATCCGACGGTTTCATCAAAATCCTTCGCCAACTCAAGGACACCCGACGGTCGATACCTGCTCGAGGTGGCCAATATTTCGCTTCGCGGTTTTACCACTATGACAAGGAGGACCTGGCGGCAAAAGACTGGCCGTTTGAGATCATCTTCAGCTACGCCGGCGCCTTGGAAAACTTGGGGAAGGAGAATGGCATTATTGAGCAAATCCCCATTCCAGGCCAAACCCTTGTCTCACCTCACTCTGGAGTTGGGGGAAATGTCGGCCGGGTCGCGTTGTTTGAAGTGAACTCAGTGGTAGCCGATGGAAGCGCTAGGGTCGTCTTCCTCTACAACCGCTTCTCTAAGGACCAGGCACGCATTGCACAGTGGGTCCAGAACTACGAACACATTCTCCTTGAGGCTATTGGGAAGCTGCGTTACCACCCACAGGAGTTGACTCAGGCCGATGTTCCACACCTTGATGTCACGTACGAGGGCCTGGAAAAGTTCAACACCGAGCGCGTGGCCACGCTCAAGCTGGCCAGCGTTCGGGACGTAGAGACGATATACCCCGTCACCGCGGTTCAGCAAAGCATCCTGATCAGCCAAGCACAGCGTCCAGACACATGTTATTTGCACGCCATTTATGAATTTGCCTCGCCTAATGGTGACCCGATCGATACGGCGAGGATATGCACGGCGTGGCAACAAGTGACTGTGAGGCATCCAGCACTCCGGACGGTGTTTACAGAAAGTGTCACCGAGACCGGTCTGTGGGACAAGGTCATTCTTCGCCGGACGTCACCAGACATGCTGTTCATCGATACCGCGCCGGCTGAGGATCCCGTCTATGAGTTGAGCAATTTACCGAATCTACGTCCCACAGAAAGCAAACCGCTCCATCGACTCACAGTCTGCAAGGCCCCCACGCGGACGTTGGTGAAGCTGGATATCAGCACTGCGCTCTGTGATGTGAGTTTACCTCAGGTGAAGCCCGGTTATTTGTGTTTTCTGTTTTGCTGACACGTCCCACAGTCCCTCAGCATCCATGTTCTCCTCCACGATTTGCGACGTGCTTATGCAACCGAGCGGGCGATCACCGATGCTGACCAGTTTTGGTGGCCACATTACCTCTACTTTCTCAAAACGGTCCGGCAGGAAAACAGCCTCGTATTCTGGCGCGAGAAGCTGAAAGGGATCCCGCCGTGTATTTTCCCCCGCCTTAGCGTCCTGCCTGGCGAACTCGGCTACACTAGCACATGCATCGAACTGGACATCACTTCATACCAGCTATCCGCTTTCACACGAACTCAAAAAACGACCGTCGATGCCGTGCTGCGACTTGCGTGGGCCTTCATCCTGCGATACTTCACCGGCTCGAGCCGCGTTTGCTTCGGCTACCAGACCATGGGCCGGGACGATTCGCTCCTCGGCATGAGGCACGCCGTCGGTTCCTTCTCCAACATTGTTGCCTGCAACTATGAGCTCTCGTCCCACAGCCCGGTCTCGGCGGCCCTGAAGATGGTCGAAGATGAATTCACCACCTGTCTCTCCCACCAACATTTCACTCTCGCCGAGCTCCAGCATGCGATGGGCGTCAAGGGCGGTGATCGTCTGTTCAACTCCTGTCTAACCTTCACTGAAGAGCCCGCGGGTCTTAACAGCAAGTTCACCACCCGTACAAATTTCGAACTCAAGCCCATCTCCCTCCTGCAAACCTTTGATATGGACGTCGTCGTCAACACACGGTTTGCCAGCGGCAAGCTCACGGTAGACATTGGCCAGCGCATGATGTCGTCTGAGCAGTCTGTGAACGTTGCCAACACGTTTGGGAAGACCATCCGCGCGATCCTTGCGACTCCGAGCGCTCCCATCGGAATGGTAGAGCTGTTTAGCGACCGGGACTACGCGCAGATTGTGGAGTGGGAAGCGGAGAACCCGCCGGAAGTAGAGGAGCAGCTGCAGAAGGTCGTTCATGATCTTGTGTCAAAGCAGGCGGAGATGCAGCCGTCCTCGCAGGCGATCTGCTCATGGGACGGGACGCTGACATATTTGGAACTGGAGGAAGAGGCGACCAAGCTGGCGCATCACTTGGTAGATGCCGGGGTCGGACCCCATTCCGTTGTGCCTGTGGTGATGGACAAGTGTCGGCTTGCGCCTGTTGCTATGGTCGCCGTCTTAAAGTACGTTGTCCGTTTACTATTTGTTTTCTGCCCCTAGTTCTGTTGACTAACGCGCATTTTTCTCTCAGGGCCGGCGGGGCGTTTGTCCCCATCGACGCGCAGGATCTTAACCTGATCCAGTCCATTTTCGAGCGTCTCAACTCTAGGGTCGCCATCTCCTCAGAGGCGGCCGCATCTGTTCTCAATAACCTTTTCGAGCGCGTTGTCATCGTGTCCGACGAGTTGATGAACGTGTTACCCCGGGGCCAAGGATCAATAACATCAATGGCCGCTCCGAGCGATCCCGCGTGCATTCTATTTGTGCCCACGTCATCCAACGAAGCCAGGGGCGTCACCTTTAGTCATGCTGCCTTGTCAACAACTCTTCGTGGCCAAGGACCGGCAGCCAGGATCACACCTCTCAGCCGGGTGATGCAACTATCTTCATTCAAGGTGGACATTTGCATTTCCGAAATCTTCACCACACTAGCGATAGGCGGCTGTGTCTGCATACCACAAGCGATGAAGAACCTGGTGGACTTTGGCGATGCGGTCAAACGAATGCAGGTCAACTGGTCGTACATGACGCCAATGTTATCTCGCAAGATTGATCCGACGCTGCTCCCTTCGCTCAAAGTCGTGTGCTTCCGAACCCGGGGCCTTGACGAGGATACGTACAACATCTGGCACGGCAAAGTCAACGTGGTCTTGGCCTATGGCCCAAATGATGTGTGTCCGCTCGGTATCGCGTTTCTCGAAGCGCTGGGGCCTCATCACCTCAGGAGTATTGGGCGGCCATTTGCGGGAAATCTTCTTATCGTCAATCCGGAGGACCATAAGAGGCGGGTTCCTGTGGGTGCTGTGGGAGAACTCGTCATCGAAGGCCCGACCGTGGGGTTCTCGTACCCGAATAGGGAGTCCATGATGACCCCCATGACCCCGATTGGACCGGCCGCAGGTATCAAGTCTCGGCATTTCAAGACCGGGCACCGCGCAAGATACACAGAGAAAGGGTTGATCGAGTTCATCTCAAACAAGCCGGAGGGACTCGACAACAGTGGCAAGGCGTTGAACTTGACGGAAATCGAGCAGCACATGCGTCGGTTTCTGGGGCAAGGGGTGGACGTTGTGGTGGAACAAATTACATTCCGTGGGCATGCGAAGAACGACATTCTGCTCGCCGCGTTTGTCGAGCTTAGCGACCGATTCAAGGACGATGAAACTCTAACCACGCTAAGCGTGGGAACCAAGGAGTCCCTCGCACTGGCCAAACAGTTTGTGGAAACCGGGATGAAGAACAAGTTCCCGCCTTCCATGATCCCGTCTGCGTTCATCCCGGTCAAGCAGCTGCCCATCACGGCGTCGCTCAAGGTCAACAGACCCCGACTGCAGAAGATGATCGCTGGTTTGACCAAGGACGATCTCCTTAACTTGGCGACGGTCCCCAATTCCGCCAAGTTTCAGCACCTGAAGCCGTTACCCCTGACACAGGGCGAGGAAAAGATGAGAGCGATCTGGGCGCGCGTACTGGGCGTGGAGGAGGCCAAGATTTCGGCTGTTGATAACTTTTTCGGCGTCGGAGGAGACGACATCGTGGCTGCTCGGCTCGTAACCATGTGCAGGCAGCAAAACATACCCATTTCGATCGCGGATGTGCTGCAAAACGCCACGCTCACGGATCTCAGCCGGGCCGTTGCCAGTGCTGACACGCCACAGATTGCGCAAGACGACTCCCCGGCAGTGATTCCCGGCATCACGCCCCCACCGGCACCGGCGAATGCAGTTGCCCCGATCAAGGAGGTGTTTATCGGGGAGGTCATCGCTCCCGGGGTGGGAGTGGATGCAAGTGTTATCGCGGATGCGGCCGAGGCGTCGTCGGCGCAGATCCGGTACATCGAGACGGGGATGCTTCAGGCCCGGACCAACATCAACCACCTGGTGTTCAACTTCTCTGGCGCGGTCGACTCGAAGAAACTTGAAGAGGCCTGCAAGCGCCTTGTCACGCTCCATCCCATTCTCCGCACCGCGTTCGTCCCGCACAATCGTCGGGTGTACCAAGCGGTCATCAAGCCGAGCGGCATTGAGTTTCGCCGGCATCACTCTGCAACTTGGCGCCTTTCCAACTTGCTCGAGAAGGTCATCAAGAAAGACCAAGCGATGCCCATCCACTTCGAGAACCCGGTGACCAAGTTCATGTTTCTCGACGGCGGCAAGCAATCGGTGCTTATCCTACGGTTGTCCAAGGCCCAATACGACGATCTCTCGGTTGCGCTACTCGTTAAGGACCTGAAACGGTTGTACGATGGTTCCCAGACCCCTCCTCGTCGGTCAAGCTACTGCGAGTTCATTCGCACTACGCAGATTGCGAACTCACTGGCTGCGGAAGAGTATTGGCGCGCCCTGTTAGAGGGCTCGAACATCACGCAAATCGTCGGCCACCAGCACCCGTACGAGATGTCGACCAACGTCCAGACTGTGCGCAATCCGGCCTTGGCAATCGGGTCGGTCACCAGCTTTGGCCTAACCTTTGAAACCGTCCTCAAGAGCGCGTGGGCCATGGTGCTGGCTAATCTGTCGGCTTCGGATGATGTCGTGTTTGGCGAGGTGATCGAAGGCCGACGTATGCGGCTTCCTGGAGGCCACTCTGTGGCCGGCGTCATGGGGCCGACAGTCAACACCATCCCGGTCCGTGTGGTGTTCCCAGATACGCCGTTGACTCCGCAGAACCTGCTGCAGTACGTCCATAGCCAGCGTCTGTCGAGCATTCCGTTCGAGAATCTCGGCACGTTGACAATTGTCGAGAAATGCACGCCGTGGGCGTATTGGAGCCGATTCAGTACCGTGGTGCAACATCAGTGCGAGGAGACTGCCATCAACCCGTCGGAGTCCAAGTCCTTTCACCTGGGCACGGCGGCTTGCAAGTTCACCATCAATGAATCCAAGGCACAGGATATCCCGGACCTTTTTGTCAGGTCACTCGTTCGTCCGGGCGACAAGGTGGAGGTTTCCATCTCATTCTGCGCCGACCGTGTCACGGAGAAGTTTGCGGAGCACGCGCTCCGCATGCTCTGCTTCACTATCAGTCTCCTCACGGGCGTAAGCATGATGCAGCCCATTATCCCCTGCGGGTTCCAGTACAAAGCTATGGTCAAGAGGATCCCGCTGCCCGCGAAACCGGCCCCGCTGCTGGATCCGGATGCACTGGAGAAGATGCTCAACACGATCGGCAAAGCACAAGTGGACACGATCCAGTCTGCTATCATGAGCACGTGGGACTCGACACTTTGCCCCCGCGCGTTGGGTGTCTCTGACTCCGAAATTCTGAACGCAGCGTTCTTTGATCTCTGGGGCAGTCTCATCCCCGCGAACCAAATCATGAAGAAGCTGAATGCCGAGTTGGTCAAGATCAACCTGCCCGGGGTTGAAGGGATTGTTCAAGTCACGATGGAAGAGATCATCCAGAATCCGTCGATGCATAAGCAATTCGATCTTATCGCGTCCAAGGTCAAGGCTCCTATCCTCAAGGACGGCCAAAAAGGTAAGGAGAAGGAGAAAGAGAAAGAGAAGGAGGTACTGGATAAGGGTATCGGAAGCATCCGCCCTGGAACCCAAAAGCCTAGGCGGATGCCCAGCATGAATGTATCGGCCCCAGCCCCGTCATTCACCAACCGTCTTCGTCGGTTGGCTAGCACCGTTACCCGGAACCCACCACCGCCAACAAACAACCTCGCTAGTACCGCTGTGATCAGACACCACGCCAACTTCCGACCTCCGCCCACCCCGACGTCACCGGTTGCCATCGGGCTCGCCTCAGCCATGGTTGCCGACATGGCGCCCTCGCCCAAGATCATCTCCAGCGTCAGCCCCAACCTCTCCAACCTCTCGGGCGCCCTAACTCCACGACCAACGCCGACGCCAAACACAAGTAGCTTCAGTCCCAACCTCTCCGTTTCCAACGCAGCCCCGCAACTCCCCAGCCTCCCCGCGTTCGAGCCCATCGTGGAAGAGACCGAGCCATTCGAGAGCTCCACGAAAGACACCATCCCTCCTGCACCACACTCCGCGCCCTTACCGGGTACCCGCGTAGCCGCGCCCCAGGGCATCGGCATCTTCCTCTCCGAACCAGACAGCATGACAGAAGGCAGCACAGGCAGCAGCACCAACGCCTCCACCGAAATGACCCTCGCCATGACCTTAGGCTTGGGAGCACGAAGCGAGATCAAGAACACCGACCTCGAGCGGGACGGGCCCAAAAACTTTGATAATAACACCTTTACCACCTTTACCAACACCATCGGGGGTAACACCGTTATCGCCGACACTGCGGCGTCCATCGACAGCCACGACAGCGGTCGTGACACACTGGGCCCGTTGCCGGGTAATATCACGGCTGCGTATGTTGCTAAAGCGCCTGGGGGGATGCGCGTTGCTTTGCCGGGTAGCATCCCTACAATGACGACAGCAACAACAACAACAAAAGCCTCACCGGCGATGAAATCCGCTTCCTCAGAGGAAGGCATGGAAGACCTAGTCAGTCCGCTAAGCGCCATCACGCTTACGCCGGGTAGTGGAGGAGGCGGGGGCGTGGGGAATGTGAGGTATTTTGGTGTGCATCAGGGACAACAGCAGAGCCATCTGCTGCAGCAGCAGCAGGGTTTTGGGCAGGGTTTCGGTCAGGGACAGATGGGGCAAGGGGGGAGGGGACATGGGAGGCATGGGAGTGTTGGGACTGTTAGTCCTGATACGCCTAAGAAGGGAATTTGAGCGGGTTGACTTTCTATGTGCTGTGGAAGGAGTGAGTGCTTTGGTGTTGTTCTTTTCAGGGGGTTGTTGCATGTTGGCTTCGGGTTAGGGTTGGTACCGGGGTTAGGGTTTTGGATAGGGATTAGGGTTGAGAATGTTGGGATATAAAAGGGGGTGGGGGTGCGTGATCAAAAATTGGGGCCTTGGGATTTGTTATTAATGCCTTGTCATTTTGGACTTCGTCATTTTTGACTCCTTGTTGCATGTTTCTATCTAGTTTCTTGATGATACCGCTTTTAGCACGGCGTTGGAGATGATGGGATAGCGGGATGATACAATACGTTTTGTTTCTGTTGTCTTGCATGAATTGGAACATAATTCGCTTTTGAGCCCTCGCCTGTTTTATTAGCGGCGTCCGTTGATCGGGAATGTCGTCCAGTCTATCGATGTCGAGGCGTCCGAAACCCGTTGGAGCTTGACCGAAAACATGTGTGGATGGACACTAATGAGGGTACACAAATATTCCATGGACTTCGACATCTGAACTAATCTCGTATACGTACACCGGTTTAACACCACACCTCACTATTCCACACATCAAACCACCCTTACCCGCTCTCACACACGGAGATACCGCCATAATCACGCCTTCACCAACCACTCACTCTCTTCCACAAACCGATGCCTCAACCCCGAATCCACCTTCGGAAACGGATTCGTCGGCCAATAAGCCCGCCACTCATCACAAACCCTATTAAAATCATCCCGATCCCCCGGCGTAATCTGCTGCCGCAAATCGTTCGGTCTCTCCAAGAAATCCACGCTCAACCCCCCCGACACGTGCCAGGCAATATGGCAGTGGAACAGCCATGCGCCGGGGTTGTCGGATTTGAATGCCAGGAGTAGCCAGCCGCCTGCGGGCAGGATGGTTACGTCCCGACGGACCGGGTTGGATCCGCGGAGTCGGGGGAGGTCGACGGTTGGGTCGAAGGTGAAGCGTTGGTTGGAACCGGGAGGGACGTCGGGGGATCGGCCTAGGACGAGGAAGTCGTGACCCTGGGGAGTGTTAACACGACTTCGAGAAGGAATATCGGTGGGGAGATAGAAGCCACAAGGAGAAACTTACATGGAGATGCATCGGGTGAGGTAGACTGAACGGTCCGTTGGGATCGTTTTCGATGAGCCAGTATGTCCACTAATTCATCAGCAGTTGTTAGCAACCCACGTTCTCAGAGCCTGATGACAAAAGAAAGCGAGTAAAAAAGAAACGTACCTGATCAGCAGCATCAATCTGCACGATATTCTCACTCCGCGGAATACTATTATTCTGCGTCATTACATACTCCAACACCGGCTTATTCCAATCCACATTAATCGCACTCCCATTCACCTTCCACACAAACAACGGCGTCCCCGTCAAATCAATATTCACCGTCAGCGTATTATCCGCCTTCTTCGTAAACCCACTAACCGGCACCGTCCGCTGCACCACCGGCGTCAAGTTCGGCAAGTCCAAACACTGGTGATCCACGGGAACAACCCCTTGCTTCGTCGGCAACCCGCCCGACGAACCGGCATAGTGGAAAATAGCCGCCGGGTTAGGATTTAACGACCCACCGCAGGCTGCCTGCCCGCCGAAGGTGACGTTGAACCAGTAATTCCCCGGCGCGGCGTTTCCGTCGATGGTGACGTCGTACCGCTGACCGACGGCTAGGAACAGGCTGTCGACAGTTTGTGCTTGCACGGGGACGAGATCGGACGCGATGATGGTGAACTTGTGGTCCACCAAGGAAACCTGGAAGTGGTTCTCAGTCGAGGTGTTGATGATACGCAGCCGGTGGCGTTTACCGGGGGTCAGCGTGACGTTGGCGTACTGCCCCGCACCAGTGGTAGGGTGTTTGGCGGAGCCGTTGAAGAGGACGTTGTCGCTGAAGGGCGCGCCGTTGTTCTGGGTGAAGGCGACGAGCTCGTCGGCGGTGCGGTAGTAGTAGTCCATGAGCGGGAACACGCCCAGGTCGATGTCGTAGGGGAGCGAGGCCGGGCCGTTGATGTGGATTGTGCCGACTACGCCGTTGCCGTATTGCGCGGAGAAGTGGGAGTGGTACCAGCTGGTGCCGTATTGTTGGGCTTTGAAGCGGTAGACTTTGCGGCCGCCTTGTGGGGGGATGGGACACTCGGTCAGGCCGTTGGCGCCGTCGTGCAGGTTGGTTCCTTTTTGGTGGAGGCCGTGCCAGTGGATGGAGGTGCTGTGATACGGGTTAGCAAGGTCATGGGAACATGGAATTTGAGGGCTGACTGACCCGTTGGTTTCGAGGTTGTTGATGACAGTGACTTGGATGGTATCACCCCAGTCAGCAAAGATGGTCGGACCTATGAGAAGGTTAATAGGCTGTGCCATATCTACTGCGCGACAACGAATCGAATTTCGATATTGACGCACCAATGATCTTGTCTAAAGTCCAGGTTAGTCGAAGCTTAGTCACAGTAACAGGCGACACGTTACTCACTGTTGATCAACATAACCTTTTCTTTAACAACACCATCAGGACCAGTCCAGTTGTCAACCTCCGTCAAGGTAAAAGTGTACTATCTATGGTTAGCTCTGATCTAGTAAGAGCATACAAGAAGTCGTTACTCACCGGCCGAACAACACCAGTGTTAGGACTTTTGACTTCATAGTCCGTGTTAATATCAAACCCATTCGACCAACAAGCCCGGTTACTCGGCGTGTTGCAGCTAGACTGCCGAGCAGCAAGACCAGTTTCGTCTCTATCGACAATAGGGACGAGAAGGTCCCGCTGCGCCGGAGTCGACGGAGGGGCGGCAACCGCGCGGGAGGCTAGGACTCCAACGATGAGCGCCGCTCTGATGAAGATGGACTTCATCTTGGGGGAGGACTTGGGGGAAATGCTGTATGGGAGTTAAAATGGAGCCAATGTTAGGGGTCAGGGAGGTGTTGCGAGTACAGACTCCTGAACCGTGTTGTGATGAGGGGGTAATCAAGTCGAGGAACGGAGTCCACTAGAGGGAGCTTTATAGACGGACTCGACATCGTTCCTGCCTTTGTTAAAAGTTCCAGCTTCGTACTCGCGACGCCCTCCACACCCCCTTTTCTCAAAATATTCACCTTCATTTGACATCTCCTCGTGAAAAGCCTCAACGGATGTGCAGCAGCAGGCCGCAGTAGTGTGGGGGTAGGGGGGTAATGTGATAGGAAGTGTTGTTGGAGTGTGTGTGCTGAAAAGAGGTGTTCTCCATCCCGGTGAGGGACTACTACGAGTTGGTGAGTGCCTTGATGGTGTCGTCCCCCTAGGTCCAGGCCCCGTGATATTGGTGAACCCCTGGCCAGGCTGCTGAAAAGGTGTCAATAAAACGGTGAAGTGGTGGGAAGGCAGGGTTGCTAAATGAGTTGGTAATAAACGTATCAGCACTCTGTGCGGTCAAGGCGTTGCTAATGACCACATTTTGGACATTATGGCCCTGCCAAAAGTGCCAGGTTGTCATAAACGGAAAGGGAGAGGGGTCATGGTAGAAGAATGAATGCCCAAATTGGTGCTTCAGGGCAAAGCGTATCTCGTGTCAAGGGCAAGTCTTGCCAGAAAGAGACCGATACCCGCTGGGATTGGTCAAGCCCGGGACCCAAGAGGCGGTTTGAGACGGCACGAATGTGGCATGGTTGGAACCGAAATCAATAGTAGTGTTGAAATCAGCAGGCAAGATGGGGTAATCAAAGCGCTTCACTCGAAAAGAGCACAGAGCTAGCTTCCACAACACAGTTTCCCCCCTTGAATCTCTTGCTTGTGGCTTGCAGCTCATTCTGGGTTATGGTCAGGAGAAAGGACACATGGGCGTGGGATCGGCGCTGCAGGCAGTATTGGCTCGCGTAAAATCAACTAGGCAGTGCGTTCAAAAGCATGGCCACCATTTCCGCGGCTACTATGACTAATTTGTCCAAAGGGAACGGGGACGAAGACAAGAGTGTGAACACCATGCGTTGTGTGCCTTGCTAAGCCTGCTGTGCTGTTGTACACAACAGCACGGGGCTTGTCTCCGGTCGATCCTGTGATTAGAATGTGTACTCTTGGCAGGGGAAAAGGCCGGAAATGTACAGGATAATCAAAGGTAAGATGAGATATTCCGATATGCCTTTCGGGCTCACTCTGCAGTTCTGGATGGCTTGCAGAAATACCTTGAATAGATCTAGCACATTGGGGATGCAGTTTCCATTCATTTACGCATGCCAAGATTGTATCTGAAGTACTTCGCCGGAAAAGGAGAGTATGTACAACAACTTCAGCAGCTGCTGTTGGGCGCAACCGAACCCGTTTCAGTCCTAGTAATCAATGTCAAGCGCTCCTGTACGTAAGGAACGCACCGCAACTCGCGTCAGATACGGCACGACCCGCCAGCTTACCGGTCAAGGGCAAGTGAAGGAACAGGTAGGCCGTATCGAGGATCATTAATCTAATACAACGATCCTGATGGCATAATACGACGCCAACCCTTCGAGATGGACACACTTCCGGCGCTCATAGGGTAGTAGCCCTTCGTGGTGTGCGCCACTGCGGAGGGATGTCACACCCAAGGTACCATTCCCCCCGAGCTGGTAACCCGGGAAGTGGAGGCCAGCCTTACCGACGTAGATTCCAATTTGGGTTGCCGTTCGCCTCCTCCCACGTGGAACGGGGTATTTATTGGGTATTTGTGTTTCTTGGCGAAAATGAGTCCTCGGAATAGCAGAACCTCGTGAGTGTCGGGAACTTCGTCTCAAGTTACACAAGCGTTCTCGTGGCTAAAGTTGTCCCGATGCCGTGTAAGCCGAGCGAGGATACTAGCCGGAAACAGTTTGTCAAGGTCGAATCCAAACAAGGTTTTGACCCCACCTCCTAACTGGTCGTCCGTCACCGGGTGGTGGAGTTTTCGGGAAGGATAAGGATTGCGTAGGCGCCCGTAGACTCAGAGATCGGATTTTAAACCGGGGAACGCGTTATGACGCTCGAAAGCCCGGTATCCACATGGCCCTCTGCTTGTTTTGTTGGGTTGCACGCCGGAAGGCATCAGCTGTCCCTGGCATGCTGGAGCACCCTTCCAATGCGGATGCTCAGACGGAAGTGCGTTTGGGTTTCCCTTGTAGCCGGCTTGCTCGTAGTACCTCACCGAGGAACCCGAAGTTTAATTTACCTTACTATCTCAAGTCAACTGGAAGTATGGGGAAGAGGGGTCAGTAATACATCCACTTGGTCATGGATCGTATTGCATCATATTGCCGCGTGGCGCTCGATACGGCAGACCGTTATCCATGAGCGAAAGATCGGGTTATCGAAGACAAATACAGGCGCCCATGGCTGGCCTTTCGAGGGTGCGATAAGTCGGTCTACGAGCCAAGTTTAGCAGTGAGGAGAGCTGTCCATGTCAGCGATTGGTCACATGGCGCATGGGATGTGGGAGTGAGCCCAATGAGAGACGCCTAATTAACGAGCCTCTCGTTCTGCAGCTGGCCGAATCCACCAAACGGGCCTTCGTTGCGATACCGGATACACTGCGATCAATGTACCTTCATCGGCGGGTTAAACTTTGGGGGTTTCATGCCGCGCGATACCCGCCTGCTTGCCTGCTAGCGTCAGTAGCTTCATGCACAGATGCTTGAGGGGACGGGGAACTCGGTGTCTGAGCAACTCCCCATTAATTGCCTCGTTCTTCCCGGCACTTGCGACAGGCAGAGTGTGGGTAGGGGACATTAGAGGGTAACATCCAAAGAACTCGGTGAGGCAAGCACAGATCAATGTTGACAACCCCGACGAAGATCGCGGGAGAACGGGATTCAGGGGCGGAAATGCATTCTCCTACACCGGAGAATCGGGCACCGGCGCAAGATGCGAACGCCGGTTGGCCCCTTAAGCCGAGCGCTGTCATTACATACAAAGTCTGTTGTCCCAACTCCGCCCGATGTACTCGAGTGTTGAGTTATCATGTGCTTCGCTGTGCCGGCCATCCCGCGCACGCCCCGCGTCACGGGAGACGCGAGATGGCGCCTCTTTCTCGTGCAGCCTGTCGGCGGCCTTGGCATCCGGGGGTTTCGATGGGAATATCAAGATATCGGTGTTGAAGCCAAGCTCAATGCCATCGCGGGAAGCCACTTTGACCGTGTTCTTGCGACTATGTTAGATGCGCGCGAAAGAGAAGCTTCACTAGAAGTTCTTCTACCACCTGAAAGGGTTCTGTGTGTGTGTGTGTGTGTGTGTGTGTGTGTGTGTGTGTGTGTGGGGGGGGGGGGGGGCAGGCCGCAGACGCGGAGCTGAGTCTCCTGAGCTGAAATCTGATGGTTTCGGTCGCAACGGTCTTGCGCGGGTGTCAGGATTGCGCCGGGACCCACGACGTGTGTGATATTGCATCGCTTGCGCTTTCCCTCTTATCGCCACTCCTACATGGCTCCTTCCATGGCCTCACCCGTCGACACGGACCATCACCGCGGCATTCGCGCTTTCTTCCTCCTCCCCGGGCCACATGGTTGGCGGCTTCTTGACACCCAAGGTTGGCTCGTTCCAAAATAACTATACTAAAATGGGAACGATCGGCAGAGGGGCAAGCCACACCACGAAAGCGGGATCGGACTCAGCTCGCGAGGCTCGCCAGGAGCCACACTCAGTGTTGGCCGGAACCAAGGGGCACACATGCGCCGAAACTGTACGGCGTTCTTCCCCTCTCTTTCAATTCTCCAATCGCAACAATTCTTCAATTTTGAGAGAGCAAAGCCCACTTCCCGGAGGTTCCGCGGTCACCCGCTCCGATCGATCCGCCTCCCCAGTTAAAATGGTAATTAATTATTAATTCAATTATTACGCAGCTGGAAAGACTTACACGATCAACACAATCAGTCTACTTCCACCAGGGAGTTAATTAAGGCTCTGGCCGAGATACCGCTAGAGTTAGAAGGGATTCAGTTAAACCATCAAACCGTTGGACCATGTCATAAACAGTTCCCTGGGCGTTCAACCAAATAATTACTGAGTCTTCGTGAATCATAAGGATCCTTGATCGCTCAACGCCTTAACCTCCACAGCATGTCCAAATAACGTGAGGATTATACCCTTTCCAACAATTTCCCGCCTGGCCCGGATGGCTCTAAACTTTTCTCCCTCCCCATGGCGTTACACCTAGAACTTGCCGATTGAGTCATGGTTTCCCGTCAAAACTGCCGACGTCTACACCCCGCCCATACAATCAAGTGGGTGTGAAAGTGTCACATCACGAAACCAATACTTCAGCTGACCCACCATGCCAATTCGCATCGCCAGCCACCCCCATGAGAGGCGTTGCGCCAAGCGTTACGCCAGGTGTCACAGTGCTACACGGGCCTTGACAGGTGTGCCAGGGGACCTGCATTGCTCGCGACAATTGCTCGAGTGGCGTGTTGCGAGGAGATGAAGCCGGAAGCCCTCACTATTTAATTTGCATCTTGTTAATTAATTTGCATGTCTCGAATTTCGGTTCAACCACAAACAGCAGTTCCATGGCGTTGGAATTCTGCAATGGCCCGAGGCGAGATTGGGCCTTCGAAGTGACTAGAAATGAAGAAATAGTATCCGTAATTAAATAGTATTTAATCTGCCCGAAATTTACAGAAAGTCAAGCTTTAATGTGCAAATCGGCCATGAAACAATTGCAGTGAATAAAGGAGGGAAGAAAGAGTGAAGAAACGAGTGAAGAAACAAGTCATTGTTATTTTAAAGCTGAATATTCATCCACAACTGGCAGAGAGCGGAAACCAGACCCGTCAGGGTTAGGGTTGCTTTTCTTTCCACAAAGCAGCGCCACAGAGGCCACCCAGCTTGCCAAGCTAAACGCGCGGCATGGGCCGGCGCCACATCCAAGCCACCCGTTGACGTCATCCACGACCCCTCACCCCTCGTCCAAAGTGACCCCATCGCCAACCACTGCCAATCAGGCAGTTGAGCCAACCCAACATGAGCCTGAAACTGATTACGACTGTGTACAAGCCACAAGTGTTGCGCGTTTTAAAGAACCACAGTACAACCGATCCTTAGTAAATAAATAAAAACACAAGTCAACCGTCAACCTGCGCTCATATTACAATCAGGACTTAGATTCCCATTCTTCGCTCATCAAATCGCTCGAATCACCTCAAACTATACACTCACCCACTTCGTCAAAACCACCAAAATGAGCGCCAACGAAAAGCAGGCGCCTGCCAAACCCGTCGCCCAGCAGGGTGACCAACCATATTTCCCTCCTCCTCCCCCCGGACCACCGCCAGCCCAGAACACACAATCCCAGCCCCCATCTACAAAACACTCCAACGATACCCCTCTTCCCGAGTACGACGTCCCCGCGTACGATCCGGCTCACCCGCAGTTTGCGCCGCCCGCGGGAAAATTTGAGGAAGACCTCTACAACGCCACGCCAACTGAGGAGCATTCGTCCTTCGGATGGGGCCATCACCGGCATGGCCACGGTAGTGACGGGGAGGGGAAGAAGAAGACTAACAGACTCTCTGCCTTTGGTGAGGCGTTTACGAGCAAGGTTGCTGGCCCTGTGAATGCTCTTGCCAACAAGTTCGGCTCGGAGGGTTTCTTGCCCGAGGCCCTGGATAAGGAATGCGAGAAAGCTGCTAGGATTTTGAGGGGCTTCTGCAGTAAGTCTAACACCCACTCCTCTTCGGCCTACGATGTTAACCTTCGATTCGTTCAAGAGGACGGCATCTTCAGTGATGTTGCGGCTCCTGCAGCCCCAACACCTGCTGTGACGGCTACGGCGCCTGAAAAGCGACCCGCATCACCCGCCGGCAAAGCCAAGAAGTCCCGCGTACTCCTGACCATCCCATCTAAGGTCATCGCCCGTGCTCAGGGTCTCGCCATTTTCACTGCGGTCCGCGTCGGTTTCCAAGCAACTGGATCCAGCGGAAGCGGCGTACTCCTCGCCCGTCTCCCCGACGGCAGCTGGTCACCCCCTTCAGGCATCCAAATCACCTCCATCGGAGCTGGTTTCGTTGCCGGGCTGGACATCTACGACTGCGTCATCGTGATTAACACGCGCGAGGCCCTCGAGATGTTCACCAAGACCCGCCTCGGACTCGGCTCCGATCTTGCGGTTACCGCAGGCCCCTTTGGCGCGGGCGGTTCTCTCAACTGGGGCGTGCCCGCGGGCAACGACAAGAACGCCGCGCAACCCAGCCCCATCCCGGCGTCCGCCAACTTGGCCCCGCCTCCCTTGTCCTCAGACCATACGCATTTCCAAACCGCGCCCGTCCCGGAGTCGCAGCAGGGTATGGACCGCGAGCACACCGATGACGTCCACCATCACCTCAAGGATGACAAGGATAAGAAGCAGGCCGACAAACCGGACCGAGCCAAGAGTCCGTTCCGCGAGGCCTTGACCAAACCCGTTTACAGCTACGTCAAGTCGCGCGGATTTTATGCTGGTGTAAAGATTGATGGAACCGTCATTGCTTCGCGTGAGAGCGCCAACGCCAAGTTCTACGGCCAAGCTGTATCGGTTGACAAGATCCTGCGGGGCGAGGTTCCGACTGTCGCTGCAGCACCCGCCGCACACGATGGTACACATGGGCATGGTACATGGCCAGGTGCCGCGAGGGGTTTGTTTGAGGTCTTGAAGGGTGCTGAGCTGGGTTGGAAGGGTCAGGGTGGTCAGGGCCAGACTCAGGGTCAAACCCACGGGCAGCAGCAGCAACAGCCACAACACCTCAACCAAGACCTTCCTGGTGCGCACCAGACTGTACCCCCCGGGTTTGGAGGCCCAAGCCCGGCGTTTGGTGCTCCCACTGGGACGGGCGGTGCTCCGGCCACATCATGGGTTCCCCCACCACCTCCAACCACTCAACCACCCACAGCCACAACTAGAGCTGGTGTCCCAGAAGTCACGACCGGCATCCAAAACCTCGGCGTGGGCTCTTCATCCAGTGTTCCCCCACCTCCCGCAGCCGCGGCGGGTGCCAGCGCTTCCTCTGCGAAGGCCGCAGAGGCAGCCGCCGAGTCGGCGCGTGCACACCAGGAGGGGCAGGATGGCGGCCCGCCGTCGTACTCGGAGCATCATAACGCGGAAGATTTGCCGCCGGCGTATGTGGAGGATGATGGGAGGCCGCGGGTGCAGGGGGATAGTAAGACGGGATTACACTAGATAGGGTTGCGCTTTTAATCTTTGGGAAGTAGATGCTGGCGATGGCGATTTCAAGATGCCCTGCGCTATGTTGGATTTATCGCGAGCGATTTGATTTGAATATGATACTTTTCTTGTTTCCCCTTCAAGGATCCATGCCCTCTTTTTGAATGACCATGCACTAGCAGTAGTAACTAGTAGCAAATAAGCAAGATTGATGACGGATGACCGCCGAAAAGCCTTTTGTTGCCCCTGCGCTGACATCAGCCCTTTTTCAACCCAGCATGTATTCATACCACCTCAACACCTCGCCCTCCCCCTAATAACCCCAAACCCACACATCACCATTTTTACACCCTACCACACAACCATCGCCCAGTCCTTTCTCAGCCCCCTACACAGTAACCCCTTCTCAAGCCCCCGTCTTCTTCGCACAAACCTCACACCCCAAACACCCACAAACCGCACACCCAACCTCAGCCTGCACCGTAACCGTACAAACAGCCTCCCCAGCAGCCGTCGGCGTCCCCGTAACCGTGCTCACAATAGTCGTAGCCGGCAACTGCGGCAGCCGCGTGATGGTCTGGCCCGACGGGCAGGCGCCCGTGGGGATGGCGGGGCAGGGGTATTTCGGGCAGATCGGGCTGTCGGGGGTGACGCAGTACATGGGACACATTTCGTGGGCGTAGGAGGTTGTAGTTGTGTAGGTTTTGCAGGGGGAAGGGGGGGTCGGGGTTGGGAGGGGGGTGATGATGGGGGTTGTTGGGGTTGGGCTGGCGAGGGCGCTGGGGGAAGGTTAGTTGAGCTGGACCCGAGGGCGGAAGGGGGGGTTGAAGGGTATGGTGGTGAGGAGGTAAATATGGGAGCGCCTACCTGCCGGCCAGGAGCGCGATGGCGCTGGCGATGAATGTGAACTTCATGATGATAGATAGTTTCGGATTGGGTCTCTGGTCTTGGCTGATGGATAACTTGAAGAGGCTCATACAGAAAGAATAGAGAAGCCAAGACCTGGGGATAGCACCATATAAATATTTTTCATACCACCAGGGCACTTCAGCTTTCCAGACTTTTCGGAACCATCGTTCCGATCTAAGACTTCCATCTTGAGACCACACCACACGCTCCACGTCATCAAACACCCTCAACACCCCAGATTTCCCAAGGCCCCGGATACGCCCCCGCAGAAATTGACCACCTCAATACCGCCAACCGGGACGATTTCCAAACGGGCTTACCCGGGATCAAGAACGACGCGTCCTTTCCCATAGCCGGGGAATGCCACGCAGCGAAGCTATTTGACAGGGCGCAAGGGGAAATCAGCCGGATGATTAGACGGCGCCCGATTTAGCATACGTGATGCGACGGAAACTAACACGGCTAAGAAGCGAGGGCCGTTTTGGGCAATTAACTAGTCTAAAAAACCCCGGTGTGGCGCTCGCTCTAACATCTCAGTCGTTGATGGAAAAAAAAATTGCATCTGTCGAACATGGGCGTGCGGGCACGATCTTCCGTCGGGGAAGCAGCCGAAAGCTTGTTTAGGACCTCGCACTGCTTGCTATTTGTCGGTTAACACGTAGAATCGTGACAACCCATGCTACCGATTTCGGAATCTAGATCCACGTGGTCTAGATTGATGTTCCAATTCTTCGTATTCCAGTCGGCGTGGTCCAAATGAGTCCTCGGTGAAAGCGCACCCATTATTAAGGGGGAATCCGACCACTCGCTTGGACGCGTCTTCCCAGCTTAGCAACCTACTGTCTACATCTCCGACTTGTCACATTGAGGGCTGAAAGAAAAAGCCAAATAAATGGCCCAGGTTTGAAGTGTCGGAAGCCAGCAGTCAGGGACACATAGTTGAAGATTGTGCCTTCGTCCATGCCCTAGCAGAGGTAACGTTCCTGGCAACCTTGAGAGCATCTGGCCAATCTTGTCCCGGCGGACCTAGTACACCTCTTCCGATTCACCCATGCACAAATCTCTCTCACCCGCTTTCGAATGGCATGATGTCCCCGTTCTTCTTCCGGGACGCACCTGTCCGTCTTGTGGTCGTGAGGCCATAACGGACTCACAGGCAATCAGGCATTGTAGCGGCACTAGCCCCCCGTTTTTGCTGGAGACAACCGTGATATTCAAACCATCCTAAAATTATCCTCTCATCGTAGGGTATTTTCCAGTTCCCCAACAAATCCGGCAACACACAAAGTCCGAGATACGTTTTTCAGTCTGTCATTTCTTCAAGTACTCCCTCTCGCCATACAGCGTACGATAACGTCGGTCCAAGGTAGCAAAGTTATCATATCTTTGACCCCGTTCATCGAATTGTCTGCTTGACATGTCTGCTCGGCTGGTCACCTTGAACCGAGCCGTCTCGGGCACCCCAGCGGCCCGCTCCGGTCCGTTTCGGGCCGTGGTAGTCCGAGTCCCTGAGATGAACATTAGGGGGCTAATAAGGGAAGGAAAAGGCCAAGACCTTATCAATTAGATGTAACGTCTTATGATAAAGAGGAAAATGAGAGCACACGCAGCGGATTTTATGTTTGACTGACCTGACTACCTTAGCCCCGGCTTGGCCTAGGCCTTCACGCCGTTAAAGAATCTGCAAACAACCGTACAATATTCACAAACTCGCGTTAGGCACAAAACCACAGGGACGGCAAATCGAGTAAGTTGTTATGATATCAATTAACTACAATACCAACGCCTTTCTAAATGCCTGCTCGCCATCGGCAGAACCGCCCACTCGACCCCCAAAAACATACGCCCAGCTAACCGTGCTAGGCCCAGCCCCTTTTGACTCCAGTAAAGATAAAACAGAATAAAAAGCGAGTAAGCGTAATAGCGAGATAAATAAAGCCCGTGAGAAGGTATGATATCGAGGACACCTGACACCAACATCAAAATGAATGGTAATACAAATGAAAACAGAATAAAGAAGATTGAAACAACGCCTCGGTAACGATCATTGATTGTCTGGCAGCCACACCAACTCAATGATCCCGTCCCGGTTGTTCATCGGCGAGCCATCGGGGTTCTTCCACCGCGGATCCTCCCGTCGGCAAATGTACACCTGGCTGACGGTGCCGTCCTCGTTGACGTCCGCCTCGAGGAGTTCCCACGAGATCTTGCGGCCCGTTCTATGCAGTGATTGGCGCTGCGGACCCATCATGTAGTCCAAGTTGTACCCCTTGTTATCAGGCGCTGGTTGGAACGTCGCCTCAAACTGACCGAGGTTGAAGTCTACGCCATAGGGGTAGTAGGCGACACTGTAACCGTTGGAGATGATGAAGTCGTCGGCGGTCTGGAAACGCTGGAAAGTGCAATCTTCGCCGCAAGCGTGGGCAATTTTCGTGTAGTGCCAAGGGTGCGCGATGTGCCAGATTCCGCCGCGGTAATGGTGGAGGGACAGGGGCTTGATGCCGCCCTCGTAAAAGCCGGACGGGTCGCCAAAGAGGTCGAGTTGCCAGAGGTCGTTGAGGAGTGTGAGCTTAACCTCCGAGTTCTCGTAGATGCACTTGCGAAGGAGGATGTCGCCCTGCGGACCCCAGCCCGTGTTGGCCTCGAGGATCTTTTGTTCGGTCCGGCAGGACTCGAAATTTTCGGAGATGATTTGTGCCATGGGGAGGCTCAGGAACACGCCGGCACCACCGAAGGCCTGAGAGCCGTGGCGTTCAATGTTGTTGATATCTTCGGAGAATGTGCCGATGTACATGGGCATGGTGTGGTCGTAATCGGCGGCGAATTTCTCGGCGAGGCCGTTAAAGGAAGGGAAGAAAGTATCGTCGTCGCAAACAACGAGCCATTTCTTCGTGCTGCGCTCGGGGTGCGCGTACAGCGTGGGTGCAAGCGCCAGATAACGCACCGCCATGATCTGGCTCGCGTCCGACCGGTACACATCCACATCAATACCGACATTGGTCAGCGTGGTGTACGCATCCTCGAGTTCGTCATCCGTGGCGTCGAGAAGGAGCAGCACCAACTTTCCACCGTTGGAGTTTCCTTTGCCGTCTGTAAGCCAGTAGGACCACTCGTTGATGGGGCTCGTGCGAATGTCGCTGAATCGTCGGTAGGTCGTTGAGACGCCAAACATGAAATCCGAGGCGTTGGCAGTGTTGGGGTATGGCGACTTGGTGACGGGCACAACAAGAGGTTCCGGGCACGTCTCGGGTTGGTACTGGTTGTTGACGTTCACCACCTTGACCGCATCAACCAAGAAATCCTGATCAAGCTTGGTGACAGACTTCCGAGGGATATCCTGGCGGGAGGCTTGGACGTATCGCTTGGTGTATTCGAAGGTCTCTTCGAGGCGATAGACCTCTTGCCACTTCCGGAGCCGCTCCATGTCGTAGTCGCACGTCATGGCGTAGGATGAGTTCGAGATCGTCGGCTGGGCGTCCTCGGCCGGCTCAACCACATCCTCCTGTTGCTTCTCTGTGACCTCACCGCCCGCGGGCCCACCCCAGCCCGCTGATTCGGGACGAGACACGGGCTTTTGGATCGAGATTGCTTCCCTTGCCGACGCCGCGGTCTTCATCAGCGCCGAGCGCACGTCCACGTCTGGTCGCAGGACTAGGCCGCCGATGGTGAGCATGGCCACGGTCAGTACGATGGCCCTCGTCAGGGTGTTCCGCATGCTGAAGCAGCGGTTCCTGGGTATTGTCGTGCCCATGGTGATGTGGGGGGTGGTGGTGCTATCAACGTCGGATTACCGGTCTCCGTCAAGAGACAGGGCCGAGCAGTGATAGTAACAACGACAAGGTGGGCTGGAAATGGCGCGTGCCCCCGTTCCTGCCTTCGCCCTTGCCACCAAGAGGGTGTGCAGAGATGACCTCGCGGTTTGGGAAGGAAGGTGCAACCTGGCTAGGCCACGTCGACGGCAAGCACGTCCCACTGGAAGGCAGAAGTGGAGAGATGTCGAATATATTTGCCGGGGAAGAGAGCTGGTCGAACTTTCGAATCCGGGGACGGCCGTGCTTTTGAAAGAATGAAAGCCCCGGGTATGACAAGACAAGACGGGGAAGCCAGATGGGGGAGGAGGTTAAGAAAGATGAAACAAAGCGAGTGAAAGGACAAGAGTTGCACAAGGTGCGACGAACGGGTGTGACGATGTCCAACACTTATTCAGGAACGACAGGGGGCGAAGGGGAGAAGAACAAGGGTGGCCAACGGAACGCATCGACGATCTTCAGGGGAGGAGCAAGGTATGGCGGCTGAGAAACAGCGCAGAGTTGAGCCCACTGGGCGGGTCGAACATGACGCGTCCGCACAGTCTAAGGACAGTGGGGGCGATGGCAGTGTTAGAGAACGACTTTAAGTAGCCGAGAGATCCCCATCGGATGGCGAAGTATCAGACAAAAAGATAAAAGGGGGTCGAGCGAAGCACATTACAGAGAAATTAGGACTTCTGGAGGCATCGCGGGCTCTGCAACTGCCAGTTTTGTGGGATCACCTCGATCAGTTCCATTCGGTCTGTTTCCTTCCTCGACAGGCCGACCAGATCGGGGCGGTCGGAACGACCAATACTTCCCGTTGGAGTAAACTGTTGCTCCATCGATTCGGTTACAGGATGCCGACATGGAAGAGTTCAAGAAAGTGGGCGGGATGCAGTGAGGATCGGGTCCTTCAAGATACGGCGATTTGGGGAGAGCTCCGTGATCATCGGGCCGCCTGTCAAACGGGGAGTGGTGGAATGCCGCGAGTCTGCATGCTGTGTGCCCTTCGCTTGGCCGATTCCACAACTCTGACCTACCGACCGGACAAACAACACCAGGTGAACATACCAAAACCTTTGCGGCTGGGCTGTCAGCTTGTGGCCATCCGATCGGGATGCACCCTGCTCCTCTGCCGCTGCCCGCCGAGCCCGGTTTGAGATCAGCAGATCTACCGCGGTATCGCCCTGATGGTTCGCGGCGATTGGCCGGGAGAAGGCAAAGATGCGCAACGAAGCACCTGGGCGCGCTCTTCTTCATTCGATGACAAAAAATTGGCGCCTTCTGTTGCTGCAAGCTGTTCACACCGTTCAACGCTCAAAAGAGAATTGAGCGAACAACCGCCTAGCGTTTTGGCGTCGCGCTGGGCGCCCCAGTGTTTGATAGGTGTAGCCCCATGACCCCTTTTGGGGAAGGCCAAAACCTGAGACTGTGTGTCTCTCTTCTACGGTTTCACCATGTCCAGCGGTTTGGTGTCCTCGTCTGACTGTGAGGTCATCAGTGGGGGGGTCTGTCCAGAAGTATTGGCAGGCCGTTTCATATGAGCGGGGCCGTCGCTGGGGCATTTGCGCATTCGGGGGCGGCATTTCGTCGGGCCCACTATTCGGTAAAGCCGGGTGGATGTCGGCGTCGCTTCCGGGTCTTGCCAAAGGACGTTAAGATCAGCGATAATGCCATTTTGCCGCTTTGGCATTTCAAGGAAGCCTTCCTGAAGGGGGTTGGAAAGACTCGACTGTTCAGGAAGTTCGAGTACAAGAGCAGCTCGGCGGGTAACAAGTCATTCCTCGGAGAGCGTTGTCCCTATTCGGAGAGAAGTGCATCAAGCTAGCAGACAGTCGTTTTACTCAGCCCCCCGCAAAACCCCACTGATGCGTCTGGACTCTGGAACACGCCCAACGGCGCCAATGTGAGACACGAGGCGTGTCTTTTGCTTACGAGTCCGTTGCCCTGCGTTTATTGTCGTTAAATAAGGATGGTGCCTACACTACGAATACAGACTCACACAGGAGGTGGGAACGCAGCGTGACATCCCAGGTTTCTCCGAGCGATTACCCCTTCCGCAGCTTGGCGCCCGGGCTTAGAGGGCATGGAAGCAATTTGGAGAACCAAGAGGTTGGACGCCGAGAAGCTGCGTTGTTCTATGCGAGACGTCCGCCGCGGGGGTGAGTGATGATCGTTCATCTACTTTATAAACTGATTGCAACAGAAGCCAAGACCGTGCCCTTGCAGGAAAAGAATGGTCATGGAAAGAATGGAAGCGAGGGCGAGAAAGGGAACCCAATGACGATAAGCCCCGGCAGTGACAAGTGGGGCTAATATAACATGTCCAGGGGCCCTTGTTCCCTCCCGAAGTGGCGCCTTGGACTGACACCCTCCCACGCTGCTCTGCGACCTTCGGGACTTGAGACCAAGTTGTTGAAATAAAGGTTTGCCAAGCGATTGCCAAGATCCTTCCACAACGTCAAGTGGGGAGGCGAGAAGGGAAGAAACATGCGAAGAGGGGGAAACGAGGTTGAATTGTAGAGGTCAACTCGGAGGGCGACGGGGAAGAAGGTGTGAAGAAACGAAAACAGACCACATCGACGATTGTCTCAACACAATTTCTCTAAGATTACACTGCCCAAAATCCCCTCATCGTCTCCGCCCACCAATTCCCCAATTTTTTTCGCTCACAACGCGCCGAAGTTCGCTCGTCGACCCCCCCTGCAACGGGGACAGCTCTTGCTCGAGCCTTGGTGCTTTCCCGACTGGCGCTTTGTATTTTTCCGCTGGCCCTGCTTCCAAGTTCTTCCACTCGGTTCACGCACAAGGTCAACCCCACCACCACTGACACCATATTTATTTATCCCCGAGAAAAAGTCCGTCAAAACGTTGACAACGGTCGTTCTTTCCATGCCCACCATAACCCGCCGGGTGCTCTCACCGCGGTTGGCGATTGTAATCTTCGGCAGATACACTTCGGTCATGTTCAGTCACGCCATAGCACAGAGCCTTGTCGTTCTAACCCGTGAAGGCCGAACAAGGTATTGATACCCTGTGGATGCACCCCATCAATGTCCCGAAGGTCATGAGTTAAGCCGCCCATTGCCTTTGAGGGGCCTTACCTGAGTACAGGTATTGATTCTTTTTCGTGGGTAGTCTGTGTACCGTGGATGATGCTCGACTGGAGCCTGTAGAAAATCGCATCTGACACCCACCCCTTTCTCTTTGAGCACAGGAGGGAAATGTCAACACAATCAGGGGCAGCGGCCGTACTAATATTTCCCCTCTACGGTGCCATCAATCCACGTTGCTATTACAGGTCGGAGTCCGGTACCTTTGCCCAATCAACGAGGAGAGGTGGGGGTTTCCTTGCGTCAGGAAACGATACCTCCCACGCAGACATGACTCTGAACATCTTCTCCTCCTCGCCGTTTCGTGCCAGTATCTCCATTCCGTAAGGTCTCCCGTTGTAGGAGGAGAACCCCAATGGCACACTGGCGATAGGATACCCCGCACCCGACGCGATGCTGGTCAAGTACGACTCTCCTGATGCCATGATGACATCCGCACCAGTTGTCTCGAAGCACTTTTCGACGGCGTCACGGTAGCTCTTACGCAAGTAGCCAAGGTCGTGAAGGTACCTTTCATGGCCCATGTTGTCTTTGGCCGCACTCTCGAGTACGCTCTGACTTGGGTGATCTGCGCAGGTTAGGAGTCTGTTGGCATCGATGCGCTGAAAGAGCCTGATTGAACATGGCCTTACCGGGGGGGAGTTCCAGTTCGGAATGTTGGTTGTTGAAATCGACCAAGTCTTGGACCGTGCGATGCTCTGACTTGCTGAACAAGGCGAGAAATCTCTCGAAGGTAAACGAAATGTCGTGTGCTGGCGACAACTGTCAATCGTGCTCTCTGGATGTGGTTGAATAAAGACACTCACTCAGAAGATCTGACATCTGAGCTGTGCCATACTCTCTCATGATCGACTCGGGCATCAGCAACGGGGCGTTGTATACGACCTTTCCCCCGGACCTGCCGATCTTTTCCATGGCGTTGATCATCGCGCGCTCCTAATTATAAGAAGTAAGGTCAGTATTTCTGCTATGCACGGCACATGCCACCCCCCCGGCTTCTTTTACCGTCGCTCACATGTTCTTCGTCAAATGCTGGCGTTGCTTTGCATATCCAGTCCTCAAACTGCCAAGTTTTGTAGTCTAGGTAGGCAATATGAAGCCCATCCCACGACTTTGTTAGGTGTGAGCGGAAATTTCTTCCCGGTAGCAGAATGTCCATGACGTCGGCGCAATCCTCGACTGACTTGGCAAGCGGCCCAGAACTGTCGAAGCCAGCACCTCCGGACATGGTGCCTTTCATGTTGACATCACCCACGGTCCCCTTGATACTGTAGAGGGCGGCACGGATAGCCGGTTGCACGATTGAACCGTCTGATCCGCTCCCGATACTGAGAGCTGCGAAGCCAGCGGTCGTGCCCACGGCAGAGCCTGAGGACGAGCCGCCGGGAGTCTGAATCACATTTAGCACGTCAACTCAAAACAACACGGGCCTAATGCTTACGCTGTGGCCCAGCCACTGGTCCTCGGGATCAACGCCGCCCTTGACGTACGGAGTTTGAGTCTAATCGCAGTTAGTGTGCAAGAATCGCATGCATTAGGTGGTATTCCCTCGCCTGGCCACCAACGGCAGACCAGCCAGCCGTGAGGCTAGAACCCTTCCCATTTCCCCACTCCTAATACTTGATGTTAGTTCAGTCTACCCCATGAGCGAAGCGAAGTGCAAACCTCCGATAGAGTAAGACGCACCGAAAGATTCGCCAAACCGATGACAATGCAGCCGGCATCTCGAAGCGCAGTTGAAATAGCAGCGTCTTCACTAGCAGTTAGACCCTTCAAGGCAAAGGAGCCGCACGTTGTCTCGAGCCCGAAAGATGGGGCGAGATAGAAGTCTTAGACCGAGGACGTCAATCGACGACGCGCTCAAAAGAAGACCGTCAGAATACATACACACCTTCAGCGTGATGGGAATTCCGTGAAGCGGTGATCTGGGCCCAGACTTCTTCCTCTCAGCGTCCAAGGCCATTGCCTGCTCCAGCAATGCATCGTGGGACACTAGCGCGTTGATGGCATGAGGTTTCATGCCATCATGATTGTGCTTGGCGATCTGGTCGAGGTACAGTCGCACTAGCTCGACGCTGGTGGTTTCCCCTGACTCGAGACGTTCACGGAGATCCCCTGCTGTGGCTGTAAGAAGGTCGACTCCCGTGCGCTCGACAGGAGGAGCGAGATGTGGTCCAGCCATTCGTGGCCGCAATTTGTAGGATGTGAACACAAGGAAGAAAACGGCTGCAATTGTGGTCCGCATTGAAAGATTTCAAAACTCGACGGTCGTCGGCCCCGTGTGCTTTGAAGAAGTTTTGAAAGGCAAGCACAGCAAGTCCACGGGTGGTGGGATAAAATTTTAGACGAGGTTGGTAATTCCTGCATCTCCTACCGTGAAGGCTTGCATGCCGCATTGTAGGTTTTATATTGGGGCACCTAAGGTAGGTAGTGGCATATGGAACAGTGCAAACACAACCTCTCGAATCTGCAAAGCGGATGCGCGATGACGGGACGGGGCCGAGGAGATAGATCACGGTGCCAGTGCCAGCAAGGAATAATACAAGAGCCTAGATTGTCAGCTTCACGCCCGGCCACACTAGCTATACGTAAAGTTACACTGTATCGCATTCAGGATGGGGCCGAGATCCGCCCCCGTCCTTCCTTCCTGTTGTGTTTCCTACTCCCAGACTGCCTGGGACACAGGCAACAGCAGCACCACCTCAACGGCGCCTTCCTCACCATCAAACCGGGTTGCGCCCGGATCATCTCTGAGCCGGCTCTCCGGACTATAAACCCCCCCGCCCCCCCCCCTCGGGTTCCAGGTTGGCATGGAAAATTTGCCAAAGTTTCCAAAAGTCCTATCGCAGGCGAGTGAGCATGCCTTAATCACCACGTCGCAATCAAGTAAAGATGAATTCTGGTCGAACTCTTCGTAGAACTACGGTGTTGCCTGCTTGATATAACCCGGCAGTTCACGGAATCGTCGATGCCTCTATCTCGAAGGTTTCGTCTCAGCGTACACCGCTCAGAACAATACGTGTAGGAAGAGCAGTCCGAGATGGAAGTTGACCGTAAGATTGACTGACGCCACTACATCTAACCAGCGCTTCCCATGCAAGCCGAACCCTCATCATCACTCACACCCTACACTTATGTTTGTGTCTCAGAGAAAAAGTCCGTCAAAAATGCTCGCTCCTTCCATCAGCACTACCCTTGTCACATCGCCCGTCATGTCCACCATCAACCGCATGAGGAGCGTGCTTCCGCTTTCCTCGTCCTCGTCGATACCATCAAGATCCTTCCCCTTTAACGGCGTTCTCAGCTCCGTGTCAGAAAAGATATTGACAACACGCACGTCACGCGTCGAGGCAAGGAGTTGGAACCAAGCTTCGGCGGTGCGTATGTCATGCTCTATCGCACCGGGCTCGGGTTTGGCTAGTGACGGGGGAAACACCCATTGTAGAGCGTTGGTCCATGGATGGTTGGGATAAGCTTTGTTGTTCATGTCCTGCATCATATAGGCCGGAAGGATCGACCGCTGCCGTTGTGGATGTGGAGCACCGGCCCAGGGACAGACATACAGGGCGTTGTAGCGGCGCGAAGCGCCCGACTCTGAGCAGTATGCACATGGCAGCGGGATTGGCCTGGGCTCTGGAAGACCCCGGCCAATTTCCTCCCCTCCGGACTCGGTGATGTCCTGCTGTTGAACGGGTCGGTCGATGAATTTCCGGCGTTTTGATGTTGTGGGCAGGAAGTCGTCGGGACTGCGCCGTCTCTTACCCGGCACAGCCGTTTGCAACTCATGTCTGGCATGGGCTAGCTTCTCACCAATCGACTGGAGGAAGTTGGTGGTGGCGATTGTTGTACCCAACGCTCTGCCAAGCCGATACAGCGTATATGGTCCCATCGAGCCTCCCTCGTTGTCATTCCGGCTCTTTCTGATGGCGTGAGTCCGAGATCCCGAATCCGCTAGCATCGCCGCTGGTCTTGAACGAGGTTGCTTAGCTTCATCTCCCCAAACCCAACCGTCCTCTCGAGGCTTATCCGAGTCTCGATTAGCTGACTTGTTCCCGTCAAGCATCCTCCTGTACACCACTGTCATAGCCTTCAAGCACTGCGTACCAACCCCGATATCTTGCCGTAACGCCTCCAGAGTTACTTCCACTTCGGCTGCATCTTGTGGCTCGAGGCGGGGCAAACTCCGCTCCGTCAAGATGCGTAGCAGAAACAACCCGATCACATCGGGTGGATACTCCGTAAGTCGCAGTTCTGGCCACCTCTTCCCTTTCCGCCACAGGCAGCGTACTGATTCTACCTCGATTCTTCCCCCACCCTCTTCCTTCCCGCTATGGTCTTCCATTCCCTCAACATCTTCACCCCCGACATCAGCATCTTCCAAGCCGTATGCCTCGCCCTCAGCCATCCTCCCCGCCATCGACCTCAGCGCATCCATCGCAGGTTCTCGCCCATCGTCGTTGGAACCGCCACGATCAAGCAAACGAAGTACTTTCAAGACGCCATCCCTGATCCGGAGCCAACGGAGGACGTCGTTGTAAAAGCAGGGTTCGCAGGAGATTGTTCCGTTCTGGATAGGGAGCGGAGGTTGGTGAGGTGGGCTGCTAGGCCCGGTAGTAGATGTTGAGGTGGAATACCAAATTGGGTTTGTTTTTGGGATTGGAAAGGGTCTGGCTTTTTGTTGTCGTTGTTTTGAGGTTGGCGGTGGCGATGGTGGCACTGTCGTTGGCTTGCTGATAGGGAGTGTGAGGGGAGGGTATGGAGTGTCTAACAAAGCGGGATCGGTGAAGACTGATGGCTTCTCTTTGATGACCAACGGCCCGGGCGGTTCCTTTCTCGGTTTCTTCTTTGGACCCCTCAAAATTTTGGGGACTTTAGGCATTGGAGGAGGCTTTTCAGGGACATATTCCCCGTCAGTTTCATGGTCGTCAGAGCTGATTTCGATTGGTGATACTTCCTTGGTATCCTTTAGCACTACCGCTTTCTCACCTGTGTCCGTGTTTGCTGGTTTTGGCTGCCTTTTGGGGCCTTTCAGAATCTTGGGGACTTTGGGTAATGGCGGTGGGCGACCCGGAATGTAATCTTCGTCTGGTTCCTCCTGGTCCGAATCGCTCGAGGTGGCTTGGTGATCTTGGACATCCAAATCGCTTGGGGCACGTCCCTTTTCAGGTCCTGATGTTGTTGAAGCCGCTTTATTGGGACGGGGTTTCGGCCCCTTGAGGATTTTCGGCACCTTCGGCATTGGCGGAGGCCTCCCTGGAGCGTAGTCATCGTCGTTCTTTTCTTCATCTGGTTGGCGTATCGGTGGTGATCGCCCTTTGGTGTTAACTTTGGCCGGAACTGGCGTTTCAACTTGAGGTGAGGGTTTCTTGTTAGGTTTCTTTTTGGATCCCTTCCGGGATTTCGGGGCCTTGGTGAGTGCAGGTGGATCTCCCAATTCGCGATCATCAATCTGCTTGCGAGACGACTTTTTTATGCTTGGTGATTTCTCCGCGCCCTCGGCATCCTGGAGTTGAAACTCCTTCATTCGCTTCTTCGGGCCCCTGAGAATTTTCGGCACTCTAGGCATTGGGGGCGGCCTAAGTGGAATGTACTCGTCGCCCATGGATTGATTGTGGGAATCATGATCAGGGTCCCCTTTAAGGTCCTGTGCTGGCGTAGATATTGTTGTCCTTGTTGGCAATAATGGGGATGGTGCAACCCCATTTGGTGACCTGGCCGGCACCTCATTGTGATCTTTTTGCCGCGGACCTCTTGGCTTATTTTCTGTATTCGCTTTGGGGGTAGTGAGTCCCGTCTCATTCTGATTGTTAACTTTCTGCCGGGTCGCTTTCCCCCTGCCTCGTGTCGCTGGTTGGGGCGGGGCGGTGGATTTGAACGTCGTTTCCGTTGCCGAGTTTAATAGCGTGGCTGCCCTTGATCTCGTCGTTGGCCCGGTTCTCGTGGGAATCATGTTGACATGACTTGCTTAACTCTAGCGGTGTTTTCCTCCGTTCTTAAGGGCCTTTGGTAAATCCAACCCACTGGTACCGGAATTATAATGTTTTGGTTGCAGGGAATGGTGATCTCGCGTTCAGTGCATCCGATAGACTCGACTTCACCTAGCGAAGAGAAGTTTTAGTAAACCTCAAACTTTCTGGAAGAGAATGATCCTTGAGCTGCCAAGGTACAATGAAAGAGGACACGGCACTGATTTTGACACTATCCCATATCTTTTGTTAAATTTCTTTGTCCTAGGCCACTGGTAACAAAAACGCCGACGGTATTCGTTTCCGGAGCTCAACACGAGTTACGATGCGGAACAAACAAAGGTGATTGTTACAGCCCCTGTTATACCAAGAAGTGTTGCCTGTAATAGAACTCATCATTCACCCGTTTCATCATCGCGTTTATCCTGATCGCTCGTTTCTACTCCATGTGCTTGACAATGTTACCCCTGAATCAGCCTACTTGTTCATGTTGACACCACCACCCAGCACACCCTCCTTAACCACCAAGCCGTTGCCATTCTCCCGAACTGAGACTTCAATCCTATTTAGCATCACCGCAGCCAGCTGGAATCAACCTTCATACCCACGCATCACCGCCCATCCTGCGAACTAGCAGAGCCAAGCTCCTAACGACCAAGGTCACCACCATGTCCGAAACATCAGACCAAAGCAACAAACTCCTCTCCTGCGACGTATCATCTCCCGACCCCGCCTCTTCACCAACCACTTCCGCCTCGCGCCAGACACTACGAAGCTTGTCGACCGATCCCGAGCCGTCAGCCACAGCTTCTATTGCTCTCCAGCCATTGCCAAGGATTTCATCGCAATCTTTCGCTGCTCCTCCGACTCTACCACCCAGTCCGAGGTTGATTATGCCTACTGTAGCGGTCCCTGGTCGCCGCAAACCGGTCCCGGTTGTTGCGAATAATGATCCGAGACCGGCGGCTGAGAGCATACGTGCTGCCGCCCCCAACTGCCGTTGTTGCCAAATCTTCCGGAGGTTGTTGGGGTGGTTTGTACCTCGGCAGCGGGGATCTCACTGACGATACCAGCATCACTAGGTGTTGTATTGCGTGTGGCCCAACTGCTAGGAGTACCAATATCACTAACCACCACAAGGGTTACTATTTCTTGGGCTGCCATCACAACTTTCAAGCCCTAGCACGCGCCCAAGGCCCTAAACTATCGTGGGACGGACTCTTGGAGGGTGGGATACACAAGATTGAGTCAGGACGGAAGTCGGCGACGACGTGGAGCAAGATACGAGGGTGTGGATCAGGATCCGGACTAGAGGTGCTGTGTGGAGTTTTGGGATGATAATTAGTGTCCCCATGACGTGGGACGGTGGATGAAAGGGCCGTCGACAGGACCAGATGAATTTGGGCAATGCGTTAAATGGCCTTTGGGGGTCACTGGAGGGATATAAAGAGACAGAAAAGTAGTCCCCATCTAGGAACAACAAGAGCACATGTACTACAGCAGTATCCTCCTTGATTCTCCGTCTTACTCTTCATAAATGTGTACAAAAATAGGCTATGACGCCTGCTGTGGCACGCTACCACTTAAACCTAAAACATGCACAACATGTGTTTGTGTAAATATGGCCATCTCATCACCTGATGTTTGTCGTAACTATCCGAATCGTATCCCTGTCGTTGGCTCCCACGTCCCCGGCCCCGGAGGTTTACCGCCCCTCCCCAAACCTGCCGTCCCATCCTGCTGACCACTCGCAGGACTTCCCGATGCCGCAGCCGCGGACGGTGGACCTGCGAACCTTATCCCCATCTCTGGATTCCACGCCCCCTGCATCGCTGCAACCGAACCTACAGGGGCTAATGGCCGCGGCTGTTGTTGTTGGACGTTGTCGGCCCAACTTTGGATCCGTGCCTCGGCGGGCGGCGGCCCACGTATGGGTTGTTGCGGCTGTTGGTACTGTTGTTGGGGTAGTTGGTGTGATATCGTGCGATAAGACGTGGGATCAGGGGTAGGGGTAGGATAGGATTGGGCATGGGGCGGCGGATGCGCTTGGTTGAGCGACAAGGAGGAGAGTGGAGGCATCGAAATATCGCTGCTGAACAGTTAGTTCTAAAAATACGGGGTACAATAGGTGGGAAGTTTGTCCACAAGTACTCTTCTAAGGCAGCCGCCTCTTTTCGCCTTTCGTTGGTGAAGGCACGGCATTGGTTTCGGAAACTCTCCACAATTCGGCTGAGATCGTTGTAAAATTTCCTCCCCACCTCGACGTTGCTGACAATATCTTTGTACTTGTAGTACGCATCGTCCAATCGCTGCAGCGCTTTCTCCCGATCACGGCTCCCTTTTTCACCGGCGCTCTTTTTCTGCGACTCAAACTCGCGGTTGGCCCGCTGTAGGTCGGCCACAAGTTTCTCCTGGTCCGCAAGTTCCTTCTCGACCACCTCCAGCTCGGGCTCGTATAGTCTGTCTAAGCGTTTATCGAAGAATTCCTCGAAATGGGCGGGTACAATAGGCGTGTTGGGGTAACTGCGTTCTAAGCGGGCTGCTTCGGCGAGAATGTCTCCCTTGATATCGTCCGCACGGCTCCGATCTCGTAGGGCTTCCACCCGTTTTCTCCTCCGTGATTCGAGGCGCAAGACATCGTTGTAAACTCCTCTCAGCTTCCCTATGGCTGGTTTGAGAGTATCGGGAATCTCGGTTTTGCGGCTGTTTGGGATGTAATCCAGCATTCCACGATCCGAACCGGTGAGAATGGCCAGGGTGCCTTTGACCGCGGCGAACTTTTCACGCACAACCTCATCGCTGGACGTGCTGGAAGTAAAGTATCCCTCAATCTCGGATGCTTGATTCCACAACTTGGCTCCTCCATCGTGAGCCGGATCAGAGCGGGCCGCAGGACGAGACCAACGCTGCGTCCCGTGTATCAAACGGAACTTGTTGTCCTCCTCTTCCTCAGCAGCCAACAGCGCTTTGCCTTCGTCAAAAATCATCTTGTCGCTGGCGCAAAGCTTTTCGATATCCGATAACCCGCGCTGGAGACGATTCAGTGCATCGGCTTGGCGAATTTCCTCGGCATGCTGCACAAGTGTGCCGGGAAGACCCATAGGTTTCTCAAGTGCCTGGAGCGAGCCTGGGAGATTCAGACTGGAAATAATTCCGTGCAGCTTGTCAGTCATAGCTTCGAGCTCGGTAACAATGTTGTTGTTGACTAAACGGTCCCGCCGTTCTTCGTATATGGAGACAGCCAAGTGAACAGAGAAAGGAACTAGCTTGGTGAAGAGTGCGGGGCCAAACTCGGCTTGGTCTCCCAGGTACTCATGTGGGTTGGCGATTTGCGGGGGCGTGCGAGCGACTGCCATATTAGCGCGCTCGAGAATCTTGAGCTCGGGCTTCGGTGGGACGACCTCTGCTCATTGTTAGTACACGTTGGGTACCTCTTCTTTCGCAGTGTCGGGGTACTCACGAAGATAGATGACATTATTGTCCCTTTCGGCCCGGGCGAGATCACTTTCTACTCGCTTTTTGAGACCCTGAAGGTCCTCTACAACGGCCTTATTGATGTACCCTCCTCTGCATTCTTTTAGGCCTTCGGTGACGCATGCAACCGCGTCAATTAGGCGCGCGACCTCCTCGCCGTACTTTCTCTTCTCGAGGCAATCGCAGGCAGCACGGTATTGGGCAGCGGCGGCGAAATGGTGATGTTTCGCACTCATGTGGTGGATCCAGGCAGAGCTGATAGCCTCGCTTTGCATCGCAGCGTCCCCGGCCAGATTGTAGAGATCGGACACTCGGGCGGCCAACTTGGCGATCGATGCGTCCTTATACCCGTCCATGACAGCCTTTTGCCAGAAACACTCTTGGCTTTCGGCTAAGAATAGTTGTACCAACGATTCGAGTGTCGCCTCATCCATATCATCTGGCGGGTTTGTCATGCGCAGCTCGGGTAACACTACGGTCTTCATATGCTTGAGGACCCCCGCTGCTTGGGAGAAGTAGTTCGCTGCAGTCTTTAATCCGTCGGTATTCCCCCGGTTTGACGACATGGCTAGTTGGGAGTACAACGCAGCCAGGTTATACAGGATATTCATCAGTTCGTACTTGAGGTTGTTCGCGACGAGGGGGTGTTCGGTATTGTAACCGAGGGCGGGATACCAGGTGAAGTCGACGCCAATCTAAAATCCGCCCAGAGTTTGTCAACTTGGTGCTTATCAGAGTATTCACCGGTCCAGTGGCCCTGAGGATACTACTAACATCTATTGGAAATTTCCCGCTCATCCACACCAACTGCCCCGCATATGTTTGTAGCGTTTTAATGCCACTGGGGTGGGCATCGATCGAGTTGAGAGCGGCCCGGCGAAGGGAGTCGATGGTATCGAGGTCATGGCGGAACATGTCTGGGTGCTGATCATATTTCTTGGAGATGTATTTGCGAATCGAGGAAGCCAGTGATATTTGAGCCGACTTCCGGAAGGGAAGTGACAGAATATTGGAACTGCATTTCCTCGTGGTCAGTCAATTCGGAGGGGTAAGATAGTTGGTTGTTTAGGGCCTGTAATGCTCACGTCGTCATTTTGGCTCAAGCCTTTCGGCGGCCGCACATGCCTCGCGTGGGCTAGAAAAAAAACCGAATCCTCACGATGTTCGGCCAATTTCGCGGTACTTCGGGCTTCCGGGGGGGACTGATGTCATCCAACACCAGTGTCTTTCTCCTTGTCAATTTGTTTGGCGGGGTGAGCTATTCTCGGCGCCAGGGCAACACAGGGCAGCGCCCCACTTTCTCCCGACGCGTTTGGCGCCTGAATTTCGCGGCGCCAAATTTGGCAGCCGACCTCGAAGTCACGCTCCCCGCTGGATGGAGGATTCACGATTGCCTTTTCATCCCAATTCAAGATGTTCCATATCGACGTGTAAACCGGTTTCTGCAGCGTCTTGTTGATTCCCATGTCTGACGGCCTGGTTTTCTGGCTTTTTCCATTTGGAGATAACTTTATGCTTCCCTTGTCGCCTCCTCCTATCTAACAAATTTCCCGAGCCCAACTCATCCCCTTCTCGCACCTCGATGCGATTCGGGCTTGCGTCGTTTGACGGCAAAGATTCCGGGATTCCACGTGTAACACCACCGCGCCGCGAACCAAAAAGCTCTCTATTCCCGACGAAATGTCGCCCGCCGGGATGAAACACATGGATTCTAATCTTTCGGCCTCTTAGCGGCATGCTATCGTGACTGGTGGGGCTTTTGGCTACGACTGATCTCGGCTTGTTGACCCCCGGCGGCGGCTAGCATGTCTCTTGTGCGATCGACACTCATTTTCTCTTGATCTTGTGGGTATTGAGCCGTCCGATTTAGAGAGATTTTGTGTTAGGTTTCTCAGTGACGATCGGTACATTCATTGTTGACCTGCATCGTCTCTGAGCAAATATCTCCGTGGACCCCTTTCTATGCGCGTCACCATTGATAAATCGAAGCCTCGACGCGAATGTCAGTCGGCGTCAGCCCTACTAGACGAGCCTCATGTCTCTGAATATCGGTTGCCTCCAACCTGGCAGCCGGCAGAGCTCTCGGCGTTGATGCTTTTTTTCGGTCCCGACTACCGAGTTTATGTGGTGTTACCGTCAACCTCGCCTTTCTGAATTTGCTGCGTGTCTGTCTGTGATGGCGCGCTCTCCGGGCGCTGATCGGCACTCGCTCTTCCCATCAAGGTTCCTGTTCTTACCCACCACCAAGTAGTTTGTGTCCTGAACGACCAGGGGCTAAAAGTCGGAATTGGCGAAGTAACAATTATGCCGTGGATATAAATCTCACGCTAAGTATCCATACTGCGTATTTGATCAATTCGACCGTCGCAAACCAGGGGGGTTTTGCACTAACAGTTGTCGATTACTTAGACTCCAAACCTGGAAGTCCAGAACCGGTGTTACCATAAAATCGGCTGCCTCTAACGCTGGGCTTACTGCGGTGTAATGGCTTGTGCGACGCGTCCCACGCCATCTCTTTGTGGAATGTCGGAAACTGCTACCTACTTTTTCTCGGCACGGTGGTGTCCAAGATTCATGGAAGCAACTCCGCGGGCAGCCGACTTGAGCTCAAAATTACACCAACCGCTTGTCGCTCGATAAAGTAAATAACGGGCGATTGCACACTCGGGGATTGCGGTTACCTCGATCCAAAACTTCCCATATAGGTGCTCCCTGCTGGTCCGAGCTTTTACCCGGATCTCCTCAAGTCCCAAGGTCAGTAATGGTGAAACGATAAGGGCGCCCCCAATTAAGCACGGTTGCTTGGGCGAAAATGGTTCCAGCCATGACAAAAGAACAACCTGTTCTCAAGCTAATTAACTTCCAGGAACAAACGTCAAGGTTTCCAGTTTTGCAGCGCCCGCCTCTTATTTCCTTTTCCGGAAATTGCACCAAAGCCTCTACCACAAAGTACACCGATTGCTCGGGCCGTCTGCAAGCTTCGCCAAAGCCTCAATCAGTTACATAATTGCAGATTCGATTTAGGTACGGGGCGAAATAGCTTGCTTTTCCGGAATTCGGAGAGTATTGATAGGCGTAGAAAGCCTGGAGCTGTGGACTAATCAGCAGGAAGGACTTGGGCAGGCCGCACCCGTAAAACCCAACACGATTTTATGTGTCGTGTTGGGCCAGCCCAGATTGTTCGCTGTTTTCTCCTTCCCAGCACCGTGGTTCGGCGCGCACACGGCTGGAAATGCAACCACGCTCTCCGGCGTGTATTCCCAGTTCGGGTCCCGTTGCAAGCGGCTGATGGTGGTGTGGCACTTCATTCGCTTGTCAGCTGTCCACAGACCGGACATCCCCAAGTCAACGTCCACGGAGCTTGGCATCCCTGTCCACTCTGAGGTACTTACCTACCGGAGTGAGACATGGCGTTCCCGGTCGCGGGAACATTCAAGCAGCTCAACCTGTTACTTTCCAGGGTTCGCCCAAGTTACACGACATTGGTGAGTTGACCTCTGAACTCTCCTTGTTGACAGACAGTTTTGGGTGTATCACGAAGGTCTCAGGTTGTGTCGGGCTTGAAGTGGCGTGTCCTAAAAGTCGCAACGCAGCATCCCGTAAACGCGGACCATGCCACGATGCGGTTTGCTCGTGGTTTGAATTTCGCTTCAAACCGTTTCCCTTCAACTCGGGCCCACGCAGAACGGCAGTGCGGGGGATGTAATGACTGTCCTAGAGCTAAATGCACATGAGCATGACCTCTCCCAAGGAGGAACCCAGTGGTGACGGTTCCGGGACAGTACCCCAGGCCCGTATAGGCTTTGTCGATATTATTATATGCCTGATTACCCCGAAGACGGACTTCGTGACACAACATCCCACCGCGGGTGCGCTATGGGCTGAACTCGACGCCACCAAGCCCCCAGATTGGTAGACTCACCAAGAAATCATTCCGTGAGTTGACTAGGGCGAGCTCGCGAACATACTTGCAGCGCGACACTCCCACTAAGCGATGAGTTACCGGAAACTAGATTTTTCATCCCGAGTCCTATCACGGCACGCGGAGCCCCACATCCCTTTCGGACTCCCGCCACGAAAGGTCCCTGTGGGGGGCGAGAATCCTTTCAAATGTTGCCGTAGATGGTCATCTGTCATTCTGAATCTCGTCTGTCCTGTGCCTTGAGAATGGAGGACGGCTAAAGATCTCGGGATTCAGAACCCGTACAACGGGTTCGGGGCGCCGATGGCTTGCTTATTTATGGAGTGGACACGGGTTCCAGGGGGGAGGGTCCGCCCTTTTTGGGTTCCGGATAGAGAATACACACACTGAGACAGACCACAGGTCGGACCCGGGGTCACGGCGTCAGTGGGCTCCGATGAGGGATGGGTTACCCCGGCCTGCTTTCCGATAACCCTATTTATGGAATCATGGCACCCAGCTACTTTTGACACCATGCGGTCTCCTGTATGTATTTCCCCCATCTTATTCATAGACCTCTTCCTCCCTCTATCTCCTTTACCCACCCACCCCGTCGTTTTTAGACGAGTAGCCCTGCCGGATTATCCCGGTCGGCATTCTTCCTGTCATCGCTTGTCGTTTTGTCACTAGAGGCGTTCAACATGGAAGGGCTCGCGCTGGTTCTACTCTACCTGGCTATCCCGAGCCTTTTGTTCTCGGCCATCAAGCAGCTTCTCACGTGGAGGAAAAGCGTCGGGTCCACGGCCAAATTCCCAGGTCCGCAGCAATTCCCCATCGTGGGGCGCGTCCATGACCTGCCCCGGTTCTCACTGTGGCTCAAGTTCAAGGAGTGGGCCGACGAACATGGCCCGATCTACTACACCAGGGCGTTGAACCAACCGTTCATCATCGTGTCAGATGAGAAAATTGCCGAGGAGCTGCTGGTCAAGCGAGGTCATATCTACTCAGGCCGGCCGCAGATTCGGTCATTGATAAGGCATAAGGAGGGGCCGGCCTACTCGGCGTTGATGGACCGCCATGGTATGTTATACGGACACATTTCCTTCTTTTTCTCCCCACATACTCGGAACTACGACTAAAGCACAAACACACACATTAGACATCTGGAAAACCCAACGAAAATGGGCCCACGCAGCCATGGCCGAAGCCTACAAGCACCACTTCTACGGCCACGTGGAGCGCGAAATGAAGCGGTACCTCGGCCTGCTCCTGCTCGATCCGGCCCGTTTCCTAGACTACACGCGCGAGTACTGCGGGCGCGTTATGTCACGGCTAGCCTGGGACGACGCCACGCAGGGGCGCACCAACGGCGACAGCGCAGACCAGACGCTGCACTGCATGAGCGTGTCTGGCCCGCTGCCCAACACCCTGACGCCGCTGTGGCATCTTCCGGCATTTGCGAACCCGTGGTATAACTTTGAGATCCGTCGCGAGCGGGAGCAGCGGGCGTGGTGGTTGAACAATTTCCGGTTGGCCAAGGATCGGATGCGGAACGGGGAGCTGCCAAATGATACGTGGGCGTATCGGTATTTTGAGCAGTTGAAGAAAGAAGGGAATGACGGGCTGGACCAGGAGGAGGAGCAAGAGGTGTTTGCGAGCTGCATGATTGGGTTCCTCAACTTGGTTGGAGTCGTCACAATCAGCGGGCCGCTCAAGTTCTTCCTCATGGCCATGGCGCTGCATCCGGAGTGGCAGAAGAAGGCGCAGGCTGAGATTGACCGCGTGTGTGGGAACCGGATGCCGACGATGGAGGATTTCCCCAATTTGCCGACGGTGAGAGCCTGTATGAAGGAGACTGTGCGGTGGAGGTCGGGCGTGCCGTTAGGTGAGTCTTGTTGTCGCACTTCTGCTTCTGTTGTTCAACCGTAGTAGCACTCCCACGCTGCGAGGGTCGCACTTGTGGTGTGTCGTTGTACCAGCTGACAGTCTCTGTTCACCCGTGACACAGGTGTGCCACACCAAGCAGAACGAGACGATGAGTTTCGAGGTGTCAAGATCAAGAAGGGCACTATTATCCTCGCCTGCGAATGGTAAGTTTAGCCGCGACATCTGCTACCCTTACCTTCGTTACTGTTACTACCAACGCCTTCCCTCCACTAGACTAACAAACACACCCTCAACACTCACAGGTCCCTCAACCGCGTCCCAACCAAATACCCCGACGGCGACAACTTCCGCCCCGAGCGCTGGCTCGAACCGTCCTGGCCGACCTACCAAGAACCTCTCACTCGGTACCCCAACTTCCGCGAGGGCCAGTCCATGCACACCTTCGGCTGGGGTCGGCGCACCTGTCTAGGCCAGAACATCGTAGACGACGAGACCTTTGTGTTTGCCGCCGCCACGCTTTGGGCGTTTGACCTCGGCCGCAAGGTCTGCCCGCGCACTGGCAAGGCCGTGCCGATTGATACGCAGGCGACTAATAGCCATGTGATTCTGGAGCCGGACCCGTACCAGATTAGTATTAAGGTGAGGAGTGAGGAGAGGGGGAAGCAAGTGTTGGAGGGGTATCATCAGGTTATGGGTGAGTTGAAGGTATAGGGGGTTGATTGTGGTGATTGTGGAGAATGTAACAAGATGGGCAAGGGATGATGTTTGGGGCTTTGGACTAGGATCGGTCTCTCGTCTGTATAATTTGAGTGGTACAGAGAGGTGACTCCGAAAAGTCAGTGATGGCCACTTAATGGTCGATCGTCATTGCGAATGTCAGCGTTGAAATTTTTCAATTCAGCATTTTGATTTATTAATAAGTCATGTTAGCACATGATAATACAAGCAAATGATTAGCCTCCTTGCCTCGACGGAACATGACGACCCTAGCTACCGTAAACAATACTGTCGGCAATACATTTGAGGTAACTGGCAATATGTTAATGATATTTACCTCGTGAATTTAAAGCCTAATCTAATCTCATTCTACTGAATGGCCTCTGATATACTTATAGAACGGCTGACTTCTACTCTAGCCAGTCAAACTCATTCCGTCTTCTCCGCGCCCTCCTCCGCAATCTTCTTCTCATACTCCGTAAACGTCTCAATCCCCTTCGGCACCCCATTCCACTGCAGGCCCTGTTCATCCATCAATCTCGCCCGAATCTTCATCGCCCGCTCCCACGACGGCAGCGCCACCATCCTCTCATGCCACGCGCGCACATGCGGTAGGCCCTCCCACACCTCATCCCACGACTGCACCAACACCTCGCTCAACCGGAAATTCCACGGCACAAACGCCATGTCCGCAAACGTCATCTTCCCACCCACCAGCCAGCGGGCATCACTCTCGCCGTTGCCGGCGCCTGCCAGCTGCGCGGCCGCGAGGATACCCTCCAACACGCCTAACACGCGCCTGACTTCGTTAGCGTAACGCTCAATCGCCGACGGGATCGGTTCCGGGTGCAAGTGGCGAAACCAGCCGGCCTGGCCGTAGTAGGGGCCCTGGCCGCTCATCTGGAAGTGGAGGTACTGGTTGGCCAGGTGGCGGTTGGTAACGTCGTCGAAGGTGAGACGCTTCTCGGTGTCGTAGAGCTCGATGAGGTATTGGTAGATGGCGCCGGATTCCCAGAGGGTTAGGCCCGTGTTGGGGTCCTCGATGGCGGGCACCCGGCCGTTGGGGTTGATGTCGGTGAAAGGCTTTTTCTTGACGTCGTCGAAGCGGAAGGACTTGATTTCGTAGTTGAGTTGGAGCTCTTCTAAGAGGAAGATGACCTAGCGAGTTAAGTTATCAGGGACGCGCTTCTCATTAACTACCTGAGAAATGAAAGATCGATGTCACTAAGTGAATCTCTGATTATACCTTCCATGGGTTAGGACCGGGGGCTGTGTCTAGTGTTAGCGGAAGTTGCTTTTGGATGAGGGTCATTAACATACGAGTGAGCCACACCCGGATTGGTTTCGGAGGATTAGCGGAACTATTGGAGGCCATTTTTAGGAGCGAGCTACGGCCTGGATTCAACTTGACTTTCAAAGTCAGATCGTGAGCGGTCGAGTTTTGATGGTACTCGGGGTCGGGTCGACGGGTTTGGGGCTAGGAAGCAGAGACTGAGATTCAAATACTATAAATACCCAGCGGCAGAAAAGCACAAACCTACGTGTAGCGAGGACGAGGGGGCCGAGTTAACTAGGAATTAATAACGCGTCACCGAGGAATTTTGCGGAGTATAAATGGCCCCCAACTTGAATTGAACTTGGCGCGGCTGTCCTCCCTTCAGGGCCTAGGCTCGCGTCCCAAAAGAGGTTTTGTCCGCATCTCGGTTAATAATTGATCGAGTCACTCGGTTCGGGTCGTTAAGGCATCAGGCACCACTTCCACGGAACAGAACTGATCAACCGATGGCGTATGTGTCTTGCTGTGTTCTACAGAGTAGCATCATATACAACTCAATGTTGAAGTGAGGAACCAGAATAGTTTGGCGACACCGTTTATACAAACACCTGCCATGCGTTACCCCGGGCAAGCTGAACCCTCTTCCCGGCCTTAGCACTACACCGTAGGCATTTCGTTCTCGCTTCCGGAAAGTTGCCAACGACGTCGAGACTGCGCATGAAGTATTGGATGCGCGACGCGAGCTCAACGTATGGCCCAATCGGTTAGGCGCGCATGAAGCTGTGCTTGAACCACCGCTGGAATGACAAAGAGAACCAGAAGTGCCCATCCTGTCTTCGTTTCGTCACTTCCGGGTTGTCAGCCAACAACCGAAGGAGGCAGAGAATGAACAGGCCGCCCATGAGGGTTAACCGCCCTCTCCCGATCGCTTGGTGATCTCGCGTCTCGCCCTGTTTGTGACGGCGGCAGGTGGGCGGGCTCAAGGCGGGTCAGCGGACCCACATATGCGCTGCTCAGATCAAACTAACCAATGAAAGCACATATCGGGGTGAGAATCCACAGTTTTCGGAGAGTTCGCCCCTCTGATTGGCTGGCCCGCTGACTAAGAAATTTCACGCGTCCTTCAACGCATCTCACACTTGATATCACCAACTTTCTTCACTCCTTACGGCGGCGACGCCGCAACCGCCTGAGATGGTACAAATAGGGCGCCGACCGGCGCCGAAAGGCCGCTGCCCGAATCTTCCTCTCTACTATTCCTCCCAAAGGCCCTGAGGGTTTTTACCGATCTAAAACTGTCCACGATGCCGTTCACCATGTATCCAGATTGGCCGCGCTCGCGCGAAGATCTCGTACCTCTGCCGCAATGCGACGGGCCGAAGTTGAATCCCTTTAATTTTAAAGGTGATCCGACGATCGAATTCATCGATTACCTGGGCGAAGGGTTACATGCCCATGTCTTCAAGGTCCGGATTGACAACCAAATTTACGCCCTCAAGCTCGTAAGCATTCTTCACATCCACCCGTACGGGAAAGTAATTGGGGACTAAAACGGCGGCAAACGACAGTTCCGATTCCTCTACGACGATGCATGGATGGGCCCCTTCGACTACGAAAGCACCGCCAATCTAGAAGACCGGGAACTTATGAGTACCTTTTACGACTATTCGGAGCCCTTCAACTGCGAGTGCCGGGCGTTTGGACGCCTCCAAGAAGCCGGACATGAGGACCTCTCCATTCGTTGTTTCGGCTACGTCCTGCTGGACGAAAAGAGCGAGGCGGAAATGGCTCGCCAGTTCCCCAAAGTCGACTTCAACGGGGACGTCTACGCCCCGGGGCGCATGGACATGCGGTCCCGTTTTCTGGGGCGGGACGGCCGTGCCCCTCCAATACGGGGCATTGTGAAGGAATTTGGGCACGCGCCAGAGGAAGAGGACGTGCAGCCAGCCGACTTCCGCAAAATGCTGCATGATATCCCCCTCTTTCAACAGTTGGGTATTTTTTACCTCGATGTTGCGGCCCGGCAGATGGTGTCCGGGAAGTTCAGTGATTTCAGCACGGCTATCACGGTGCCACATTTTGTCACCACCCCTGAACTGAATCCGCGACTGACCGCCGACATGCGGGAGGCCCTGGAGACGGAAACCTTTCGCCTGGCCTTGGACCTTCTCCCGTAGAGGACCGACGTGCTGCGCCCGGGGCAGATTGTGTGTGGTACATACACTACTACATGACCTCCCCGCCCACATCCATTAACAATGTCACCAAGCGATTCGACACCAGGCGAACCACCTAAAACAGCATTTACGCCCTGCATAAGTGTCCTGCAAAGGAGATTCGTCGTTCGGAGCCGAGGTTACAGTTTTCACAACCAACAGCCACACCTTTGGCGAGCCTTGACGGCGACATCCAGATCCCGGAACCTCAGGCAATGCCAGGTTTGGAATTCCCCACGCCCCATACACGACCTTTAAACCGTGGCCAAGACGCCTGATCAGTGAAGTTCTCAAAAATGGTGTTTGCAAGGAGACCGGCAACATGATCTCCAGATTGCCGCAAAATTGGATTCAGTTTCTGTCACGGTGTAGAATGGTCTTCACTTGCTGCAGCTAGAGACGCCTGTCTGTTGCGACAATCACTACCTGATTTTCACAGGCACACCTGCGATGGTCGGAGAGGAGGGCGGGAAACGGCCCAAGACCTGCACATTCAGGTCCCCGACACGAGCGCAGTTGCTCCGAGACAACCCAACCTACACGCCGTCAACTCAGCTTGCGACGACAGCCAACCAAGGAAAGGACATGCAGCTGTGCCTCAATTGTCCCAGAAGGCTCTACGCCTTAAAAGGCGCGCGGGTACGTCCGCATTCAACATGCATTAATCGTGGCCGGCTATTGGGCGGGGGGGTGATACAAGTGGTGGGACGTTTGCCCAGGAGCGGAAAGTGGTGCCAACCAACACCACAAGGCTCTGGCTCGAGAGGGGACGACACCCAACCTGTGGGTTCAGAAGAGCCCATTGCATGTGATCAGCTCGTTTTGCATTGTGCTGGCGTTAACTCCATTGGTTTCAAAATGAAGAAGAAAAACAGAAAAAAAAGAAAGAGAAGCAGAAAAGAAAGAGAAGCAGAAAAGAAAGAAAAGGAAGAAAAGGAAAAGGGCGAAATAGGAAAGTAATAGAAATAAGAAAAAAAGGAAAAAAAGAGAAACAGGAAAATAAGACCAATAAGAATAAAAGGGGGGAAAGGGGAAACAAGAGAAATAGGAAAATGAGAGAAGTAAGAAAAAAAGGGGAAAGGGGGAAAAAGAAAGAAAAGAGGAAGGAAAAAATAAAGAAAAAGAAACACTCTAGGTAATTAATCTATTTATAGACTATGAAACATATAGTTTCAGAGCTACTGTACTATTGGTAAATAGTACTAAGAAATTTATGGGAAATTGATTCTATCATATCGGCTTCTCTGAACCTATGCCCAGAGTATACTACTTCCCAACTAAAGCAAAGCCCCAGGGGCGCCTCACCTTGCAAAACCTGATCCTCCAAGATAGCTCCCTTCCTCACTTGTTCCATAGCTCCAAGACGGCATGTAAGCGCCGGCCATCATCCCCCGCGCCAGCGGCTTTGCCGTGTACAACAGGACCATGCAGGTCAATGGCGCCGCCCCCTTGTCATACCCAACCCAAACTGCGGCCGGGGGGAAGCATTTCAACGGCTAAACCTGTCTGGCGCGTACAGGACGGACGCCAATTTACCTCGTGCGCTTGAAGGCAAAGGGCGCGAACGGGAAGACGAGAAGGGGGGTAGGGAGACCTGGTATTGTACATATGTCCCGATGGGGTGTGTAGGTACGTACCAGACCGAGTATGGGGTAGATAACACAGTAGTGATCCTTGGGATAGGGAGTGTGGGTATGACGGCGTTGATCGCCGTAACCTCCGTAACCTTGATCCTCGCAAAGCAGTTTGTTGTCGTGAATGCGATGCATAGGAAATTAGACAGATACTGGCAGTTTGCGTGACCGCGTTACAATAGATATCAATTAATTATTACATTACCTAAGTACTCTGAGGAAGAGCTACAGAGGGGTAAACCACCCAAAGGAAATTCCCACGCGCCCGAGATGATAACAATGTGCTATCAAGGTGGTTTTTGTGGCGTGCTCGCGTTAGTTAACATGGGATGAACTGTTGTTCATCTTCCCAGGGGTGGATCCAGCTCCTTAGGTAAGGTAATCCAATCCGTATTACATTGCATCTATACAGTGTTGACTGTAGCGAGCCCGACGTGGCGCACTGAGAGTGTGTTAGGAGGCACGATAAGGGGCAGTTATCTTCTTATTCAAGAGGTTACGGCTTGCACCTTTCGACTTTCAAACCAATCCCTCAATTACCGCGGTATAATTACTGTAAAGACACAGTGTCTCCCAGAGAGAAAGCTCTGATTATGATCCCGGAAATCATAATAACAACGCAATAACCTGAACTCAATGGCCTTGGTGAGTTGCTTACCCAGCTGCCAACAGCTACGTCCGAGGTATCGAGGAGGGATCGGGTGATTCGTGGATATCATTGCAAACACGGCACTATTCCGCATATAGGTCCTCAAACTACTACTGCTCGAGCATATCCAAATGTGTGCCCCTTAATTACACCTTCTCCAGGTTCTTCGCCCCCGCCTTCTCCTCCACATCGCCAGTTTCCGCACCGCCCAATGTCCCAACCTTCTGATCCGCTTCGTCGGTGTCCCGCTCCCGCACACCTAGATCCGTGTGTGCAAACGCGTCAATCGGATCTCGGTACGCCGGCACAAAGTTGACCGCCAACGCATATGTCCACGCGCCCACAAAGAAACACAACGGCACCACCATCGCAAACCCAGTCCCATGCCTGTCCGCGGCAACACCCATCAGCGGCGGCACACACGCACCGCCCACAACGCCCCCGACAATGTACCCAGATCCGCGCTTCGTATGCCGACCCAGCCCGCGCATGCCCAACGCCACAATGGTTGGGAAGCAAATCGACTCAAAGAACATGGTCACAAACACCATGCTCAGGCCCGTGTTCTCGCGCTGCGTGATGGCCGGCGCCGAGAACACGATGCACATGGTCAGGAAGAAAAGAAACACCTTCCGCGGCAGGAGAAAATGCATAAGCGCGACACCGCCAAACCGGCCTATCGCAAACCCAGCCTGAGACCCCGCCAGGAACTTCGAGCCCAACGCCGAGTCGGTGTTGGACCGCGTCTCAGTCGCGTAGTTGATGAAGTACCCCGCAATCGCCACCTGCGCGCCGGTGTAGCAGAACTGCGCAAACGCGGCGTGGAACAGGCGCCACTGCTTGAAGAAGGGCTGGTCATTGGCAGCCCCGGAGTGGGTCTCGTTGGCCTGGAAAGCCATATCGGCGTCGGTGATCTCGGGGATGGTGGAGAAGAAGAAGGCGGCGGCGAGCAGGAATACAAAGCAGGCGATGGCGAGGTAGACCCATTGCACATTTTTGAGGGCCGTTTCTTCGTCGAAGTTGAAGAAGACGTAGGAGCCGAGCACCGGTGCGATCACAGTGCCGATGCCATTGAAGGCTTGAGCTAGGTTGATCCGGACCTCGGAGTACTTGGGTGGACCACAGACTAGCGACACACTTAGTAAAATGAAGCACGAAAAAAGACCGGGAGAAGGTGCTGCGTGAAAGGGGATACTTACCGGTAATGTACGGGTTGGCTGCCGTCTCAAGCGAGCCGAGACCATTGCCAATGATGAAGATGCAGGCGCAAAACCCGCCAAACGAGCGGCTTATGATAGCCGGGATGGCCAGCAAGGCGCCGAGACCGTACAAAAACAATCCCCAGATAAATACAGCCCGATATCCAAAGTGTCGCAAAATCCACGCCGCATGGCCGAGTGATGCGAGGGGGTATGCACTATCAAATGTAGCCCAGTCAGTCTTAGCTCCCCTCTTCCCCACCCAATTACAACCCCCAGCAATCCATCCTTTCTGCCAAAACTCACCCAAAATACGCTGCCTGCAATCCCGACGATCTCGTCTTGTCAATACCGAGCGTGTTCTGAAAATGCTTGTTGAGCGTGTCCAGCAGGCCGTAACTGAAACCCCACAGGAAAAAGAGCACGGTGACCAGACAGATCGGGTACAGCGACTGCCGCAGCGTGAGTTCGGCCGCCCGCGTGGTCCGATCATCGGGTACCCGCAGCGAGCGTCGCTTCCAGAACGTGCTTGCCGCCATGGTTGTTCGAGGCCGCGATCGGTCCACGGCGATGTCGTGGGGCTGTGTGCCGATGAAGATTTGCCGAGATAAATAATGGTTAGTAGTTCAAGCAAAGTAAACCAGAGGAGGGCGGCGGTCGGTTTTATTTTCAACCCCAAAAAGTCCCAAGGGATCACTCAAAGATCGACAATCAACTTTCCCGTTTGCTTCCCCAAACCGAGACTCCAATGAAGAGCCCCGGTTCCTCCAAACAGAACGTTGCATCTCATTCTCTTCCCCGCGCTTGGTGCAACGGTGCTTCTTCGGGGTATTCCACACATCCGCACCTTTCATATCAACGGACGAGGGAGGGGTCGAGGGTGCACGGTCATCCGTCGGTCTTGGGGACCGGGTCGTGCAATCCACTGTTCGAACTTTCAGGGTTCTCCGTGCGAAGACATGTGTACGAACACACTCTGGGCGAAGGACATTTCTCTGAATGGGCATTGGATGGTTCGTGGCACGATGACGGCAGACCGCAGGACGCTGTCGCTCGGATTCTGCATCGTACCGAAGTACACCGATCGTCGGATTCCACACGTCTTCTGTCATCCCAAGCTCGGGTGAGCTCATTCCACCAATTGCCGTCACTGCCGGTCAACGGGACGAACTCCAGTTCAAGTCAACCTTCCAGATCGAGCCTTTTTTTCCCCGCATAAGCTTGATCAGTTCGGGCTGGCTTTTCCACTCGCGTGTGGAAACTTGGCTGCTGGGGCCGGGTTCTGGGGTAGAATGCTAGGATCAGCGGTCAAAGTGTGGGGTCACTTCCCTAGAAATTCGAGTTTTGGGGCCCTTTGTGTGACTACCGAAGACTCCGGAATGGATGGAAAGCCACGGCGTCGTTCGTCACGAGTGTAGTGTACCTCGCCCTTGCTGCATTGCTGCCGCAAGTTTTGCCGGTTGACAGATCCAAAATCGTCAAGCTCGTCCACACACAGGAGTAAACGCGAGGGATGCTTGCAGCGCCTCTCGCCTTGTCCCCGCTTTCAAGTTTCCCCAAGCATATGAATACTGTACCTAGGTACCTATGTAGTAACAACCATGTGTCCTTATTTTTTGAGCAAAATCCGGCCTGGGAGATCCGCGACGCACCAACAGTTCCTCCGAATTTAAGTTCAAATATCCATTCTCTGCGCGAGGGTGCGCAGGACACGCCTCCAGAGTGCCTTGGCACCGGCTTCTTGGAGGCCGGTCGACAACTTACTGTGTACATCATCTTAGACCAACTCATTCGATGAAACTATAGCGCAATTTTGTCGCAAAGAAATCGACAAACGCTTGTTATACTGTATTTGCCAAAGGTCTAAAAAGGTTAATACGAATACCACCCTCCAGTCGTTCGAGTATTTCCCCGGCGCCTACATTTTCAAACCGTACCCAAGACTTTCCGGACTGTATCGCGATACATAATTTGCGCTAGCAACGGTTGAATCGCTCAAAAATGCAAGAAAACTATGATTGGCCAATTTTTTTTCTGACTGAGCACTGGCTAATGAGGTAACTGTTGACTGCCAAACTGCCTACCCGGCAGGTGGGCGCCTTCCCGCCCTCCCTTCCTGGGTCATTAGAGGATATATCAGGGTTGGGGTTATGTATAGGAATGCAGTTATGCGATACGTTCCGGAAAGTCTAGGGTATGCTCTGAAAATGCAGGCTCTTTCCGATTTAATCTTCTTGCGGTCGATTTACGATGAATGGGTGGAATTTATTTCGCCCGAAGGCGCGGAGCGGCTTTTGCATTGAAGCCCGACGGCCGCACTTCGGTCACGTGGGGCCACAATTCCACACCCAACCAACCAGCTGGGGAATCGCGGCCACCCCACTTAAAAAGCGACGACCATCGGCCACGCCATGCATGCTACAACCAACAAGTCAGGCATCATTGACACCCGACGCGTCGCGTCCGGCAAGTGCAATATGACGCTCTTTACTGCCGCTTCCCCCTTCCATTTTGTACAAGACGTTCTGCGTCGAGTAACGTTGAAACTCGCCTGGGGCCCCTCGACGGACCCAAACAAGCTTGCTCCCCCGATGGCTCAGTACGATTCAGCCCCAGAATGGCCCGACTGGTGCCGGGTGTCGTTCCACGGGGCACACCTCGTCAGGGTGGCCTTTTTGGACTCCCTACCTCGTTTCATGGAGGGTAAGCACGACTGTTCGATCCTCGATGAAGTTGACAATATCCGTCTGCGGCAGCTCTCGCATTACAAGTGCGACACCGACTGGAACCACGAGTTTGTTCGGGCCGACCTTTTCGACGAGCGGAAAAACAGGCCGCTCATTATGGTGTGGGAGCGCGATCTCCCGCTCACCAGTGCCAAGGTCGAGAAACAACGCGGACTTAAAATCAAGTCCGGCTTCCCCTGTCGGTCGGTTGACAGAGTGTCGTACCTAACGGAGGGCGATTTTTCGGACTTTCTCAAGTTGAAGGGTGCCGATCTTGTAAGGTATGCACGTGGTTTGATACTACACCTATCTCATCTGTGCGTCCTGGTTGTCATTTATCATCCGTGCTGACCCCGACATTGCTATTGTTAGGACCGCCGATTTCCCCGCCCCTGGCCCCGACATTCTGCAGGTAGCATCCGTGCTAGAGATACACAGTCTGAGCTTCCCGATGTACCATATCTATTCGACCATGTGTTATTGGTATGCGGACTCCACCTTTGAAGTTCTTGCCGAGATTGGCAAGGCCAAGGTGCGTGCGGATGGCAAACTGTCGCAGAAAAAAGGTGTTTTCAGATGGGGTAATGTCGACTGCGTCGCATACAGCGGTGTCACCCGAAGGTCCTTGATAGAGACTGGCAAAATGACGTCTGACCCTACACGTGTCGACGAGGATGACGTCTACTGTCAAGAGCTGATAAAAATACAAGATGAGCTCGTCGCAAAATACGACAGTACGCGGGGGAAAGCAGGGAGCAAAGAAGAACTCGCGCAACTTCCCGAGGCAGAACGTCGGGCCATCGAACAGAATGGCTGGAACGTTACACATTACCTCAGTACGATTCAGAAGATGCCCACACACCAGAAGCTGCTTGACGACAGTACCGCCCGGGAAAGAGAGGTTCGCGAAGCTCTAAGGGAGGTATGTTTGAACCCAAACCGGACCACGACTTAGTCAATCACTCATGGGACCTATGCTTGCTGACCTTTACTTTCGTTACTATAGATTCAATCCGGCCAGGAGGCACAAGATGCCGCGACCAAGCGCGAGGCAGAAGCTAAACAATGTGCGGAGGTAGAACGAGTTATGGCAGAGCAAGAGGAAAAGTGGAAAGACGCCGTCTCCGACGCTACAGCGCGCCTGCAGCGGGCTGAGCGAGAGCGGGAGCAGGAGCGGCAGCGGGCTGATTCCGCAGAAACACGGGCTGATTCCGCAGAAATACGGGCTGAGCAGGAGCGGGTGCGGGCTGATAACCTCGCGGCGGAACTCACCAAACTCAAACTGCAAGTTGCCGCTTGAGTGTGGCATCCCCATGTTCGGGACCTCGAGAAAACAACCATTTCTCGAGGAAAGTTGATGTAGACGCGGGCCAAGTAGACGAGGCATGTGGAAGACTCGGTAACATGTGGCAGGTATCTTGAAGGCTCTGCGATACGCGGTAGGTACACAGGTAGGCACATAGAAGGCCCGGTAGGCGCGTTGAAGGGTCTGTGAGATGTGGTGGTTGGTATGTTGAGAGTTCTGCGAGATCCGGTGTGCACGGTACTGCATGCTCCGTTCTTAGTTTTACCATTGTTTCATATTAGTAAGGATTTTAATACATTCATAACATTGTATTTGCACTAGCGTTGCTGAAAAAAAAATATAAAAGAAATATGAAAAGATAAAAAAACAAGAGACGTAAAATAAACAAGAAGTGGTGAGAAAAAAGATAGACGTGAAATAAAAAGCAGAAGAGAAGAAAAAAAAAACAACAGACGTGAAAAGAAAACAAGACACATGAAACCAACAATAAAAGAGAGAGAGAGAGAGAGAGAGAGAGAGAAAACAAGTTCACATAAACCCTATTTCATCCCACACAATCCACACAATGATGTCTTTGGCGCTCCCTTGTTTCCCTAAGCCTCTTTCTCAGACATCACGTTGTTTCCGTCCCGCCGCACCATTGCAAGCCCGTTGTCGATCACCCCTGGCCAGGCCGTCGCGGCCGCGTGCTACAAGTCTCCTGTGCCAGGACGTCCACCAAAGGAGCCTAGAGTTCAAGACGTCGGTAGCAATGGAGCTTAGGATGATGGTAGTGGGGAATATTGCGCCCGCACTCGCATAGCTTGCGCGCACCTGCAGCGGGGGTTATACGCCGGTTGCTTTCGTGTCTCCGACAATGTTGGGAGCCGGGAGATTTATGCTGGCACGCATGGGGCAGAAGCCAAAAGGGATGGTCCTTGTCATTTTTGAACTTGGACCATCCGAGTTGTGTGATCTAAACATCGGCATTGGTGTTGCCATGAGATATTCAACATGTGGAAATGATTCACCCCCGGTGATGCAATCTTGCCGCTGAAGAAACCGAGACTGACTGAGAGAATGACTAGGTCATAGGAACAGGACGCTAATGGGATGATTGAGATCCCATCATCGATGCCGGCTGCTACTTCAACAGCACCAGATCATGTGGAGACCCCGCGGGGCGACAGCTTGAGATGCGCTGGGGAAAAGGGGCCTGGATTTCAATGCTAATTAATTACAGGTAATTACGATCACAAATTAGAACCATTGTTGAAGGGTTGTACTCTCAAGACCGGGAAGGTGACGCGTACAGCAATCTCTGCTAACAATGCTGCGGACCCGCCATCTGAAGTTTGTTTTGGATGAAAAATTTATGGACTATTTAAATACCATGATCTCCGGACTCCCGCTGGCATGCATGACTTAACCCTCGATCAAAGCAATCTATACCTATACGCACCGGGGACTGGTCCCATAATCCGTCCCAGGGCCGATTCGCGGCTTCAAACAATGGGCTGAGCCTGCGGTACTACGACATCATTATCAGGAAACAGCTTGAATATTGTGCTCGGAACCACTGGCACGGTTCACGAAAGAGTGCCTTGTAACTCTAGCTAGATTTACTGGAACGTACAATGGGCAGAGCCCCGATCCCCTCGGGATATCACCGTCAGCAAGGAAGCCGAAGACAGGCTTGCTGAGGAGTGACCATCGATTCCGCGAAGAATATTGTTTTAACAGCGTGATGGTCTCCAAGCTTTATATCCAGGAAATTGCCATGACAGGAGGCAAAAGTTTTGCGGCCCGGGGAAAAGGCGAACCCCGTAAAGAGGGCAATCGGTCAACGTTGTGCTTTCCCTCCACCCAATAGCCGCCTAGACGAGCTTGGTGACGCGATGTGCCAGTCGCGGCAAGTTGCGAGCCAACCTCCTGCGCCGTGATCGCAGAGAATAGTTCCACGCCAACCCTAATCCTAAGCCCGCCTCAAAATTGCTCGGTTGCACGCCTTCGTTCTCCTCGCAGGTCCACCACTCGACTCGCTGGAAGATTGGCAGGGATGATAGCCAAAGCCCCGGAGTCGTCATCTTTTTAGCCCGCGTGTTGTTTTATTGTGCCAGGTGCGTAAAGCACTGGGGCGTAGTCCCAGAGACCCAGTTTGCGTGACCCCGGCAAACCCCTTGAGATTGGCGTAACCAGTGATAGGTCAAACACCGCTTCAGAAGAGTTTGAGAGTGCGGAGCGGTCTTTGCTCTGCTTGGCAGGCTTGACAGGTAGGCCGGCGAAACAGGGCTTGAGGCGATTATAGGCATGATACGTTTGCTGTGGCACGGCCGATGATGGCCGCATACGGGTTACGCTCAATGCAGGGCTGAATATTGTCAATCTACAAGGCTCCTTTGATGCTGGGTGGCGAGTAGTGCTGGGCGTGGCGATGGTTGATGGACTTTTCTCAGCGGAGGACACTTGGTGCGCTGCGTGCCGTATGGTAGCAGCTGGGGGTTGAGGAGTGGTCGCGAGAGTGGAAAACGATGGCAAATGCTTGCTCAGACAGTGAAATTACGTTGGCGCTGCTGGCTCGGCTGCGATAGAGAAGTAACGACAGTGGTGCAACACATATCTACATCCTATCATCTCAGTTCACGTGGCCGAACGGTCACGCTAGCCAGAGAGGCGATTCAGAATTTAACACGTCAAAACTGTTGGCTCCTATAAGGATCCCCCAATGCTCGACAGTCACGGATCAAGGTAAACGGTAGAGAAATTGACTATATTTTGACCTCCTTAACACTAGGGGTTGGTTGTTCTTTTGCCGCAGCTCAGGGGTCCGTGTGTGCCGCCGACCGAGAGAATGCTCACCGAAGAACCGAACTCGAAGTCGAGGCCACCCCCCGGGAAACAGAAGGTTCCAGCTACCCGCCGAGCTTTTGTAAAACATCAGATAAGAAGGACATGTTGTTGGTCAAGTCGAGTTCCCCGGCTTGTAAATCGATTTCCGCTGGCAATTTGAAAATGTCCCAAATGGGCATCAGTTGCGCCTCTTCTCTCTGGCCCCGAGAAATGGCAGAAAACGCTCTCTCTATGAAACCAGAACCACGATTTTCCGAAAAGCCTGTTGCCTGGGTTTTCGTTCGTTTGTAGCTTTTCACCAAGTAGTAGCATCGGAAGATGGTCGCGGCAAGGCCGGTTGCCATGGCCGTCGCCACCGCGTTGCCGCTGATGAAATTTGTGTCGTTGCCTTGAGTCGTAATCTTAGCATCCACTGGGAATCGGAAACCGTGCCGTGCATCCCGTTTCCACGGCCACGATTTACCTGCCGTGGCAATACTAACCCCGGGGGGAGTCTCGCGCGAGCCTTCCTCAGACGATGGGCATGGATACAAGATGGCGATATCAACACGGCTGAATATCCATCGGTGATTTTCGACGTCGCGTATCGCGTTGATTGATGAGCTATGGTGTTCATCGGGTACCGCCCAGGGTATGCACATAACATCAAAGTCTCGATCAGCCGCATCTTTGATGGCCTGCATTGAGAGGGACGTCGTGCCGGATCATCAGTCCCTCGATCGATCAAACCAGTCTTTCCTGGTAAAAGGGCTAATACAACATCAAGGAATGAGGTGTAAAGCTTACCTGGGCCACGCTCTCCAACCTCACTAGCGGGCCGCCGTGCGAACCTTCATAAACGTCGACCCTGAAGAAGTGGAGCTCTATCTGGGGACAAACATTTAGAATCGCTGCGGCCATTTGAGTCCCGTGCGTGGTGTCCCCTTCAAAGTAGTTTGTGTCGCTGTGGATGCGTCCTCGTATGCTGGGTGCGAGCAGATCCACACCGCTGTCAAGGAGAGCAACCTTGACCACCTTGCTGGGCCACCCCGTCACCTCCAATTCGGGCAGCGCCTTCACCTTGTCGAGATACTGGCCAAAGTCTTTAAGGGACCGCAGCCACTCATTTGTGCCTTCAGTGCCGATAAGCGCCGTCTCTTTCGTAATCGGTTGAGGCCCCTCCAGCCGGTGGCCGACTGCCAGTTGCCGAATCTTGATGTCCGGTCTGAGAGCCGACATGCGCGCGTCAAATGTTGTGAGGTTTCGTCGCATGCGCCCGTCGAATTCTGGGTTCTGCTCTGCTGGTCAGTGTTTTGGTCAACGTTGCTCGGGACCACGGCCTCACGTCTAGAACTGTGATGTCGATATGTTTCAGATTTGGGAGTCGCGGAAGGCCTTCTGGCTCGCTCCAACCCCTCAGAACGGCGTTCTTGCCGCTCCAGTAAAGGGCTAGCTCTTCGACGGCATCTCCCACGCTGCGGACGACGGCAGGACAGATATCTGCTATTCGCTAGTCGAGACGTTCCACTTGAAGATCCCTGAGCGATTCTTCGATGCTTTCGTCTCCATGAGATGGGGAAGTTAGGTCCTCAACCACGACTTTGAGAACCCGCTCGATGCCCTTCTTCCTCAACCAGCTAAAAATAAACAGGGCGTCTCTCCGTCTGTTAAGGTCAACCTTTTGGTTTGCCTCCTGGATGCGGAACTCCCCGAGTGAGACGAGAGACAGCATGCTGTCGAACCTTATGCTCCCGTAGCCTTCCTCGAAATCGGAGGCGGGGATGAGTGCCTCTTGCGAGTGTCTGCCGAGCTTGAAGGATACTTGAATATCTTGATCAGGCTAATCAGCCAACCTGGATCAAGTATCAACGGTAGGCATGGGATTTTGGCGTACTCTTGGGGTTACTACCGTACAGCAGCCTCCTGGCCTCGTCCTCGCCTCTTTTGCGCAGGACCCAGAGGTTCAGTGTGTCTCTGATACGAGCGGCACCCATCTCAAGCTGGCGCCTGTTGGATTCCCCCTCGTACTGACTCAGCTTTGGAGCCCTGGGGTTCCTGTCTAGCCTAGATGCTGGTCGACGAGCTGCATCCGCCCTGGAATTTCTCACCGTTGGTGGACGCTCCCACAAGGGACCAAAAGTATCGAATCCATCCCTTTTTCCGGCTTTTAATCGTCCGTAACGTAGCATGGCCGTCGAGAGGTGGTACTGATAAGGAGCCATCCCTTCGGAGGATAGGACGGCAAGAGCCCCATCATACCTGTGCAACAGCTCCTCGACAAGTTTTAGTTGCCCCACTGTGGCACATCTGTCGTATCTCACAGCAAGGTGGAGTGGTGTCAGCCCTTGATCGTTCTGGACCCTGAGGACATCAGCTGGCGTTCGGCGGACCAGGTCAAGGATGAGGGAGTGGGGAATGCTAGCGACGACTGCGGCGTGTATACAGTTCATGCCTTCGTTATCTTGGATGTTGACAATGTCGTCAAGGGTCTCCAACATATCCATCATGGCTTGCACGAAACGCAAGTTCCCTACACCAAGCGCGACATGCAGCGCTGTTTTGCCATGCTTGCCCCTGCCCTCTGCGAGGCCGGGGAATTCTCCAAGTAGAAGCCGGACAATGGGCGTCGTGTGCACGAGTTCTGGGAGTTCCGCAATGCGGTGTAGGATTTGTGGCCGCCAGCCTTCTTCGAATCGCCACTCTGCGGGTCGTGATTGTGCTGTCGACGATAACCAAGCCGTGTATCGTTCGGGAAAGTAGCTGCGCAACCCGGCCGTGCCAAGGTCGATGTTATTCTCTAGCAGTAGGTCAATTATCTCGTGCTCCAGGGCGGGCATGCGCCACTCCTCATTGTTCTCTCGTTTGAACACCTCACCGCCGCCCCGTTCCCACTTTTTATTCTTCTTTCGTTTGAACACCTCATCGCCGCCCCGCTCCCGCTCCTCATCGAACTCCGAGGGTCTAGAATCTTCGTCCACGGAACATGTGTCTGGCTGGTGGGGATAATAGTTGTCGAAATCTTCCTCCATGATGCCGCCGCGAAGCGTAATTAGCCAACTGTACAAGAAGAGCTAAGGCAAGTTCCAGAACTGGAGATTTCGTGCGTGGTGCGTGGGAAAAGGCACCAATATGGGCTTTTCACCCCGCGTCCAGTTGCAAGCCTTTGCATGACTGCAACACTCACTGCAGTTCTGAGTTCCCCTCCCGGGCTCTTGACACGTCGCGGGCGGCTGCACCGCTGCACCGCTGATAGGCCATGCTTGACACTTCCCAGATTAGCTAGTTGTCGGGACGGGAACTGCAAAGGGCCTGCGTAACAGACAGCGCCATTTGTCCTCGGGGCTGCTGCTGAAGCCGGGCCTGACCCCGGACCGCGCACTTTCCGGTCGGGAATCATCCAAGGCAAGCGCAGCACATCACGGCCTCGAGGCGGCGGATCCGACCATGGCTACCATTTCCTTCCTCGCCACTGGCGTCGCCACGCTTTTTTCACTGGTCGTCCCTGCGTACGGGCTTGCTGGGCCAAATGACTGGGATACTTTCTCTAACAACTTCGCCACTGACCTCGCCCCCATTCTTGTTCTTTTTGGTGAGCAGGCATCTAAACAGTTCCTCAGCGAGTCCACCAGCATCTGGGACAGCATCATTTTTGGTATTGCGCCAATTGGCGTTCTCACCGCCGTCGTCTCGGCGATTCGCCTATACGGGAGCTCGTCGCTAAAAGCCTTCATTGGCAGAGCCCAGGAAGCCCACGGTGTCGCTGAAGCGGAATTATGCTCCTCCACAAGCGACGATGTCTGTGAGCTTTGGCCCAACGGCGGCATCTGCCGCGTCTTTGGTCGCCCGCTTATTCTCGAATTTTTCCGCATCGCGCCGGGACCCGACGACTTTTACCCGCGCTCCGAAGGGGGCACAGTGGACACGAGCACGCCGCCGCCGTGCGGTATGTACCCGCCCAAGATTGTGTTATGCGCCGCCGCCGAGTCCCATGTTAGAACGAGGACGAGCTGGGTGGAAATTGGCGCCACCGGAAATCGTTCGGACGTCGACAACGCAGCGGCTGCGGAAGACGGAAATGCCCGCGATTTTGCACCACATCCTAATTTGAGCCTGAATATCGGGATTAAGCCTCTGCCACGCCGGCTCCTTCGCATTATCGCTGCGCTCGGGGCTCTCCTCCAACTCAGCTTCTTCGGCTACGCAACCTGGGTTACCTTCTACTATCCCGAGTTGTACAAGGATGGCTTGCCGAGCCTCTGGTCCTTTTGTCTCACCACTGCTGGGACGGCTATTTTGGTCTTTGGCATGATCTGCTGCGCTATGTTGGTCGAAGGCATGTCGACCGAGCGGCGATTTGAAAACAAAGCGTCTCCAAACCACGCAGAGTCCAAGACCAACACGACCATGTTCTGGCTCCAACCCGGCGATCAACGCGTGGGCGACCAGCTCTTCAACGCTTTTGCCTACTCAAGAACCGGGGATGCCTACATCACGTCCTGGAAAGCCGACGTCGCGGTGGACTCGCCGCGGCGACCGGGGTCATCGCGCCTCGCTCGACCCAGATTGGGGCTCGGGGTAGCTATCGGTAGCTCATGCTGCGGTTTTGTTTGCCAGTTCGTAGGTCTCCGAGGCCTGCATGGGTCCGTCGCGCTGTATCAACTGGCAGTCACCCTATGCATGGCCATCATCCGCGCCCTTCTCCGGTCCCGACGTCTCAGCGCAGACCAGAACAGGCTTAAGCAGAGAAGGGACATTGAAGGCCACGAATTGGATTGGCAGGCCTTGAACATCGAGAGGATGGCCGACAATGAATTCGAAGGCAAGTAAACGCACCTGGGTCCGTCTGGTTGTCTACGCACCGGCCGGCTAATACGTTTTTCGTTCCCAGGTAGGTGGTTTATCGAGGATGTCCCGTCGCCGCTGAAGAGGCCGGAAGATACTAGCAGCGGCGCACAAGAGAAGCCCGGTACTCCTTCACATGACTTCAACGTTGATGTGGCGCCGGGAACGTGCGGACTGGCCGGCTTTCATACACAGCGGGAAAGGGACATCGACAGGGTACAAAGCGCCATAACGGCCGTGTCTTGGGTCAAGCGGAGCGAATCAGACGGCTCTCAACCCAACGAAGCAGCCAGAATCCTACACTACAGAGCCTCGCTGGCCTGCCTGACCGGCAGCATGATTCGGGCCGAGGATGAACGATGGAACACGAAAACCCGAGACATGGCGAGACAGCTGCAAAAGGCACTACAAGAAGCCGCAGAGTACGTCTTCCTAGATATGGCCCTACTAAAGGGGTGGAGAAAGTCCAGCAGTTTGGTGTGGTCTACCACTTGCCGTTTACATGACCCACCCGCCATGTCTGCCGATAGCCATTCAACGGCGCAGCCGGTAAGCCTGCCGATTCACTTTTCCATGCACCACGTCGCAGGACGTTGGGAGATTAGTGAATGTCAACTCGAAGCTGCCTTAGGTCTCTGGGCCTGGTCCATCCGTCAGCTGGGTGCCCCCATGTTGGACCGCATTTGCAAAAGAAAAGCCTTTATGACGGGGCGGCGCGAGAAGCGGGACGACTTGGTCTCGGCCATTCGTCTCTGGGTTACGCAAACACACGGCATAGAAACAAATTCCGTGAAACTTGCCCAGCGTGCTGCTGAGAACCCTGGGTCCACGTTGGGCGATGGTGGCTGTGGGGGCGCCTTCGCAGATAGCCAGATGTCTTACAACTCTTCGACTACACTTTCTGTGCCCCTCACGATGATAACGAAGCCCTACGCTCCGGCTTCCGAAGTGTTGGACGGCGTTTGCCTTACTATATCCACACAAAGCTCGCTTCTCCAGCTCCTCGCTCAGGACATTTTTGCCCTGTTTATCAGCAGAATTGCCGATGTCATGCAACCCCTTACTGTCGCTAAGCCATGGACGAGGCGGAGTCAAATGTCGGGTTTCGGAGGCGGAGGCGTAACGGGCGGCCCGTTGTATCTCGGTCTCACAAACACCCATGTGGGGGTTCTTGCCGACATCATGGTGTCGTCTGGCGTCGGCTCGAGAGAAGACGCGCTCATGACGATAATTCCACCTTTACTTCAAAGGGCCAAACTACCGACAACAAGTGAAGTTATGGTCTCACTTTTGCGTGAGGCTAAAAGCCTGAGGCGTAAAAATAAACTGAACGACGCCGAGACTCTTCTGCGATGGCTGGTTGACAACGTGTCCCGCGAACTTCAGGAGCGAGCAGTCAGGGCCCTGGGCAATCTTTACCGCAACGCGGTGCGCTCCACCGACCCGTCCGACCGGCGCTTTGGCGACGTCGGATTCCAGGCCATGTCAGTTATGGAAAGCCTGTCAGAGGGGCGGCAAATATTCGATGACTCCAAGCGCGCCATAACGGCATACGTGAAGGCCTGGGGCATTTCCAAAGATCCCAAAACTAAGCAGGGCTCGAAGAGACCCTTACAAGGGCTGTTGGAAATAGAAGGCGACACTCAAGCATTTTTCGGCGCATTGTGTGCTGCCGACACACATGATTTGTCCAGAGCGCGCGCGCCGGAGGTAATGCATGTCCTGAGATGGGCCATTTCCAACAAGTTTCCTGAGCTGATCGAGGATATGTGGGGCTCCGACCGCATACGTGGGCTAGTTGCCAGCGTTATCCAAACAAATTCAACCGCCAACGAGCCAGCTCTGTTGCCCTGGGCCATCGACCGGGAGGCGGACGAGGAGACGCTTGAGACACTGCTTGACTGGCCGGGTCTGGAACTTTCCCTTCGCGGCGACGGCGTAAAGGCCCTTATAAGCGCTAGTACAAGTGGATACTATGTAGCTGTTGATCTACTATTACAACGTGGAGTTCTCCTGCACGGTCCCTGTGGGTCAGCGTTGCCTTTGGCGGTGAGCAATAGGCATCGACGTGTAGTCTTTCGTCTACTCAGCGTTGGGACGGATCAAATAGAGGCAACGCACTTCACGGCGGCGCTGCACTCGGCCATCGAATGGGACAAAGACATCGTCAAGTTGCTTTTGGAGCACCGCGCGGATCCCAACGCCCCAGGCGTGGGTGGGAAGACCGCACTCCATGTGGCGACTGTCCAGGGAAACACGGCAGCTGTCGAAGAGCTACTACGCCACGGAGCTCGAATGGAGAAAAAAGACGACGAGGGCGTGTATCCCCTTCTCGTGGCTGTGCAGCTAGGGCACCTAGCTATTCTAGAGCTATTTATTCCAAGCTTGTCACAGGCCACGATCGGACAACTGTTGCCGCAAGCTGTGACATCCGGACACAAGACCATTGTTGACCTCTTGCTGGCAAACTATACCGCTAAGAAGGATGATGAGATAGACGTAGCCAACAACCAAACGGCAGCCTTGATGGTCGCCGCTGAAAAGGGGCTAGAGGAAATTGCGGGGGCACTGCTTGAAGCGGGCGCGGACCCAAGTGCACTCACGTCGGACCAAACCGACAGTCCTCTAGATGCCGCTATTCGGGCCGGCAACTATCGGATCATCTCGGCGATTCTGAATCCGCGTTACGCGGCCGACTTGAATCTGAGAGTTACCACAGGCCAAACGCCGCTCACGCTGGCAATCGAACTCGGCCAATGTAAGACGGTTGAGCAATTGTTGCAAAGAAAAGCAGCTCCGGATGCGGATATTGGCGAAAGAGGCACTGCGCTCCACGTCGCCACAGAGAAAAAAGATTCCGCGGTTGTCGACTTGCTCCTCCGGGAAGGGGCTGACCCCAACACCAAGGACGGCAAGGGGCGCACACCATTGCTGGCGGTATTGGAGGCTGAGGCGATCGAGCACAATCCAGCCCACGAAGCGATTGTGGAGCGCCTGCTGAATTCCAGGGCTCGGCCAAATGAGCGGAACGCAGACAACACAAACACTCCGTTGCACGCTGCGCTTCGGTCTGGAAACCTACGCATCATATCAACCCTACTTAACCCGGTTCATGGAGCCGATGTCAACCGGCCTGTGCATGAATGGCCGACTCCTCTGACTCCACTGGCACTTGCAATCGAGCTCGGCCAGCCACAGAGTGTGGAACTGCTGCTAAAAGTAGGGGCGAACTCGGACGCAGACGCGAAGTACGGCAGGGAGTTGCACGCTGCCACAAAACAGCGACATGGCAAGCTGGTCAATCTGCTGCTCACAGCCAAGGCGGACACGGAGGCAAAAGATCAGGCAGGGCGCACACCCCTCCTCGTGGCATTGGAATCTGAGGTGGCTCATCATCACCAGAGCAACGAAAAGATCGTAGAGAACCTCCTGCGGGCTGGAGCCGACGCTAACGCCGCAGTGGAACGCAAAGCTGAAGGGCATGCCACTATCAGTGCGTTACAAATCGCCGTACAGAGCGGCAATAAGACCATAGTCAGACTGCTAACTGAACACCACGCCAATGTCGAGGTCCGAAACGAGGAAGGCCTAACACCACTGCTCACCATCGTCAATCCCTGTCACCGCCCGAGCCAGGAACAGCGGGGGATCGTACGCCTCCTCCTCGCTGCCGGCGCGGACGGAAATGCGACCGGCGGTAAATATGGCACTGTCCTGCAAGCAGCAGCACACCATGGAGGAGAGTTCCTAGTCCACGAGCTTTTGCAGCACGAGCCCAAGATCAACGTGAACGCCCTGGGCGGATACTTTGGTAGTGCACTGCAAGCCGCAGCAGTAACCCGGGCGGGAGAAGAGATTGTTGAACTTCTCCTTGATCACAACGCCGATCCTTCAGCGCGGGGTGGCGCATACGGCAGTCCACTACTCGCTGCTGTGCTAAACAGCCGCAAGAAAGTGGTCGAGATTCTCCTTCGTCGAGGCGCCGACACCGAGGTTAAACATCCGGAAAGCGGAGTCACCGCCCTTCAAGTGGCTGTCGAACGCCGTGACATTGATCTAGTTTCCCTATTGTTGCAACACAAAGCAAACCTAGAGGCAGTGGACGGGAAGGGTCGGACGGCGCTATTATTGGCAACCAACTGCGGCGACACAAAAGCCGCCGAGATTCTGCTAGACAACGGGGCTGACAAAGAAGCGCGGGAACCGAATTCCGGCCGTACGCCGATGTTGGTAGCAAGTGACCGGGGGGATTATGACGTGGTACGACTGCTATTAGAAAGGGGCGCGGATGCCAATGCTGAAGGGGGGATATATGGAAATGCGATGCGGGCCGCTTTGTATCGTGAGGATGTTGAGGCGCAGGAGATGATCAAGTCCTTCGGGGGGGCGGCGGAGATGACGACGGCCTGGTGAGACAGCCACCACCAGCGTCCGACTTGACCTTCACCATTACATATGACTTGGTGTTGTGGGTCGTTAGAAGTAAGTCGGACCCCCTGGATTTCGGCCACCCCACATTTCGGCCACTTGGCAAACCCACACCTAAGAACCCACCCATCTTCTTCAACACCATATATTGCAACCACTTCAACCCACTACAATACAAGAAGCCTCTGAACCAACACTTTCAGACCCACTCTCTTCAGCCACAGTATCCTCGATGCGACCGGCTTCAATCTGGGCCCTGTGGATCTGTTCAATTGAAGCAAACTGGGTATTTGGGTCTGTTTGGACCCTCTTCCGTTTCGATGGCCGGGCTGCTTCTAACTGGGCCTTCAGAGCCTCGTTTTCCTGTTGTAACTGGGCCAATTTGACGTCTTTTTGATCAAAGGCCTTTTCAACCTTCCGGAATAGTAGCCGCCGGGTGGAACTAGGCCGGTTATGGCTCGCTAGGTCGGCCAGTTGACTATGCAAGTCTGATCTCTTCTGTGGAGTACCGAAATAGACCTCTGTTGAAGGTTGGGAGTGTTGAAAAGGTACTGGGGTCTTAAGAGGCCTAACTGGGCCAACTGGGACCTCAATGCTAGCTACTGGGTTTGAATTTTCTAGTAGTAGCCGGCTCATCAGAGGCTTTGCCATATTGACTGGCCATAACCCAGAGGCCCTCCACCCTGCCTTGATATTGTAGGCTATAACAGCCTCTTTTCGAGCCTCTATGATGCATTTGATCATCAATTGTTTGCCTTGTACGGTAGATTCGGTCCAGGAGATCACTTGGTTGAGCCGCTTACGGTAGGAGTGCTTGAGAGGGCTGAAGACCGATAAATCTAGTGGTTAGAGTACATGGGAGGTATATAGTGGTAAAAAGAGCAACTGGATATTGTTGTTGTAGCAATGCCACATGAATTCATCGGTAGTATAGCTATCATGGCCATCTAATATTAACAATCTTCTCTAGGAGGGATCCTATGGCTTGGTCCAGGGTATGAACACCCTTTATAGCCATTCGAGAGCCACTACCCTATTGATCCAACCTTTGTCGGTTACAGTAAATAGCCAATCCTTCAATTGATCCTTTTCGATTGGAAACCATTGCTGTTGAACGCTCTGGCCCTTGAAAATCACCGCTGGAGGTAGTGCTACCCCCGTAGCCGAGATGCATTCGAGAAACGAAGTCCAAGCCCGCGATCCAGGAGCCTTGCGTTGTAACGCACGTGTTTGAGAGCTTCCAACTACTAAGCCGTTGATGCCCTGGCCTTCCATTAGGCCGAATTCGTCGAAGTTATACTGGTAGGCCGGTGGGATGGCCTTGATATCTGGGATATGGAGTTTTGGCCACCAACTACGTATGATTGAGTCAGTGGCTCCGTTGATCCGGGCCGAGTCGATCTTACGGGCTCTCTGGGTACGGAGGATTGGGTTCCTTCGAAGGAACCGGGTCATCCAACCCTTTCCAACAGTAGTACGGCTCGATCCTTGGGCCTGGAGAACCCGGCTCGCGAACTCCCTGATCTGTATATGCGTTGGTGGAAGACCGAGGGCTACCTGGATCAAAACCCACTGTATAATGTGGGCTTCTTGTACCGGGCTAAGGATCTGGAGTGATTCGGCTGCAGTTGAATGAGGCTGGTGGCCGTAGACCCGGCTCTGGATAGTAGACCGGGGGATACCGAATTCCTGGGCGATTTTTCGGATTGAAGAGCGACTGGTGTGGTATTTTGCGACCGCATCTTGTAGATCTTGTTCAGTATAAGCCATCTTGTATTGACGAAGATACAGTCGAAAAATGAGCTTATTTGGCCAAAGATTGACTGAGTTGTGGTATGTTGAAGATGTAGTGGTTGAAAATGCGGTGTGGTTTGCCAAGTGGCCGAAATGTGGGGTGGCCGAAATCCAGGGGGTCCGACTTAATTAATATCTCTTACCTACTTTGCGAGATAATTCGGCACCATGCATCCGTTAAATCACTGGCACTCACAAAATGTGAAGCTCCAGCCTAGTGCCCCTGAGAGAGATAAGAGTTGTAAAACCCCAAGACCACACGATCGTTCTCTCAAATGGCCAACCTGCATATTTGATCAAGTTGCTACAGCTTTCCCTGATTCACCTCCACCTGGCGTGACCCGTATGAATTCAACGTAAACAACACCGAAGATCTCCAAGCGAAGTCTCAAAGAACTACACGGACTTGGCCAGAATGACACCGCCGAGGTTGGACTAATATTTGAGTTTTCAAAGGTGAGGTTGCAAATTGGCGAGAGCTTCGAGATAATTAATACCAAATTAGGAAAAGCGTGTGGGTTTAAGGGTCCGATTCGCATGGATTTTTGCAAACGCAGGCTCATTGGCCCGTGCCAAGTATGTGCACAAAATTCAGATTGGAAAAAATCGTGCAGCCAGCCCATGAAATAGCCATCAATTACAACCCATCTTTATCGTCTGTCTATGCTACAAACCAGCGCCACTCTCTGCTTTTTCTAACAGACCTGAACCTCCAAAATTCGCGAGAGGCGCAGGGGCCCTGGTTGGCTCCAGCAGGAGCGGGTTCGGCGAGCGCCAAAGCGGTATCCGCTCGCGTGGTTCAACGGCTGTGTCTCCACCCGTGCGAGACCCCTGTTTAGCACACTTATCGCTTCTCTGAGTGAGAAGAGTGAGAGTGCAATGTGCAAGCCGCCCGCGCCGAGTCGTTATCTAGTAGGCGTAGAGGAGGAGGAAGGCAACCATGAGGGCGAACAGGCCGGTAGCTTCGGCGAAGGCGAAACCGAGGACAGCGTACGAGAAAAGTTGACCTGCAATTGCCAAGATCTGTCAGCTCTCGCTGTCTCTGCACCCCCAACCAATGGTAAGGCGGGTTAACACGGCCGGAAGGCCGCAGACGATGGGACCCGCTCTTACCTCTGAGCGCCGGGTTGCGGGCGACGCCGTTGATGAGAGCTCCGAATACTGTGCCAATTCCGACACCAGCACCTGCAAGTCCAATCGTGGCCGCACCGGCACCGTGGACCTTGGCGGCCGTGATAAGCGCGGCGGCGGTGGACTCGACGACAACACTCCGAGATTGCATCGCACCACGGATCATCGTCGAGGCAAAGGTGCTCCGGCCGCCATTGAGAAGCAAACCGTTACGCCCGACAACCTGGCGAGCAGTGGGGAGGGTGGAGATGATTGAGCTGGGGACGCGAGCTAGAGTTGAGACGAGATGGTAAATAACGCATTTCTGGGGAAGCTGGTGGATCTGACAGCTTGACAGCTGGCCCACTCACTCAGTGGAGTAACGTACCCTTGCTTTGTGTGGTTGATAGGAAGCGAACAGGCTGCTTCATGCCCGCGCGGGCGACGACGCCAGACAACCGACCGGAGGCGAGCATTTTTGGAGGTTTGTGTGATGGAATTGATGGATGGAAGGTGTGTGGCAGCGATGAGCGGATGGATGAAATAGAAAAGGAGGAAAAGAGGGAAGGGAAACGAGAGGGGGTGCCGGTCCCGTGCGGGGACTGGTTCCTCAGGCATCCAAAGTGTCACAACATGAATGCAATGGTAGGAAAGAACGACAGAGCTGGCCAATAGCAGGAGAGGGGCGCCCCAGACTTGTTTTGTCCCGGCAAGAACCGTGCGAAAGGGGAAAGCTGGGGGAAGCAGCGAGCCAAAGTTGGAGCGGTTAAACTAACGGCTTTCCGTTTCGAACATTCCAACCGCAATTGTCACCAATCTTCTCGACCGGTTCATCTCTATTCTTCGGTTTCTTTCCCTCAATTACCTCCCTCCTTGCGTGGTCGTCCATCACGCCGATGGTTTACGCCCGCTGACATTCATCAATGACCCAATGTGTCCCTGGGACACGAGACACTGGGGAAGCGGAGCCTTTGCGAGACCCCGGTGAACGCCAAGCCCGCCATGATGCCCACTTCTCCATGGGGAAAATGGAGCACCACGAGCAGATGGGGCGAGATGGGCAGCTCATCGAGCCAATCTCGGCTGGCTTGTGGGGCGGGCTGGCCATTGGACAATGCTCGCCTTCCAAGCCCTCCCTTGCAACATCCCCTGAGGCCTGCTTCCTGCGTCCAACTTCCGCGTTAGGGGGGCAGCATCATCGACCTCGGGCCAGATCCCAGGATTCTTGACTTCGTGACTCTTCTTCGCAAGTTGGGGCTCTTGAAATATCTTCTTGTTGTTTGAACATCTTCGCAAATTGGCCCGATGGAAATTTCCTGCACACGTGCCACGTCTTACGCCCTCAAAGTCGGAACGAATGGGTTCAACCTTCTGGTTGACCCCTCTCAGACGCCTTCCGTTTTCAGCCGGCTGTGCTGATTCTCAACGCCCCTCGCCTGCGCGCCGCATGCTGTCCCAGTCTTTTGCTAGATCAACTATGGATCTGCGGGGACATTCTCACTCACGTGAAAAACCGCGGTCTTTTTAAAATTGTCGCGAATTGCGAGGTTGTGGCCTTGGGGAGATGCGTAGACTTAGCACCTCATTTCCGTCTGGGGTTGGAGCGGCCTTTCAACCTGTCCGCCGGTCCCCCGTTGCTCCGGCGTCTGCTCCCTAGGTTCTTCGAAATGGTGGGGCGAGACCGGATCGCGAGTGTTCGCTCTGTCCCGTCTTGTTCCATACCGCCAAGGCATCCAGACAAATCCACCGTCCTTCATTTTCCGTTGTCAAGCAGATAAAAGGTTCAAACATTAACCCGATGTTATTGTTTTGTAACCACCTCGGCAGCCGTGGCACCGGAGCTTGACTTCGGGTGAAACGCCCCCGAGGGCTGATGTTGTGCAACCAATCTGCAGGGTCCCTGAAGATGCAGCGCGAGGGGCTCGTGCCTGACAGCTGGGGTTCAGATGGCGTCTAAGAGCGTTGGACCCTGATCAATGCGTTACCGTCCGCGAATGGCTGTTCGGGCTATGACGTAGACAGCGGTTTTGTTCTCTTCGGATCATGGTGTGGTCCCAGTTCCTGGCACCGTCTTGGTCTCAGCATGATCGAGTGGACACCTGCCCCAGCTATCGATAATGGGCAAGACGAAATACACACGTTAAGTGGCATCCAGTATGAGGCAACCAATTGATTTGACATTGTACAGATTGCTAACCCCAAACGTTTGAGCTCAGACAATCACCAGACATTTAACATGCCAGCTTGTTCCTATTGAACCAGGGCAGGTGATGAACACTGCTTAACTAGATCCCCCTGAATCTGCTAAACCCTGTTGAGATTCGCCTTTTGGCGGAGAATTCTGGTTGTAAATATCGAAGTCACTACAACAACTGTTTGTCAGATAGTTACCCTAAAGTCAACTCGCGCGATACCGTCACTTGAAGGAGAGCACTCACAACACGAAAGAGTCCACCTCACCCCGGCCCTCCGCCTGGCTGTTCACCCAAATCGCAACACTCCGGTGTCCGACTGGGAAAAGCCCCCAACCATCTGTATCAATCACAACCTTCCCGGGACACCACCGAAGCAAGTCCGTCCAGACCTCGCCAGCATGGTGCTCGCCAACAAACATCCTTTTCCTCGCATGCTCCCAAGCGTTCGTCATGACAACAGCTAGGCCATGGCCCCCGGAATGCACCGGATGCCCAAGGCGCGTGAACCCGACGCAGTGCCGTTCGTCGAAGTAATCGTGTTGAGAGCCGTATGCCCACAGTTTGCGAGCGAGCATCATCTTGGGCAGGGCGCCACCGCCAGAGGTGGGGGGGATGAAGTTGGCAAACTTGGGTTGGGGGTGTTGGCCAATGGAGCCGAAGAGATCTGCGTAAAACACACAGGGTGTACCACAGTTTGCGCGGAGCAGGATAAGGGCGTATGCCAGGGGCACGAAGAATGGGGCGACGGGTAACTGGGTGAGTTGATTAGTGCGAAGTATAGGGACCAGGCCGGGATTGAGCTCACCTCGAGGGATTGTCCTGCTTGCTAAAGGGGTGTTAATGACGCGATCCTCAGTCTTAGACATTCATCAACCAGGGTGGACTTACAGTATCGTGATTCACGACAAATGTCTAGATAAAATTATAAGCGTTAAGCTCCCTATGGAAGGTAGCATCGGACATGGGGAACTTACCACTGCATTGTCTGGTTTCCATATCGCCAGTGAATCGTCTAGAACGGTCCTTAAGTCTCCGTTGGCTTTCGAGGATAGTTTGCTGAAATTCGACACCAGCTGCACGTCGAACAAGGATATCCTGTGATCCATAAACTCGACAAACTTTGCCAAGTATTCGGAGTCCTCCCGCCAATATTCCCCCACAAGGAAAAGGTCCGGGGCAATGGACTTAGCGTGGATCACAAAATCGCGCAGAAATCGGAAGCTGTAGTGCTTGATAGCGTCGAGGCGTAGCCCCCCCAGCTTCATCTGTTGTGGGAGCCATTCAACCCAGCGGAAGAGGTCTTCCCTGACTTCAGGATGTTTATGGTCGATATTGGTGAACATTCTGTGACGGGCAATTAGCATGTTGTGCAGGTATTTCCGGGAGACATAGAGCCTCAACAACCTACAGAAAATCATAGTTCCCCAACTCCTCATCCACATCATCCGCCCACTCCTTACCCTCAAACTTCCACACTCCCGGTTCCCCTTCCCTATCATCGTAATCCACCCCCGAAAAATGTTCCTTCGTCCACTCCATCCCACTATACATCCCCTTCCTCCTCGGAAACCTAAACCCCGTCCACACATCAATCTCCCGCTCACCCCCCTCCACCGCCACCAACCGATCCTTATCCTCCATCTTCCTCGCCAACACCCCTTTCTCACAATAATCCGCCCCCGCCTTATGATTCAACACCGCATCAAACAGCACCCTAACCCCAACCCGATCCGCCACCTCCGCCATCCGCACCAACTCCTCCTTCGTGCCCCATTTCGTTCGCACCCTGTCCCTCTCGTCCTCCTTCCCACCAGCCAACACTCCCGCGGCAGCAGGAGGAACAGAAGGAAATTCACCCAAATCCCACAAATCATGCACATCGTACCCGTTCCCCGATGGCGAGGCAGCCCGGCATGCAGGCGGGATCCATAGGGATGTTGCGCCGAGATGGGCTAGACTGGGGAGGACTTGTTCGAGACGCCGCCAGTGCGCGCCGTCTGCGGGGACGTACCATTCGAAGCCTTGGATCATGGTTTGGTTTGTGGCCGGGGTGGGGTTGATGGAGGGTGTTGAGTTGCGATTTGGGGCATCGTTGTGGTCTACATCGGGGGCAGGATTGGGGCCGGGGGTTGGGACGGAAGAGGATGTTGGTGGGTTGGAGGGCGGGAAGGGTTGTGTGGGGGAGGGTATGAGGTATGGGTTTGGGAGATAGTCGCGAGCGGTGCGACGGGTGCGAAGGGGTCGGATGTTGGTGGAAAAGCCGGAGCCGGGTTCCTGGCGGAGGGCTGAGGTGCGAAGTGCGGAAAGGGCGGGGGAGAGAGGGGGGTCGGGGAGTCCGAGAAAGGCGCTCATTTTATAATGTTTCTCTCTAACATTCTTTGTCGCTTTCCGTTCTTTGGCTTCTTACTGTATGTTGTTTTGGTGACGGTCCTCGTTTCGTCATGCCCCACCCAATTCGACGTCGACTTTCCAAGTAACCCCGCCGAGTTTCAGTCCCTCTCCACTTCTGCCCACGTTGAGGGATATTCTTCGGTCAAGTCAATTGAAAAATATCTCTCTGTAACCGTTTACATGTAATGATAGTGTGTAATTGCAATAAAGACCTATTCTTACATGCTTCTTCACTTTTATCGAGACAATTTAACAACTGAGCTCACAGTGACACGGTTAGGATAATCACCCGATTATACTTCTTAATTAATTAGCACTAGTCTCAGTCACTCACTCTTTCTCGCTAATTAACTAACATCGCAACTCTACTATTTTAGACAAGCAATCAATTAACCTGGGTAACTTCATCCTACTTGTGGTATCCTACTTGTGGTATTTTGGACCTTTTTCTTTCTTTCTCCTCTCGTGTCTTTCTCTTTTCCTTTTCTACTTCTTTCCAAACCCACACCCCCGATACAGCAACTCTTCCTCCTTCGACCAATCTTCGGCAACAATTCTTGCCTCGTTGCCCTCCTGGGCCCCATCAGCCAGATAATTAGAGATCGTGGTCATGCTCCTCTCGTTTTAAGGAGGACAAAGCAGGCACGGCCTGGAAGGCTCGCCAAGTTTAACGACAGGATTAACCTCTCTCAGTCCGTGAATGTAGTCCTCGACAGCGCTGGATGTACCCTCGACTGGGTCGAATAAGGAACGGAGATGTTCCTGCTCCTCCTTGGACAGCCAACTGGTGCCAGCGATCCGGTCTGAAAATTCCGCCCCAGCAGGACGACGGATCTGCACCCGGAGTTTGCACCCAAAGTCAAGATGGCATGCTCGTAACAGGTCCACAACCTTAGCCCAGCTATATGTCTCTTGGTTGTATGGGTAACCGTGGACGCACACAGGCGCAACTGTTACACCTTCGAGCCGAAGCTGTGTAAGCGTGCACGCAACGGCAGCCAGGAACTGGGGTATAGCTCTAAGCGAGAGTTGGCCATTGTATAGGTGAACTACTCGGAGACTGGGCCAATGCTTTGCCATCATGACGATCTTGTCGGCGTAATCTCCGTATTTGAGATTCAGGTCGAAACTGACATGCGTAATGTGTTCGGAAGCCTTTAGAATCCAGGCAAAAACATCATCGAGGTCACGCACGAAAAGCCAACCGTGATCATTCGGCCACTCATCATTATCGTCGTCGCCCGAAACCCAGCCCGGAGTATACTCAAAGACACGGAGGCTATCGCAGGCTGTATGCAATAACGCCGCCTCCAACGGCGACCCCAGTTCCTCTCCATTCTCGTGTTCTGGAGTCGACCAAAGTGGAAAGTCATCCGGTAAGAACAAGCGGTGAATCCGTAGTGCGGTCAACACCACACCTTCCTTGCGTAGTGCAGCAGGAAGGGAGAAGACCATATCGACAGGCGGGCTGCCATACCCCGCCTTAAAGGCAGCTGCCCAGGTGTATGGCACGATTAGGCATTCGGGTGGTACGATCGGGGAAGGGACGGCGGTCGGGGCGGTAAGGGGGAGGTTGTGGCCGTCATCTATCACTAGCCTTGTGGCATGGGGCATCCGTGCCATGGCTGCAGCAATGCGAGCCAGCACGGTTGGCCACAAACGTTGTTGCATCTCGTATCGCCGCTTGTACTCGGTGTGTAGTCGTGATAAAAGCTGCATGCTCTCCCGTCCGTCCCCCACCAAGTTTTTGACGTCCCCTTCCTCCACCTCAGCAAGGTTGAGCCAATCCTCATATATTTTGGCCGACAGGATCGCTCCTTTCTCGGTGTCACGAGAAGGAGCAGAGTGGTCCCAGACCTCAACAAGGAGCAATGCGAATGCTCGGATCTCGGAAATAAAGTTGGCCTCATAATAGTCGAAACGCACGCGTACGGCGCGAACGTTACGAGCGAGAACTTCATGACCAGAGATATCCTCGAAGCGATCAATTGAGGCCGGGTTGCTAATGGAGACCGAGGGCACAGGTAGCAACAACGAAATTCCTCTGGATGCGAGCTGCCGGCAGGTCAAGCGGACGTTTTGGATCTCGGCGGTGTTTTGTGTCAAGTACTCGTAGAATTGGAGGGTATCGAGTGCCGAAGGGTCAGAAATAAAAGATGGCGCGGCGCACTTGACCTGGGCAAGGATCTGATCTAAAATCTCCCCGGGAAGGCTAAGGAGAGGCATTTTGGATGTTTGAGGTGGTGACTTGGGGGCTGATCCGATAAACAAAACAATAGGTACCTAAGTACCAAATTAGATGAGACAGAATGCTGATTCTAGGCACGGTTTGGACCCTTCATACCGCGAACTGAACACGTCCAACGCTGATAGGTGTCGTTAGGGGGGAGATTTTGAAAGATTCGCCCGTATTTATGTCAACGAAGTTAAGAATATAGACGCAAATGAGATGCAGGATGACATTAATATAGCCGAGCGTTCGGGAGTATGTAGTTCTGATGTAATAACTACGGGACTATGACACGTGATTCCACATGACCGTGTTGTTGGAACAAATCTAGAGAATGGGTTGATCTGACTAAGGAAAAAGGAGACGCGACCATATACATACCAGGGTTGTGGTTATAATTATATACTGGAAATTCCCTGCAATTGTCTCACACATCAAGAATTCATATTCTTTACTGCCCACCCCATTCATTCATGCTGTTAATTCAGAATGTGATTTGACAAGTAGATTGAAAATCAGGCACTGAATATAATTGACAGCGTTGGGTTTCGAGCCTTCTGAGCGGCAGCCCCGTTCCAAGATACATGCACCTACCTAGTCTTGAGTTTTGTTCACACATCATAAATGAACAATTGTCTTGAACTCGGGGATGGAAACATCGGGAAACAAGATAAACCCCGGCCACTCAGTCCTCATTATCTAAATCCCTCAAGCTCTTCTTCCTGTCCTTGCTTCCACCCCTAAGTATGTACTCATTACCCTACTTCAAGACACAACCCCGGCCGCCACCAACCTCTTCCCAGCCATCCCACTACGGTGTAAACACCAATTCCCCCTCCACAAACAACCGCTTGGGGTTCAACAATACTTTCACTTGATTATAGTTGTGCCCCTCTACCAAAAAATGCAGCCCGGTGTCGCATTGGAACCTCGGTGTATTGTCCGAGATCAGGTCGGTAGCGACCTCACCAAAGATTCTTCCAATACCGGTCCTCATCCTCATCTCTGACCCCTCTTGCAGGGTATGCGGCCCCAAAACAAGTGCCGTGGTATTTTCAGATGCAGGACTGCGCTGCATTTCTTTATTCCAAAACTTTTCAAACCCGTACCTCATCCGTTCGAGAGGTTTGTCAAATTCGGAGGGCAGGAGCGTATCGCATAACGCGTATGGAACGTGGGAAAGCAGAACACCCTCTGGGGTGAAGATGACGACAGCAAAGCAAGCTTGCAACCCTGGAGTGAATAGGCCCGTAGCCGTGCCCTTTAGGGACAGCTCTTTGTTCTTGCCAGGGATGGCGCGGATCTTGCATTTGTTGTCGGTAGTAAGCCAAGCAATACTACCGACTTCCACCACAGCACAGTTGTCGTTGGTTCTGGCGAAACTGCGGGTCAACCGACGGAGGAAATCTTGTAAACGTTGGCGCATTGTGAAAGTAGGTGTCGGTATGGAAGAGAGAGTTGGTTTCAGGAGTATCGGCGTACTTGTTGGGTGACTGGTCGATGTGAGTTTGGTGATTTGTGTCTACGTGGGTAGCGTAGAAGCGTGAAATGGTGGAATGGGTACGTGGAAACCTCTGATCACAGGAGGGTTATCAGGGTTGTGAAAGATGAAAAGGTCGAGGAAGGAGCGACTGAGCAGACTCCTACAACGACGAAAACTTCATCTGGGCTGTGTTCACCATGATCCATCCAGGCCGTGGCTATTAAGCCTGTCACATTGCAACAACCAATCTGTGGTTCTTCAAACAAACCCTAAGCGCATGGTGGTTGACGGAAATACTAGAGAGGTGACTTAGTTCTAGCCGAGTGAGGAGCGGCCGACTCGGTCCCACGAGTCTGGTTCCGGGCTGTAAAACGTGGGCATGGCAAGCCAACGGAAAGAACAATGGAGGCATTTGGCACTGTTCATGCTGTCGTATATGTGCTCTAAACGTTGATAGCCCCGACTTATCAGGTTAACCGAACTAGCACGTCACGCTGGGCAGCTGTTGCACTGCTGGCCATGGCCGATTTCCCAGGCACTTAACATGGCACCCCCGCGGTGTCACTCTGGTGGCATCTCGGTACGTCGTTGATTATGGTCATATTTGTATTCCGGCCATGAACTCGCCTGATAATTGTCGATTTCCAACAATCTTGGACAGTTCAGATGGCGATCGTGTGGCTGCCCTGAGCGGCTGGGTGAAGGCAGGTAGGTGTATGTGGTCAAAACCATTGAACTTATTTGGGTAATCAATTACTGTAACTAGGATGTGATATTGAAAGCACCCGAGTGTATCAATAACATGCGATATAGACACTAGTTGTAATTGATTAATTACGTCGTCAAGTTTTCAATTCCACTTTTGCGATCATTGTGCTTGGATGTTCCGTCTCATTCCTACTTACAGTTGCAACCCCCCTAATTGCAAGGCGCCTCATTACATACCTCGTGCGGTTGCTTCCTTCCTGTAATTAGGGACTACAAATGATCCCCGTACCACCTGTCAGACGAATTGATTATGCTGTTTTACAGGCCTTTTCTTGGCTCCTCTGTCCTGGATCGAGTTCCATGTATTGATTCATGGCCAGTGAAAAGGTGGAGACGGCCATTCTTTAATAATTGGTTCAGATTTAGGACGTGCTTAACATCAACAGGGGAGCTATACATGGCTTCCATTACTCAGTTTACAGATGGGAATGTAATTCATGGGATTTTGGCGCATGTTGCCAAATGTACCGGACCTAGGTTTGGGCATCATTGGTAATTTGGGGGATGAAGATTTCCGAGGTATGACTATCCATAACATCCTAAATAGGCAATACAAAGGAACAAAAGAGAGAGTAAAAAGTCGATGATGAAAAAAAAAGGAAAAGAAAACAGAATCTATTGATGAAAGAGAAACAAAACAAAATGACCGCCGAGGGTATGCATGCTAAATCAGCCCAAACGCCCACTCCTTCATTCTTACCCCACATCTCCCACGACAAATCCACGCATCCACTGACTAAAACGAGGTCCGTGCAAAAGATTGTCAATCCAAGATCATCATCATGTTCTCCCACCCCACCGTGTAGAAGTCAGAAGCCGGCTTCAGCCAAAACCCCTTAGCGCTTCCCATTCGGCTTGACATCGCCCGCCTGCCTCTCCACCTGCGACATCTGCCCAGCCAAGCGGCCAAACTGCCACTCAGGCAGCGTAATCCCCGTCTGCTCGTTAATAGTCGTCATCAGCGGCGGCAGCATCTGGTACACATTGCGCATAGCCGCGATGTTGCTCGGGTGGCCACCACTGCCCTCACCCGACGAAGAAGCCCCTGCCTCGGCGCCGGTGTTCCACACGCTGATCTTGGGCGCCATACCCCGCACCGCCTCCGCGTTGGCCTTGGCCATCTCCACGTAAGTGCCCTTCTCGATCATCATGTACTGCAGCAGACCGGCGGGGCCGCCAAAGGCCTGGCTCATGCGCGCGTAGGCATCGGCCATGGCGGCCGTCGCCTCGGCCTCCTTGAGCTTCTTCTGCAGGTTGGCATCGGCGTTCTTGAGCGTGGCGTAGCTCCATGCTTCGGCGTCCTGCTTGGTCTTGTACGCGGCCGCGTCGGTGTCGATCTTGGCCTTGTACACGCCAGCCTCGGCGGTCTGCTTGCGTTTCTCAAAGTCGGCGCGGGCCTCAGCCTCGACCTCGTACGCCTTGGCGTCGGCGGCCTGTTGCTTGGACTCACGCGCAATGGTGGCCTTGACGACGTCGCTGGCACGGAGGCGTTCCATCTCAGCGGCTGCGCGCTTGATCTGCACCTCACGCTTGAGTTCTTCGTCCTGGGCTTCGGTCTTGCGCGTGGCGGCGATGCGGGAGATGTCGACATCGCGGTTGAGCTCGTTCTTGCGTGTTGCGAGGACGGCTTCGGCCGAGGCACGCTCAATGTCCCGCTCCGTCTTTTGCACGGCCGTCTCGGCGTGGATCTTGGCGATCTCACGCTCTTGCTCGCCCTTGCGCTGGGCTTCGCCGACGTTACCGCGCAGTTGCGCCTCGGCGACGTTCACCCTCGCTTCGTTGACCGCACCCTCGTGGGCCTTGCGGCTGAGCGACTCGAAGTACAGCGAGTTGGGCGCATCCTTGAGCTCTTTGACCTGTTGGAATTGTTAGCGAAAATGTTATCAAAGTAGGTGGTTCAGGGGTAAAGGAAAGGTGGGTCTGTTTTGTTGTGTTGAACTCAGGGGTAAAAGTGGGTCCACGTTGTCGCTGACGAACGTAGGTGACAGAGGACAGTGAGTGAGTACAACTTACGTTGGCGTTGTAAATCTTCAGGCCGAACTGATCCAATTCGCTCTGGATGTTGCGGAAGATGCGGCGCTTGAACACCTCCCGCTCGGTAAAGATCTCCTCCATCGTCATGCTCGACACCAGCACACGCGTCTCACCCTCAATGATGCCCTTGACAATGTTCTCCAAGAACTGGTGGTTGCTCCCGCTCTTGCTGGTACCCGAATCCGCCAAGAGCATGGCAAACTTCATCAGCGAGTCGCCCTGGTCCTCGCGGCGGAAGTCATGCGCGTGCACCCCGTGGTCGGCGTCCGCTGGGCCGCCCTCACTGCCGGCACCGGCGAAAGGCTCATGAAGGTCGCGCCGGGAGTTGGCACCGCGCTGGTTGACGTCGGGGCCGATGGTGAAAACGACGGGGAGCAGGAACTGCAGCTTCTCCTTGGTCATGGCCTGCAGGTTCATGGCGTAGTCGTGCGGCTGCACGCTGAAGCGCATGCAGCGCTGGAAGGGCCAAACCCATGCTGCTTTGGTGATTTTGACTGTATGGTTATGTTAGCAGCGGTAACCACAAGAATGACGGAGGGAAAAGAAGGAGACATACCGCTCTTGACGTTCATGCCAGTGATGGCAAGATACTCGTCGGGCGCCGCGATCCTGTAAGAGGCCATTGTGAAGGATGTAAAGATTAAATTATGGGATAATTAGGTAATAGAGCGTGTTGCCAAAAAGGCTCAACGAAGAAGTAGGAGGTTGGTGGTGATGTTGATGAGGCGTGGGGTAGTGGTGGTGTAAAGAACTTTATATGTTTGCCGGTCGACGCAACTGCAGCGGTAATGCAGATAGTTTCCCGGATGTTGGTTGTTGGATGATCTCACGATGCACTAATTATCGGCATGGACAAAGTTTGAGGGGGGCGTTTGGGATATTTGTATGTTTTTCCGTCACCAACCGGCCCTCACATGCCGAACAACAAAACATACTGCCGTCTGCAGGATTCCGGCCGCCGGCGACAAAGTCACAAAACACAGCCATCCGACTATGGGCTTGGCCGGCTCTGCTTGGCTGCATTCGTGACGGCGGGTGCATGGATCGGAGCCTCATTCCGCCCATCATCTGACCGAACGGCGGCTCGGACGGAATGGGACGGCGACGAAGAGTGACACAGCGGAAGCGATCCTGCCTTGTCAAGTTTGTGTTCCAGCCAGCTTTGTGGCATTGGCTTAACATTAGTGGCGGAGCATGCTTGGAGCCGGGAGCGAGCCAGTTGAATCAGGGCAGGTTCAGGGAGCGCCTCCAGTGATTGGCCCCCGCAATCCAGGAGAGTGGGGCGGAGACAACGTGGAAGCACGGCCGCACAGGCCCCGGTCTTTGCCTGCAGCGCGTTTGGCTTCCAATTCTCCAGGTCGCCCTTCTCGCGTCGCACGGCATGTCGTTTTGGGGACCGGGCATCCAAAACGGACAGCCAAATCAACGGCTTTTTGGGACTGCATCTTACCCCTTTCGCATTGCAAGATGCACACTTGAGAGCACAGCTGTTGAAAGGATCCACGAGGTTGTTTTGCGTCCAGCGCAGCCGTTAGGCTCCTGTCTCAAGCCGTCACCGAGATGCCCCGAATTTGGCGACCGATCGGGATACTGGTTGAACCGCCTAACATTCCCGTCTGCCTATGTCGATGACGCTTTCGCCCAACCTAAACATGACTCCGTCGTTGCGTAGGTCCTCATCAGTCCCGAAGAGAGGCACCGACGACAGTTGGTGTTTCTTTAGGCGTTTTTGCAGTTGGCCGGCATCCATGAGGAGCCGAAGCCGATCATGCGCTCAAAGCTGGAGATTGGCCCCTGCCATCAGCCACTGCACAGCGGCTCAACAGCCACTGAAAGCCACCGAAGGCCAACAGATCCGCCCAGCAATGCCCGAACCCCGGTCGCCCGATGTGGCCCAAACAAGCGAAGGAGCATCCATTTGCGCTTGGAAGCTTTATTCTGGAAGTGTTCTTTATTCCGCTCCGGCCGACAAAGATTCCCTGCATGGAAAACCCAAGGACAAGACCAGCTCCGGGCCCAGCGGCCCAGCACAGCCACCAGATATGGCCCCGACCACCTTTTGGCACGGGCTTAATGCAAGGCATCATGACGCGAGGAGAGGCTCTGGGGGATTTTGGTGGGGTTTGTCCGTTTAGGATCCGATGACCATCTTTATGAGGCGGCCAAGACAAGGCTTACCGTTCGCCAAGTTGAATCGCGAGCAAACAAAGATGAGCCCTCTCGGCTTTCACTTTCCGTTTAAACCTTTGCACTTCCCTTTCTCCTCGGAAAACTCCCGGATTATCCCTTGGCGCTTCGCGCTTTCCCTGAACCCGAGACCGAGTTTGGCCTCCCCACACAGCCTGGGCAAAGGAAGCCCATCAATGATTCTGCCTTCGTGATTGAGCCGAACATCGAATCCTCCTTCTGCGCCGAGTTACCCGATTCGAAGCCCCACCCCCACCTTTCTCGTTCCTCAGGCACTGGACCTCTAACCTGACAAGTCGACTTCTATCATTCAACACCTTCAACACCGCAAACGAACCGTAAACCTACCTTCCCCAACAACATCACCCCCCCTTCCCTCAAACAGTCGATCCATTCACCAAACAACGAAATAACTAAACAACCAAGAAAAAATGGGCCACCCACCAGCCGACGACCCTCCAACCGAAACCGCCACATCCACCACCGCCCTCCCTCCCCCCTCCTACTCCGAAGCAACCACCACCCCATCCTACCTCCCATCCCCAACCTTCACCAACTCTACCACCGGCCTCCCCCCCGCCTCCCCATTAACAACCCACCTCCGCGCCCTCCCCGCCCGCTTCCGCACCGCCCGACTCGCACGCCAATCCGCCCAAGCCGCCGACGAGCTCGGGCTCGCAGCGCTTTTGGTACCGCATGTGGAAGGGTTTCTGGCTGAGTTGACGGCTGCTGGTGGGGGGTTGGTGGGTTCATCTTCGTCTTTTCCGGGGCCTGCGCGGACGAGGAGGGGTACGGGGTCGGGGATAAGGGGGGAGTTGACGCTGGTTCCTGTGGGGGCTGTGCCGAAGGGGGCGAGGATGAGTGGGTTGGAGGAGAGGGTTGGGGAAGGGGAGGTGGTGAGGGTTGGGTTTGTGGATGTTGCTGTTGAGGAGGAGGGTGGTGGGTTTGGGGAGAAGGGCGGGGAGAAGAAGGGTGGTACAAACAGGAATGGGGATGGGAATGCGAGTGGAGGGGCGCTGCGGGAACAAGTTAACACTGAGTTTGACGAATGGGGCCGGTTTGATACGCACCCTTCCCGTTCCGACAGCGACACTAACGGGTGGTGGTTCCGCGATGAGGATATGGCCCGTCGACTGGCGACGTACCTACGGCCGGAACCAGTACTGGAACGGAAGCGGGTCCAGGCTACTGTTGTGCAAGCGAAGGCGGTCGAAAAGGAAAAGTCGGGGTGGTCGCGCTGGGGTTTGGGTGGAGGGTCCCGGAAGAAGAGTACCTCGTCGGTTGGGTCAGAGCAGATGTCCCCTGGTTTGCCGTCACCGATATCGCCTGTGCTATCGAGCCCTGTGCTGTCGGCTGAGGATGATGCGGTGAGGATGACGGTTACGGCCCAGGAGGTGACGTTTCGGAAGGAGAATGACTTTGGGGTGTGGGAGAGCTTGACCGGGTGGGGGGTTGTGGTGGCTGTGAGGATCTCTGCGTGATGCCGAGTCTTAATAGACGAATTTATATTTATATTCGTCGATTTTGTTCTCAAGCTTATGAGCACAATTCCCAAGTTTCACGGTTCAATTATGGAAGATGAAATTAGTCGTACTATATGAGGAATTACGTACTCCTCTGAAAACACAAGCCAAGACTCGCTTTACAAAACTTCGGTTGGGTTTGATCGTCCACAACTTTGGTCAGCACGCGTTTGTCAACCCAGAGTCCTGGACGATCCGGACTCAGATTATCGGTGGGGATCCGATCGGCACTACCGCCGGTTCTTGTATATAGTTGCTCCTTCCTCACCTTCGGAAAACCTGCTCTTTCTCCCACTTTGCGGGAAGTCGTTCCTTCCCCTTTACTCTGGGCTTTGTCGCTCGCACAACTGGTAGGCTGACAGTCTTTTTCACACCTGCCACTGCCTTTTTCCGCGACGGGACAAGTTCAGCACCCCGCTTCGAAGACATCGGGAATACTAATTATGCGGTAACGGCCATGGCAAAGGGATTATTGTTAACGAGGCTGGGAAGCTCTCAACGGCAAGGTTTAATAGACTCGTCTAGCCACCAGTACTTCATATCTGCTCGTGTCCATGATTTAAATACAAAAATAACTGGAAATTCTTCAAACCCTACAAAACGCCGACAAGGATATAATACTCCGACAACAGAAGAAAGGTAAAAATGAAAGGAGACAATCTAATAGAGGAACCCCATCTTCTTCCAGGCATCCACATACTTCACCGCTAACTCTGGACTAACAGGTCCCTCCGCGGCCATCGTGGAACTATGCTCCTGCGCCTTCGCCGTATCCAAGACCAGGTCCCCGCCGGCGATGCGCTCAAAGTTGGCCATCAAGAAATCCACCATCCCGGGCCTCGCCGCCGGGTTATCCGACTCCGCGAGTGCCGACGTCCGCACGCGCCGGATCCACTCCTTGAACGGAACAATGTCCTTGGCCGGGATACCCAGCGCCCGCGCGAGCACAGGCGACATCTCCTTCCACGGCTGACCGACCGGGTTGTCAATATGGTACACCGGATGCGAAGCAGCAGGATTCATGACCAAATCTGCCGACACACCCGCCATATGATCCACTGGCATCCACTGCATCCTACCGTGCAAATCAGGCCACGCCTTGACCGCCTGCGCCGACTTCACCACAAACGCAAGATGCTCAACCGGATTCCAATACCCACTCTCCGACGACCCGGCAATCTGCCCCGCCCTCGTCACATGCGGCCGGAACAGCACCGGGTACTGATGCATCGTCTCGTCCAGCATCCGCTCACACACCCACTTCGCCTCGGGATACCCCCGCGGCAGGGCCGCCTCCAACGGCACCCTCTGCTCCAGCACGCGGGGCACGCCGGCGCAGCCCACAACCCCAATCGACGACACGAACTGGAACGCAAAGTGATGGAGATTGCCCCCCTTCGAAAGCACCGCATCCCGTGCCAAATCAAGCAAATTCCGCATGGCCTGCAACTGGCCCTCATACCCGGTAATCGGACGCGTGACGCTCATCGGCCAGGCATTGTGCACGACGGCCGTAGCATTCTGCACCAGCCACGCGTACTCGGCCGGCGGGAGGCCGAGTTGAGGCTTGGAGGTGTCGGTCTCGAGGATGCGGAGCTTAGCGCGTGCGCTGGGGGCGAGGGCAATGCCGCGCGAGGTGAAGGCTTCTTGTTGCCGCTTGGCGACGGGTTCGCTGCTGTGGCGGTTCACGCAGACGACGGTGGAGACGGCTGGGTCAATGGCGAGCTTGGCGACGATGTGTGAGCCGAGACTGCCGGTCGCGCCGGTGACGAGGACGACGGCGCCGGGACGCCTGCCAGTGGTACTGCCGGTGTTGGTGCTGCTGTTCAGGGTGCGCAGGCGCGGCTTGTCCCAGCCGCTGATGTATTTGGCGAGGAGACGCTCGGCTTCGGCGGTGCGGGCGGGGACGTTGCCTTTGTTGAGGGCGGCGTCGGGCGCGAGGGCGGGCTTGGGCAGATGTTGTGGGAGCTGCGAACCGGAGGCCATGGCGAGGATGACCTTTTGATAGGAGTTCTCGGGCAGGTTGCCGTCGGTCCAGTCGACGTGGCCAAAGCCGGCCTTGTGCATCTCTTTCTCCCAGTGCTCAGGTTGGACGATCGCGTGCTTGCGGCCGTCGTCGAAGAGCCACCAGCCTTCGAACAGGCCGAAGACGAGGTCGAGGAAGGGGACCACGCGGGTCAGTTCTGTGAGCAGGATGAAGCCATCCGGCCGCAGGGCCTGGCGGATGTAGGTCAGTGAGGTGACGAGATTGTGGGTGGCGTGTACGGCGTTGCCGGCGAGCACGAGGTGGTTCCCGCGGAGATGCTCGGCGGGCGACTCTTCGATGTTGTGAACGGCAAAGCGCATGAATGGATACTCGTTCGACCAGCGGCGACGGGCGGCAGCGACCATGGAGGACGAGAGATCGCTGAACGTGTACTCAACGGGAATGCCCATCTTCTTCAACACGGGCAAGATGAGCTGGGTGGTACCACCGGTGCCAGCCCCCATCTCCATAATCTTGAGCGTCTCGCCGGTTCCTCGCTGGCGAACGCGCTCACAGACGCCCTTGATCGCGTCGCGCAGGTTGGCATTGTTCATCCGGCTGAGAGGCCATTCCGCATAAATAGCTGCCGTCAATGCCTGGCCCTCAGGGTTTCCGAAGAGGACGCGGATCCCGTCCGTCTTGCCAGAGAGAACGCCGGCCAGATGCTTTCCGGCGTGGTGCACGAGGCGGTTGGCCTGGACATACTCGGGATGCTGGGCGAGAACTTCCTGGAGGATGACGTCGCTCGTTTTGGCCGGGACAGGGAAGTGCGTTCGAGTGACTTGTCCCGTGGTTGGATCGATGTCGATGAGGCGCGCGTCACGCTCGAGGAACTCATAAATGCACTTCATCAATGGGCCATAACGAGGCTGGAAGGGAACGCGGTCGAGAACCTGTCCAGCCGAGGCGGTGCGAAGAGGGGATCCGAGCTGGTCAAAGGCTTCGACCACAAGGGCCGCGCAGAGACGGTTGCTGCCGGCCACTTGGGCCGTCTCCGTGTTCTCGACGTGAAACTCGTGGATGCGCGTGTCGGCTGCTAGTTTGACCTCGGCGAAGGCATCGAGAATATCGGACGGCGACAGGGTCAAGTTGGTGACTGCTGGTGGTGAAGTGCCTTTGGTAGCAGGCCCGGAAGCCTTCGTGACCTTCTTTTCCAGAATAGGCTCGTCGTCCTCGGAGCACATGTCGGGAGTGGAAATGTCCGAGTCTTGACCGATGACAACCAAAGACGAGCCATCAGACGACAAGCTATCGTCAGAAGTCTCAAGTTCCTCGCTTTCATCCTCCTCCGCCGGAACATCCGCGTCGATTCCGAAGAGCGCATGTTCGACGCAAGCAACAAACATGCGCAGAGTGCTTGCTGCGAGCTGCTCCTCTTGGTTCAACGTGCACTGGAAGGCCCTTTCCACCTCGCGGCCGAGTTCCATGCCCATAAGGGAGTCAATGCCGAAGTCGGCCATGTCGCCATCGAGAGTCAGGTCGTCTGCATCGACGCCAGCAACGCGGGCCACCAGGTCGCGCACCTCGTTGGTGAGGTCGCGTTTGTTTGAAGTGGGCGCGGCTGAGGCTGATGAGGCTGCCTTCACCTTCTTCGCGGATGAGCGGGCCTTGACCTTCTTCTGCACTCTGTCCGCTCCGAACAGGGCATGCTCGATACAAACCACAAACATGCGCAGAGTCGTCGCAGCCAGCTGCTCTTCCTGATTCAGTGTGCAGTTAAAGGCCCTCTCCACCTCACGCCCCAACTCCATGCCCATCAACGAGTCGATACCAAAGTCGGCCATATCGCCATCAAGGGTCAAGTCCTCGGCATCGACACCCGCGACGCGAGCCACCAGGTTTCGCACTTCATCAGTGATGTCGCGTCTGTTTGAAGAGGTCGACGATGATGAGACGGATGAGGCGGGTGAGGCTGCCCGGACCTTCTTCTTCTTCGCTCCCGACTTTTCCATTCCAAACAGGGCATGCTCTATGCAAACGATGAACATGCGCAGAGTGGTCGCAGCCAACTGCTCCTCCTGGTTCAGGGTACACTTGAACGCCCTCTCAACCTCGCGTCCCAGCTCCATACCCATCAAGGAATCAATGCCAAAGTCAGCCATGTCCCCATCAAGAGTCAGGTCCTCCGCTTCAACGCCAGCAACACGGGCCACCAGGCTGCGCACTTCATCGGTGATATCGCGTCTGTTAGAGGAAGTCGATGTCGATGAGGCAGATGATGAAGGTACCCTGACCTTCTTCTTCGATCCGTCCGCGCCAACCTTCCGAGGAGCTGGGGTAGTAGAAGCCGAAGCTGAGGTCGTAGCCGAAGCTGGGACACGCAGAACCGACTCATCCTTCGTCAACCTCGCCAGTGTCCTGCTCATCAACGCCTTGCTTACACGGTGATACTGCATCCCCAACATGACCTCAACCAACAACCCCGTCGCAGCATCAAACACAAACAAATCCGTCACATACGCCGCGTCACTCTGCTGTCTCGCATTGCGCGCATACACATGCCACACATCCGTCCCCGCCCGATCCGCAGCCGTATGTTTAGGCGACCGCATGATCATATCACACCCAGACGCAACATACATATCCTCCACCGGACAATCCGTCATGAGATTAACCCACACCCCAGACACCTGCGCGAACGAATCAGCCAGCGGCGTGTCCAGCCAGGTATCGGTGCGGCGGTGCTGCCTGTCGAGCTGCACGCGCGCCGCGCTCTCGGTGCCACGGCCCACGAGGTAGTTCACGCCCCGGAAGACGTCGGCGTAGTCGACGACAGGGGTGAAGGCGCGGTACAGGTGGCGGCCTTGCAGGACCTCGACGTCGGCGTTGTTGTTGAGGCTGAGCTGGAGGAGGTCGAGGGACTGGGTGTGGTTGACGAGACGCTCGAAGAGGGCGAATTCTTGGATGTAGGATGGGGAGGTGGGGGAGCTGACGTCCACGCGTGCTTCGAAGTGGGTTTGTTGGAAGCGTTCGGCTGCCGATGTGCCATCTTTGGATTTGTCGAGGCTGAACATGCGGGCTTTCCATTGTCCCTGTTGCTTTGTTGCAGATGACTTGGTGTTGGTGTCGTCGATGGCGGAGAGCTCGAGATAGACGACGCGGGCGGGGTTGGCACACAGGGCTGATGGGAAGACGGAACCGCGGACAACGGGAAGCAGGCCATCCTGCTTGGAGTTGGGGATCAGACTGAACAGGGCCTCGAGGGTGATGTCCCATGCCAGCACGCCGGGACAGATGGGCGCAGTTTGGGCAATGACGTGAGCTGCGAACAGAGTGTGGAATTTTTCGGAGGCGGTGTTGATGCGGAATCGCGCCGTATTCTCGTGCTTGTCTTGGTATCCAACAAATTCGAACGGAGCCATCAACTTGGGATCGAGAGTTGATGAGACGGGAGGAGGGGCCAAAAGCGCCCCGCGTTGTTTCAGCAACGCCTCGGCGGCCTTTTGGATCACCTCGGTCGCCGACTTCACGGGCAGCCAGTGGCGGGATGCGGGCGACTTGTCGAATTGGTACGGTGGCAAGAGCAGCGGGGTGTAGCCGAGGGTCGATTGCTTGTGATGGGCCCAGAATGACACGCGCAGGCCCTGCTTCCAGAGAGCTTCGGTTGCGTCTGTCAACCCGTTGAAGCCGCTCTGAGTGTTGGTGATGGAGACGGCCTGGAAGTGATGGTCCGGCGTTGCGACATTGGCTTGGACCAAGGCCCGGCTGGCCATGACGGTGATGGTGGAGTTGGAGCCGGCCTCGAGGAAGACAGCCTGGGGATATTGCTTCGCGAGGCGTTGGACGGCATGGTTGAAGAAGACAGGTTGGCGCATGTGGGTGGGGACAAAAGACCAGTCCAACGTGGTGTTGGCCTCCTTCGTTGCGCGCTCCACGGGGATCGTCGGCTTGTGGAACGTAACACCCTTCCCAACCGCGCCGAGAGCATCGGCAATGTTGTCTACCAGTGCCGAGTGGAAGGCATTGGTAACGCTCAGACGCTTGCTCTTGACGGCAGAGAACTTGGCACCGCCGGCGAGGGTTTGCTGGACGGCATCGACAGAAGCCGTGGAGCCAGCCAGGGTAAAGCTTCGCGGGCCATTGTAGCATGCGATGCTGGCCAGTCCGTCCGAGCCGGAAGAGCCGTTGGCTTCCTGCAGGAGCTCCTTAACGAGAGCCTCATCCGCTTCAACCGCCATCATAGCGCCAGCGTCGGAGCCCCAAGAATCACGGACAAGCTTGGCCCTGGCTGCCACTAGTTTGATCGCATCTTCCAGGCTCAGAGCACCAGCCACGCACAATCCGGTAATTTCACCAAAGCTGTGGCCGACGACGGCCGCGATCTTGCTCTCCAGGCCACAGTCCATCCACGCCTTGGCCGAGGCATACTGCGTGGCAAACAGGGCCGCCTGTAGCTTGACAGTGTCTGCAACCGGCTCTGTGGAGAAAATATCGGGGTAGATACTGCCCAGACCCAGAGACTTGGCCACGGCGTCGCAGTCATCAAGGTGCTTGCGCAGCACAGCGACGTTGTCGTACAGCGTGCGATCCAACCCAACGAAACGCGAAACTTGGCCGCCGAAGCACAGGATCACGGGTCGCTCGGCCTTGACGGATGTGACGCCGATCAGTGCGGCAGAGGCTTTATCTGATGCCAGCGCTGCTTGCTGGAGCTTGTCTTCGAACTCGGCCCGCGACCGACAGCTGAAAATGAGGCCCTGCCCCAAGCCACGGTTGGATTGGCGGCCGACAGCGAAGGAGAGGTCGGCGAGGGTAGTCGACGATGGCAGGGTCTTGCAATACGCCGCCAGCTTGGCCGAGTAGGCTGAGATGGCACGAGCATCGAGACCAGGAATCCAGAATGGATATTGGGTTCCCTCACCAATGGTGGAGTTACCGCTGGTCCCAGCAAGGGATTTCGGGGGTTGTGCGATAATGAAACTGGCGTTAGACCCGCACGCGCCGTAATTGTTCAACAGGGCAATTCTGTGCTCCTCGTCCCAAGTACGCAGCTTCGTAACGACCTCCATCATATCGTCCGAGCGGACGTTGATGTTGTGGTTGATCTTCTTGAAGCTGGCCTGGGGCGGGATAAAAGCACCGCGCATCATCATAATCACCTTGATCAGCGCGAGTACGCCCGACGCACCCTCAGCATGGCCGATATGGCCCTTGACCGATCCGATAGGAAGGTTCTTGGTGCGACCAGACTCCGGGCCACCCAGGGCAATCCGGATGCTTTCGTACTCGGCCGGATCGCCCACCGCTGTGCCCGTCCCATGGGCCTCGACCAGCGAGATGTCCTTGGGCGTAATGTCGGCCTTTCGGACCACGTCCCCGAACAGCTGCGAGAGCGAGGCCGAGTTCGGCACAAAGATGGGCGTGATGTTCTGGTTCTGGTAAACGGCCGTGCTGGAAATGACGGCTAGCACGGGGTTTCCGTCCCGGACCGCATCCGACAGTTTCTTCAGGAACACAAAACCGAAGCCATCGGCGCGGCAGTAACCATCAGCGGACTCGTCAAACGGCTTGCACTGCCCCGTCGGGCTGAGGAAGTTACCCGCCGCGAGGTTCTGGAACCACATGATGTTGGCAATGGCGTTGCAACCGCCCGCCAGCGCAGCCGTACATTCGCCGGACAACAGATTTCGACAGGCCGTGTGGATCGCGACGGCGGAGGACGAGCACGCCGTATCAAACGTCATGGTCGGACCCGTCCAGCCAAAGTAATGTGAGACACGACCCGCGATGAAGCTCCTCGCTGAACCGGTGCCCGTAAACGCGCTAGTGTCGTTGCACTCAATGTTGTAGTCGTATTCACACCCGGCCGTGCCGAGGTACACACCGACGTGCTTGCTATCGCTCAAACCGTGGAAGTACCCCGACTGCTCAACGGCTTGATAAGCGCCCTCAAGAACCATGCGGGCCTGCGGGTCCATGGCGGCCGACTCGCGCGGGCTGCGCTTGAAGAAGCGGTGGTCGAAGGCATCCGGGTTGCGGACAAAGTTGCCGAAGTATTTGCGCTGCGGGTCCGGGTCGCCTGGGGTGCGGAAAGCCAGGTCGCGTTCCATGCGCTCTTCGGTGATGAGCTCGTGTTGGGACTTGCCGGTCTTGAGCATGTCGACGAATTCGGCGAGGTCGTCGGCGCCGGGGCATTTGATAGAGAGGCCGACAACGGCGATGGCGTTGTTGTAGGCTGCGTCTTGGGTAGATTGCAGCTGTTGGGTTGGTGGTTTGGTGGTATCTGGCTGGGGCACCTGTTCTGATGTTGACGGTGTTGGATCAGAAACAGGCTGCGAGGGAGGCAGTGGTAGGCTAGATGACACCGTCGGCCACGGCCCTTGTGAAGATGAAGCCTCGATTTCGTCAAAATGCTTTGCCCTGCCATCCAGCTTCTTCAGCCAAGTTGGCGGGACGCATTGCTCCGGGCCGATCGTCACAACAGCCGAATCCTTGGCCTCACCAACAACAGCGGAAAAGGTCTTGAACCAGTCCACTTGCCGCGCCAACATGCCACGCAGCACCAACTCCGTCATATTCCCCTCCGTCACGCGCTTCCCATCACCGCTATTGTCATACGTCGCCAATGCCAGCCCCGCGGCATCAGCATACTGCAAACCGGGCATCTCCCGACAAAGCTCTAGCAGCGGATCAATGTGTTCCGCCCTTGCCGGATCCGGATCATGCAGGCGGGCTCGAAAGTCAGTATCAGCCACAATAACCCCCGCAGCCCGCAATTTCTTCTCCAACAACGGGCCCGTCGCCTCGTTCGTGACCAACGACGCCCGCGCCTCATCATATACCACAGCCGTGTAGGCATCAGGCGCCAACTCAGCGACAATACGCTTCAGCTCATCAGCCTGCTTCTGCCCAACCCACGCAGCCGCAAACGACACCGTCCCGCCCTTTTCGCTCTCCTCCTTGTCCTGCACTTCGCGGGCGTCGGTAAGGGCGCCAGCCAGCATCGACAACCGCGCGGCCACGGCGGCGTACTTTTGGAATTCCTGTCTGTTGTGCGCGCTGGCGACGGCCAAGGCGGGCATCAACCCGGCGCAGAAGCCCAGAGAGGCCGGGAGTTGTGATGGGGAGGATGACGCCAGGCGGCTGGCAAGGACATCAGGCACAGGCTCACCACCGGGGTGTGTCAGTTCGAGATAGCGCCAGTACTGCGTAAGCTGCGACAAAACAATCACGGGGCCGATCACGGGCCGGGGCACGATAGCATCGGGGGCTAAGTCGGATATGCCATGTCGGAACCAAGAGTCGAGATCGACCAGGCGCTTGGGAGTATCGGGGATGGCGGTGGCTACCTCGGGGACTTTGGCGACTAGGGCGTCCCAGTAGCTTGGGAGTTCGGCGATGGTGTCGAGGACCCAGTCGCGATGGGGGCCTTGGGAGAGTTGCCGGACGGTTTTGTCGAGGGCTTTTTTGGTGTCGGCTGTTCCGATGTAGTTGCCGAACACTAGGATTGTGGACTCGGCGGTGCCATTGTTGGGCCCGGTGGGCTCGGAAGCGAAGCTGCTCACCATGTTGAGGGTTGGTGTTGAGGCTGGGCTTGCGAGGCTGAGACAAATGGGATAATCAAAGAATGAATGGTGGGACTTGAAAAGCCCTGATTTTTACTGTGTTGAACACAAAGCTTCCTCAGAAAGAGAGAGATACAGGGACAGCCGTTGAGAGACGGACGCAGAAGAAAGAAAGACGGATGTAATTACAAGCTTCTAGAACCTGTAGTTAAGTCAACTTGAACTATTGACACTTATCATGGTGATACTACTTCAGACTTCCCCTCTCAGCCACAACCACAGCCGTCAGTCAGCCTGATCGAATCAGCCTTGGCGATATCACGCACCGGCCTCGCCGAGCGCCTTTCGCGTGGATGGCGGCGGACATCGTGGCAGCGGAGTTCTCGCGGGACAGCCAGCGGCCGGTACGGCGCCGGGCGGGAGCGGAGTTCTTTGGCTGACCGGGAAGCGGACCACGCTCCGGCTCGGCCTCGAATCGAGATTTCGGGCTGCTGACGGCTGCTGATAAGGAGTGGTTGGGTTGGTTCCAAAGCTTGACTGCAGAACGCGCATGCCGTGTAACTCGTGTAATTACCAACGAACGCCAAGCCGGCTCCGCCCGGAGGTAAACGGAGACAGGCCGGCCATGGTTTCTTTGAAATTGGGAGGTTATTGTGGATCTGCCGGCTGAAAGTCCGCTAAATGCTACCGTCGTACTCCGGTTGGACTCCGGATTTCAGGTGGTGGCAGGTGGAGGTGGGGATCAGACAGCTGGCGGATACACGGGTCAACCCTCCCCCCAGCACCCTTTCAGGGCTCAACTTTCTTGCAGTCGTCAATCTGTTGTGTAACCCTCGTTTGGAGGTTGCCCAAGTGGGTGTTGGCGAGAAACGGGAAAAGTTCTGATAGGTTCCCTCATGGCAACTCATTGCCGGTTTTGGTCCCTTGTAACATTGGCGCTGCACTAGGTGTCAACCGGCACATAAGCGCGCTGGAATGGTACATAATAGTAATTCGGTGTTTGCTCTCGGTTCCAGCGCGTTACAGGGACGGTAGTTGCGGTGTTAAGTCTTAATTCCGCCTGGGAAATCGACCCGTGTTTGTGCATTTCCGTGGTCCTCTTCATCAGTCCCTTTTTTTCAGTTGGTCTTAGGGCTGGATTTCTCGACGACCGAGCCAGTTTTGTTTCTCCTGCTTTTGCTAAGACTACCACCCAACTGCCGGCACAGCTTACGGCTACAGTAATCAGTGTGTCAGCAAGCGAGTTATGGAACCCCAAAGCAACGCAGCAGCAACCATGGCTTTGGAGAAGGAGAAGCTCTCGAGCGAGGTGCACTCGAAGCCTGGCTCTGCAAACGGGACGACGACAAATGATAACACAGACTCTGAGACGGCGGCTGCCGAAACACCGTCAACGCCACCCGCTCCCGCACCTGCTGCTGCCGCGCCAGAACACCCGTGGCCGCAGGGCATCAAGCTCGCTTCGATTCTCGCGGCTGTCGTTACCGCGTATTTTCTGGTGTTTTTCGATATTGCGATTGTGTCGACTGTCACGCCGCCTATTACATCTGAGTTCAACTCGCTGGTGGACATCGGTTGGTACAGCAGCGCGTACACGCTCGCGAGCTCGGCGTTCCAGCCTTTAAGCGGGAACATTTATCGCCATTTCTCCATCAAGGTAAGTTGCATGACCTTACAGATTCATATTCGCACTGACTCACCATCTGTCTAGTGGTCCTTCCTAGTCTTCCTCTTCATCTTCGAGGTCGGCTCAGCACTATGCGGCGCCGCCCAGTCCTCGACGATGCTCATCATCGGTCGCGCCATTGCCGGCCTGGGCTCAGCCGGCATCTTCACCGGCAACGCCACCATCGTCGCTAACGTCCTGCCCGCGCACCGCCGGCCGAGAATCATGGGCATCAACATGGGTATCGGCCAGATGGGTTTCGCGCTCGGTCCCATCCTCGGTGGCGCTTTTGCTACTGGCGTCTCTTGGCGCTGGATATTTTACCTTAACCTGTTTCTCGGCATCCCCGTCGCTGCTGGCATGCTCTTCAACGTTGTCCCCGAGGCGGCTCCGAAGCTGCCCGCTCGCAAGGTCCTTGGCACGGCGGTCAAGTCCCTCGATCTCGGCGGCTTCCTGCTTGTTAGCCCGGCGGCCGTGATGCTGCTTCTGGCGCTCGAGTACGGTGGCAGCCAGTTCGCGTGGAACAGCTCCGTGGTCATTGGGCTGCTGGTCGGCGCTGTGGTCACCTTCGGCCTCTTCTTCTTCTGGGAGCGCTCGCAACGCGACACCGCGATGGTCCCCTTCGCCATGCTGCAACACCGCGTCATCCGCTCGGCCACCCTGACCTCCTTCTTCAGCGTCCCCGGAATCCTCATCGCCGATTACTACCTCGCCATCTACTTCCAAGCCATCCTCAACGACTCCGCGCTCATGAGCGGCGTGCACTTACTCCCCAAAACAATGGTCATGGTCGTCGCCACCATCCTCACCGGCGCGCTCACCCAAAAGACAGGGTACTACCTCCCGTGGATCATGGCTGGCAGCGCACTCTCGGCTATCGGTTACGGTCTGCTGTCTACGCTGACTCCGTCGACGTCGGTTGGGAAGTGGGTGGGCTACCAGATCCTCATCGGCGCGGGTATCGGCGCTAGCGTGTCGGGGCCCATGCTGGCCGTACAGAACATTGTGGCGCTGAAGCAGATGCCTAAGGCCGTGTCTATTGTCTTGTCGATGCAGAACATGGGCAGTGCCATCTGGCTTGTTGTGGCCAACACCATCTTCAACAACGAACTGCGCAAGGAGCTGCAGGCGAACATGGGTGTTATCGGGCTTGACCCGAGCGAGGTCATTAGTGCTGGTGCGCGGTCGATCCGGCATCTGGGGCTGGGCGAGGCGGGTGTTGGTGCGGTCGTGCAGGCTTACACGGACGCAGTGGACAGGGCTATGTATTTGGGTGTTGCGGTTGTCGCGACGACGTTTTTGTTTAACTGGGGTTTGGGGATGCATAACATTCATACGGTTAAGCGGGAGGAGATTGTGGACAAGAGGGCGCAGAAGAAGGAGGAGGCCAGCAAGGCGTAGATCGTGGGAATCTGGGGGAAAGGTGGGGAATCGGAGGAATCGTGTGGGGACGTCGTAATGGGCTTACGCCATTCTTATTGGTCAGATTCACAGCCTTGGTGTGGAAGGACAGATAAAGTATATTGCGTTCAAGCTTTCTCCGCGGCGCGGCCCGGAGCCACTCACCGTCTGAAGCTTTTTGTGGTACACTACCTTTGAAGCGTAGGCTAACGGCACAGGGAAACCCGGACCAGTTTTGAAATGACCATGCAGAGCACTCGCGTTTGTTGATACGTATTGTAATTAGAGCAAGCAGAACTTTCACTTCACAGCATGTGTTATTAACCTGATATGTGGAGGATAAGCGACTCTGCATGTGCTGCTGCATCGCAGCGGATCCGAGCTGCCGTTAGGTCTGCGCTTAGGACCGAAGACGGCGATTCTTGACAGCAAAAAAAGTAATACGGAGGACACCGACCTTCTTTACCGAACCCCACCGCGCCCACTTTCCGTCCACCGGGGTTAGAGCACACCACAAGGCGCACCGCCCGGGGCATTGGGCAAGGAGCTCGTGTCTTCGGCGAGCCCGCCAAGGCTGCTACATACAATAAACAAGGGCAGCAGGGTGCAATGTACACGACACGTAATGAATGTATTAGCGTAGATCACGTTGCCCCTCCTTAACCTGGCTGTAACTAACCCCAGGTTGAAGGTGCAAAACATGATGAGAAATCAACCCCGCCCACTCATGAGAAGGGGCGTTTGCACTGGCAGACATGTGCCATTATACGATATACGCAGCTGCGAGTGGCTTTAGGCGACTGGAGCTTCGGTAACCCAGGTGTCTCGTCCCTTTTTGCCGACCAGAGCCCCACTTATCTTAAACTCGGACAAGCTTTGCGTAATCGAGGCTTAGCCAGCCAACCAGCCTCTCAAACTCAGCAAGCAACGGCGAGATCCCGTCTCTCTTCGGATCGTTGAAAATCCTTGGCATCCTTCTGTGGTCTCCGACTGGCGGACCGTATCGCCGGGAGTCTGGCCCCGGTGCCCGCTTGTCCACACGGCGCATCTGATGATCTTTGCCGAGCCGAAGTTCTGTCGAAAGCGCAGTCAATACCCACCTCTTCCCAGAAAGAGCGTACCATTGCAGCGCAAGGTGTGTTAGTGTGGTATTCGCTAGGGTTTTTGAGTTTCGCAGTACAACCACACGAGAATTCCACGCGAATTCTCCGGCATCGTTGATCCGTCTTATTGTGAAATTCACCTCTGCGAGTCCAATGCCCCCCTCTCCCAATCTGATCACATCTTATCATGCTCGTGAATCCAACCCCCCTCCTGAATCCGGTCACATCTTATCATGAGTCCATGATCACCAAGCGCGACGTTGTGTAACCCGGGTCGGTACCTTTTCAGTGGTCCCCCAAGCCACGTTGGGGGCCCAAGACCCCCCGCGCAGGGGCCTCCAAGTTGAAGCTTTGAACTAGAGCCGCCACATTGAATTGGCACTGCGGGCCGTACCGGCTTTCGATATCTCCTTTTGATTCGGACAAGAAAGGTAATGAGAGCGGATTGACCAGGGATCATGGATCATACGTGGCCACCCACACAACTTTGGTTGATGGGATTCCGCATCTCGCACGGCCAAGGCGAAGTACAGCCCCATTTTCCCCCATTTCCCCCATTCTTCGGCAGTGGTATTCCTTCCTACACTTGCAGACTCCTTTGATAGAGCACTGTGACTCCTCGTCAGCCACCGGCCCAATAATCACACCGAGACGCACCTCTAAACCCGGGGCTCCAAACCCAATTGCTCAAATCTTATATCACTCGGCAATGCAGCCGAGGCCGCGCTGCTGCCGAACCAAGTCCGGGTTGAAAACTGCCAGACTGTTCAGCGTATATTATCTTGTGTTGTAGCTTTTTGATCCCTTCTTGCTGTGAGAGTCAACGGATGAAAAAAGGTTACCCAACATTATTTGGTCAAGATGGCCGACAAAGGACGCCGACAACAACCCGGATTTGCGTGCGAGGAGTGCCGGAGACGGAAGGCGCGCTGCGACCGTGTGCGGCCCACTTGCGGGCTGTGTTTGGAAAGTAGTACTGTCTGCCTGGTACTGGACAGGAAACCGCAAAGGGGACCCAAAAAGGGGAGAATCAATGCAATGCGGTCACAAATCGGTTTGTGATACCCATTTACACAGCTCCATATACACACTTCCACACACACCCGCGCAGCCTACCAACCGTCTCTCGACGCCCCTCCCCTTCCCCCCACCCAACGTACACGCACTCCCGACGAATGCGAGTTTATCCCGCATCACTAATCACGCCGACGTCACGCAGCTACATTGCAATGGCAATTAAGCCAACAACTAGGGGGCTACGACGCGGAAGATTTGGCCGCTGTGCCGGGTATGTCGACCGGGAACGGGTCACCAGAACGAGACTTTCTTGATCCATTGTCTCGCGTTGTCGATTTGGGATGGCCAGACTGGGCAACGACGGCAGGGTTTGGGAGTGAGCTTAGCCTGGGGGCGTTGGACATGGTCGTGCGAGACGAAGACATGATGGACACGGGAGGGACAACACCAGCTGAATCAGCAGGAGCAGCGGCAGCAGCAGGAATGGCCATTCTCACAGACCATGTGCGAGCAGACCTGGATCAGGTCTTCTTCGACCGCGTCCACCCGGTGCTTCCAATTGTGTACAAGCGGGGATACTTTTCGTGGGCCGACCAAATACACCCCGGGCCGGCACGCGCCTGTCTCCGATCGGCAATACGGACAATCGCCGCAGCTATGTCCGCTCCGTGTCTCCGCTTCTGCGACCAGCTGTACGACGAGACCCGCGCCCTGCTGGAGGGGTACATGGTCGGATCCAAATCCGAGATAGCGCTCGAATACATCCAGGCCTGGCTGCTGCTGGCCCACTGCGAGCTGCTGCGGGTGGGCGAGCACCAGGCCTTGCTGACAGCTGCGCGTGCGTTTCGGCTGGTCCTCATGGCTCGGTTGGACAGCATCGATCAGCCGAACCCCGAGGACATGGCTTCGGGCCCGTTGATACAACATCATCAGCACCAGCAGCAGCAGGCATCGCCCGTTGAGAGCTTAGCGAGCTGCGAAGCTGCAGACCTGGCGGGGCTTGGGGGGGACGGCGGCTTTTCTGCAGTTGAGGAGCGGAGACGCACGTTTTGGCTGGGTTTTCAACTGGATCGGCTGTTGTGCTCGCGGAATGACTACCCTCTGACAATATACGAAGAGATGGTAAGTAGTCGTCGCATTTTGATTTTCACTTTGTCCCGGAGTAGTGGAAAAGTCCGGAAATTCTAACACTTGTCTCAGATCAACACCCGCCTCCCGGCCCCCGAGGCCAACTTCCAAGGAAACCACTATACGCGCACCATCTTCCTGTCCGAAGCCATCCGCTGTTCAGGAGGCAAACCCCCCACCACTCTCTCGCCCTTCGCCGAATGCGTCGTGCTAACCTCCCTGCACGGCCGATGCGCAGCAGCCCGAAGCCGCGACAACACTCACACCTCCTCTCCCAGAACCCCTACCAGCAACAACAGCGGAAGCAGCGGCAGCGGGGGCACAGCGGACTTTTGGACACAGCAAGCGGGGCTCGCTTCGGCAATTGAGACACGCATGCAGGCCTTAACGACATCGTCGGCTTCGCCTGCCAGAGGCGGCAGCGGCAGTGGGAGCGATGGAGACGCGCTTCTGCTGTTTGCGAATATGCTAGCTCACGGCGCGGTGATGAAGCTTGCTGCTGCTGCGGCTGCTACCTCTCAGCATCAGCAAGGGGGAAGGCCGTCGCCGTCATCAGCGTCGGGGACATGGGGTCAGATCACGACAACAACAGTCGACCAACAGCAGCACCAGCGCGCAGCAGCAACGGCGGCCGCAGAAATTGTCCGCCTAGCCCGGTTGATGCCTTCGTCGGCGTGCTTCAAAGCGCATCCATTCTTACCGGACCCACTCGCCTCCGCGGCCGGTTATTTGATTACGGCCGGTGCTACCGGCACCGGCACAGGCAATAACAACACCGCATCGGGCGTGCAGCATCTGATGCGGGTGTTGCGCGACATGCAGGGGATGAATAGCCTGGCGAGAGACCATGTAACGGCGTTTATGCTGTCGACGGAGGGAGTCACGGAGTTCGTCAGAGGTCCGAATAACGTTAACGTTAGCGAGATGGAGTCGACGGGTGGGGCCCATGGCTGGGCGGTGGGTCCGGGGGGTCCAAACAGTGGGGCGCAGATGCAACGGATGCATTGTTGATTCGTCAGCGATACCATCGCGCTGCCGTAAGTCACGTGCCGGCTGATCCGACTTGCCGAACCTCCGTCTCCCGTCCGATCGCGCTAGGCTCGTTTTGGGATAGCTGATCGCGATGGTTGCCAAAATTGGACGGCCCCGCAGACGCACGCTACGGCGGATTTTATTCCGATGTGCTTGCGGGGGCAAGGTGGGATATTAGAATTTGGGTTTAGATACCATTGCTGCTTGTAAATTACATACTATGTATCTAGGTAGTCAAAATCATAGAAAGGAACGGACGTTGCGACAAGGTATGCGTGTCTCACCATGGGAACACATTGGAGGTTGACTCACATGTCGTGATCGACCCTGGCCCATGTCTGAGACAACTGGACAACGTCCTTCAGAAAGTTGCGTGTCCATCATGTCCACGAGTTATGTATGGGTGGCCTGAACACCCGCCCTTGCGTTGACCTCACCAGTTCGGGGCTAAGCGAAGTCCATAAAAGGTAACCTGACCAAGGCCAGGGGCTTTTCTTGAATCAATTTACGATCAGTTCTTTACACGAATTACACTAGGTACGATAGAATACAAATTCATACACTTTTTAATCGCCGAAAGAAAGCCGGCTTACACTCGGTTCTGAAAAACTTGTGCAAAAATGATTTCGAAGATCCAAATTGACTTGACGATAAAGAGATCTTAGCCTGAACAATTTTCTTTCGGTCAAAAAATCCTCCGTTTTTACACCGGTCCGATCAACTACGGTAGGCGAGTTCGTTTAACCCCGGTCCGGTCTGGTCTCTACCGATTCTGAAACTTCGGAAGGCGTGACAGCCTCGTGCGGATTTACGTGTCGATCGTCAGATTTAAGCTCGTTCCATTCTGCAGGAAGGCCGAATGGAAGATTCCGCTGTGTTCTTCCAGGAAAGGTGTAATTCAGCCTCCAACACGAGACAGGGGTTCGGTACACGCCAAGCAACGTCGTCTATGTACACAGCCTTCCCAAGGGCGCCCTGAGTCAAAGCTGATAAACTTCCTCCATTGCGATGTCGTTCCGTGATTACCCGACCTCCCCGTGGACGTTTGTGTGTCTTGATAGGAGAGACTCGAGAATTCTACAGAGTCGGTGCATTCCACGGTCTCGAAGCTAAGTCCAAAGCAGCTATTGTTGAGAAAAAGTGAGGTCTTATCCCGAAGCGTAAGCGTGCATCGTGTTGTGCCGACCCGGAGTCAGCACCGGAGACATCCGTCTCGGCATCGGCAGGGAGGGGATCGATCGGTTGATTTTAGGTTATTACGCCCAGCGGGGACTGATGCCGAAGGAGGCTTGGCTTGGCACGCGCTAAGTCCGGACCGGAGTACAACACTCTGTCCCATATTTCCACTTTACGTTGCGTCGTCCTAGCCCTTCCATGCGCAGTTTGGAATCTGGCGGCGGGGATAACCTTGGTGGGGAGGCCCCGAGGCAACGCCGGGGAGGTTGGGGTCTGGAGGGAACGGGTCGATTGGTGGAATGCTCTAACTGGACAGATAATTAGGCACAGAAGGACGGACCGACGTGGCCCATTACCAGATGGAAGACCGAGTCACCGGCTCAGGATTCAGCCAGCAAACCTTGAAGGACTCCGGGACAGGACCGGAATGGGGGTTCTCACATGCCCTACCCAAGCCGAAAGTACCGTCCGATTTTCCCCACCACACATTTCTGTTATTTCTGTGATTACTCCTCTGCCGATGGCCGTCGTCAGCACCCCACATTACTTGACATACTGTGTAGGAGAGACCACTTTGCCTTGCCCCGTCCCAGCCCTTTTCCATTTGCCTCATGCAACCCTACTACACGCCTCATTTTTCAGCTGCACGTAGCTCCGCCTAGAGGCTAATGTTACGTTGCCCAACTCTTCAGCTAAGAAAAAGCGATATCTGTTATTTGAGTATGTGTGGTGTTTGTTCGGGTCTTTCGCTGCGGTTGGCTTAGTCCTTGCTAGTCGTCTCGGTCCAGTCTCCATGTTGCCATCGCGTAGTTGATTTCTTTCAGGTTGGGTGACCACCGCTTCGAACCTGATTGTGGTTTTGCTCCTAAATAATTATTCGTAAAACAAGAGACGCCCTCATCTCATCGTAGTGCATTGAAGCAACCTCCTGTCAACGCTGTTCGTTCCATGCATCGAAGAAAAAAAAGTTTCGACTATTTGCCTTCCATGTGTTGGTAGACACAGCCTGTTGTGGGCTGTCAAGTGCATAGAAAAAACTTGTGATATTTTGCGATGATGCCGTCTAGTTAGGTACTTATCATGGGATTTTATACGCATGGAGAATCGTCCCATATGGAACTCTTACAGCTGGAATTACAAAACATGGAATCATCAAAGATAGGGGACGTCAATTATTCCAGATCATTTTCGTACGCTAGCGTGAGCGATTACCTTACAAGTTCCGGTATCTTTCTAAGCTCTCAAAACCTTTCTCTTATGCCTGCAACTCCAGTATTCATACTTGGAACCACATAAACTGCCGTCACAATAAACGGAGTCAAGGACCCACTGTTCTTACTGCTTTTGCCTTGCGATTCAAGCAGATAATCAAACCCCGGCTGCCAGTCCACATCACCCGCCACATTGGATACGCCCTCTCCCACAGCCATTCTTTAGCAACTTCTGAAGAGCAGACCGTCACATACGACCATAGACAGTAGAAAATACGGGATCCCGTCCGCTCTCCCCTAGTCAAACTGCTGATCGCCGGATTAGTACTCAGGTCGGTGACGACTGGGGAATCCCCGGTGTTGTATGTTTTTGGTGTTTCTTGTTTTCTTTTTCCCCCTTCTAAACCATAATTACGGCTTGATTCCAAACGTGTTTGTTATCTGACAAGCCCCGACTGTTATTAAAAGGCTGATAAGAGAACCAAGGACTCTATTATCTTCAATAGATTGAAGAAGCGTGTAACCTTCTATGAACGGATTGCAATGTTGAACGGAAAATGTAACCCCGATCAAAATACGCTTTCTATGAAACAAGTCTATATAGCCCTTGTCTATACTTCCCTCTCCAGAAGTATCTACGCTTTTGCAGTCGTCCGAATGGTCCAGCCACTCCATGTCCAACCCCGCTTCCTCTCCCTAATCATTTGTACTTGCACCCACCGCAGCCCCCTTCTTAGACTTGAATAGCAATCACAGACGCGACATCACATCCTGGTCCGTAACATAATGCATCCCCCCAGCACACCTCCACCCCCCCGCAACCCGAAACCACTCATACCCAAGCTCACAGCACCCCATAGCATTCAACTGGGCCTGAACTTTCTTCTCCTTCTGCATCATCCTCTGCACACCGCTAAGCTCATCGCGAAGAGAATCACAACGGCCACTGAGAGCATCACAGTTCCCCCCTGAGCCTCCGGTACTAGACGAACCGGAACTTGCCTGCAGCAATGCCTTCTCTGATGCATCCAAATCTCGCTGTAGCCGCTCAACCCGCCGTAACTGCTTGCGCCGCTCCTCCTTCGCCGTCTTGAGCTCCAGCCACTCGGCATCTGTGGTTCCTTCTTCCCGGGAGGCCGTAGTTTCCTCTTCGCCTGGCTCACCACCACCACTGCTGTTGCTGTTTTTCCGGCCGATCCAACGGCGGTGGTCTTCCGCCTGGACATCCATACGCGCAGCAGCTGTGGCTCTGCTGTTTTGACTAACCGCGGCCGAACTTACCTCGGTGGAGGTCGCGACTGCGGGGGGTACCGGGGCGTACTGGGCGAGTGAAGGGGCGAGTGAAGGGGCGAGGTCGGATGCGATCGGCGGCTGGGCAGGCAGGGCGGCGTTGGCGTTGGCTTTAAGACTGAGTAGCCGGTTCTGCTTGTGGCGGACAAGCTTGAAGATGGATTTGTGGACCTGTTGTAGGGTCACGGTGCCGGGTACTTGGGCGTTATTCGAACGAGACGATACCTCTGCGAGGAACTTGTTGACGATTCCCTTTGCGACCTCCTTGACGTCGCGGGCGTTGGCGAAGTCGGGCATGGCTTTGAGGCTATTGAAGAGGCGCACGGTGCAGAGGTAGCCTGGATCGGCTGGGTTCGTGAGGAAGGCTGGTGCGATGGGGACGTTCTTGAGTCGGAGCTCGCGGAGGAGGAGCGTGATGCAGTCAGCGGGCTCGAGGGCGGCGAATGTGATGTCCTCATGGAAGAGGCCCGAGAGAGCGGGGAAGAGGGTCATTAGGAGGTCCATGTCGCGTTTGTAGCCCGCGAGGATCACGACCATCCTGCCGGCGTTGGATGGCTTGGTGAGGAACTCGATGATCTCGTCCACCGCCTGCGCCGCGTACTCGCCGCCGTAGCAGAGGCGGTATGCCTCGTCGATGAAGAGGATCTTGCCGAAGGCCTTTTTCAGAGTCCGTCGCGTCTGCGGACCCGTGTGGCCGACGTATTTTCCGATGAGTTCTCCCGCTGAGCAGGATATGACGTCTGGCGTCGCGAGAAAGCCCATGCTGTAGTAGAGCCTTCCCATGTGCTCGGCTGTCGTTGTCTTGCCGGTCCCTGCAGGCCCTTTGAACACAAAGTTTGTCGGCACTAGATCCCTTGGCTTGAGGCCGAGCCCCCGAGCGCCGAGACTTTGGGCTTGGTAGCTGGCGAGCTGCTCGATGATGCTCCGATGCACGCGGCCATCGAGCTCTCGAAGTGTGTCGACATTGGAAAACTTGATGCCTCTGGTGTAGTCCTGGTCAAAGTCCTCTGGCTCGAGTTTTCCATGTATGTCTTGCTCATCAAGGGGCTGAAGCGCCTGCCGCCTCTCAAATCGAGTTTTCGCGATGGAGAGAAGACTGTCGATCTCACCGGCATTCGGAAAGTTTGGACGCATCAGGGACCTCTCCAGGACGTCGCTTGCGGTCTTCATGGCCTCGGGTGTTCCCTCGAGATCTTGCTCGCGCATCTTTTTCTCCAGGATATTCATCAGTTGTGGGAGGCTGAAGTTCTCGAAGCGGAATGGGTGATCGATGGGGAAGCATCGTGACAGCCCTGGGTTGACGTTGTGGAACATGTCGATCATTTTGCGTTCGTAACCCACGAGAATAATGCAGCGGTCCTCTCCTGGTACACCCTGGACCATCGCAACCAGGGTGTCGATGACGGCTGTTCTGTACTTGTCTAGGTCCTTGGCCCCGTCTCCTGCATCGAGCATGTAGGCCTCGTCGATAACTAGAACCTTTCCGACTGTCGCTTCGAGGATCTTCCGGGTCTTGGCCTCTGATTTGCCCAAACACTCGCCGATGAAGTATGCTGGTGTCTTGAGGACAACTGTAGGTAATTAATCGTTAGCAGTGTCATGACGTGAGACGAAACAAGAAGGGGGATTTTTCCGTACGATCTCCACGACTAAGAAGACCGATGTCTGCGAGAATTTGCCCATACAGCTTGGCAACCGTGGTCTTTCCGGTGCCCGGGGCGCCCACAAACAGTTGATTCAACGAAAACTGGAAAGGCTTTATCTCCTTCAACTCGCGTCGGTGATATATGCTGCCGGAGTACTACGACCTCGTTCGAACGCGATGGTTCTCCTTCCGCAACCCCATCGGGCGTTTGCTCGGGAATATTTAATTAGGAGGTTTAGGGCCCGCCGCTCGCACTCGCCCGCTCACACTACTGGTGCATCATTTTGCTCCCATCAGTGGCTGTACTGAACCATATCCTGACCTCGAGGTAGGGAACCCCCTACTTATTGTTAGCTTCATGTTGTGTCAATCCTGCTAATGCGAACTAGACTTGTTAGGCGCTGCGCACCGTTACCACCGTATACGAGCCGTCTCATCATGGAAACCACTACCGACCCTTTGACGGGGCTATCCGCGATGTCGTCTGTCGCGGCTGCCATTATCGCCATGGCTACATTGCTTACTGTGTACATCGCCGCCGTGCAGCTCGCGTCGCAAAACCGACTGTTCAAACAAGGCCTCTCCTGGCGGGCAATCGGACCATGGGGCCCAAGGGTAACCCGCTCCAGTCTTTTGGGACTTCGCAGGACAGTCTCGGTTCCTTCCCTAAGTCTCAAATCCCTCGTCGGAAATGGCTGGAAACCTGAGCTTGTCTTCCCAGCCGGAATTCCCAAAACACCCAGGGCCCACGTCGAAGAAGGGGACAACGTGCAGGCAAGGGCCGGATGGGTGAACTTTATTCAAGCCCTGGATTTGTCTCCCGAGATACCTTCTGACGGGTCGATACCCCTCTACGAGATGCAGCACGCATCCGAGCTTCTCAACGGCGTCGTCCCGATGCCCTGGACGGGCAAGACCTGGCCGGCATCTGCTCCATTCTCGGCTTTCAGTCGTACGAAAAGTCACCAAGTCCAAGAGATCCGATGCCCTTGCCCATGCAATGGGTCGGACCGTTGGGGTGGCTACAATTTCGATCCAGCACCAACGGCTGCGTCGTGGAGTTTCGACGGCGCATGTTCATGGCCAACCAGATCTCGGTTAACATCCATGGCCACTGGGAGGGCCGCGACCTGTCACAAGAGGATCACTTTCTGCGCTCCCGTCTCTGGAATGCCATTGGCGGATATCTCCTTCCCAACGGAGTCGTCCTCTATCTCGGCGGCACAGACAAGACCAAAGGCCCTCGCGACCTGGAGCCCGAGGGCGAAGAAGCCACCGACGCTCAGCTTTTCAACGATCTCACTTCGGCAGATCTATCCAGCGAGGAAATCATGCTCAAGTTGTTCGGCAAGAAGAAGGATCGGCCCCAGGCGCTCCGGCGGGAGGCAGATCGCGACAACCCGACCCAAGCGGACCGTGGCACCAGGAACTCGGACCCCGACCCGCTGACAGCACTGCTGAGGCTCGAGCTCGACAAAGCCTCCTGTAGCTCCCCGGGCATGAAGGAGCTCCTGCGCCCGTGCCCCGGCCTCCTCTCCGTCGTCATCAATGGCGAACTAGCCCACAGCCGTGGCCTGTCGTCCGCCTTGGACAAATGCAAGGAGTACGATCGCCGCTACGTCTCGCTCGAGGACGGTATCGACCCCGTCCGATATCCGCACCACCTCGGCGACCTATACATGGACGACGAAACCCTAGCGCTGATGAAGGACGCACTGCTTTCCCTCTGCCCCGATGGCTTCTACTTCTCCCCAACCGGCATCCTCCTAGCCGATCTCAACGAAGCCTACGACCACATCGAGCAACTATCCAACAAAGCGGCGACGGAAATCTTCCCCACCCATGCTCTCACCACTCCACCCCCTGAAACACCCCAGGAAGCCTTTGACGATCTCCGCTACTCGCTCGACCTCTGCAACGACCTCCAGCGCCGCCGCAAGACAGGCCACGCCATGCTTTCCGTCGACGACATGCGCCTCCTCGCCAAGGCATCCTACTCGCTAAATCCCATCATCTCTCCAGCAGGAGGAGGAGGACGCGACCTCATATGGGCCATGATCTGCTGTCTCGACCTCCCCCGTGACGTCTGCAGCCCCCTTGCCTCAACTAAGTCCAACATCACGGGCTTCCTTGCAGCCCGATTTGTGTGTCGCAGTACTTCACTCCGCTGTGCGTACCCTCCCGATTTGTTGCGCCACAGCGGCGGCGCAGACCCTGAGAAGGCTGTCGAGTATTATGCCGTGCCGCTTGTCGCCGATAGTGAGTTTACAGGCACACAGGTCCTGGCCGTGCTGGCGTATGTGTTTATCACGTACTATTGGATTAACAAGGCCTGGGTAAATAATGTGGCGTTGTATGATAGTACTATGCCGCAGAATGTTCTTATGTGTTGATGAAGCGAGGAAGGGTGATTCAGGTAGATTTGGGGATGTGGGTTATTAGATCTGTTCAAATTGAATTGTAATTACGTTGAGACAATTAGATGTTTGAAAACTGTGGCCGCCTTTGAGGTGTTAATTCCGTCCTGGTCAGTTGCGCCCAGTTGCTTAACAATTGTCGTCGTAGGTATATTATATACTCGCTACAATGTCGGCTGCCATGGACAACAGCGGACTTGACGAGGTGACCACAGAACTTCAACTCTGATTATCATGGCACCACCAATCGCAGATCCTATCACCATGTAAAAGGGTCTCTACTGGCACCACCAATTTACATTGGTCTTGCAGGTCAGATTCGATCAACCACGGTAACCCTAGCCCTAACCCTAACACAACCCCAGCCTATAATAAAACAAGATTCCCAGCAAGGAGTTCATTTTAAGCAAATAATGGTAGACCACCCACTAGAGATAGCTATGGAAGCTTCCGTAGAAGACGACAACAATGGCTCCAGGAGCGTATAAAATATCAAATAAATTTGCAACCTAACGACCCCTATCACGAACATACGAAACTTGTCTAAGGTAGCATAACCCTGTTTCTAACGACTCCATCTCTAACAACATCTCTGACTCCATCCCTGATTCCATTCCGTAACCTAAGCCTTCACCGTAACAAACGAGCTCCTCGCAACCACATCCCCCGCCAACGCCTCCAACGACACACTCTGCAGCACATTCAACATCGGCACATCCGCCCCGGCCTTCAACATCAACATATTCCGCAACTCCACCGCCACCAGCGAATCCACCCCCAACGCCGACGGCGCCATCTTCAAATCAATATCCTCCCGCTCCCGCATAAAAATATCCGCCAGTTTCACCGCAATCGCATCCACCGCCACCGCGCGCGCTTCTTCCACCGTCCCAGCCTCTTTCAACAATGCCGAGAGAGGCTTGACATCCCCTTCCGCTCCACCACTCTGTGCTTGCCCCTGGCCCTTGGCGCCCATAGGAGGGCGGTACCGCAACGGTCCGAACCGCGCATCCCGTCCCATGGGTGAAGTCAGACTTGTAACATCCCACTGCGGTCCGGGGCCGGAATTCAACCCCACCAGCATCTGTGGCTGATTGAACGGGTGGAGGATGGCCATTCCCACGGCACGCATGACATCCTCATCTGACAGGGCGAGGGACTGGCCTGATTTGCCGAGACCGTCGGAGACGATTTGGGAGGAGGAGGCGCCGACGCCTTTGACCCAGCCTATGTCGAGGGATACGGCGGGGAGGTTTTGGGAGTTGCGGTAGTGCGCGAGGGCGTCTTGGAAGGTGCCGCCGGCGGCGTAGTTACCTTGGGACGCCCAGCCGAAGATGCCGGAGAGGGAGGAGAAGATGATGAAAAAGTCGAGGTTCTTGTCAGCGAAGTGGTGGTGCAGGTTCCAAGTGGCTGTGACTTTGGGCCCCATCGAAGCCCGCCAGTCATCAAGCGTCAGGTTCTCGAGGACTGAGTCACGGAGGACTGTGGCGCCTTGGATGACGCCACGGATCGGGGGAAGTTGGTGGGTGGTTGAGCAGAGGTCCAGGGCACGATTGAGGTCAGCCGGGTCAGACACATCGCAGCTGACGGCCACGACACGGCAGCCGAGGTCACGCAGGCCGGTGACAAACGAAGAGGTCGGGTCAAGGTTCCCGGCGCTGCGGGAGAGAACGATGATGTTCTTGGCTCCGTGGGCAGCGAGATAGAAGGCTGTGGGACGGCCTAAACCGCCGACGCCGCCTACGATGAGGTAGGATGCGTCTGCTTTTAGCTTGGGTGTGGGCACACGCGGGAGGGCCGGGACTTGTTCTTCGGAAGAGACGGACAGTACGACCTTGCCGAGGTGCTTTTCGGTCTGAACCAATCGCATAGCTTTGGAGATCTGGCCTAGCGGGAAGACGGTTACCGGACGGATGGGGCGGATGACATTTTGGGTTGCAAGACGGGCCACCTCGTTGATGACGCGGCTGGCTTCGGAGGGCCGCTCCCCGGCGAGAGCGAGGATGTCGACCGAGGTGAAGGATGCGACCCGAGAAAAGGTGGACATCTCGAGGAGGGAGTTGTCTTGCGCGTCTCGCTTGCCGGCTTCGATAAAGTGGCCGAAGGGGGCGAGGACGTCGAAGGCGGCTTGTAGGGAGGGGCCGCTCAGGGAGTTGAATACCACGCTGACGCCTCGGTTTCCGGTAGCGGAGAGGATGTCTGACTTGAGGGAAGAGGCGTCATCGATGGTGAAGATGTGATTGGGGAGTAGGTCATACTCCCGCTCCACAAACTCGCGCTCCTCCTGCGAGTCCACCGTGACGTAGACCTCAGCCCCCAAATAATCCTTAGCCAGCATGATAGCCGCCTGGCCGACGGGGTCCGCAATGCCGTTGATCAAGACGGACTGCCCCTGCCAGAGCCGGGCAACATCGACAAGACCGACATAGGCGGTGGCCGAGACCAGCAGAAGAGATGCGGCGTCCTCGAAGGCCATGCCCTCTGGGATGTGCGAGACACACTGCCAGGTGATGCGGGCGGAACTGCCGAAGGGGCCGCGGAGGAGGGCCATGACGCGGTCGCCGAGAGCGAAACCTTGGGCTGCGGCTTCGGGACCGAGAGCGGTGATGATGCCGGCGCATTCGACACCCACTGTTCTTGTTAGCTTCTTTTTTCCTCGTTTCGATTCAGGGGTATTTGGGCTGGGAAACTCACTGATTTTGTCCTTCACCTGGCCCATAGCAACCATGACGTCCCGGGCGTTGACTCCATACGCCCGCGGCTCAATCACAACCGCATCGTCCTCTGGGAACCATTCCTCGTGTTCCTCATGGGGGTCATCAAACACCAATGAGTCCAGGAACCCGGGCATGCCCACTTTCAAACTCAACGGACGGCCATCCTGGAACAGGGGGGCCAGCTCAGCCGTATTCTCCGGATCCCCCGCAGCATCGGGCAATGCCAGCATCTTGTTAAGGGACCCATCCTTATAAATCCTCGGAACCATCACCAGCCCATCCCGCACAGCGAACTCATTTTCCTCCGCATCCGACGGCCCCTGACGATTCGCCACACCATCAGCAGCCATGACATGCACAATAGCATCCACATCCGATTCAACCCACTCGGGTTGTTTCGCATCCAAATCCAGCGTCACCAAACTGCGTCCAACATACTCATTCCGAATCACCCTCAAGAAGCCATTCGCCAGCGCCATATCAGGGTCGGCACACTCCACTACACCGCCGCGGGTAACCCACAACACCCCCTTTGAAGTGGTCAGCATGGTGCGGATGCCGTTCCACGATGCCTCGGACAGGTTGTTGAGCAAAGGCCGGCCGGCCTCGCCGAGGAAGATGGTGAACTTGCCCGCGCATGAATTGGCGGCTAGGGACTCGAGGGTTTGCACGGCAGGGAGGGATTTGCTGAGTGATTTGTGGGTGATGGTTTCCCGCAGGGTTTGGAGCCAAGTATCCGGGGGTGGCGCAGCGGCGCTTGTCACGACAACCACGCCGTTGTCTTCTAGCAGGTCCGATGATGATGGGCCCGCGGCCGGCACCGACGCCAGGATGCTGCTGAGGGAGTACTGCCCCTCCTGGCCGGGGGCATCATAATCCCTCAATTCCAACTCAACACCCTTAAACCCAGCCTGTTTGAGTGTACTCTCCCACCCAGCTGTATCCAACGATGCACTCTTCTGCCGCTCGGGTTCCTCACCCAGCCACCAACCGGGTAGTAGGCCATAAACAAACTGCACGTCCACTTGGTCTTGGGTCATCTCCATCATGACCAGGGAACCGCCAGGTTTGAGGAGTTTCCGGACATTCTCCAGTGTGTGAACTAGCCCCTTGGTGGCGTGCAACACCCGCGACGCAACAACAATATCGTAGCTTTCCGGCTGGAATCCCTGTGCCGTGGGGTCTTGCTCGATGTCTAATCTCCCAAACTCCATATCGACCTGAGAGGCAAACTCGTCTCTAGCCGCCTCAAAAAATCCAGACGACACATCTGTGAAATGCCAGCTGCCCCCGAACGGCTCACTCTCTGACCCCAGCGCGCGCAAGACATGGCGGGTAGCACCCCCTGCGCCGGCCCCAATCTCGAGCACGCGGGCACGCGGGTGTTTGTGTACGGCCCCCTTGACCAAGGCAGCTAACTGCTCAAAGCCGGGTGCGAACCGCACGGCGTTGGCTTCATAGTTGAACAGCATCTTATCTGCCATCATGACCTCCAGCGGCGCTTGCTCACCCCGCAAAATGGGACCCAACAAAGGGCCGAGCCGGCAGATAAGTTGGCCGTCAGCGCTTTTAGATTCGGCAAAGGCGATGGTGCGTTCGCGGTCGAGGGGGGAGTCGGACGTCCATTTGTCGCTGTTAGGACCCAGACTGCCTGATGCGGCCAGCTCGAGCGTGGATTTCATCCAGGTCAGGTACTTGACGTGGTGCGGTTGAAGGTTCGCGATATCCTGCTCGGTAAGGGACTGGATCGCCTCCTGGCAGAAGTAAACACACAACCGCCGGAGGGCCGTCAAGATGTTCTTCTCCTTCGGTTTGAGATCGCGTTGCGGAGCGAGCAATCCCTTGACTGCTGCTTGCGAGCTGCTGGACAAGCTGGCAGACAGCAACAAGTCCGGTGCCCAGTGGACCTTGGAGTACATATCCTTCGTCCATTGGGGTTGTTGTTCCGCATCAAAACTGCGACCCAGAGACTGGCAAACCAGACCCTCCACCTCCAACACAGGCACCGAGTCCGAGTTGGGATCAACAACAGTCACATCCGCCTGGAAGCTTTTCGCATCAAGATGGTCCATCGTCGTGTGACACGCGAACCCATGACCCGGTGTATTCACCACAGCACCGGAGACCCAAAGGCCCCGAATCGACACGGGCACTCTAGCCCCTTCTTCGTGAACCCCCCCGCCAGGCAAGGCCGCGTAGGACGCGATGACCACCGAGTCGAGGGTTGTCGGGTGGAGTAGGTGTGTGCTCACGGGCGCGTCGACATCGCAGACGGCTACCTCAATGGTGGTGACGCATTTCCGTACCGCAGCCTTGGGGTTGCTGCCGTCTTGGATGATGCTGGTGGTGTTGCGGAATAGAGGGCCGTGGTTCATGCCGTGTTTGCGCAGGGAGGACCACATATCTTCGGGATCGATGCGGCGGGTGTAGCCGGAGCCTTCCAAGGGGTTTGGTACGGACTTTTTGTCGGTGAGAGATGAGTCGACGGTGATGAGACCCTTGGCATGCTGCGTCCAGTGGCTGTCTTGGGTGACAGACAAGATCTCCCATTCCTTCCAGCCCCGCGCACCGATGGTCTTGTCGCTGACTGTTCGGAGTACCGTCTGAATCTCGATCCCATCGGCATTATCCGGCACGACCAACGCAGCATGGATCTCAATATCCCGCAGCTTGTATCCAGACACTGACTCGGCACCACCACTCAACTGTTTCATAGCTTCAATAGCCAAACAGATATACCCCGCGCCAGGGTACAGGATATTCCCTTGAACAACATGATCCCTCAACCACGGACTCTCCCCAACACGCACCCTCTGTCTCCAGGTCGCCGCCTCAGGATTGGCCCCCGGCACCGGCGACCCAAGCAAATGATGCGGCGGCTGATCCCGTTCGCGATAGGCCTGGTTGACACGTGCCTCAGCCCAGTGCCGGTTGGCGTGGTTCCAGGGGTACGACGGCAGGTCGGTCAGCACCCGCGGCTTTTGTTTCTGTCCCTCTGAGATGGGCGTGAGAGCGGACAGATCCACCGGGTAGCCCTTGCGGATGAGCGTGAGCGCCATGGTAAGCATGCATTCGCGGGCGTCCAGGTGGCGAGTGAGACAACCTAGATAGGGGAGGTCTAGTCCTTCGAACGCGGGCAGGGCGGAGATTTCCTTGATCGGTCCGCCGAGGGCGGTGTGAGGGCCGACTTCGAGGATGATATCCACGTTGGCGTTGCCTTCAGCAGGGTCGCCGACGACCATATCAGTAAACGCCCTGACAAACTCCACAGGCTGCAACAAACTGCCGACCCAATGCTCCGGGTCCGCGAGCTGTTTCGCCTCAGTAACTCTCCCACCCGTAACCGGCGAAGAAAACATCACATCAAGCTTCTCTTTGGGTTGGTCTCCCTTCTGTGTGGCGAGAGCACCAAGCAAAGCCTTCCGATACGGCCCCGCAATCGGCTCCATATGATGCGAATGATACCCTGTATCAACCTTCAACCGTCTCGCAAACACCCCCTCCTCCCCAGCCATCTCCAACACCTTCACCACGGCTGTCTCATCCCCTGCGACAGTGACACTCCCAGGGCTATTCACACACGCCACTACCGCTTTTCCGTCCGTTCCCTCGGTCAATCTTGCTAGGTATGCAGCGGCTTGTGTCTCGCCAACCCCGATGGCCGCCATAGCACCCTTGGGACCGGAGCGGGGGGTCAACGCTGCGGAGGAAGAGCGGTAGTAGGCACATGCCATCGCTTCGCGGAGGGTTAAGCCACCGGCGGCGTAGGCTGCGGCGATTTCACCGGAGGAGTGGCTTGTTACGGCTGTTGGCTTAATTCCCCAGGTCGCGAGCAATCGCACCAGGGCGATTTGCACGGCGACGCAGATGGAGATGCTCAGGGCCGTTTGGTTGACACGGGTGCTCGCTGCGTCGCGGAGGAGTTCTTCGGTGAGAAACCAGTCGGCGCCAAAGGAGGTTAGGTACCCTTCAGCTTCGACAAGCGTCCCTTTGAACACGGGATAGGACGAGATTAACTCCCGACCCATGGCGTACCACTGCGCTCCTTGGCCTGTGAAGACCATGCCGATGCGAGGTGTGGAAGACGGGAGGCGGGTGGGTTTGAATTGGGGGGCGGATTCCAGGGCTGTGATTACCCCTGACAGGTCACCTGCAGGCGAGGGGGGAACGACGTGGGCGGAGACCCAGCCGGTGGGGAAACGCGTGCGGTGCTGGAGGAGGGTGTGGCTCAGGTCGCTCAGGAGTGAGGGAGTGGGGTTGGGGTGGTTTTGGAGGTAGGATGCAGTGTCGGAGAGTAGCCGTTTGCAGGCTTGCTCATCGCGGCCGTGGAAGATGAGGATTGAGGGTTGGCTGTTCTCGGTCTCGGTCTCAGAGTGACCGTTGGTGAGAGCATGCCCGTTGGTCTCAGCGTGGCCATTGGTAAGAAGATGACCATTGGTTAAGGAGTGGCCATTGGTCAGTGTCGAAAGGGAGGACACACCCTCGAGAATAACATGACTGTTACTCCCGCCATAGCCAAAGTTATTCACCGAAGCCCGCCACGCCTCGCCAGGAGCAGCCGGCCACGGCTCCAACTCGGTAGCCACCTTCAGATTCCACTCATCGAGCCGCAACTTCGGGTTGGGCGTCTCAAAGTTGGCTGTCGGTGGGAGCTGCCCCTTTTCCAGGGCCAACACCACCTTGATGACGGATGCCAGACCGGAAGCGGCCTCCGTGTGGCCAATGTTGGTCTTGACTGACCCGACGCGCAGGGGAGCTTTGCGAGGAGGTCCTCCAGGCCCGAAGACCTCTGCGATGGCGCGTGCTTCGATCGGGTCGCCGGTTGGCGTGCCTGTGCCGTGGAGTTCGCTAGTACAGATTAGTTTCTTTCTGCCTGTCTGATTCACGTGTGTCCGAATTCGAGTCCCAAGCAACAAAAAAGAAAAGAAAAAAAAAAAGACAAAAAGAAACTCACAAATACTGGGTATCACTCGGACTCAACCCCGCCCGTCGATAACACTCCCTCATCAACTCCACCTGCGCCTCCTCCGACGGCGTAGTAATAGTCTCCGTCTTCCCATCCTGATTCAGCGCCGTCTCCCTAATAACCGCCCTAACCGGATCCCCCGCAGCCAACGCATCTCTCAACCGCTTCACTACAATCGTCCCCACCCCCTCACCACGCCCATAGCCATTAGCCCTGGCATCCAACGCATACGACTTCCCATCAGGCGACAACATCCCTAACGAAGTCAACGTCTTGAACTGATCCGGCGCCAACATCACATTCACTCCGCTGACCACCGCCATATCCGCCTCGCCCGCCCTCAGCCCAAGAACCGCCTGATGCAGCGCCACCAGTGCACCGGAGCATCCGGTATCCAGGGTAAAACTGGCGCCCCGCAGATCAAAAAAATGCGAGATCCGGTTCGCCGACATGGCTACCAGCGTGCCGATGGGTTCGAACCGCGGCAGGTTATCCCCATCCCGCACAATCCCCTCATGGTAATCGTGCATGAAAACAGCCGAGTAAACCGACGTATTCGACCCCGCCACGGCACTCATCGACATCCCGGCATTTTCGAGGGCCTCATACGCCGATTCCAGCTGCAGACGGTACTGCGGATCCACAGCCGCTGCGGCCTCACCGGAAAACTGAAAGAAATTCGCGTCAAAGAGGGCCGGGTCCTCGGTCATGAAGTGGGCTCCCTTGACGCTGGTGGTGCCGAGCTTTTGGGAGTCGGGGTGATAAGCGCCTGCGGCGTGGAAGCGGGAGGCAGGGAAGGGTGTCCAGGCATTGCGGCCGTGCGTCATGAGGTTCCAGAGACCGGAAGGGGAGGAGGCTTCGCCGGCGAATTTGCAGCTCAGGCCGACGATGGCGATGGGTTCGGTCGCATAGTCTAGGCTGCTGGTGCTGCTGCCGGTATGGCTGCCGGTGCCGCTGTCGGTGCTGCTGTTGTCGATGCTACCCATAGTGTCTGTTTGGCGAGTGTTGAACTAGATGTTGAAACTAGAGTTGGGAAACGGACAGGAGGACGCTGCTACAGTACTGGACGATGAGGTAGTCTGGTAGCTTGGAGAAGGTTCTGTAGACCAAAGTAAAAGAGAGACTTTGTCACAGACTTTGTCACAAGCATGTCACAGGCATGTCGTGCCTCTTTGAGTTAACAATCTTCAGACCTTCCCCAGGCCGGATCGCGATGTATCATGTCACTTACTTCCTCTCTGAATGTCAAGCCTAACTCGGGACAACCAGTCTTACGACAAACCCTCCGTCCTTCTTGGCCCTGCAATGCAATGCACCCTCACGCCCGATAACGACGCCGGAACCATGGCGCATCCACTCGCCTCCGGGCCGGGTCCTCTCCGCTCCGGATTCCGCATGGCCTGCCGGGCCGGACATACTGTGTGATCCGCGACGCGTGCAGGGTTCTAGAAATTCCAGAAAACTCAAAAAAGCAAAAACTCCTGCGAAATGCTCCGGATGACACCCCGTGCTGCACTCCGGTTGCTCCTGCTCAAAACTCCTGAAATACTCCGTCGGGTAATTACGTGTAACAACGCACTAGACTGTTTTTAGACTGTCTTTGTTGTTTGTGAGGCGAGAGCTGAGCCTCAGCCGCGCACGCTCTGCCTTACGTCAGCCAATTCCGGCCGGGGATTAAGGGCAGTCTCCACTTTTCGCATTGGTACACGGAGTACATGTAATTACACGCCTGTGGATTCTTTGCCTTGGCCAGCTGTTTCCTCCTTTTCTTCGACGGCATTCCCTGCATTACAACACTCCCCTCCTCACATGCCCAGAACCATGCAAGAGTCACCTCGCAGTTGACCATCCAAGAATAGGACGGATTCCCCGGGATATTACTGCATGGCGCACGCGTTAGCGCAACATTCTCCAGAATGGGCATGAGAATGGGTCACCCACGCAGACTGCTGAGTGCTGACCCGAGGGGTGGAAAAGACCACGTCCAAGAACATATATGCCCATTGGTGTCCATCCCGCGCTGCCTGCACCGGTACCTCGATATCCTAAGCCAAAGCACTGAAAATAAACAATAATTAAACCTACCCACTACCCGCGCTAGACCAAGATGGGATCCCTCGCAGAGCCCCAGCCTCTCTCCCATGTCTGTATCATCGGCGGCGGCCCAGTCGGCCTGATCTCCAGTCTCCTCTTCCGCCGTCACGGCTTCCAAGTGACCGTGTTGGAGAAGAATCCCAAACGCGAAGAGGTAACCCCCCCTTTCAACTTCCCAACAACCCCATCCCATTACCACGACCTCATAAATCAAGACGTATACTTCCCAAGTTCCCTTATGCTAACCCTCCCAGGTTGGCGCTGGCATCCAACTCCACCCCAACGCCCTCCGCGTCCTCCAATCCGTCAACCTCTTCCCCCGCATCCTGAAAACAGCCATCATCCCCCCTCACCTGCTCCTCAAATCCTACAAATCCGGCGAAACCCTCTGGGACCAGGACTTCATCTCTGACACCAAACGCTACGGCGCGCCGCTCATCGCTTTGCAGCGCACTTCCCTGCAGGCGTGTCTGTATGAGGAGGCGCTTGCGCAGGGTGTTGATATTCGGCATGGGGTTGAGGTGAAGCCGGGGGATGTGGATTTGGAGAATGGGGTTCTTCGGTTATCCGGGGAAGTGTTGCAGGCGGATCTGTATGTTGGTGCTGACGGGGGCCGGTCAGCGGTGCGTGAGGCGCTGATCGGTCGTGGCCCGCCGCAGCCGATCCCGCATGGTCGGGTGGTGATGCGGATTCTGATCACGGAAAAGGAGATGCTGGCCCGGCCGAGTCTGCGACATTATGCTGAGGACGGAAACATGGTTGTTTGGCTTGGGCCAGACTGCCAGGTGGTGACGTATTTGTTGGATGGGATTTTTAATGTGGCGTTTACGTGGCCGTGGTCGAAGGACAAGGCGGATGTGTTTGTGAAGCCACAGCCGGTGGATATTGATGCGTTTCGTGCCGGGTTGGTTGGGTGGCATCCGGATTTGTTGGAGATGTTGAGTTTGACGTCGGGGGTGTTGCAGTGGATGATGTTTGAGCCGACTATTGATGGGGAGGAGGTGCCGTGGGTGGATGGGGGCTCCAAGTTTGTTTTGGCTGGTGACTCGGCGCATCAGTCGCTGCCGTATCTGTAAGTTCTTTCCAGGATTCGGGATATTGGTACCCTGTGGCTGCTTAACGAGCGTAATGACACTCACTAACCCCCCTAAACAGTGGCCAAGGTCTAGCAATGGGCTACGAATCCGCCGCCCTCCTCGCGGCCCTCGTCAGCAAAGCCACCGCCCCCACCCAAGTCCGCGATGCCCTCGCCATCTACGAGCGCAAGCGCAAAGAGCGTACATCCCTCATGATCCGCGCGACGCTGCGCCAGGGCCGATTCACCCAAATGGCTGACAGCCCATTGCAAGAGGCCCGCGACCGTGAGCTGCGCGAGTCCGCGGGCTTTCCTACCGCGGGCTGTCCGAATATGATGAGTGATCCGTTTTTTCAGCGGTGGATGTGGGGGTTCGATGCGGAGAAGGAGGCGGATGAGGCGTGGGAGGAGTATAGGAGGGGCTGTGAGAGGGTGCCGGAGGGGTTTGTGTTGGTTCCTAGGCCGCGGGGGGTGTGATCTTTGTCTAATTTTGCTGAGATGTTGATTAGGTATTCTTTCTGGGTTACGTACGACCTGGTCTGTTTGAATACATTTTGAGTTGGCCAAATAGCGACCGAGCTAGGTCTGTCTCTGTTTCTGTGACCACGCAATCGTAACGCTCTGGATCAATACCGAGTCGGGGTCTTAATTATATTCTTCCGTATGGGAATAGAAAGGCAGGGTGTGTTCGACAAGGACTAGAAGAACACGACAAAGAGTCGTCCCGGGGCGTTTGGCGTGTTCCAAGTTTTAGACTCCTGCCCGCCAAAAAATAGCAGCCAACTTGAGTCCCACCTCTCAGAATTGTAATTAAGCCCTCAGGGAAGAGCCAAGTTGCATGACCACAGCTGATTCGAAGATTCTTACATTTTCTTTGTCTAGAATCACTACGTAGAGCGGGAACTGTCATTATGGACTTTATTGTTAGTCTACTGTTGGTTTCAATAGAATAAGGTCGAACAAGACACAGCTCTTAATTATGCACCATCTTATTGTGCTCAGATTGCACCATCTTGAGGTGCCTAGGTAGATTACACTGTTCGACACCACCAGGAAATGTGCCACCCGCAGAATATGCTTTCGGGAGCTAAATCTAGGTCCACTTCTTAATCAATTTTACAAAGGGAGAGGCTCAAGATGCTCCCAGTTCCTTCTGGATTTGTGTGCCGGAAAAGAGAACCAAATGCGAGAAATGGTAATTACCCACTCATGTTTCTAAATGGAGATTGCAAGGAATGCATGTAAGCTTGGGTTCCTGAATGATTTTACACCCTACCCTTAGGACCTAAAAGCATAAAAAGAACAAATGTAGTTGATGGACTCTGAGTTCAATTGGTCTGGTGCGCCTGCGCCCAGTTGCTCTCTAGGAGTCACTTCTCTATCCACTGCCCGGGAAAGAAAAAAGACAATCTCTAACTCCATATGTTCCCTACACGCTATGCAAGAAGTCCCTCAAAGAAAAATGGCACCGACGCCAGCCCCAGCTACCCCCACAACAAGCAGTCCAACGTCAAGACTCATGAGTATGCTGGCATCGGAGGTGCCGGAGTGGCTGCTGGTGTTAGCACCGCCGCCGTGGGCACCGCCGGCACCGCTGCTATGGGCACCGCCGGCACCGCCAGCACCGCCCCCGCGCCTCTTGTCTAGGTCTTGATTGGGACCATCTCCGGGGAGAGTGGTGTTCTTCTGGTGATGCCCGTTGTGGCGCGCAACAACGTCGGCAATGTCCCGGGTGTTGGCATTCGGCAGTTTGGCCGCGGTTGCTGCGATGGCAAGGAGGGGGAGGAGGACGGCGGTGTGCTTCATTTTGATCGTTTAATGCTCTAGTGTTTCTGGTTGCCGGTGTGCTGGTGTGCTGTCCTCAGTGCTGGGTAGGGATTGAATGTGGTTTAGAGTTGTGAGTGAGTTTATTCAACAGAGGCGTCAAGGCACGGCTGATTTATACTTTTCGTTTTATAACCATCCCGAGCTTGATCATACGGACTATGAAGCGAGCATTAGTGCCTTGAAACAACCGGCCAATGGGCAGGCAACAGCGACACTCGCGACGGCTCGCATTGATGATTGGGGTGCAATCTGTATTTTCTAAGTGGTTTGACAATACCCTCTCGGATTCCCAAGCAGCCCTGCCCTAGGGGCTGGCCGTTTTCAGTGATGCTTAGTGCCGGCCCGGCCGCCCGGGTCAGGCCGGAGAACACCGCGTTAATTAACGCTAGGCCGGTTTGGAGATCCCGACCGCCTATGTAGATAATAATCGGCGCTACAGGTCCCTTTACCATTGCGAAAATTGTTTTTAAATACCTGGTGCGTCACGATACTGTGTATCCTATCGCAGGCGTGCGTGACCCTCGCCTCCGTTTTGGAGCTCGCTGAAACGCCGGCTGGAGAGACTCAGGTCCGAGGTATGGGGCCGGATGTTCCGATGAGACACACCCGTTCCTCGGCCCCGCACTGAAGCAACAGTGGTCTTCACCACCTACCCAAAGGACAAGCTTATGATCGCCGGATTAGTACTCAGATCAACATGATTCAATGCTTAACGAATTCATTGGTGTTTGTTGGCTGCGTTGGCATCCGAAAGCAAATGATTAGGTAAGCAGCCATGCATACATACATCGGTAGGTACCTACCTCAACCAATCATCGCGTGGAACCGCCTGACAAAGCATTTTTTGGAAGTCTGACAACAAACAGCTCTTCTCCGACTTCTCGAGATGGATAATAGCATCCGTTGCGTCTCTTTTATTTCAGCCTCTACTTGAAACTACTTCTAGCAGATACTAGATCCGCGATCTTTGCAATGGATACTCGCCCCATAATGTCAAAGACAGCCACGTTGGCGCCAAACTCCTTTGCAAACCAGTTGCGCAACTCCACCGCCATGAGCGAGTCTACGCCGTATGCCGACAGCGGCTTGCTCGGCTCGACATCCTCGGGCGCGATGGACATGGCCCGAGCAAGCTTCTTCGCCAAGGCTCGCCGCACGACCTGCGCGCGCTCGCGTGAACCTACCGCCGCCTCGCGGAAGAGCGCGCTGTCATTGACCACCACAGCATCAGCAGCGCCCGAAGAAGATGGTTGTTGGCCCGCTCTCGTTGTTTTCGCTGCTGCTAGGTCATACGAGAAGGCGGCGAAGAGCGGCCGCCCCAGCAGAGCTGGCACAGGACGGCCCCTGGCGACGAGGTCTGCGGGGGTCCGCAGCCCGAAAAGCACCTGCTCCGGCTGGCCGTGAGCCGGCGCGGGGAGCGGGCTGGTCGGATCGAGGCACAGGGTCAACAGGCCCAGGAGCTCACTGGCGTCGATGGGTTGCATGTCGTCGGCGCGCTGGCGCTGGCGCTGGTACGCGCCCGTCTCGGCGATGATGCCGATGTTCTTCATCCAGCCAATGTCCAGGGAGAGCGCTCGCTGGCCGCGCGCGAGCCGGTGGCGCGCCAGGGCGTCCTGGAACGAGCAGCCCGCGGCGTAGTTGGCGCTGGCCATCTGCCCGACCACACCGGCGAGGGAGGATAGGAGAAGGAAGAAGTCGAGGTTCTGCGGGAGGAGACGGTGGAGGTTGTACGAGGTCTGCACTTTGGTGCGCACGCCCAGGTCCCACTGCGCGAACGTCATGCTGTCCTGGAAGATGGCGTCCTGGAGCACCATGGCGGCGTTGATGCAGCCCTTGATGGGGGGCATGCCGCTGCGCGCACGTTGTTCCAGCACGCCGGCCAGGCTCGACTCGGAGGCTACGTCGCACTTGGCCGCCACCACGTTGACGTGGCGAGCTCTCAGTTCGGCCACCAGCTTCTGGGCCGCATCGGATGTCCCTCCTGACCTGGAAGCCATGATGATGTGCTTGGCCCCGCGGTCGGCCATCCATCGGATGATCTCCCTACTCAGACCGCCAGACCCTCCGGCGATGAAATACGACGCCTTTTCGTCGAATGTCCAGTGCCGCTCTTGCTTTTCAAGATACTGCTCGTAGGGAGGACCAGATTGATTAGTACCTAATTATGGAACGCTCTTCGTTCTGCTGAGGGGGGTGGGGGAGGAACTCACCGAAATCACGTCCTGGTTTCTCGCGCGGACGACAACAGGTCCACTTGCTGCTTCTGCTACCCCGCTGCTGCCCTGGATGGCCCGGAGAGCTTCGTTGATGCGCGATACATCAACGACCTGTCCCGGCTGGAGCGGCTGAATGCTACCCTCGCCCAGCAGCTGCACCATGGTCTTGGTCAGCCTGCCAACAACCTCCCCGCGCAAGTCTCCTCTTCCTAGCTGAACAGCCGAGAAGGATATGTTTTTAGCAAACACAGACATGGGGAGCGCGGTACCCGCCGCAATGTTGCCACGGTTGCCCACCTCGACGAAGCGGCCACCCGGGGCGAGGCACTCGCACGAAGCCAGCAGCGCGTCCTCGCCGAGAAGCGCGCAGTTGAAGACGACACTAACGCCTGCTCCCTGTGTCAGGCGCATGACGCCACGCGCGAACGCTGCCGCCGGACGGCGGGGGAAGATGTGCTCGGGTGGGATGCCCAGCTTCTTGGCTAGGAGGAGCTTCTTTTCATCGGGCGACGAGAAGGTGGCAAAGATGCGGTCGACGTCGACGCCGTGCCTCTTTGCCATTTGGACCGCCATCTGGGCTACCCCCTCGCCCTCGTTGGCTGCGTGGTGGACTAGAATGCTCATGCCTGGCTGGAGGTGTGCGACGTCGACGAGGGCGTGGTAGGCAGTGAGCCCGGGTACCAGCGATGCGGCAACGGCCTCGAAGGAGGCCTTGTCGCGTGGCGGCAGCCTGGCCACGGCGGTGTGATGTGCGCGCAGGCACTTGGCCATATGGAAGGATCCCGGTGGCAGAACCACGCAGACGTGATCACCCGGCTGGAGCAGGGACGACGGGCTACAGTTGCTACCCACCCGTGTGATGATGCCGGCGCAGCTGGTGGTGGTAGGGCCGGAGCCCGACACCTGCTCGTCACCTTGACCTAGACTCCACGCCTTGGCTTCGATCTCGACCTCGTCTGGTGCGATGCCACTGTTGGAGCTGTGTGACAGGTCCTGGACGAACGAGAGGTGACCGACTCCAGGGGCATCATTACCGGCATTGTCAGGGCTGCGTGCCGAAAGCTGCACGGCCGAGGTGTCTGCCCAGGCAACCTTGCGTGGTTGTGGCTGTAGGAGGGACTGCAGCGCCTGATTTCCGTCCACGTTCTCGACTGCCCGGCCTGTCATCAATACACCGTTGCGCAGGACATACTCAACTTCTTTGGATGATGATGGCCTTCCCGAGAGCGAGGGTGCAAACGAGACTTGGAACGTCTTAGCAATGATGTCTGCATGAGCCGTAGAATCGCTGCAGCTGCCATCCTCAATCTCAATGGTCAGATTCACGAAGCGGATCCGCTCTTGCTCCTGTTCTGCTCGGACGGAGCGCAGGAAGCCCTGGGCAGCGCTGTAATGTGCCGCCAGAGGGTCATCTCTCGAGGTCGGCGCTGTTACCCACAACAGCCTCGGGGAGTGTTTGACCAGCAGCTGCAGGGATGCGTAATGACGGTCGGAAAGACCGGCCAGGAGCGGTCTGCCGCAAACCTCGGCAAGACAGATGACCGCGTCGTCCTCGGTCAGATCAGCCAGGGCATCGGCAAGCTCGTCGGTGGCAATGGAGGAGATGGTCGGCTGTTGCTGTTGCTTCGAGTTAGAGCCAACCGGCCCAACCAGGCTGCCTACTGCACTGGCTACCTGCAATTGCTGGTCTGATGCTCCTTCATCGACAACGATCACAATGCGGGGGCTGCGGTCCTGCTCGGGCTTAGGCTCAAGCTCAGGTGGTGACAGTGGTGATGGTGGTGCTGCTGCTGACAAATCAGTAGTAGTGGACACAGCTGTAGACACAAGGACGCTCATGATATGGCACTCTTCGCTCCTATAGTCTCGCAGCAGGACATCGTTCCCGGAAAACCCGTTGGCCCGGAGCAGTTTGTCCCACATAGGCTCGCTGACAGCTGCCGAGTGCGGCCGCCACTCCTCGCGGGCAACCCACCAGCCGGGCACAAGCCCCGCCATAAAGTTGGTAGCGATGTCGGCCGGGTTAACAACCTCAACCAGGACAAGGCGGCCACCCGGCTTCAGCGTGGCGCGCACATTGCGGAGCGTGTCCTCGATATACGGCGTCGCGTGCAGCACGCTGGCGGCAATGACCATGTCGTACGAGCCCGCCTCGAAGCCCTGGCTTTCCACGGACCGGCCGAGATCGAGCGTCTTGAAAGTCATGCGGCCATGCTCCACCAGATCCGGCCAGCGACTGCGTGCTCGCTCAAAGAAGACGGGCGAGATGTCCGTGTAAATGTACTGGGCGAAGCTGGGTGCGCCTGTCCGGGCCTCGCGCGCCTGCAAAGCCTTCAGGACATGGCCCGTCATGCCGCCTGTGCCGGCCCCGACTTCGAGGATGCGCATGGCCGGGTTCTCGTGGGATGTGAGGTCCAGGAAGTTGGTGAGCCGGCCATCGGCGCAGAGGTTGAGAAACAGGTCGGCGTAAAAAGCCTGGGCCAAGTCGGACTCGAACACGACCTGCAGCGGGTCCACGTCGCCCGCCAGGATGCTCCCGAGCTGCCGCGCGCAGGCCGTGTATAGCCTCCATGCGGGGAGCGCCGCGTCCACCTCGAGCAGGCGCGCCTCGAGGTCGGCGTCGGTGATGGTTGTGCCTTGCTGCCGGCGCGCCGGCGTCAGCGTGGTAGTGTGATGCTCCATCCAGTCAACGTGCCGTGCTAAGTGGTTGGCTGGGATCTTGGAACGATCGATGCGCTGCAAGGTGCGAACGGCCACGAGGTCCAGCGCCGCGCACAGTTTGGCGTGGTTGGCCACCACCGTGGTCTCGTCGCGCGGCTGCACGTTGGCGTTGCAGATGCGGGCCAGCTGCTGCGGCTCGAGAAGGCTGAGCTGCGGCTTCCACTCGATTCCGTACAGGAGCTTCTTGTTGTTGTTGTTGTTGCTCTTCTCTGCTGCACTTTCTGCTGCACTCTTGGACACGGCCTTGGTCACGGCCTTGGTCACGGCCTTTCCGATCGCGCAAAGGACCGTTCCGTCTGTTGCCAGGGCGTAGAGCGTGCCTTGCTCGCCAGCATTCGTCTTGGTACTCCCGTTGCTAGTAGCCAACCACCTCACCGCCGGGGCGCCGCTGTTGGGTCCAATACGTCTTTGTTGTTGTTGCCAGCCCCCCGCAGCAAACCACGCCTTCTCCAGACGCACAGGAACGTTGGCGGCGGCCTGCTGGCCGGCGCTGGCACGCAGCACATGGAAGGCCGTGTCGAGCAGGGCCGGGTGGACCAGGCTGCCGCTCTGGTACCGCTCTCGGGACACGTCCAGGTGCGCCACAGCCGTCTTGTCGCCGTCCCAGCTGATGTCGCGGAGCAGTTGGAACCAGTCTCCGTACTGAAGTCCCTGTTCGGCCGCGTCGTGGTAGAAAACTTGCGAGTCCACCGGCAGCTTGCACCCTGTCTCAGCTCGTGTCATAAGCTCGCGCACGCCTTCATCATCAGCCATCTGTTTGTCTCCGTCTCCATACTCGACGGTTACCCTGCCATGGAAACACTCGGACCACTGCCCACTACTGCTGTTGCTGCTGCCGCCGCCGCTCCGGGCATACGAAAAGATGGTAACATCAAAGCTGTGCTGCTGCTGCTGCTCTTCTTTTTCTGTTCCCAAGGGCTGTAGGTGCACCTGCGTCTCGGTTCGCTCTTCCCATGTGTTCGGTACGAGAATCGGGTGGAGGAAGTCAGCGCGCTCGAACTGGTAGCCCAAGACGGTGCGGTCGTCGACATCCCCCAGTTGCTGCTGCACGGCCTCGATAGCCATCATGAGCATGCCAGCGGCTGGGTAGAGCACGGTGTCGCTGATCTGTATAATTTATCCAGTCAGCCAGTCAGTCAGCCAGTCAGGTCTGCAGCTAACTGCGGAAACATACCTTGTGATGCCCTATCCATGGCGTGGACTCGACACTGAGAAAGTTCCTCCACCTCGGTGCCAAAGGGTTCCAGTCCGATACCCGCACTCCGAGACAGTCGCCCCCCTGGACGGCACCACGCAGCCTAAAATTCCGGCTGAGGCGTGACTCGGCCCAGTAGCGATGGGAATGGTCAAAGGGGTAGGAGGGACAGTCGAGCAGCAGAGGGGGCTCAGGAAGCTTCGATTCCTCTTCTTCGCCGTGCTCTTCTTCTTTTCCCCCGCGGTTGACCGCCGAGACAGACACGCCGTGGCCCGAGCAGAATAGCTGTCCCATCAACTCGACGAGGGTCTCAGGAGCTGGTCGCGACCGGTGGAGCACACTGGCGTACCGGATCATCTGCTGCTGCTGCCGCTCTGCACTTATGCTATCCTGCACGGGACGACGCAGTGCCGGGTGCGGGCCGACCTCGACCAGATCCGTGACGGGTTCAGAAGAAGAGCTGACGAGCAGCCGGACTGCATCGGCGAAGCGGACGGGTGACACCATGTTGCGCACCCAATACTCGGGCTGGATCAACTCAGCCGCCTTGGCCACCTTGCCCGTCACGGATGAGACCATGGGGATTGTTGTTGCTGAGGCCGCCGCATCGCCCTCGAGGCCTTTCTTCTTCATCAGAAGCAGGTACTCGTCAGCAATGGCGAGCATCGATGGCGAGTGGTAGGCCACCCCAGTCCTCAGCTTCTGGGCAAATATGTTATCCCTGTCAGCCTGTGCCTTGACGGGATCGATCGCGGCTTCGGGGCCCGATAGGGTACAGTTAAGCGGGCTGTTGACGCAGGCCACGCACACCGACGACTTGATCGCGATCGCATCCGGAACCTCGGCAATTTTGGAGAGATAATCGGCCACTTGGTCTTCCGCGAGATTCACCGAGAGCATGGCGCCTGGAGTGGAGCTGGAGGCGTTGGTGTTGTTGTTGTTGTTGCTGAAGCTGCCGTTTCTAAGCTTCCCGGCCAGCTGTCCCCGAAAGAAGGCGACCCTGCAGGCAGATTCCAGTGATAGAGCACCGACGGCGTAGCTAATAACCGTCAGATACATTCCGTACCACATGCAACAGAAGACATCCGGGACTGTTTATCGACAGAGTTCATGGCTCAGGGGCTCAGGGTTAGGGTTTCCACTCACGCAGCGGCAATCTCCCCTGAGGAGTGACCAACAACTGCCTTGGGAGTGACATCAAAGCTTCTCAGTAAGTCAACGAGTGCCAGCTGCACCGCTGTCGTCAACGGCTGGCTGTACTCTGGTTTATCGATGTTTTCAGGTCTCCGTAACGCGTCTGCCGTTGTTTACGCACGGGTTAGGGTTAATTATTAGTTCTCAAACCAAACAAAAAGGTAGATCGCTCACCAGATACTGATGACCAGGGAGCACCCAAGCTGCAGTATACCCTGTCGACCTGCTGTAGCGTCGCATAAAAGACAGGATAACGGCACAAGTCGCAGCCCATGGTGGCATACTGCGCTCCTTGGCCAGTGAAAACGAAACCCAGGCCGACCTCTGCCGAGCTCCGAACTGGTTTGCTACTGGCCAGCTGCTGCTGCTGCTGCTGGCGCTCGGTCTCTGCACCATCCATGGCAACGGAAAACGCCCTCCACAGCATGCGGCTCCGTCGTTCTGACAGCGTGTGGGCCAATCTGGCGAGCTTGGAGTGTCCAAAGGCGACACGGCCGGTCACTCGGTCGTCCTCGTAGTAGGAGTCGTGGTAGGAGTACGACATGTAGGCCTGTGTCATGCGCTTCAAGGCCGCTTCGTCGGCGGCACTCCACACGAGGAGCTTCGGTACTTGTAGCACGGTCGATATCTCGTCGTCGTCGTCATCCGCAGCGACGGTACGCGGGGTACGCGGGGTACGCGGACTGCTGCTAGTGCTGCTGCTATTACCGCTGCTGCTGCTGCTGCTGCTGCTGCTCGGCTTCGCATCCACCGGTGTACTAGCACCATCACCACGACCACCGCCACCATCGAGATCGGAAACGGTACAATGATGATTCCCGTGTAGGCCCCTCTGCTGTAAGTAACTCATCGCATCGTCCAGGATGATATGCGAGTTGGAACCCCCGAAACCGAATGAGTTGACTGATACCCGGCGTAATCCTGAGCTTGGCCAGGGCGTGGTCTCGGTGGGGAACTTTTTTTTTCAAATAAATGCATGGTCAGCTAGCGTCTGATAGATCACATAATAAAGCCCGGCGTATGGGGTTGTTTATGTAGGTGACAACACATACCGCGAGGTGGTAGGAGTCAACGTCGATATCGGGGTTGACTTTCTCGAGCAGGGCCTGCCCAGGGATAACGCCTTTCTCCAGAATCACTGGAGAAGAAGAAAACATATATCCGTCAGAGGAAGATTTTCGAGGCTCAAGCAGTTGGATGAGGGCGACTTACAAATAGCCTTGATGATGCTGGCCAGGGCACTGGCTCCTTCGAGATGCCCCATATTTGCTTTGATAGACCCGCTGCATAATTAGAAATGGCATTAGCTGAGGTGGCCAAAAACAACAACAACAACCAGAAATGGGAAAGGGGAACTACTAGGAAGGGGTTGTTTGATCTATCTGTGAAAACAAAAAGAAGAAAAAGAAAAAAAGCTCACACAAAGAGGGGTTCTTCTAATGACCGACAGTTTCCAAATACCCGGCCAATGGCTCGAGTCTCGATGGGATCGCCTACTTTTGTCCCCGTTCCTAATCAAAACACGACACAACACGGCTCTTGATTAGTCACTCATGCGCAAGACGGGAAGCAGGGAAGGAGGCGGGCTTGAAGAGGAAAAGATTGATTGGCAAAAGGGAACGGGTGGTGGTGCATATATATATATAATATATCTGCTTACCGTGGGCCTCAACATAGCGAGTCTGATCAAACGGCAGCCCCGCTCGCTGGTAGACATGGCGGATCAGAAGCTCCTGAGACTCGGCACTGGGCTGGGTGAGCACGGGGGTGTGGCCGTCCTGGTTGGAGCCGATGGACCGGATCACGGCGCGGATCATGTCCCCGTCCCGCACCGCCGCGGTGACCGGCTTGAGCACGAGCGCGAGGAAACCTTCCCCGCGGGCGTACCCGTTGGCGCGCTCGTCGAAGCTGTAACACCGCCCGTCGGGGGACAGGAAACCGCCGCTTGAGAGGACTTGGAATACACCCGGGTCGAGGAGGAGGTTGGCACCTGTGACTAGGGCCTGTTTTTTGGTTGTTAACACATATATATTATATTATATTGGCCCAGACCTTTCTTTTTTTGAATTTGAGATGGAGTTGGGATTTGAATTTACCAACCAGCCATCATTGACACGAAAGAAAGCAAGACAACAAAGACACTTACACACGAAGCATCGCCCGCCTGCAAGCTCTTGCAAGCCATGTCCACCGCGGACAGTGCGCTGGAGCAGGCGGTATTAACGTGGATACTCGGGCCGCGCAGATCAAAGTACCAGCTGACCCGGTTAGGAACGACACAGGCGACGGTGCTCCCGGTCACTGCCGTGCGCTCCGTGTTGTCTGGGTCCATGGCCGCCATTCGGGCGTAGTCCTCAAGCATCGAGGCCGAGAACACGGCGGTCTGCGACCCCTTGAGCGTCTCGGACGGCATGCCGGCTGGGGAAGAGGAGAAGATCGATGTTAGTCAAAACCAAAATCATCTCGGGTTATCTTTCCCAGAAGTCTCTCTCTCTCTCTCTGTCTCTCTTTCACTCACCGTTTTCAAACGCATGATATGACGTTTCCAGCGTCCATCGTTGCATCGGGTCCATGGCAGCGGCCTCCTTGGCCGTGACAGAGAAAAAGGGGGCATCAAAGGCACCCGGGTCCTCGCTGAGGAAATACCCTCCTTGGCGTTGGAAATCAGACTATATATAAAGAAGGTCAGTGTCAGTCATCATGGCCTCCTCAAGTTTCATAGAGTGGGGACTGGAGGGGATAGGGGGGGGGTTACTTTGTGGTTCTTGTCGTTAGAAAAGGAAGCAGCGTTGAGTCGAGACTCGGGCCAGTCGCTCCTCAGATTGCGGCGCTTCTCCAGGACCTCCCAGAAGGAAGAGTCGTCGTGTATGTTCTGTGGGAGCTTGAAGGCGTACCCCACAATGGCGATGTCATCGAGCCAGGCTGCCGGCCTGGTGCGGCCGTATGTCTTAACCATTCTGAAGATGAGATTGTGTGTGGTGTAAGTGTATGTATGTATTCGATGAGATGGGATGGCAGGGAAAAGATTTGGACACGATCTGGTCTGGTGAAGCGATGTGATCTTTTCTCTCTCGAACAGTCCCGCCGAGTCACCCAAGTGATCCACCGTCTCTACTTATACTTCCCCCAGCGAGCTGTAGGAGGTGGGCAACTGGCCTCTGTCCCTCTGTCCGCCCCCAACTCTGGACTCGTGCGTGCTTATTGGCTCTTAGCTCTCTGTGGGTTCTCTGTCACTCTCTCAGCTACCTACTCCAGTCACCGTGCGTTGTCATGGTCCCATCGATTTTTCTCCGATAAGCTCTTTCCTGTGCCGCGGTCCCGGAGCGCTTCTTCGATGTGATAGGGCAAGGAGAGCAGGCTTCACCTGGTACCTGCATGTCACTGTATCAGAAAGCAGGCTTTCTGGCGATCCCGTGACTTTTCTGATGTCCTTTCCCTCTCCACAGTCTCAGACTCTTACACACTACTTGCGCGCTTGGCAATACGCCAGTAACGCGAATCCAACCCTAGATCTTTGGTTTGTGCGGGTCTCGTGCCCTACACGACGTACACGCCGAGACTCGCACTCTGAGTCGCAGACCTCGATGCTTCCGGCGGTGTCCCTACCAGGTTCCTATCAGGGGCTTGACCCAAGATTTGGATTCACACTAACCAGGACTTGGTAGCTCCGGAATGTTTGTCATCGGCTGGCCGAGAGGTTTGCCAACATCCCAGGGGTCCGAAGACAAACCGACCACCATAAAACCCTGTAATGCACAAAGTTGACCGTGACGGCGTGAATGAGTTTCTGGCCCGTGCACGAGCCCAATCAGAGCCCTCGCAACTTATACCTTCCCAACCTGTCAAAAACACCGTTAACTACACTACACTAAAGAAAAAAAAGGGACAACAAAATGCCATTCCGGCCCCTCCCAAATTCTGTACCACCCCACCGCCACCGCCACCAGCAGCAGCAGCAGCAGCAGCATCTTAGCGAGTCGGCAAATTTTGTCCAGTGCAGGATCGAAGACCGGGGATATCGGATCGCGCTGATGCGTGCACGAGCCAGGGATTCGGTTCCTCACTTGCTGCCAAGCCAGGCTGGAACGTGATTAGGTACCGAGTTTACTGTCGTAATCCACTCGAAACCCGCTCGATTGCGGAGCCGAGAACGTCCCACGGTTCCAAATTCCTTCTTCAAACTTGTTCAGAGGACCGCTTCGCACCTATAGTTAGCGTAAAGATCAGCAAGCCAGCGGTGAGTCCGAGACCTTTCGCCGGGTTATGTAATCCTCGGAGAGGGCGCAGAAAAAAACCCAAGCCGGCTTGCCTGCCGAGACCTAATTATATACGAATATATCCCAAACGGCCCCAAACGGCCCCCACATGGAAGAAATCTCTCACTTTGGCCCCTGACTGATGCAGCACTGCGCCTGTTGGCCGGGATCCTTGTCTTTTTCTTGACCGCCGGTACACGGACCTCTTCTCTTGTGATGGGGAAGAACTTGTGTTCTGCTCGCTACATGTAGCATGCGAAGTCTTTCGGGGATTTCTTTCCTTCTTCGGTAGCCCTTTTCTTATAGACAGGAAAACTAACAAAACTCGGTCAAAAGGATGTCAAAACACACAAACAAAACAGTTTGTTCAGCGGTAAAGCGTGATTTGATGATTCCAATCAGCATGAGCACGAATAATACATTCCGTTCCCAAAGTTCCCCGCAGGCCCTCTTTAATCGTCCTTCTTTTTTAGTCTGTTGCTTCGCCGTGACTCCGGATAAGAAAAACGGACCAAAAGCAAGCCAAAAATCGCATCATCCTCCGCCATTGCCGGGTCATTGCCGGGTCATTGCCGAGCCAAGAAAAAATTAAAAAAAATTCATAAAAAAACACACACAAAATACACCGACGTGGATCACCAGGGGGTGTGGTTTCAGTTTTTCCCTGGCCCTTACCTACCCCCCCTTCCCCTCCTCTCCCCCACATCCTGCGAACCAAGATCTTCCTCCCTTTCCTTCGGGCCCAGATCCCAGCTAGTCGATGAGAAGGATGACTCGGGAACGGCAAACATGACGTGGAAGCGGGTTTCGTCCATTAATTACTTCATGTCACCCACGGGGCCCGCTGCTTCTTAGTGTACAAGTGCGAGCCGTCGTTGCTGTCCGCTTCGCTCGTCGACCGGAAGCCCTCGGAAACGGTGAACTGGGTGGTCCGGGTGATGATGGCGCCGCTCGTGATCTTGTTGTTGTGGTGGTGGTTGTCGCGCAGGTGCTCGGTCGAGTCGGACGACTTGAGGTCGTCCATGCCCACGCTCTCCTCGTCCAGCTTGTAGTACGAGTCGCCACCCCCCGTCATGGTGCTGTTGGCATCCGTGGCCGCGGGCCGGCTGCGGTTCCGCCCGCTCGCGCCGCTGGAGTCGCCGTTTGGCATGCCCGAGCCGGCGGTGGGCCCGGTGGGCATGCCCAGCGCCCTGCTGACTTTTCGCACAACCCCCGTCTGCTGCAGGATCTTGGGTATGCAGGGCACGCACACGATGAAGAAACCGCAGGCCATCTCGGCCGTGGCCCAGAATACCAGGGGGCCGAGGGCGAACATGGCATCTTTGGCTTCGCCGTACGCGATGGTCGTGGCCAGCCGGAAGGCAGCTGAGACACAGGCACTGTAATCCCAACGGGGGGTGTGGTTAGCGAGAAGCTTTAAAAAAAACTGGGGGAAAATGAAGGGGAAAAAAGCGGGACATGAAAACAGAAACTCAAAGCGTCTCTTGGACAAGAAGAATAACTTACAGAAGACCAAGCCCGAAAATAACCGACACACCTAGCCTCTTCTGCCACGACATCTTGAGCGTCCAGATCACGCGCTGCGGCAGCAGGAAGATGCAAATGTCAGAGGCAAGCTGAATACTGGCCGAGGCCACCTGCAGGTTGTACAGCTTGAAGCACTGGGCGTCGGTTATGGTGAAGTCCCAGATGGCCTCGTGCGGGATGCACTGGAGGTTCAGGGCGACAGCGGTGGCGATGCCAGCGGTGATCTGCACGAAGCCGATAATCACGCACCCCCACCAGAAGGCGTTCTTGGTCAGGGAGCCGTGCGGGACGAACATGCGGCACCAGTCCACCAGGATAGACACCTTGAGCAGCGGGAGCACGAACGAGTAGCAGACGCCGAAAACGAAGATGTGCTGTTGTTGAAGGCGGTCAGTTCTCTCTCCTCTGTCTCTCTTCCTGCTCTTCTCTTTTCTGTTTTCCTTTTCCCCTCTCCCTTCCCTCCCAGGCTGCCACTTACATAACTAGTAGGAATGAGATCGCGCAGCCGGATGTCCCATTGATGTACAAAATAGCCCGGCGTTTTGACCATGGTGAACGTGGAGTTTATTGCGCCGCAAAAGCAGCCCTAAAGGACGAAACAAAAAAAAGCATGTCAGACACGACCGACACGACCGACACAACGGCGAATTGAGACGGGAACCGGGTAGGAATGGACCAACATATGCAAGAACCACCATAACTGTCAAAGCACTCCGAGTTAGCAAACACGCCACAGTTCGTCGTTGAGGCAGGAACAAGATTCAAAGAAAGAAAAAAAAAAGAGACATACCATCTTCCGCAGCAATCGTTCTCAGCAGATAGAACCGACCATAAGCTCGCAGCAAAAGGCAAACGGTGGCGATGGCGACGCAGGCGCTGAGCACGCCCACCGCCAGTGCATTCTCATTAGGAGGGTTGTCAAAGTTGGAGACGATGCCCGCAGGCGGTGCGAGCGCTGGTCCGTCGAGATCCATGGCGGCGAGCGTCAATCAGGACGCGGCGTTCTTTGTCGCCCAGGTAGTTTAGTTCGTTTCGTTCAGTCCGCTGGTCGTTGGGAGACGGAGTTGCGGGTTAATGAAAACTGGGCGAGAGCGAGACTAAAAGACGGCCAACCCGGAGGATCACTCGTCCGGCGAGGTCCAAGGAAAGTCAAAGTGTGAAATAAAAGAAGAAACGACTGGTGGTGTTCGGCCTTGGTCTTATCTCATCCCATGCGTTCTTCAGCTTGGGAGACCTTTTTTGTTTAAAAAAAAGGAAAAACAAAGCCTTTCGATTCGATGATAGGTAGCCTGGCTCCAAAACATCCCTTTCTTTCCTCCCCCCCTAGATCGTCATAGTACATTCCCAGTTATTGCTTCTCGACGTTGCATTACCGCGAATGAGAGGAGACTGTACCTGGCTTACGACCAGGGGCCTTCACTTACTGCGTACACATACTGCGACAACATCAATTCCTACGGTTACCTTTTTTCAGTTGTTGACCAGCCTCCCCCCACGAGTGCCGGCTGCTCGTCTCGTGGCCGGTTTTCGGTTTTCGGCACCGAGCCGTTGGGAAGAAACTGTCGCTTCGTCCCTTCCGTTCCCCTGATGCATGCAGCCGTGCCGGGACACAGTACACTACTGTGTAGACAGGAGGGATGGCGGAATGCTTGGCAATGTGATGGACCGGAGAAGAATCCGTCCAAACTTTCTTACACATCTAACCACCAATCACGGCATTCCCCTCGTTCTCGAGGGCCACGAGAGGGCCTGATGGCTTCTCGCTGATCCTTCGTGAATTCTGCCGATCTCTCCCGCTCCTGGCTCTTGGTCTCGGTTTCGGCAATGAAAAAAAGGCAACACAGTGACGGGATTCTTTGCGAGGCACTGGGCGTTTCCACACTTCCCACGCTCGCATTCAGTTCACTCGTAGAGCATGGGTGAGGGTTTCTCCCCCCCGTGGGTGATGTGATGTGGAACTTTTGGCACCGTATATGGGCCCCGGTGAGGCCCGCGATTGGGAGAAACCGGACCCAAAATACCAGGGATGTCGTAGCGAGAGGTTCTCAACAGTTCGGGTGAGCTTCCCGGAACTCTAGCGTTGTCTCGGCTGGCGGATCTGCCCGGGTTCGGCATCCTAGCGACGGACGTCTGTGCCAATGAGCGCTTTGCGGGTGGCCCCCAGGTATCATTCGAGGATTCAACGTCCGTCCCACCAAGCCAAATCCAATTGGCCTGGAATGGGGGAACGCGTGGGGGCGGTGGGGCGTTTTAGTGTGGTCTCAAGCGAGGCTTTCTCTCCGGTATATCCCAGCAGGGGGGCCCCCGGCAAGGGGGAGACGAAGAATAACCACCTCACACCTTCCTTTTCAACAAAACAAAGCACAATCCCTCGAACAACAAGTGCCAGGCCTCGCCCCCAACTCCCCATCTGGGGGCCGAGGCAAGGGCTCATATTTTTCACGTAGTATTTTGGTGCAGAGAATGGGCCAATTCGACATTTTCCATAATACGAGCTCGAGACCTCGCCAAATCCGATCCGTGATTCGAATCGAACGATCGCTCTCCAAAACGGTCGCCCTTGAGTTCTCTACCTCTTAACAGAGAACAAGCAAGAACTCGTTGACGAGGAGCCAGACAGGCTGACCGTTAAACCTTATATACAAAATATTGTAGGAAGACCATAATGTAGAAGATGCGGGACTCCGCTATCCAGTCCTACACTTTCTTTTTCTCTGTTGTTCTGACAGTTTGAGGCTGCAAAATGTCCTGCCAGCCGGGAAACTTTGGCCTGGAGACGAGCCGCGATATGATGGGCTAAAACCTTGTACCGTCGCTTCGCTGTGGGGCTCGACGCGTCTACATACCCCTCGTTGACGAAGAAGAGAGAAGAAAGGGTTTTCTGCAGCTCTTGACTACATAGTATCGTCTCATCAGTTTCCGCCAAGCTTGCGGATGCTTCCTGGACTCTCCGCCCGCCGGTCTCGTTCAGTTGCAGGAAATGTTCCGATGACTCTGGCTGCCTGAGGTAGGCTCGCAGGCGTCGGGAATCACCTTTTGAGGCATACTTGCGACATTTCATCTCCGACCACAGTTTACATACAACAGAGACTGGGCAGATCATTACCAAATCCAAGTTGGTTCCCTGTAATTATGTGACTAAGTCCATGTAACGCTTGCTGGAGCGAAACCTCCTCCTGCAGCGCGCGTTTCCCCCCCTTTTCAACCCCCCCGGACTCTCTTCATGCAGCATTGTAGCACATGTGGAACATGGCACGCAGACAACCCTAGACAACCCCGCTCTCGAGGTCGGAACGCTGCACGGTTGGGCTGTTGGAACCAACCCTGGGGAAGCGAGGTTAGCGTCATGAGGAGGAAGCGTCTCGGGCAGAAAGGGAACATGGTCAACAATCAACGAGCAACAAGACACGAGTAACGAGTAACGAAAAACAAAGGAGTAAGGTTGTCCTGATTCTACACACACACACACGCCTCCGCCATGCCCCGCCAGGAAGTCCATCAGCTCCGGCCTTTTGGCTGGGAGAACGACCCGGAGGAGGAGCGGTTCAAGGTCACGACACTTGATTACTTGACGGCCTGCACCTACAACAACTACGCCCTCTTCTTCCGGCTCGGCGACCATGCGGACAAGCAGAAGGCGGCAGCCACCCTGAAGGAGGGCCTCGAGCGGACGCTCAGCCAGGCCCGCCACTACGTCGGGACGATCGAGAAGGACCCGGAGGGCGGCCACTCGTTCGTCAAAAAGAAGGACAGTACGGTGCGCTTCGTGGTGCAGTGGCTGGATACCCCCGAAGACGGCGCCAAGTACCCGTCCATCGACGACATCGAGCGGACCAACTACAGCGCCGTGACGCTCGGTGACCTCGAGACTTGGAGTGTGCCGCCTATGACGTACGGCGAGAAGGCCGAGGCGCACCCCGACAATCAGCCCGTCGTGTCGGCTTTCAAGGCCAACTTTGTACGCGGCGGCCTCGTCTTTAACATGCACCACCACCACTACGCCAACGATGTCATGGGCTGGTCTGGCTTCACCCACCAGCTGGCCGAGAACTGCCGGGCCGCGTTCGCTTCTAATAATACGGCGACGGCGGTGGCCTTCCCGGCCTGGGACCCGGCCTGCCTCGACCTCTCGCGCCTCACCAAGAGCGAGGTGCCCGAGGCGTCCAAGGTGGACGGTCCGCCGCCGCAGGAGCGCCATCCCGACCATAAGGTTGGCCAGTTCCTGCTCTTCCACCTGCCTAAGAGCAAGGCGGCCGAGCTGAAGAAGCTAGCGACGCCAACAGACGGCTCGTGGGTGTCGACGTACGACGCCTTCTCGGCCTATATCTGGCGTACAGTGACGCGCCTACGCGTCCCCGTCTTCAAGCCGGAGCTGTCGTCGAACCTCTTCTGGGCCGAGGCCGTCGACATGCGCCGGCGCATGCATAGCCCCAAGGTGCACCCACGCATCCAGCACAACGTCATGTTCGCGGCCCTGTCACCGACCTCGCCAGTGCCGCAGCTCACCATCGACGAGATCCTGAACGCGCCGCTATCCAAGATCGCCTCGTACATCCGGCAGATGACCGACAGCGTGACACAGGAGAACCTGAACAAAACACTCGACATGGTGGCGCTGGTGCGTGACAAGACGAGCCTCAACATCCGCAGCGACTCGAAGCCGCCTATGTCCATCCTGCAGACCGACCACCGCGACGCCAATATCGTCTCCGCCGACTTTGGCTTTGCCACGCCCCTGACCTACCGCCACCTGCTCGACCGCGTGACCGAGGGCGTCATCATCATCTACCCGACCCGGAACGAGGACCCGGCCTCGGACGAGGGCCCGGAGTTCTCCATCGCCTACGAGAAGCACCTCGCTCAGGACCTGATCGACGACGCCGAGTTCAACAAATACTTTGAGTACCGGGGCGTCGACGCCGAGGACGCGGGCAGCGCCGCGGCTTCGCTCCCTAACTAATAAAGGACGCCGTTCAGTAGGAAGGAAAGACAGATTGCTTAGCAGTGATGCGCCAGCGGGGGGTTGGGTGGCAGGTTGAGGGCCTATCGCATCTGCATGAGTAGACGACAAGAGCTTTTAGAGTAGCCAAGTTCAGTCAGATCATCAGAGAACATAGAGTAACGATAATCAAGGAGATCATTTGACACCATTGTTGACCTTGACACTCCCTTCCCCCCTTTAACGTGAACCCCAAGCCGCCCATGAAATTATCATCAACGGAGAATCTCTCGTAAAATGCAAGCTCGCTGAGCTACACCGAGAGAAACAAGCCGATGACCTTGGTGGGAGTGGAGAAACCCCCGTGAAACTCGGGCCTTGACCTTGCTCCGCGCGTGATGTTGGTTGTCCTCGTGCATAACCAACACCCCTGTTGGTGCCCCAACACGCAGCAGTTAGTGCCCAGCACGCGAGCGGTTCGTGCGTGCGGTACCCATTCATCTCTCTCCACTCTGTTGGGGCTAATCCTGTGGACGGCCACAAAGGGGAAGCAGAGTGACAGGTTGTGTCGCGTGCCAGGGAATGAAGGCCCGCTCTGGTTACTCCTTTTGAAACCGCAGACTTGTTTCGTCTAGGGATAGCATTATATCAATAAAGACCTGGTCCCTGAGCTGTTACAAAGTCGGAAAGTCCAATACCACATCCACACACCCACACACACAAATACAAAACATACAACCGGATAACTACCATCACTGAGTGGATCAAGAAAAAAAACGACAAAGTTACGAAACTCGATCGATAACTAACCTCGGGCCGGACAACGCCGACAAAAAAAGGAAAAGAAAAAGAATGACTCAGCCGCCTCCCGAAGTCGTAGAGCGCATCCGACACAAGAAGGCGCAGTACACACGCCTGGCCGACACCAAGCAGTGGTACAAATTCGACACCATCTTTGTCGACGACGCAACGTTCCACTTCGTCGACATCGACGGCAAGGCCATTTTTCCCCCAGACGCCGCGGCCGGGGCCGACAGCCCGCACACCTGGGTCTCGCGCGACGCGTGGGCCGCCTTCTTCGACAAGGGGCTCGCCGATTTCCAGGTCATCCACCAGGTGGGGCCCGGGGAGTTCGACATGGTCCGGGAGGACGAGGTCCGCGCCGTGTTCTCGGTGCTGTACCACTCCGGGCCCAAGGGGTACGGGGCCGGGGACAAACACGAGACGGGCGGCGGACATTACCGCGAGACGTGGGTGCGCAAGGAGGGGGATTGGTTCTGTACGGATTTGTGGATGCAGAGGCTTTATCATAGGGTTACGTAGAAGAAGAAGAAGAAGAAGAAGAAGAAGAAGAAAAGAAAACCCCAATCATCACCCGCACGTCGTCATCGTCGTCGTTGTTTTACTGTGTGTTAATGGGACCCTCATCATCATGACCTACCTAGGTAGCCTTTCTCAGCCAGCTAATTAGAAGAAAGAACTCCTGTCCCTGAAAGCAACACAACAACCTCCCCATCTCGATGTCAAGTCTGTTCCGATTCCAAGATCAGATCCAGAATAATTCGAAAATGTGTTTCACTGGGAGGGGATCATGAAATAGGGGGTAATGACTGCTGAGTTGTGGTGTCTTGAGAGGCAGAAATCATCAAGATGTCATTGGCTAATTTTTGTTTTCCCTTTTTCCCCTTTCTGTTTCTTTGTGTTTTTTTTTTTCGCTTTTCCTTTCTCGGTCGGGCTGAAGATCTCAGATAGGTATGATGATGATATGTATACCTGGCTTGACCCGGAGATAAGCTCGCTAGTCTTGATCGAAGATCGTCGCAATGTTTCGGTGGGGTGGGGTTACATTTCACATGTGCTCTTGCAATGGAACCTTTATCCTTCATTCTCAACGCCATTATCCATGCTCGGACCTGATACAAAAGACAAATGTTAGTTAATGGATACAGCACTAACGACCGTTTCTACTTTGACAGGACACGGTTGGCTATGTCACAATAATCAAGGTTGAAGTTGTGTTGGGACTTGCTGTCGTCTTTCCTTTGCCGAAACCTGGCTGCTAGTCCGTTGTGCAGTCCCAAAACCACCACCACTAAATTGTCCTGTCCTACCTAACCGACCATTCTTAAGCAGCGTTTGAAGACAAGGCTACCACATACGACCATAGACAGTAGAAAATACGGGATCCCGTCCGCTCTCCCCTAGTCAAACTGCTGATCGCCGGATTAGTACTCAGGTCGGTGACGACTGGGGAATCCCCGGTGTTGTATGTTTTTGATGTTTCTTGTTTTCTTTTTTCTTTTTTCTCTGGGCCCCCTTAATCCCAGCGGTTGGATAGCCACTTGCGCCTTCCCAAGATGTTATATTAACGCAAAATGGGACGAAGGCTGGGAATGCAGCGTGCTTAGCGGAAGAAAGCACCAGAGTTCAGAGGGCCGGACGGCGTCCTGTTGAAACAAAGATAACCTATTATTAACAGGCTGGGTCTGTTACCTCTACCTATAAGGTACAGGTACCTCAATTACGAACTTCAACTCGAAACATATACAACCACCAACCTAAACAAAGGGGGGGGGGGTGGTGAGGTAGTTATTAATATATGTGCTTTCTTCGTCAAAACCACGTAATTGGCTTGTTGGCATGAAATCCACTAGTTACAAGAGAATGATAACGGCTTCTTTGGGCCTGAAACGCCGGCTACGCTAACCACTTGCGACGGAACAATGTCGCCACGACCGACTGCCCGGTGACAACTGAGAGTCGGCGTCATTTTGCCATTTGAGAGCTGCTCAACAAAGTTGGGCCCAAACGAATGACGGCGAGGGCTTCGTTCATCCACCACCCCATCATATCAACCCCACCGCAGTGACCACACACGAAACCGAGATTTCTAGTTCTGGGTATTCAAACTATCAAGGCTCCGCATGTAGGACTGGTATTGGGCGAGCTGGAGCAGCTCGCCCTTGGTACCCAATCGTGGATCCGAGGGAGTGGTGTTTTTCGAGTGGGGATTATTTCTGGGCTTTGGCGCCGGGGTTGCTATAGGTTCCGTGTTTTGATGGCGCGGAAAACGTGGCACCGTTGGTGTAATATTTGGTGCATCCCCGGCCGCCGCCGGCGAGTGGTGAGACCATGACTGCTCCACAGGCCCGTCGCAAGTGATGTAGACAAGATCTCGTTGACTTTCCCAGGACTTGGATGTGTCGAATGCCATGACGGTTATCCCGCCTCTGTTAGCGCCGGATAGGTCGGTCCAGAAGCCGTCCCTGCTCCGGGGATCACCAGACCGCCCCAGGCGCTGCTTGCAGTCATGGAGACTGTCTCGCCGTTCTGCGCCCGCAACTACGCTGCAAAAGACTGTCGGCGGCTGGCCAAACCGCGAGAGGATGCCAAGGTAGACGGTGTATTGCAGTGGGCCATATTTGAAAGATATCGCCGCTGCCGCCTCGTACTTGAGCTCTAGAGAGAAGCAACCGTTCCCGTCCTGCACCGGATCGGTCGATCGCGGTCCGAGAATATAGCAGCTCTTATGCGAAACGCCGACCTGGAGAAAAATCCAAGCGTGGTACTCGTTCTGGAGAAGCCACTGTGGGACTCGCGGGACGGGCCACTTTGTCTGGGGCGATATGGTCATTGCCTTGAGCGGCGCCGATGCTGCCAGTGTCGGTTCGACGTCGACGAGGTCATCGATGAAGAGGCGTTGGAAAGTCGACTTGCCCCCGTACCTGCTCAAGATGATTCCCATCGCGACGCCCTTGACACGGTCGGAGCAGCCGAGAACGGCGACGACATGGCTCTCTCTCTCCGACCCCGTGCCATTCCGTAAGGGCAGCCCCAAAACCCCGGAGATGGAGCGACTGCTCTGGTTGTGCCAGCAAATTCTCGAGTCGCACAAGTCCTCGATCACCGGGAGCTCGATTTTCAGGCCAGTGTTGGTCATCACATAGGATCCCTGACTCAAGGGACCGAGAGCCGGCGGATCGGTCATCTCAGCCGCGCACAAGGGGTCGCCTTGCCTAGCCAAATGGGGTGCAGTAGGACTGGTTGCAGCGTAATACTCGGTGAGCTGTCCGCACTGCTCAAAACTTGCCGGGGAGCTTGCGAGGACTCCCCAAGGAAGGGCCTCTGCCCACGCCGGGTGCATCCAGGCGAAGATTGTCTGGTCGGCAGTGGCCTTGAGTAATTCCTCCTGAAGTCGCCGAAAGGCATGGATCCCTTCGCCGTACAAGAGCGGCATGTGGATCCCAAACAGGCCCAACAGGCAATAGGCCATATCCTCAACCCGCGTCGTGATACGCTTGGCCGCCCACGACATCTTTTGCGCGACGCTGGACCGCGCCGGGTCGAAAAGGATGATATCCAGCTCGCTGATGCCAGTGATACTTGATATTTCCTTACGGAGGCTCCACTTGGTCCCAAGCTTTTGCCATTGGCTGTTGTAAAAGTTGACGTACAGCGGTGCTACAAGCTCTTGGAGAGTCCATCCGCGGAAATACCACTGACTAGCAGTACCGTCGGGCCGATATGTGTCGGAAGTTGATTGGACGTCGGCGAGATATGTGAAGCAGACGGTCGCATACTTGTACCAAGTGAACATTGAATTGATGCTCTCGGACAGTTCGGCGCTGCTGGTTTTGTCGATGCAGCACGTATCGACCCATGCGTACTGCAGGCCCTCGTCCACGGCAAGCTTGCAGCATTGCAGAATCTTTTTGTAACCAGTCTTGGCGCGCAGCTGAGAAGTCGACTGGTCGCCAGCACTGTGGTTCACCTCCTGGAGCCGGTGGAATTCCTGAAACGATATCTCTTGGTTGGCCGTCCACATGTGGGATAGCGCGGCGTATTGCTCCGGGGGGCTGGTAAAGTATTCTAGTACCAGACTCTTTGTGTTGATGAGCCACATGATGTAACCGCTCTCTCCTTGGGCCGTGCGCTGTTGACTTTGTTGTTTCAGGTCGTTTGAAGGGTGCAGATTAATGATATGAACACCGAAGCTTTGGAGACCTCTAGATGTGTGAGATGTGAAGGGCGGCGTTGCAGAGCATGATAGGAAGACGTGGAGGAGATATGTGTCGAGTTTCATTATGAGCCTACCTACCTAACCAACACGTCTCGATGGTGTGTTGGGCAATTTCGTCGGGCACCGAGTGCGGGGTCGTCCCAGGCAGAAGTTACACAACGTGAAGATCAAAACCCCGAACCATATTGGAATATGTGAGAGAGGAAACTCCTTGTGAATACTTGTTTTTAATTGGGTCTTGACTACCTAGGAATTCCGAAGCCGTTGTTCTTGTCATAGGCATGACAGGTGCCAGAAAAATCTCGTTCATCTCGCTTCTCGCCGACTAAGGGGACAGGCCGAAATTCGGCAATAATGTTGGATCTATCAAGCCAAAAGCTTCACCGACTCGCATTGTTGGACTTATTGCGGACTGACCAATACTTCGGGGGAAGGCGCAAGCGAGGTAGGATACCTATCATCGGGGTGCCTTGTCAAATCACTCTGTTTTTGTCGACTCTCCCAGTTTGGACGCGTGGAAAGATCCGACGCCGAAGGACCCTTCCGGCTCTCCGGCTGCGATACGGGAAACACGTGAGTGCCAAAAGCCTTGTGCGGCTCACGCCGTGATTGAGCTAATATATCGCCGCTCCGCGCCATAGACCGTTCCAAGAGCTGAGGTTATAATTACATTGATAGTTTTCTGCTGGCTTAGAAGCCCTAAACCGCTGATTTTGTAAACCGCTCGGAGGAAAGAGCGGTTGATAACCGATGGTTAACCGATTCTGCTTTGTAAGCCGTTCCTGAACGGTTTATATCTGTGAAACGTTCACACCTGGGAGCCGCTCATTTTGCTGAGCCGTTCATTCACGGTTAGCAGGCAGGAGCGAATGTATCATGGCTCCTGGAACCCCGTGTTGCGCAGCTAAGTGACATCCGGGGAAGACATCATGTGATTAAGCAATACCCTCCCGGGCTAGCGCGCGTTGTTTGCAGAACCTATTATATATACAACGGTCCGCACGGCACAGCCAGGCTCCTCGTTTTCTTGAAATGGACAACACCGACAGAGACAAAGGCATCCTGGGAGCCCCTGTTTTTTGTCCCCTATTCCCCAAAACATAGGTAAAGTTTGGCCGCCAGACGAGTACTTAGGTCGGTGACGTCTAGGGAATTCCCGGTGTTGTATGTTTTTGGTGTTTCTTGTCTTCTTTCTTTCTTTTCTCTTTAAGGCCCCCAGCCCCCGGATACCACGGCGTGCCCGACTTCAGGATGAGTGGAGGTTTTGGTGGGATATCATATTCCGCCGCGCGCCGGAATGGGTGAGTAAAGCGGGAATTCATGAAGGCCCCGAACTCCCCCCTAGACGGCCTTAACCCGAGGATGACAATAAATATATTGTCCAAGGATGAGGCCGCACCGTTCCTAGATAGTTCACCAATCGTCCAGATCGCCCTGGAGCGAGGCCACGGTGAGGAGGCAGGCGACGGAGAACTGCTCAACCAGAGGCATTTGGCCTGTTCCAGGTCCTAGACTCCTCTTCCCACCAAAAATGGCACCCAACTTGAGTCCCACTTTCTCAGAACAGTAGACGGGGTCCTGCTGTATAATAACCACAACCGATTCAATGCTTCGTCTCTCTCAACTCTCCATACCTTGTGTTAACATCGCCCACAACTAGTTGCTTTCAGAACTCAAAGTGACCGTTTGAACAACGACGAAGCCAAGATGGGGGAAGGGGATATTTGAAGACCGACGCGAAGAAAGCCCCGAGTGTAATTATTTGAAACTAAGCTATTTTCCAAGCCACGTCGTCAAAATAAGAGGCAAGGGGCTAAACCATCTGTTGATCTGACGTTGCGGCGCTGCCGCACTTTGTGATGCGAAACAAAGCAAGGTAAATACCAAACTCCGAGCGCAATAAGGAAAGAAGAATGAAAGGGAGAAGAGGCGGGGGTAAGGGGGATGGAACGGGGAAGGATATACAAGTAATTAAAGGAAATAAAAGAGGCAAGAGAACAGAAAGAAACAAGTTAGAAACAACAACGAAACTCTCAACCCTTAACACACCTCCAATCATCTTCAGACCCTAATCCCTAGCCATATTAATGTTTCTTCTTCTCCCGGTGACGCTTAACGTTGTCCGTCCTCCCGGAATACCCGCACACATTACAAGTATCCTCCTCCTTCGGAATCTTCAGCGCCCTCGCGTCATCCGGATGGTGTGTCCACATATGTCGATTCAAGTCCTTCATTTCAGCCTTGCTTTCCGGGCAGTACTGGCACTGTCGGGGATAGAGGTGGTTATTCTTGTGCTTGCTGTATGGGGCAGAGATGCGTTAGTATGGTCTTTGTTTGGAAGTGAGAAGAGAACGGATGGACCACGAGGGGAAAATCATAAGAGAGAAAAAAGGAACAAAACTAAAAAGACTCACTCCAAATCACACTGCCTGTTAAACCCCCTGGTACACCCCCTCCAATCGCAAGGAAAAGGTTTGTTACTCGGATTAGGAACCGGCGGCTCATCTAGCTCCTCAGCCCCACTGCCGGATGCCAAGGTGTACTGGTCGCTGTGTTGCTGTTGTTGTTGCTGTTGCTGATTATCGTAGTACTGTTGCACATAGGAATACGAATGATCGTGGGTTGCGTCGCCGATCTGGGCCGCGAGGACTGCGTCAGCCGAGGATGTTCCGTACGGGAGTTGGTAACCTGCTGCGGTGGTTGTATTATTGGGGTCTAAGGGGACGCTGTGGTCGGGCCAGTGCTGGGCTGCGGCGGTGGTGTCGTAGGTGTCGTGGCCCATCGGAGCGGTAGACGCGCTGGCGGACATGGAAAGATGAGCAAATTCGGCGTCGAAGGCCGGGTCGGTTTCGAGGTTGTTGTTGTCAGCGTGGTGGTGGTCGTTGGCCATGTCTCCTTGGTGATGTAACTAAGAACGATCGGCGAGGCTGGGCGCCTCGGAGACTGACATAGAGGGGTAGTTGGGGTTGACTTCCTGGTAGGGGTCGGGGGACCAGGGGCCGGCAGACGAGGTGTAATGTCCTGAGGATGGGGTACTGACAGTGTGGGTGTAGTACGAACTGGCAAACTCCTCTTCCTCCACTACCGGCACACGGGAGGGGGCGTTTTGGACCATTAATAGTTGGGGGTCGATAACTCCTTGGCTTGGATCCCACCCAACAACAGCTGCGGGAGTGGCGGCTTCAGGGGGGCGGGACCCACGCCTCGAGCTGCGATGGGAGGGGGCACGCGGGGGCATCTTGACGTTGATAGCACGTATGGTTGGGCCTTCGATGTTGAGTGGTCGGAGCTTGTTCCTTGGTGAAACGTTGAGGCTCAAGTAGGAGGGTCAAGTGCTCGTCAAGTTGCTACTGCTAGGTCCTTTGCATGAAGATTGTGTTAGTGCGTGCTCCAATGCAGACTGGCTAAGTTTACCCACACTGCGAGATGCTGAAGAAATTGTAGCTGAAGAATAAACTGATGCTGTGGCCTGGCCAGCGACTTGAAGCCTCTGAGACGGCCGACAACAACGATTCAAATACCCTCACCTTTCTCGCCAACAATGAGGCTACAGTACCTAACACTGAGACATCTCCTGAGGCTTCCCATCTGCCTCTCCCTCTCTGTAAGACTCCAAAGTTTGAGGACGGCGAAGGTTCTGAGGCCCCCTTGCTCACAGGTCCACTGCGATTCAAATCTGCACTGAGGCCGAGCGCCACTGAGGCCTACGGCATAACACAGTGAGAGGCCAGACAGGGTGCCGGGGTGGATGCAACCAATTGGAATGTACCACAAAGAGCCACTTAGGTTCGAACCTTCGACGTCAGACTCCATCGTGGGTCTTGTGGAAGAGGCCAACCTCGTAGCGCAGTTGGATGACAGGTCCAGACGTCAACATGGGATGCCGAACTCTGTAATTGGGCGAACCTATCTCAAGGACCGAAGAGGAAATCTGAGGCCATCCAAACATGAATGTACTCAGGCAACTAGACTGGGTCTCGTGGGTGGTACAGGACTGGCCCACCGAGCGGAAATCATGAGGCTCAACATGCATCATAACCAGAACCTCCGAGTCATTCATGGAAACAGAGGCTGACTGACTGAGTCAAGATTATCAAATTCTATCGAGGACCAGAAGATCATTTGACACGGGTATTTGCACCTTAATCACCTGAGGCAGATAGCCTTGCATCAACCAACAGATAACCGGTGCAGTGTACGCCTCCAAAGTCTGCCTCCCAGGCATCAGCTCGTCATCCAGTCCCAGCTTACACCATGGATCACGTTTGCAAAATGACACCGGCCTCCTAACGGCAGACAGTAACAATTCACTCCGAGTCATGCAAGCGTCGAACGTACCCATTCCGGGAAAGAAGGGGCTTACAACTGGGGACAAGTTCCTTGGGAGCGAAAAAGGGGTTAACCCTAACCCTACCACATTGAACGCCATTGATGAACACCGGCACAAAGGAGGTCCCAGCTAGTGAACAGCGGTATTAAGGTCTAGCGAAATCTTTAAATCCAGTAATAATTGCTCTAGGCAAGCTAAAAACTGTCCTCAATCCACATGAAAAGTATTGACGTCAATATGGCCGCCGCAGGTGCCATGCTCATGCTCGTGTGTATGTATGTACAACGCTCCCCCCAATATACATTCCACCCCTCTTCGTTAATATCGTCTACTTCGCCGGGTCCGCCGGCTTCGCAGGCTCAACCGCCTGCGGATAATAAAACACCTCATCCGGATCGACCGCCTTCTTAATATCCCTCAACCGCGGCAAGCTCTGCCGATAATACACCTGCTGCGCCTGTTCCCGATCCATCGTCGGGTCCGCATAATTCACATACATCCCCCACTGGCTCTCCTCCAGCCCGCTGGTAAACGCATCCACCCACCCGTCCAAAAACGCAAACCCATCATCCGGATAGTCCCCAAAACTCCGGTCGTACAGCTCGTACAGGAACAGACTGTTCTCTGGGTCGCGGTAGGCGTATGATGTGTCCTCCGCGGCTACCTTGGTCACGGCCGAGGTTGGCCCGCCGTAGAAGTCGATAATGATGTACCAGGATCGCGTGACGTTCCTCGCTTCGGTGACCCAGTAGTCGGCTACTTTTTGGAGGACCTCGGCGGGCAGCGCGGAGGTGACGAGGCTCTTGGAGTAGAAGGTCTCGGATTGGCTGTACGGCCGGGTGAGGTCGACTTCCTGGCTGTAGCCGTAGTGTGAGATGCCGCCCATCCAGTCGTATTCGACGGGCTTGGTCAGCGTGCCGTTGACGAGCTTGACGAGGGGTTGGATAGTTTCGTTGCAGGCGGTCTTGTTGCCGTGGTAGAGACCTTGGATTTGGGTTTGGTAGCCGTTGCCGAGGACGCGCATGTTGAGGAGCGGGTCCATGTCTCCCGCGAGGAGGTAGTCTTGGATGGCGCTCCAGCCCGCGGTGATGTTGGTGGCGTTTTTCCAGGGGAGGTTGATTTCGAAGGAGGTTACGTTGTCTGGGACTGCGAAAGTGTTGAATTGGAACTCGGACACGATGCCGAAGCTGGAACCGGCACCGCGGATGGCCCAGAAGAGGTCTGGGTTCTCAGTCGCGGATGTCTTGACTGCTGTGCCGTTGGCGAGAACGACGGTGGCTCCGGCGATCCAGTCCACCGCGAGACCGTGGGTGTGCGAGCTGAAGCCAAAGCCGCCGTGGATGGAATGGCCGCCCACGCCAACGCTATACATTTTGTGTTAATCCTGAAGAAGACAGCCCAAAAACGCTGGACACACTTACCCCGGACACGTCCCATGGCTAAACCCCCGCTTCCCCTGGTCATTCAACAACGTCGCCACATGCCCTAACCGCGCACCAGGCTGCACAGTCGCGATATTCGTCTCCGCATCAAGCGTCACATTATCCATCCGGTCGAGCTGCACGACCAGATGTCCATCCTCACCACCAAGACCAAACGAGGCATAGCTGTGCCCGCCCGACTTGGGGCTGACTTTGATGCCGAGCTTGGCGGCGCACGAGACGGCGGCCTGAATGTGCTCGACCGAGGTGGGCGCGGCGATGGCGGCGGGGATGTAGGGCAGGCGGTCGTTGAAGGGGCTGGCGTCGAGCTCCCAGTCGTCGGAGTCGATCTCGTCGACGGGGACGCCGGCGTCTGCGAGGCAGTCGTCGATGTCGGCGCGTTTGTGAGGCCTGCTGGTGCTGCTGGCGCTGTGGCTGGTTGCGGCCACGACCGCGGCTGCGGTCGAGAGGGCGAGGAGGAACCGCATTGTCACTCGCGGATAGGCGTGGATGTGGCGATCGCCTGTTGGTGGTTTGTTGACTTGAGAGCACTCAGCAACGGCAGCAGTGACACAAACCCGGGAAGCTGGGAGAGCCAAGAGGTTGAGACAATCAATGTCTTATTACTACACGTGGATCACAAACGAAGACCCCCCGTCCCCCCGCGTCGTTCCCGTCCGACATAACCGTTGCTCGCATCCCGTTCGTGCGGCAATAGGATCCGGCAATTTTCCCGCAATTATCGCAGGTCATCGCGGGATCCGGAACAAAAATGCAACCCCAAAAGGGTCCGGACGATACTCAGCCGAAGGCGCTCTCAACCGGCGATGCCGATGTTCCTGCATCTCAAAGCCACGCGTTGAAACAAATTCCGAGCCAATCGGTTACTTTCCGAGTGGGCCAAAAGGGAACGCACCCCAGAAGGATCTGCGCTGGTTTTGTTCGTCGAAGGGACCCAAGAGCTTCCAAGAGGACTTGGTTTTCGACGCTGACAACCCGTCAAACACGGAAAGGTTGAACGGAACCAGATTGCCGGCGGATGAAGTGAATTGTCGATAGAGACGACGTGAGATACTGAAAAGTCCCACGGACGAAAGGGTCAACAACAGCATTACACTACATACCTACATAGTAATACTTGGCGAGGCGTGCGACCCTGCAATAAGCAAAACTTCCGAAAAGAGGAATTTAAAGAGTTCATCGATTCATCGTCCGAGGTCAAACTCCCTTTGTTGAACCCGCCTAATTACTTCTGTCCCGCTTGGTCTTGACCCTGAGTCGTTTGCTTGGCCGTTTCCTGCTTCTTTGCGGCCGCATCTTTTGCCATTTGCTTTCTGCGTCGTGTTAGCAACCCCTGGTCACCTAGAGCATGGGGTGAGAAAAGCCACCGATGACGCAGGAAACGCACTCTTTCTGCTTCACCCATTGGTCCTCCAATGCCTTTTCGCGATCGCACAGAGGGCTCGGGTTCATGATTGCGGACCCGGGAAGAAGGAAGAATACGAATAATTATCAAACTGAAGATCGAGTTGCGTCGAGGGACCTGGAGATTAACCAGAATAAATGAACGGGTTGTGAGAGAATTGTTGCATGTCGCACTCGGGGCTTCTAGAATTCCTGTCGTGTTTTAGTTATTTAATATTCTGTACGACAGTGCTGGCGAAGAGCCTGAAATCTTGCAGGTGACGTCATATTTTGTACCGGAATTGACGGTTCGGCACACTCCGGTGTTGGTCGGAGAAACAGAGGGATGATTCGTCGCTGTTACCCCTTTCATGTTTACTCCCACCATGATAACCTCAGTCGCCGGTTATCGCCCAGCAAAAAGACTTTGGGGATTCCTCGGTGTTTCGATGGCCAGTTTAGGGCATTGCACCATGGGTTCCACCGGGCTTTTTTCCCCTTCTTCCATCTTCTTCTCCCAACACTTTGATGTCCCATGTCTTTACCGATATCTCCTCGTTCCCCTACTATAGTACTCCAGCTCTTGGCCCCCTTTCTTTCATCCTTTATTCGTCTTGAGGACTGTCAACTGCTCCACCATGAACTTACCTCGGCCTGGGGCCGGAGGCGGTGAGAAACGGCAGAAGTTTTGACCCCACCATCACCTTCACCTTAAACACCCTCCACGGTTCCTCGGCCGGCCGGCCGTCTCTTCCCGTCGCCTTTGGCACGCCGCCCATCGCCGACCAACGACGCCGTTTCCATGGCTTCCCCAGTCTCGGGATCCTACCGCGCTGGCCTGTTGGCCATGCGACTCCCAGCTGCCCGGCTCACGGCCTCGGTTTCAGCATCCCAAACCCCCATCCGGTGCCTAGCCGGCTTACAATCTTCGATCCCCACAACTTGCACCCTAAATTATGCGCCCTGCCGCGAATATTATACGCCCCCATGGAGGGCCGGTCAAAAACCACCATGGAAAAGTCATGGGGCAGACACTCAACCGTGGAAAGAGGGTCCTGGAGGTCAGAGGGTAAGGAAGGCAAAGGCGCTACGGCACGCATTGAGGAGGCTTGGGAGAATTGGACTTCCACCGCCGCCAGCAGAGACCGATCAAGCCACTACCTACCAATTTAAGAAGTGGAAATGGAGAGAGGACGAATGGGATAAAGACAAAGTGGCCTTCGATGATTTCAACCCTAAGACCGGAAACTTCGTCACAGTCAAAACTGATGCTGGAGAGGTCGAATACGGCGAGAGCTATCTTAGAATAACGCTTCCAGCTTCCGAGGAAGCAGCGTACGTCGAGCTTGAGCCTGAAGTCGAGGCTGAACCAGAAGCTGAAGCCGAGCATGAATCCGAAGGCGAAGTCGAGACCGCATCCGAAGCCAAAGCCGAACCCAAAGCCCGTCAAAAGCATAAGCCCCTGATATCTACCCTTTGGCTTCGGGACTCGTGCCCTTGCCCCCTTTGCGTCGACCCAGACTCGGGACAAAAGAACTTCTCGACTACCAGCCTTCCAGAGAACCCTGAGATCGAGACAGCCCAGCTGAACAACGACGGTTCGCTCCGCGTCGTTTGGGCCAACGACCCCCTGAGTGGCGGGGCCCAACATATCTCTGTGTACCCCGTTGCAACGGTAGAGTACTTGAAGAAATGGGACAGAGCTCCTATGTATCGGCACTCCCCCGGCGCCAGACTTCTCTGGGATCGACCCATGTTCGAGGGCCTTTTAGACCAGGGCCGCGGCAAAGTCGATTACCAGGACTGGATGGCTGGCGGGGATCAATTCTGGCGAGCCCTCAACGACCTCCGCGAGATGGGCTTGATCTTTGTGCGCGGCGTACCCTCCGACGAAGAGGCTGTCGAGCGCATCGCGAAGCAAATCGGCCCTATCATGGAGACGTTTTATGGCCGGACCTGGGACGTGCGCTCGAAGCCCAACGCTGAGAACGTAGCATACACCAGCCAGTTTCTAGGTCTACACCAGGATCTCCTCTACTACCCCGATGTCCCCCACCTGCAGCTCCTACATTGCCTGTCCAACGATGCCGAGGGCGGCGAGTCCCTATTCAGCAACGGCGCCCGCGCCGCCGTCGAGTTGCATCTCGCCACGCCATGGAGTCGCACCACCCTGAAAACACACCCCGTCACGCATGGCTACAACAAAAACGGCCACGATTACACCAGAACATCTCCAACAATCCTGCTTTCCCCCGACGCCTCCCAAGCAGAAACGCGCTGGTCGCCACCATTCCAGCAGCCCTTCCGCCCCCCACAAAAGGCCGAACATGTTCGGAACTTCATCCGCTGGAAGCGCGCCGCGCTCCGGTTCCAAGAACTCGCCGAGTCCAACACGCACATGTTCGAGACCAAGCTGCAGGAAGGCGACTGTGTCATCTTCAACAACCGCTACATCCTCCACGGCCGCCGCGCCTTTGCCACCGGGAACCAAGGCGGTCGCTGGCTGAAGGGCACCTATGTCAACGAATACGAGTACAACCGCGCCATGCTTCGTCTCGACCAGCACATGCGGCCCAAGGCGATTCCCGGGGCGTGGCCGAAACAGGGGACGGACTGGCGGAAGTTCCAGCGACGGGAACGTGAGATTGTTCGGGTCTCGATGGATAGGGCAAGGTTCGGGCCCTCGCCGCTGATACCGGACTCGCCGATTTTTGAGGAGTCGGAGAAGACGGCCGCTTCTCCGCGGCGTGATAGATCGCGACCGTATGACGATATGGAAGACATTGAAGAGGACTTCGGATTGGAGGAGCCGGAGGAGCCAGCGGAGTCAACGGAACCAACGGAGCCAACGGAGCCTAACGAGACAACGGGGAGGGAGTAGAGTGTGTGTGACGAGAATAGAGGATGGATAGGCGCCGTGGGCTTATAGGCCGGTTGGCCCCGCGTAACATGTACATTTATGTTGTAAAGCAATCATTATAATCTAGGTATAAACTATATTCCAGTGCCTCTCATTTAGATAGTATATAGTCACTCGTTCTAGAGGACTTTGGAAGTTCTCTAGTAAGCAATATAACTTATTTACTATAACTTACTTAGACGAAGTAGATATTAAAACTAAGATTATCATCTTATTATAAACCTTTTGGCTTTACTAGATCACGACCCTTATATTATACCTTCAGAGAACCCTTTTAGAGTATGGTTGAGTGTCACGAACCGACCATATAGCAGAAACCCAGGTGGGGCGCACGCAGGAAGACGTAGCCAATGGGAAGAAGGAAGTCAGGAGAGAGGCCGCATTGGGGCAGCCCGAGGTAGCCCCAGGTAGCCGGCGAACACGAAGGATCACGGTAGACCTGGGTAGATAGCTACCCGCAGGCACCAGGATAGATCACAATAGCAGACGAACGGCAACGAGCCAAGGTAGTATATAGTCACTCATTCCGGAGAGCTCTGGAAGCTCTCCAGTAAGCAATACAACTTGTTCGCTACAATTGCTCAGACCAGTGAACATTGAGACCAGATCATTATCTTGTTGTAAACCTTTTGGCTTCACCGGATCACAACCCTTACGTCATACCTTCAGTGAACCCTTTCAGAGTGTGGTTGAGAGACGATCCGTCACAAAGCCCTTTCATTGTAATAGGATCTATTATAAGATCCTATTATAAGCTATAGGGTTGAAGTTACTTAATTATATAACTAGGTAGCTATAGATATTAGAGGCTGTAGAAGATTACTTAGAAAAGTCTAGTTAGGATATGGATAGAGAGGATAAAGGTATAAATAACTAATATAGGTATAATAAGAAGTAGATAGAGTTATTGGCCAACGGATAGATATTAGCGCTTTATCTCTCCCGTACTTAACTCTAACCCCGATTGTCCTCTGGAGAGGGACAGGAAAATTGCTAGGAGCGAGAGAGAAGGAAGGAAGCGCCCTGTAGCGCAGCGGAGGGCCGCGCGACTGACAAACGAAGCGACGCCAGAAATTTTAATTTCCAAAAGTTTGAGCGCAATATTGTCCTCCGGACAGGATGAAGATAATGATTTCCCACACTCCGACTACAAGTACGCAATGATATGGAAGCGGAATCTCTGGGGTTGCACCAGCCGGTGCCGCAAGCGCCTCCCACCCCCTGTCAAGTCGATTCGGAACCCCGAGGAGCCGCCAGAAACTTGCACCTTTCAGCTGCTGAAGCTCAACTCAACCGTCGCAACAAGGTGGCTCGGCAAGGCGATGTTCTTCAATTTGACCTCCTTCTGGTTCGGCCACTGCATCACGTTCTTGAACACCTTGTCGATAGGGCCTCCCAAATCCGGGGCGTTGCCGCTAACAACGGCTTCCAGGATGCCCGCCGTGATCACGGAGACCGGCCCCGTCACGATCGCAAGGAGCCACTCCCACCAGCTAAGGGTCGTGCTGCCGCCCTGCTCTACATGGACCTTCTCCCACGTGATCTCCTCCGTCTCCGGGTCGACCTGGAGCTGCCACCAGCTGCGGTGCCAAGCGTCGACGTGGAAATTGAACACCGTCACGTCGTCCTGCGCGTCCACGTACAGCTCCAGAGCCTGCCTGTCCGGGTCGACGTCAGCAGTGACGCTCGATATCCACGGATCATGGTCCTTGTTGAGCGCAATGGTGCTGTTGTTGGAGAGGGAGTACAGGAACTGCTGCCCGGCTATCTGGTGCGCCGCGATCTGATTGTCGACGGCGCTGCTGTTTTGGGCCATCGCAGCGATTCCCTTCTTCACTTGGGGCAGCGCCATGTATTGGATGAGGATCTGGTTGGACACAAGGACGGCGAAGTCCTGGCCCGGCGCTAGCAGCGGCGCCGCGAATAGGATGCTCCCCTTGTTTGGCGTTACCGTTTGCATTAGCACGAGCAGGTTGCTGCGGCCCGGGGTCTCGGCGTCTTGCACGAAGCTGAAATCGGCTATGTAAGGAATCAACGCGGCCGGGACGTCGTTGCCGGTCAGAGTGAACGTGGCCACCAGGTAGCTCTTGTCCTTGCCGATGTCCTGCCGAATGATCTGCTCGAATACTCCCACCAGGTAGGCAATCAACACTGGGGCCATGGGCGCTGTGATGTTGACAATGGCGTCGGGGCTGGCAAAGTCGATAACCAGGTGATAGGTCGTTTGGCTCGGCTCAGGTGTCGGCTCCGCCCCTGGCTCGGGCGTCAGCTCCGCCTCGATCTGCATCAGCTGAGTCGTGACGACAACGGTATGAATCTGGTCAAGTGGTATCCCGACGTTGTTGACGGAGAGCGTGCCTGTGATGGGCAGCAGCACGTCGACCTGGCGACCGGAGCCGTCCTTGACACGCAGCTGAGGAGGGCCGAGGTTGACGTCGACATCAGCCGTGAGGGAGAGCCCTGGAATAGGTGATGCGCTCTTGATCACCCTTTTCACGTGGACGCTGGATAGCTTGGCGAGCTGCTGGTTGAGTGCGTCCTGGGAGGCTGCGAATATGAGATCCCAGCCATTGCTTGTGACAACGTTTTGGGCCATCTTTTAGGGACCTAGGTAGGTAATTTCAAGCCAGAGCAAGACCAAAAAAGCTGTACCGCAACGGAGAAGCAGAAGTGGGAATAGGCCTTGCGTGGCGAAATAGTTCAATACTCACCTTGCTCTACCTAGGCACCTACGTTTACTATATACCTGAGGCTTTCTATCCCTTCAGAAATGTGTACTGACTCAAGCTTTCTGCTATACGCAATTCTTAGCTCAGAGTTCTTCAGTGTATTACGCCTAATGGTCTGCTCTAATCTTGGCATTACCGCTACATGATCGCATCAGGACTGGAACCTTGGAAGTTGGGAACTCGTCCTTCGGCTAATGACTGGACTGACATGGGGAAAAACATTATGCATGACTCGGAGAGCCACCTACCCAAGTACCTAGCCAGTGTACCTACGGGCAGAACACGTCATACCACGTACGTATGGAAGACTGTGCCTACCGTTACGGAGTCTGGGGATATCACCGCGACGACATTTCAGGTACCAAGTACTTGGCTGCGACCAAGCGCCCCGCACTGTTTGGACACCCGAAAATGGCGGCCCTGCCCTGCCAACTTCGGCGGCCAGAACAGCAAATTCTATACTTAATGTGCAAATTAGCAAGCCCCAAAAGAAAAGGGAAAGCAACCGAGTCATCTTCACCCATCCAGACTACGTCGTGTTCTTTTTGTGCAAGGCTGCACATCTCTTGCTGCCACAGGCACAGTATAAATCACGGAAATCACGGTCCATATGTGCGAGACAGCAAATGTATTATCGCTACAACACGCCCAAGGAATATTTCCCCACTATCTCGTGGTTCGATACCACTCACTCTGTCCCACTTATTCCCTTCTTTTTTTCTCCTCCCAGGCCCTCGGCTCCAATGCTAAACCGCTTAAGCAGCAATGGTAACCTCAACCTCAACACCAGCCTCAATGTTGATGATGATCTGCTTGACAATCTCCGTGGGAGCAGTCAAGTCGATCAGGCGCTTGTGGATGCGCATCTCGTAGAGATCCCAGGTCTTGGAACCCTCACCGCAAGGAGTCTTGCGGGTCTGCGGTTTGGGGATTGCCCCGTTAGCATTTCATTCATTCATCCCGAACCGACCTGACAATCGGTTTGGTAGTAATAGACATGTTTCAACGCACCATGATCTTGAGGGTCTTGGTGGGCAGACGGACGGGGCCCTTGGCGCGCAGGTCCTTGGTCTTGGCACGCTCGATCAGCTCCTGGCAGACCTTCTCGAGGGCCTGAACCTTGCGGGAGGTGAGGGTGATGCCTGTGTATCCGGATTGTCAGTGAGGTGTTCGGTTCGGTTCGTTTCAGGGCCTCGGGGCTAGAGGGAAGGGGCTACGGACGGATCTTGTGGACCTTGGGGGCCTCTCCGAAGTCCTTCTCGGGCTTGTTGTAAGACATTTTGGCGAATTGGGTCTCGGTGGTTCGAGGGACGGGGTGTTGGTTGGTTTTGGAGGTGGGAAAGTGCCTTCACGACTCGAACACTGCGCGCAGTTAGTTAGTTGGCCGCTTTCATTTTGCTGGCTCCCCAATAATCAATAAGGCAGGGTCATGCTTCAATGCCATCAATTAATTAAATGCGACATACCGGTTCGGCAAAGTGATGAAGGCTGAAAAGTGGCGGCTGAATGCTTGGTTGGAGGACTCAAGATCGCGAACTTTTTTCTATTTTCGACAATTTTTGAGATTCAGTCTGGTGGGGTGACGCTTGGCAAGGGTTGTGGCGCACAACGTGCGGTGGCGGTGCATTGAGCTCTGGAATGTGGCTTGTGCCCATGCCCCCACGGTCAGTGACGCATCCGGTGAGCTCCATCCCACCCTGGCACAGAGGGCCTTCCCGCAACAAGAACTAACCCTCATAAAGGAGCATTCTTCGCAGAACTGCTGGGTGATCAGAAAAGCTGTGGCCAGTAGGGCAAAATTTTGGGGTTTCCCGATCTGTTTCTTTTTCACTCGCTAAAACTCACAAGTTCGAGTTTCTTCACTGCTGCTCTCAACTCAACCATCGAGGGCATTAAATTGTTTACTTTCCAATCACACCCCAGCGACCCATTGTTTAGACAACACCCCTTACCCCTGAACGCCTCCAAGACCATGGCTTCACGACTCCCCGCATTCGCACTATTTCCCATCTCGACATGGCGGGACCAACTCCCGCCTGATGAATGGGCCGCTTGTCTTGGCGCCTGGCAGGCTCTTCTTGACAGCCACCTCTCACTCTCCGACTCCGAGTTTGCTACCGTCTCAAGCAAGGATGATAGCTTACCAGGCTTTCTCACGAGCTTTACTCGGGAAGTTGCATTAGGAGGTATCGCCATTTTAGGACCATCACAAGCTGCCAAAAAGCTGTTAAAAACGACATTTGAACTCACTACCAGATTACTTCAGTCGCCGTCGGTGCCCAGCGAATTATTGCAGTGGGAGTTCGCGGCAGATCTGAGCAGGTTATATGGCCACAACAAGGTCTGGCCGTTACTCGACAGTCTGCCTGCCTCTTCCAAAACCGGTCTGGACTCCTCTTTGGCTGGGCTCAAAAAGTTTCTCATCAAAAACCTCGATGCCGGTCTTGATGGCGGGGATCTCAAAGGCATTGAAGAACGTTTAGAACGCGTAAACGACTTAATCCGTGTCTCGCCTCCTATTGCCGAGTTCTTTCTAGCCGGGAGCGACTTCGTGGACGGTTTAATCAGCTGCTATAAGATCACGAATCCTCCACTCCGGAGGGTGCTGATCGCTACGACGTACCTCTGTCTCACGGGGCTTGCAGAAGGCCAAAAACTGTCCTCCCTGACAGACCAGCTTTACTCTCTTAAAGCGGCTGCGGAAACACACAGGACCGGCCCACTCAACGTTAACGACTCTCTCGTTGCCGAACTTGTCACGTCTACACCATTACTTCAAAAACTACAGCGCCGACTCGAGCAAACCCCTAGCACCTCAACCCGAGCTAAAGCGGTCTTCACCGAACTCGGTACCTTCAAAAAAGCAGGCAGCGGCATCACCAAACCCAAGCGCTTGATCAAGCGCAAAGTCGACAAAGGCAAAGGCCTCGCCGAGCTCGACGACGCCCAAGTCCAACAAGAAATCCACATCCACCGCATGAGCCAAATCTCCCAAGTCCAGGACCTCTTCCCCGACCTCGGCACGGGATTCATCGCCAAGCTCCTCGACGAATACTCCGACTCTCCCGAAGTCGTCATCTCCCACCTCCTCGACGATTCTTTACCACCACACCTCCAAACCGCCAACCGCACCGAAGACCTCTCTCCCTCGCAACCCGCTCCACAACCCCGCCGATCTTCCCTTATCCCACGCCCCACTCCCCCCCTTCACCCATCCACCAATCCCACCGAGGACGATTCGGACGACGCCATCCTCAACGCCCCCCTCGGGAGTCTACACATCGGCAAACGCCCCGGCAACGCCGACACCTTACTCGCCGCCCCGAAACCCGCCTCCCACAAAGCCGCGGTACTCTCCGCCCTCGCCGCCTTCGACTCCGACGACGACGAACGCGACGATACCTATGACGCGGCTGATGTCGGTGGCACAGTGCCCGCTGGCCCGGGCGCCGACGATGACGTCGGCAGTGGGACCGCTACCGCGGGGGGATTGTCGGATGCCGTAGAGGGTATCCTCTTCCGCACATGGCTAGCGGCGACAGATCCAGGGAAGAGGGTGTTTGCAAGGGAGAATGAGGTGCGCAAGGGGGTTGAGAGGGGGAGGTTGCGCAGTGAGACGGGGTTGACGGATGAGGTTATTGAGGGGTGGGCTGTGATGGTGGGGAGGGATGCGGGGATGCGGAGGAGGTTGATGGCAAGGTTTGGGGAGTGGACGGGGCAGCAGGCGGAGGTGGTTAGTACGGCGTGGCGGGCGGGGGGGGATGGGGATGGGGAGGATGAGGAGGAGGGGGGTGATGGGGGTGATGAGGGGGGGAATGCTTCTGGGACGGGGGGACGGGGTGGTGGTGGTTTTAGTGGTGGTTTTGGTGGGAGAGGACGAGGAGGGAGAGGAGGTAGAGGAAGGGGTGGACGAGGAGGTGCTCCGCCTACGGGACCGGCTGCTGATTCGGACGTTGCGCGGCGGAGGAAGGAGGCGAATAAAGGGAGCCGGGCGAATCATAACCGACGGGACCAGAGGGCGAGGAAAATGGCTCGTGGTGGGTTTGCTGGGTGATTTGTATGAGACCATGGGTGATCTGGTGATGTGTGTCTAAGGGAGAGAAGCATTGTCCACAGGTTAGGTGCCGGTGGTTATGCCATTCAATTCAAGCCGTGGAAAGAAACAATAACGTCGCTACATGACACATATTAGACAAATCCCCAACGCCGCAACGATGCTAACCACTGTACAACACGCCTGCCTCCAAGAGAACTCAATTCCTCCCATCGACCCCCTTCTACATCTTGCACCGCTCTCCTCGTTTTTCTTCGCCCACTCGACCCGACTCTTCACGCCAGTCTGCTCAAAAATCCCACGTACAAAACTCCCTCTTCGGCGGAACCTCCGGCATCACCCCCCCCGCAAACCTCCCCGTCTCCACAAACGCCATCCACTGCTGCATAACCCCGGGGTCCTGATACTTCTCCGGCGGCGCCTCGGTCTGCGTGGTATACACCGGCGCGCCATTCGGCATCCAGATCCGCACCATACTGCCGTCAAAGTTCCGCAGGCACGGTACTGGCTTTCCGCCGCCTTTGGGTTCCTCGTAGTAGACGGGTTTGCCCTTATACATGCGCAGGGTTTTGTCGGGGTTGAAGGAGGCGTAGGTGGTGATATCGGGGTGTTGGCGGGTGGAACCGGGGGGGTAGGGGCCGGTGCCGGGAGCGGGTTTGACGGCGCCAGCAGCGGGCGCAGGCTGGGCCGCGTTGGCGAAGGGGTTGGGTGCTGCGGAGGGCTGGGCCGCTGCTGCTGCTGCTGCGAAAGGGTTGGCGGGAGGACCAGTTGCGAGAGATCCACCAAAGGGGTTTGCGGCTTGTTGTTGCGGCTGTTGACCAGGTTGGCCTGGTTGCTGCTGAGGTTGGCCGAACGGATTAGGTCGTCCGGAGACTCCGGGAGCGGATGGCTGACCGAATGGATTCGCGGCCGCCTGCGCCGGCTGACCGAACGGGTTATTCTGCTGTTGGTTGTTTGCTGCTTGGCCGAAGGGGTTGGGAGCGGCCTGGTTTTGCTGCGGTTGCTGGGCTGGTTGGCCAAAAGGATTGTTCGCAGGCGTCGCTTGTGAAGCCGCAAACCCGCCCTGGCCACCAGCTTGAGCAGCTGCTGCAAAAGGGTTTGGCCGGGCGCCGAGCGCCGCGGGCTGACCAAAGCCGGATTGTCCAAACGCAGGTTGTGATGGTTGTGACGATGCTGGCGCGCCAAAGGGATTCGGCTTGGCTCCCAGCGCGCTGGTCTGACCGAACGCCCCAGCTGGTTGTGCAGCACCGCCAAAAGGCGTCGAACCTCCCAACGCGGCAGGCTGGCCAAACCCAGGCGCTGCCGGCTTCCCGAATGGATTTGATAACGCCGACGGTTGGCCAAAACCCGGTCCTCCTTGCTGAGCAGGCTGACCAAAAGGTGTGGTAGAAGCAGCGGGCGTGCCGAATGGGTTCGGTTTCTGGCCCAACGCAGCAGGCTGTCCAAAGGCATTACTGCCCGTTGCGGGAGTAGCGGGAGCTCCAAACGGATTATTTACCGGCTGGCTCTGCTGTCGGAATGCAGTGTTTCCGCCGAAAGGACCGCCTCCAGACGATGCTCCAGCTCCTGCACCTGATGATGCTTGATTGCAAATGTCTAACCGGTTGGGGTGCTTCTTCGCTCCGTCCATAACGTATTGAATCGCCATCGGGAGATTGCCAAGCGTATGTTCAATCTGCTGCTGCGCCGTCTGGTATAGTTGCTGGATATCATTGAGCTGTGGCAAGTAAATGGTCAGCCGTAATGTCTAGTCCGCGTGACCGCAGGACACACATACCGCGCCCTGGGGATTTCCCGCCGCCTGGCCCTTCATGAAGTGCAACCGTATTTCCTCGGGGCTCTGCTCCCGGGGGTAGCCGCCCCATAGCTGCTCCGGTGCATCCCTTCCGGGGCCGTAACAGGACAGGATCCATGTCGGGAGTTCGTCGCGAAGGTCGCGCCCGATTACTTCGGCAGTCAGGCCGGGATAGCTAGGGGCGTCCGCTGCTGGTAGTGTATGAGCTTCTCCTCTTGAACAGGGGTCAAACAATCAAGGCACAGCACGTACCTCCACCCCGCGAATTCATCCCCTGGTTTTGTTGCCCAGAGAGGGCACCGAATCTGTTATAATTTTGTTGTTGGTTGCCTCCTTTTGGAGGGTGCTCGAATCTGCAGGCATCTGGAGGTCAGGACGCAGGAGTCAGCCAAGGTCTCTCGTTGGGCAGGTGTCGTGGCGTGTGATAGGCAGAGCGGTAAGGTGAGTCGCGTTGGTGGTCGATCTCATTGGCGTCCCGCCGGCTCGTGCAGTTGGGGGAGGGTAGTGGGAGATTGAACATAATAGGCATAAAAATATCCTGAGAAGCGGCAATGTTTCGTACTTCCGTAGCGGCAATTGCCCTGCTGGTAGTATTTGCAGACCGTCATCTTGTCTGCTTCTAAATTTCGCCGTTATTGTCGTTGGTGAATGTTGTCGAACGGCATGGCGCGGTCGTTTCTAACCAACAAACGCGACAGGCGCCCGTCTGGTGTTCAGCCTTTCAGCCTTGCAGCAGCGTAGATCAGCCACATTCCTTCTCACTGCGCCACAAGAAAGACCGGCAAGCCACTGCAGAAAGTGGGTCTCCTTCCTGACCAGTGAGACCCACTTGCCGAACAGCGACATTCAACGCCGCTGCATGCCGAGCGCGTGGTCATCTGCCGCTCGGCCACCGCAACGATGAGGACCGAAGGTCTGTGTTCACTGGAGTGACGTCGGTGACGTTGTTTGACGGCTTTAATCGACCCGCCGTTAGAGACGATGTAATTCAGTTGGTTTTCCAAGTGCCTACAGTAGTGTAGGCCCCATTCCAAGAGCCGGACACTGTACCGGGCAACACCGACGCTCTTACCATTGTTTTCCTCTTCCATCATTCTCTTTTCCTACACCCGAATCCCGAGGTGATCGACCCCAGATTTTATCCCTGGCTCCATCGCACTCCTCTTTCTGGGGTCCGGGGGAACGAACAACCTCCGTCGCCCGCCTCGAGCCGCCTGTCACCGAGGCGCACCAGCGTTCCGCTCGTTCCGCGCTCCGCCGCTCCAATGAACCCTCCCAGATTGTTGTCGGTTCCAAAAAGCCGTGGTATGAGTAATCCCGACATCCCGACATAGAGCTGTGAAACCCGAAACCGTAAACCTGCCACGTACGAAAGCAGTGTGGAGAGTTTGCTTGGTTTTGTTTGCAGCAGGTCTTATCGCTGCTGCAGTGCTGCTGATAAAGGACACCGCCCGTCTCACCCCTCGGTTTATGCCGCGGAAAGCCGAGCTCGTGTGCTCATCATCGCGAGGCGAGGGAAAGAAGCTTCAAGATTCAAGGCCATTGTCCAATCGCAGCCCATAGGATTACTCGAAACGGGTGCATCACGAGCCCAGTGGCACTGTGGCTCCCTGAGGGGCTCTTGTTTCGCTGAATTGGGCGTTACACAGTTCCGCCGAGGGCTTCTTCAGGATGCCCACCGGGAGTCCCGGCTTTATAAGTCCTCTCTTCCGACGTTACTCTTGAGAATCTTTTTATGTTTTGAAGCTTTCATGAAGCCTACCGCGGGCTGTGTCCACCCTCCACCGCCCACCCTCCTCCTATCATGGCGTTCAGCGCAGAACATCTCCAGCTCTGGCTGGGGATACTAGCAGCGTCCGGTATCCTCTACACAACATGTGTCGTCGTCTACCGCCTCTTTTTCCACCCATTGGCCAAGTACCCAGGCCCGTTCCTGGCGAAGCTCACCGATGCCTACATGCTCTACTTTGCCTGGCGGGGTGACCGGCACCTCGAGTTCTGGCGCATGCATGAAAAGTACGGGAAATTCGTGCGCTTCGGACCCAACGCGCTCTCGGTCAACTCCAACACGGCGCTCAAGGAGATCTACGGCTTCCGCGCCAACGTCCGCAAGGCCGAATTCTACGACGCCTTTGTGCATCCGGCCCCCAACACCCACAACGCCCGCGACAAGGACCTGCACGCCCGCAAGCGTCGCGTCCTGTCGCACGCCTTCTCGGACGGTGCCATCAAGGAGGTCGAGCGCTACATTCTGGCCAACATCCGCACCTTTTGCGAAGGCATCGGCGACTATGGGCGTGCAATCCACGAGCGTAAGGGATGGAGTGCGCCGAAGAATATGGCGGACTGGTGCAACTGGCTAGCCATGGACATCCTGGGCGATCTCTGCTTCGGCAAGGCCTTCCACATGCTTGACCGTCCGGATAACCGGTACGCTGTCGACTTGGTGGGCGTAGCTGCGCAGCGACATCTTCTTGTAAGTGGTTCCACAAACAACAAGCTCTTGATCAACTAAGTAACACTCTCTTCTAGTGCGGCACCATGCCCATAGTCAACAAACTCTCCCTCGACAAAATCCTCTTCCACAAAATCGCCGCCGGCCGCGCCAAATACATGGCCTACAGCCGGGCCCAACTCACCGAGCGCACCGCCCTCGGCGACGAAACCGACCGCCGCGACTTCTTCTACCACCTCCTCAAAGCGCGCGACCCGCAAACCGGCCAGGGCTTCACCACCCCGGAACTCTGGGGCGAATCCAACCTCCTCATCATCGCCGGCTCCGACACCACCTCCACCGCCATGGCCGCCACCCTCTTCTACCTCGTCCGCCACCCGGCCTGCCTCGCCCGCGCGACCGCCGAAGTCCGCGCGCAATTCACCAACCTGGAAGATATCCACCAAGGCGCGCCGCTGCAGCAGGGGTGTGGATACCTCCGCGCGTGTATCGATGAAGCCATGCGTCTGTCCCCGTCTGTGGGTGGCCTGCTCCCGCGGGAGGTGCTGGCTGGTGGGATCACGATTGACGGCGAGCGCGTGCCCGAGGGCATGGTCGTCGGTACCCCGCACTACACCATCCACCACAACGCGGCCTACTACCCGGAACCTTTCACCTACCGTCCGGACCGGTGGCTTCTGGCCGGTGGCGAGAAGAAGAACCCGCAGGGTACGGGTATGGGTATGGGTATGAGCGAAGAGCAAGTGGCGCTTGCGCAAAGCGCGTTTTGTCCGTTTTCTATTGGCCCACGGGGGTGTATTGGTAAAGGGCTGGCGTATGTGGAGATGAGTATTACGCTGGCGAGGGTGTTGTTTATGTATGATATTCGGAGGGCGGTGAGTGTGGGTGATCCTGGGGAGGGTGGGCAGAAGGGGGCGGTTTGGGGACGGGAGAAGGTGGGGGAGTATCAGTTGAGGGATACTTTTACGAGTTTGAAGGATGGGCCGATGGTGGAGTTTCGGAGGAGGGAGTTGTAGAGGTGTTGGGTAACCTAGGCGGCGGAAATTAGGATAGGTGGAAATCAGGATAGGTAGAAATGAAGGTAGGTAAGACAAGCGGATTGGTCGCTCAGGCAATGAGTGTCTTGTTAGCATAGCATGTAGCGGGATGGTTATGATCCAGGGTGTATTTTACCAATGACGAAAACTTTACCATGACCTAGGAAGACTCTTCCGCTTGTGACTGGGTTCTTTTCAATTCTTTCCCTCCCTGTTTCATGCATCACCCTTCGGATGGATCATGGCCCAATTACACCCCTCGATAATCACCATTTGGATGAAACATCAGCAGAAAGATCTTCAACTTTCTGACGAAAGGATCTAGTCGATAACCGGTAGGCTACCAGGTGCTTTGAACTGTCTCTGTGTACGCATCCAATACACCTAGAATCTTAGGAGTAAGAGCTGCGGAACTTGAGTAAACGACAGGACATGTCCATGCCCCCCAAATGCGCTATCTAGGGTTCGGATTTGGTGTTTAATACCTAATTAGTTTGTGGGGGCCTGGTGTGCAGAGAAGGGAAGGAAAAAAGGACCAAGGCATGTCCCATTCATCGCTTGCTGGCGCCTTTCCCAGTTCCTCAACCCCTTCCTCACCTGCCTAAGGTAGTTCACCACTCACTCTCTGTTCTCAACCTCACTTTCACAGGGACCGCCGGCTCTCGCAATATACCCCTGCTATGTATCATGGATAAGAATTGAGAGCAGAACCGGAATCACTCACGTAACACTACGTGCAGAGCAACACCAGATACCGTAACTCCCCGGGGCCAACCATTTTTAAACTCGCACTACGACGAGATTTGAAAAATAGGTACTCAATTACACGCCACACATATCACTTTTTCAGTGCCAGTAATTCGAATAAACTCCTAGCGTTACAGCCGCTCAACCATACGCCCGGGCATTCTCGGCACTTCCTACCCCGACGAACCGAAATCAAACTGTAATTAGCCAGATTCAACGGCGAAATCCCCAAGTTAATATATTTGCACTATTACTCAATGGAACCCCCTAAAATGAGGAGTCCGGTACCCCTCTAGTCAGACTCGATGTTATAAACTCGGTTTTAGACAGCTTCCTTTCTTTCGATACACTGACAAAGTTGCAACTCTTGTTTCTCTCCAACTCAAGGGCATAGACATCCCCTTCCCAACCACCACAGCCAAACAACCAACCAACTATGAAGCTCCCCCTCACTCTCTTCTCCCTCCTCCTCCACCTCACCACCGCCGCCCCCAATGCTGCCACATCCAACCCCAACAGCGGCAACAACCCCCGCGCCACCTGGCCCAACACCCCCTTCACCACCTCCGGCCGCTATATCCTCAACGCCTCAGGCCAAAACCTGACCTACGCCGGCACCAACTGGCCGGGCCACGCCGACGTCATGATCCCCGAAGGGCTCCAATACCAGTCCATCTCCTCCATCGTCGACAAGGTCAAATCCCTCGGCATGAACGCCGTGCGGCTAACCTACGCCATCCAGATGATAGATGAGATTTATGATAATGGAGGGGTGGATATTTCGATCGAGAGGGCGTTTGTGCAGGCGCTTGGGCAGAGTGAAGGGGAGAGGGTGTTGGGGATGGTGTTGGAGCGGAATCCGGGACTTACGAAAGAGACGACGAGGTTGGAGGTGTTTGATGCGGTGGTGGAGGAGTTGGGACGGCAGGAGGTTTATGTGCATTTGGATAATCATATCTCGAGGGGGATGTGGTGTTGTTCTACGGATGATGGGAATAGTTGGTGGGGGGATCGGGATTTTGATACGGGACGGTGGGTTAGGGGGTTGGGGTACATGGCTGAGCATGTATGTCGGAGCCCCTACCTTCCGTTTCTTCTGTCCTTCTTTCTGGTTTCCTTCCTGTCGTTGACTCGCACATGCCGACCCACGTCTAACTCTACTTTAGGGCAAAGCCTGGCCAGCGCTGGTCTCCATGGGCCTGCGAAACGAGCCCCGTGAACCACCCTCCAACCCGAGCAAATCGACCTACAACTGGGCCAGTTGGCACGATTTCATGCAGCAAGGCGCCAACGCCGTGAACAGTGCCAACTCAGACGTGCTTATTTTCCTCTCCGGCCTCAACTTCGACACCTTTCTCACCCCGGTAGTCCAAGGCACCGCCCTGACACCGGGCAGCAACACCTTCAAACCAGATGAGTTCGCCCCAGGGTTCGCGAACAAACTCGTCTTGGAACTACACAACTACGAGAACAGCGCCACCAGCTGCGACACCCTAAGCGGCAACCTCGACCGCAACGGGTTTGAAGCGCTGGAAGAAGGAAAACAGGGCGTCGCGAACGTGATGCCGGTGATGATGACCGAGTTTGGGTTTGAGATGGACGAGAGCACGTGGAAGGGGGTGTATGCGAGCTGTTTGACGGAGTACCTGCCGGCGCACAAGGCCGGGTGGACGATTTGGGTGTTGGCGGGGAGTTATTACATTCGGTCTGGCACGCTGGATTATGAGGAGTCGTGGGGGCTGTTGAGTCATGATTGGAGTGGGTGGAGGAGTGAGGCGTATGTGGAGGGGGCGCTGAAAGAGATGGTGAGGAGGACTTTGAGTTAATGAAACTGCAGCCGGCACCGGGCAGCTGGAACTTCTGGAACTTCTGGAAGTGTTCTGTCGAAAGGCTCCTCTTGGTTATCTCATTTTCTCGCATCGGCCCGTTCCTACTAGTAGGTGCTTGACCACTCACCCTTGACCTTTTACCTTTTCAGCCCGACCATGAAGCACTATCAATCAATATATATTTTATTCGTTTTGCGAGCAATTCGTAAATCGTACATAGATAGCAACCAGTTCGTCTGCCCCTGCGTCGGTGGGTAGGTTAGGTGGGCCCTCAACGGCGCGCCCGCAGCTTTTCCACTTGTTCGGCTCAAATACGGCAGGTCGGGGGAAATTGCAAGTGCAACCAGGGGAATCGGTTATCCCCCAGGCGGCACAGCACCACGCGATTTCCACCCAGTTTCCACCCAGTTTCCACCCGTGCCGTGGCCCTGCGCCGAACGCGACGCCTTCGTCTGGAGGTCACTGGAGGTCACCTGGAACAAGCTAACGTTATTCGTAGCCTTTTGCAAAGAAAACGGCAGCCAAGAAAGCCAAGATCGCCGCCCCCCGTCCCATTCTACACTAAGCGCCCTCGAGGCTGCCCCAGCTCTGCTCTTCTGTGGCTGCGGCTGGGCGGAAGTAGTCTTTTTGATCGACAAGACTGCCGAGCCGAGACGAAAGACGCCGCTGCGGGTTTCCCGGTAGGGCCTGTCGCGATGCGCCGATGCGCCGATGGTCGCTCCTCTGAGAGGTCCCCAGCTCCAGCTCTTAGGCTTCCAGATTTCGTTAATCCGTTTTTGGGACATGTGACACAAAACCCACCCCACAAGTCGGTCTGGGTTTTGTTGCTCAACGGATTGAAGTTAACGTTATCTTCCCGGGGGGAGTGTGTTTTCCTTTGCTCTTGGCTTTTCTCGCGCGCCACAATTTCCTTCGGTCCCGTCGGTCTTCTGTGAGATTTTGAGCAATTTCTTCCTTTTTGGTTTTTCTCTCGGCGCCATGATCCGTTGGGTTAAGGTGTTGCAGGCATGATACTCCTATTGTTTTCGGTGGGCCTCTTGCTCGTGCTACTACCGAATCTTGCCGCGGCCATATCCCCGATATCCGTCAAGGGGACCAAGTTGTACGACCAGGATGGAAACCAGTTCTTTGTCCGAGGTACGGATCATAGCCTCAGAGCCTCTTCCCGTTTTGAGCATCCAGCTCCGAATGAATGCCCAGTCTCACTCATAATGTTTCATGATCAGGCGTCGCCTACTCACCTCCGGCTGGGGACTTGGACCCTCTCTTGGACACTAAACAGTGCGAGACGGACGCGGGGTTGATGCAAAAGGCGGGAATTAATACCGTTTATGTTTACACGGTCGACAATGAGCAGGATCACGATGGCTGCATGAAGGCGTTTGCGAATCATGGCATCTACGTCTGGCTCCAGCTGGGAGACTTTCCCCGTTCCACCAAAACGGTACGTGTGAGAATTCATCTCATAATTCGCAACGTCACGTCATGATATGATGTGTTGATGTGTGCGTTGATATGCAAACACTAACTCAAACCCACAGACCCAAGACAAACCCCAATGGACTCTCTCCATCTACGCCAAATGGACCGAAACCCTCGACGCCTTCGCCCTGTACCCCAACATCCTCGCCTTCGGCATCGGCCAAGAAACCATCCCCGAACCCGGCGTCGCCACCAAAGTCGCACCCTCCCTCAAAGCCGCCGCCCGCGACCTCCACGCCTTCCGTATCGCCCGCGGCTACCGCCCCATCCCCCTATCCTATTCCGCCGCCGACATCGACTCCCTCCGCTTAATCACCGCCCAGTACCTCACCTGCGACGACCCCTCCTCCTCCTCCTCCTCCTCCTCCTCCTCCTCCTCCTCCTCCTCCTCTTCTGCTTCTCCCTCCAACCGAACAGCCTCCTCCATCGACCTCCTAGGCCTGAACCTCTTCGAAGACGCCTCCTGCACCCTCACAACCTGGAAATCCCTCTACCAATCCCTGCGCTCCCTCCCCCTCCCTATCCCCGTCGTCCTCTCCGAAGCCGGCTGCCGATCCTCTGACGACCCTACTTCCCGCACCTTCAGCGAAGTCGCCCGCGCGTTATCCCCGACCTACCAAGACGTCTTCTCGGGCGCTAGTGTGTTTGAATGGACGATGCATGACACCGGGTTTGGGGTCGCTGAGTATGCTGATGATCGCGGAGCGGGGGAGGTGCCGTCGACGACAGCTGCCGATTTCGAGGTATTAGCGAGTTTATTTGGGGAGGCGGCGAAGACGGCGACGGGGACGCCGGCGGGGGAGTATACGCCTGTTGCTAGGACGGTGGCAGCGGCGTGTCCGACGATGGATGAGAGTAGGGGGTGGTTGGTACCGGGGGGTGCGGCATTGCCGGTTATTGAGGGGTTGGAGGTGGGGACGGTGACTGTGAAGACTACTGTTACGGCTGCTACGGGAAACCATGGTATTGCGGCTACGGGGGAGGTGGACGTGGGAACGGGGTCTGGATCTGGGTCTGGATCTGGGGGATTATCAACGGGAGCGATAGCCGGCGTTGCGATCGGGTGCGTACTCCTCGCAGCGCTCGCAGTATCCGCAGCGGTGTTGCTCTGCATCCGCCGCCAACGCCGGAAACGCGAAGCGGAAGAAGACACAGACCTGCAGGTCGTCGAAAACGCGCAGTACTACCCTCCCCACCAACGACCACCAAGTTATGTTTACCCCACGGGCAAGTTCGAGTTACCCACGCATGCGCACGCAGCGACAGAGATTGGAAGCTCGCAGACCTCGTTGTCGACGGCGGCGGCTGCGGCTGCGGGGGGATGGAAGTTGCCGATGCAGGGGGCGCGGGATGATTCGCCGACGGTGATGACGGAGTTGCCGGAGAAGGCGTGGAAGAGGAATACGCAGCATGAGTTGGAGGATACGAATTCTCCGGGGACGGGAACGATGGAGTTGTCGAGGGTTGGGACGGGGACGATGGGGACGGTGGGCACGTGGAAGGTCTCGCCTGTTAGTCAGGGGAATAATCTGTATATTTGAATAGGGGGACCTGGGGGGGGGGGGGATTTGTATATTATTGATAATACTGTGTCTAAACTTGTCGTTTCTTTGAATTGGCTCTTGCAAGTGTGTTTGGTAATATGATGTTGGTAGACCTGTGTAAGTACCTAATCAAGGTAATTACCTAATTAATGAATTGGTTGCTGCCAAAAGCCTCACGTGTGAGTCAGGGGCATACATATGTTTTGAACATTAGAGAATAGGAAGCTTTGTAGATTGATGATAAAACAATAGTGGAACTTGTCGTTTACTTGAATTGTCTGGCTCTTTCTGGGTATTCTGACCGGTGTCATGCACCTGTTGTTGTCTGATTCCAAGCGACACTGATCATATTCAGCAAGTAACAAAACACCAGTGACACTCATATAATTAATAACCCAAGTAAAGACTTGCACCCAAAACTTGGATTGAGAATTGTTGTCACTCTCTTTTGATTTGTGGTCTATTCTACAAAGGTACTTATGCAAGCATTCGCACGTGCTGGTAGTTGAGCTTAACCCCCGTCCCACACTAACACGAAACGACCTCATCTCGAGCATGAAATCGGCCAAACGGAACCACCCACGAGAAGAACCACGTTCCAGAGATCACCCCTCTCATAACCATGCCAAGGTTCAACATCAGGCCATCAGCGATGCGGGACCTCGACCGACATCTGTCCGCCATGCGCAACACCACCAAACGAAAAAAGGTGGACCTAAAAGAACATCCCCTCTACCTCGTGCGCCTCCATTCCTAAAACCCCTTATGTCATTCCAAGCTGGGCGTGGGGGCCAACAACCACCCACATGTCCCTAACAAAAAGCCCAATTGTACGCAAGTTACGCAGAAGTAGCACATCGCGAGGCCAATGGGGCCGGTTGGCCGGGTTGATCCGCGATGGCGCAATTTGCGCGGCGTGTTGTGACTTTGCGTGCATGTGGACCCCCTTGACCACGCCCCTCTCTTGACTCCCAGAGGAGGAACGCGGCCGGCTATGGGACTGATTTCTAAATGGGCGTGTGTGTTTGGGGTGTTCCGGTTCGGAGGGGAGAGAGTGTGAAGGATGAGGGTCGGTTGCCACTTTTGCTCCGCTTCGTTGGATGGTGTGGTTGTGGGTTTTAGCGTTTTGTTATTTATATATTGACTAAGGAGTAGCCAGCCGTCTTCGGCAGTGTTTGCTCGTTTGTCATCTTGCGTTCTGCAATCAACTCATTACGGACGGACAATTCTACACGATGAGCGTCGCAGCTGAGGATGTCCCGAGGGATGACTTACACGGCCCAGGTAAGCTGCCGTTGAGGTTGAAATCCGAAACGGCTGACTCGACTGCCGGCGTCAATACCCCTTTATCAAGCAACCCCCTGGCTATACCCGACACCCAGACGGTTCTTCTCCTCCACGCAACACGGCAGCCGTATGTTTTACAGGATGGATATCCCGTTCCCGCATTACAACATGACCGGGAGGTTCTCGTCCGGAACCGTGCCATTGGCCTCAACCCGATGGACTGGAAGGCGCCGTAAGTCCATTCTGAACTATATCCCCATCCCTATCCAAGTGTTTCTGGCCTTTAGTGATTAATAGACAACAGTGATTTCAACTTTGGTATCCCAGTACTGCCCTACATCTCTGGTCGAGAGCTAGCCGGCGAAGTTGTGGACCCTGGGCAGTCATCCCGATTCCAGTCCGGCGATAAAGTAAGACAGCCAGCCCACTACACTAATTACCTCCTATTCAAGGCAGTTGATTTGTTTCCTGTATGGTCAATAACCCTAACGCGCCCAGGTAATCGTAATCTCAACTGACTACCGCGACCTGCGCAAAGCCGCCTACCAACAATACGCCATCAGCCTCGACTACAACACCGTCCGCCTGCCCCCGCATCTCTCCTTCGAAGAGGGTGCCACCCTCGGCGTAGCCTTTGTCGTGGCCGCCCTATCCATCGGCGTCAACATGGGGCTGGACTTCTCCCACGTGCACGACGGGCCGGACCTGTACACCCTGCTGCGGTCGTTGCCGCCGGAGTCGATCCCGGCTGATGTGAGGGAGGAGTGTTTGGGGAATTTGGAGGAGGGGGATAGGGCCAGGCCGGGGGATTGGGTTGCTGTTTGGGGGGGTGCGTATTTACTTACCCACTCTTTGTCTAACCACCTACCCCCTTTATGTCCATCCGCACTGCTAATATTTAATCGTCTAGCATCATCTACATCAGCCAACCTGATCCTCCAACTCGCTCGCCTCGCAGGCCTACGCACCATCGCGATAGCCGACACCGCCAAGCACGGTCTACGCCTGTCCCATCACCAATCCCTCAAACCCGACCTGCTCGTCGACAGCCACGATCCGGCGCGGGCAGTTGATATCATCCGGGCGACTGTTAGGCGCCATCCTACCCAGGGGGCAAGCAAAGGGGCCAATGGGAATGGGAGTGGAAATGGGGGACTGCGCTTCGGGATAGACACCAGAGGACGAGAATCCGCTGCGTGGTTAATGCGTGCGTTGGATGTTACCGGCCCTGACAACCAAGACGAAGAAGAAGCAGACCATGACGGGGATGACACTACAGAAGAGGACAACGTACCTCCCGTGGAAGTCAACCAACCCCCTTCACCCCCATCAACCCCCGACCGCAACCGCAACGACAAACCCGCCCTCCCAACAGCCTTCCCCACGTCAACAACAACCCAACCCCAAAAATCCCACCTCATAGCCCTAACCGGCCTCCCCAAACCCCCCTTCCCACCCCCCTACCAAAACCATAACATACCCAACTTCCATACAATCCCCATAAAACTCTTCCACGACCTGCCCCCCCTAGGCGAAGCCCTCGTCCTCTGGCTGGAGCGTTTACTCGCCCACGGGTTGATCGCACCAGCAGATATTATTGATATACAGCAGGGTGGGTTGGGGAGTGTTAATGGTGGGTTGGATCGGATGAGGGGGGGGAGATTAGTGGGGGGAAGTTGGTTGTTCGGGTTGTGTAGACTTAAGGTCTAGACTTTAGGTCTAGACTTTAGGTCTGTAGGGGGGTGGGTGGGGGGAAAAAGGGGGGAAGGAGGGTGGGACAGGAGGGTGGGACAGGAGGGTGGGAAAAAAAGGGGGATGGTAAATATTGGATGGATGGGGTTGGTCGATATCAGGGGAAGAAAGAGCAGGCGAGGAGGAAGGGGTCATACAGAGAGAGAGAGAGAGAGAGAGAGAGAGAGAGAGAGAGAGAGAGAGAGAGAGAGAGAGTTAGACGACGTTTGGGTATTGGGAAACTTCGAAAAGCACATCACATCCTACGATTTCCCACTCCCATCATTCCGATCCGTGTGCTCCGTCCACAATTACATTAACTACCCAAAACAACCCCTGACCCCCAACCCCCATTCCCAACCCACATCTTACATCTCACATTCCGTTCATATCCGATCATCCATTATTACCCCAAACCCCATGCCATCCACCTGACCCAGCCCTAAAAAGCATAATACCTCGGCTCATCAAAAACATGATACCGATGATCCCTAACCCCATCCCCCCTAAACATCGCCGGGAACCTCAAACCCTCCGCCGTCTCCTCCTCGGGAACCCTCCGATTCCTCAACGTCTTCGGCGCCGTCCACGTCGACACAAAGTCCGACTCCGACGCCGGCACCACAAACTTCGCCACCTGCAGCTCCGTATCCGTAATCGTGCTGCGGCTGACGCGGGCATACCCCGTGCGCCGCAGGCCCTTGAACAGGATGTACTCACACCACCGGTCGTCGTCGGTGGGGTCCACGTCGTGCATGCCGCTGGTGGAGGAGACGTACGTGTTGTAGTTGCCCTCGAGCGGGTTGGTGACGAGGTAGGAGAGGAGGATGCTGGGGCGCGGGGTGGAGCCCATGAGTTTGGCGAGGTACTCGGATTGTAGGCGGCGGTCTTCGGGGTCTTCTTCTTGGCCGGAGTGGAAGACGAAGACGTCGACGGCGGTGCCGTAGACGTCGAGGGTGGCGTGGATCGCCGGCGCGAGCTCGCCGACGGGGCTGGGGAGAAGGTGGTGAGTTGAGTTAAGGATGGGGAACTTGGAGAGTAGGGCCGCGCCCCAGGTGTGCTTGTTGGGGCCCGGGCCGTAGTCGACATACATGCCGAGGTCTTCGGCTAGGAACTGCGTTGTGTCGCGGTTGCCCATGATGATGCGCTGGAGGTCGGATTCGAGCAAGCCGACGACATCGACCTCGAGTTCCTTGATCAAGTCACGCATGCGGTACTCGGATGACCACATGTCGTTGTCCAGTGAAAAGTGAATGGTCCAGATGCCCGCAGTCAACAACCGGTCTTCAGGGTGGTATGGCTTGTAGTCGTTGCTGGGGAAGCGCAGGAAGTTGGCGCAGAGGAAGAGCAGGTTGAGGAGACCCAGCACGCTAAAGTGGTACTTGCGGTGGTTCGTGTTGTTCCGCGGGCGACGGGGCGCAGCGTTCTTCTGGGCAGTCTGGGCCTGTTGCGAGATCAGGTTGAACACGCCGGCCCCAATCAACAGCATCGTCGTGAGCATGACCCAGTCGGTCCGCTCGCGAACCAGGGGACCGCCGGGAACAAAGGCATATGCGACAACCCACACATGGAACAAGACCACAAGGTTGTAGATGAAGAAGCCGAGCCCAAACGTCACGGCAGGGCTTTTCTTCGCCGCATTGCTGATCAGAGGAACGGAGATGGCCGTGAGATACGCGGTCAGCACCAAAGCCCCATAGTACCCAAACCACTGCTCATAGAGCGTGAGGACAGTGGCGCCCAGGCAGCCGATACCGTAGGCAGTCCAAGTACCGACGAGCGCAGGGCGTGAGATGCCGGCGACGAAACCGACAGTCATGGCGGCAATGGTGTACCAGCCGTGGACATTCGAGACAGGACCCTTGATCGGGTACCCGTCCCACACCCACAAGATCATGGTGCTGGTGTCGGACAGCAGCGAGTGCAAAGCAAAGAACAAACCGCCGATGCCAAAGGATGAAAGCACGGCCGATCCACTCTTCTCACTGACCGGGTTTCCTCCCTGCAACGGCGCAAGGCGGGTGAAGCGGAACGCAGCGAGCCCGGCAAGCACCAGTCCGGTTGCGTTCCATCCTCCGTTGGCCGCGTGCATGATCGGCCAGATCGGGTTGTTGGTGTACCACGCGAACTTGGCGACCGACGACATGAGAAGCCCGACGGTCCAGGCCAGAACACGCCGTTCCAACCTCGTAGGCTGGACCGAGTCCGAGTACAGAGTGGCCGCCCACCCGAGGCAGGTGGCCGAAACACCAAACCCGACAGCGAAAACCCGGTAAGTGGGATCCTCCACCAGGTACGCCACAAGGCCGGCGAGGGAAGACAGGTGGACAGCGCGTTGGTTCTTCACCACGAGGGAACGGATCGGCTTGATGGCGAGAAACGCGGGCGATACCGTGGTCATGATGAGCGCCTCGAAACCCGAAATGCCCATGTGCCAGAGTGGGAAGTCTGGGAATTGGTTAGACTGGGCAGTCTTGTTAAATGGCAAAAGGGGATCACTTACACCACACACAGAGTCCCAGACTGGTCAGGATGGACCAGAAAACAAACTACGGCCGTTAGATCAAGTTCATGTTGTCATACACTGAGAGCAACATACCCCATGGTAAACATCGGCGGCGATATCCAATGCATCGCTCAAACGGTACTCTGTCGCAAAGAAATCGGCAATCGCCTCGTTTCTAACGTCATTGTATCAGTTACCAACTCAGTCAGCGGGAAAAAGAACCCAGGGTGTCTTACTCCTTCTCAGTCGCAGCGGTGGGCACAGACGACTTGCTAGCACTATCAACCATAATCTTAGAACATGTCCTCGTGGTCTCATTCATCAAAAGTCGTTATGTACAAGCCCCAGCCCGATCGAGTCCGGGGACAAGATAAAGCCTAGCGCGGAAGCCATTGCACGTACCCCTTGGTCGTGCCCTTAACGTCCCTGATCACCACCTCGAAAGTGCTAAAGTCTAGCGCGGTGACGGCATCGAAGGCAACATCGAGAAGGATCAAAGTCCACTCGAAGAAGGCGTAAATTGTGTAGGCTTGACGCAAGGTTAGCCCCCGTAGCAGTACCATTACGACTGATGTTCCACTTACCACCCGCCACACGGTGCACCTTGTGCTGGATGAAGAAATAAACCAGAGGCACCAGGGTGCCGAAGAAGCCAGCGGCCAGATATTTCCGATACTTGATCGCTTTCGGGTTCGGGGGGCTCAATACGATGCAGCCGGTCGTCCAAGGGATGGTGAAAACGATGTACGCAATCATCAGGATGTCGTGCCAGTCATGGTCGTCGGTCGATGTAATGTAGGTCCAGCCGCCGCATGTTAGTGTTCGTATGAGGCCGGAGATCGCGACCGCTTTCGGGAGGGAACGGCCGGGTTTCGCGGTAAGGAGGTAGAACAGCCCAACGAGGGCAAATCGTGGCCCTAGATATGAGGTATTAGTTAGGGATACCCTCATGGGGGCGGGAGAGAGGAAGAGGGGCGCACCTGATGTGATGGCGATAAAGATCATAAACAAGGATCGCTCGGGATAACGGTCCCCAATGGTGGCCGAGACGGACGGAAACCACTCGTCCGGGTAGCCGTACCATTCATTTTGCACGATTTTGTTGTAGTGTAACGCGGAGCCCACAATAAGGGCGCTCAGGAAGGCCACTGCGAGGGGAAGAGGGGTCAACAACTCGATACTACGCGTTGATGAAGCTGCCAAGCAAAGATCTCGATGCTACCCACAGTAGGCGACGGCAGTGTGCGACCAGCTCACCCACTGGCCGCCAAAGGACAGCACCACACCGGCGTCCTTATCTTTGTAACGGGACGCCGCCATGGTTTTTGGGTCGGAGGTACGGAATCCACTGAAAAGAGAAGTGGAGATCTGGAATATAGGATTCGTTCGGTGGGAGCGAGTTATGCACGCGTGCACATGTCAAGGAAACGATCGTTCTGTAATTAAAGTCGTAGTAGGCCCCCAGGAGAAGCGAGAGACTGCAACACCGGCTCCCAATGGTCGGACAAAGGAAAGAAATGAAAAAATTAAGTTGTCGGGAAATGAAGATGTCAATGGGAGGGGTTGTCGCGGGAGGTGGAAAAGGCACGAGCTGGTAAATGATTAGTTAGCGGGAAGCTCGCCGGAAGCCTCGGCGCGCGATCGTGGGATCCGAAGTGCGAACTTCAAAAGATGAAAGCCCCTGTCAGTTGCATTCCATCGGACGTTCAGGGATTAGCGTTTATGGGAGGATTGGGTGCGGAATGCGACCGGGAAAGTGGGAACATGTCACTCCGAACCATTGCGGGCAGGCGGTAAGCGGCGGCAGATTCAATTCCCCACTAAAAAGTCCAGCATCCGACCTCAAACTGATGGAACTTCGCATCGACCCCGATCCGCAATTGGACTCTGCAATTGTCCTTCCTCACTCGTAAAATGGCCGGTGTTTCTGACAAGGCGCGTTTCTATCTCGAGCGCGCAGCTCCGGAGCTGCGTGACTTTGAAGAAAAAGAAATATTCTCCAAAGTCAGCTCCCCTCAACCCCCAACGGAGAAGCTCCACGCGCAGTCCAGCTAACCTCCTCTCTCCCGCTAGGACGAAATCCGCTCCCTCGTCACCAAACGCTCCGATTACGAACACCTGATCCTCGCCCCAGGCACCAAATCCACCGACTTCCTCTCCTACGTTGCCTGGGAACGCTGCCTCGACCGTCTCCGCGCCAAACGATGCCGCCGTCTCAACCTGCGCGGCACCACCCCCGGCGCCTCCTCACATGCCAGCCACGCCCGTACCTTTGGCATCTTTGAGCGTGCCGTGCTCAAACACCCTGGCGACGTTTCGCTCTGGCGCGCCTACCTCGATTTCGCGGCCAACGATGCCCGCGCGACCAAGCGATGGCGACGTATCTGCACACGCGCGCTGCGCCTGCACCCAACTGATGCTGGGTTGTGGGCGCTGGCGGGTAAGAGGGCGGCAAGGAATGGGGATATGGAGAGGGCGCGAGCGCACTTTTTGAGGGGGTGCCGATTCTGCACTGGCGAAGAGACGCTATGGGTGGAATATGCGAGGTGTGAGATGCAGTGGCTGGGGAAGGTGGAGGAGAAGAAGGCTGGGAAGGGGGTAAGAAAGGGGACGGATGTGATGCAGGCGATTAAGGCCACCGAGGCGGTGCAGGAGGGGGATGAGATTCGTTTTGATGATGACGATGAGGATGACGAGAGCGGGGACGAGGACGGTCTAATGCTACCGGACCCAGATGCCGGCGGATCGGGCGATAAAGGGCTCAAGAAGCCTGCATTTGATGCAGAAGCGGCGAAGAAACTTGAGCAGAGTCCAGCATTGAGCGGCGCGATACCGATGGCCATCTTCGATATCGCGAAGAAGCAACCGTTTTTTGGCCCAGCAGCGGCTGAAACGTTCTTCGACATGTTTGCGAGTTTTGGCAAAGTTTCGTCACGGGGCAGGATTGTGCAGCATGTTCTCAGCGCAATGGAGCAACAGTTTCCTAACCACGCGAGCACATGCAGTTGCCAGGTTCGGCAACCGCTCGTTGGAGTGGACGTGTTGACCGCTGCGTTTCCGAAAGCTCTCCGAGAGTCGCTCACCCGGCTGAAGGGCGCAATGGACAAGACGGAAGATAAGCGGGCGCTTGCCAACAAGACGACGGCTTGGATTGACGAGGTTTTGGCGACGGAAGGGCTGGACCCAGGCATTCAAACAGTGTTAAGCCATACTAAGGCATCGTTGGAATCCATCGCTTAATTAATGTCTGGATATCACAAGCCAGATTATGTTAATTAGACTACGCAATACAAGACCTTCCTGGGAAGCCTACAATTGCTTCTTGGATACATTATTACACCGATCTATGCCGTCTTCCCCTCCGCAATACCGATTAAATACTCCCACTCCTTTTCACTCACTCGGCTCACACTCAGTCTAGACTGCTTGAGCATTTGCATGTTCTCCAACGGCTTCCCCGGTCCACCACCCATCTCGCGGAGCTCCTTCAGCCCAATGGGGCTGGCAAATTTGCTGCGGAATACGACATGTACCACACTCCATTTCGGGTCGTTGGGTTTAGATTTTGGGTCGTAATACGGTGCTTTAGGGTCGTGGGCGGATACTTTAAGTCGCAATGTTAATCACAATGGGTTCTCTGCGTACCGTATCGCCCCCCCTATCAACTTACAATCCGGAGAGTGCTCCTTCACAATTTCCATAGTGCCCACGATACCCGGCTCTTTGCAGTTAGAGTGGTAGAAGAAGGCGAGCTCGCCCTTCTTCATAGCCCGTAGGTTGTTCCGGGCGGCATAGGCGCGAATGCCTGATGTATTGTCAGTTGAAACCTGCTAGGTACGTTCACAACTAACGTCTGAGTATGGAGAAGGCTTACCGTCCCATGGCTCGGGCTCCGTCCTCGCCGCTAAATCGTCGATGGAGAACTTGACGTCGACGCCATTCTCGAACCGCGATTCGGGTTCCGCTTTAAGAAGCCAGTAGTTCCTCCCCCCTTCAGTGGGAGCATTCCCCTTGCTGACACTCACAACGGCAGCCTTAGTTTGCTTTTGTGGGCCATCACTCGCAGGAGAGCCCTCCTTCAAGGGAGCACCCCGAGGTTTCTTAGACGGTGGCTCAGGGTTTTTGTTTTCCTATTTTGTTTGTTAGCATGTCAGTCCGTCGATTGAAGTTTCTCAAACACGAGACAGAGAGGATGCTCTAGAATGTATTTCACGTGTAAATTACCTTTTTTGTAACCTTCTTAGCCCCGGCCTTCCTCACCGAAGGTTCCGCCGAGTCAACCTCGACTTCTTGTTGGAGTTCAGTTCGCGAGTTTTCAGCCGACGTTTGCAACCGACGGGAACGTCGTTGCCCTGTCTCGGGGGCAATATTTTCTGCCGTGGGCGATTTCCTTTTCGGCATGACGAATTTTGGACTACAAGTCACTGGTAACACTCGGTAACCTCTCCGAAGGTCAAAGGGCTGGTGGTGACGCCAAACGTTGAAATTGCCAAGAATAAACACGGTGTGGATGTGTGGCCGGGGTGTTGGCGACGGGACGATCCATTTTGGGAAATTCAACATGGGTTAAACTGCGTCGTCCGCCTCCCTGAGCGAAGAAGCAGCGCTGGGAACCCGTGATAAGTCTCGCCCTCGTTCCGCAAGTGCTCACTCAATCCAGGAAAGAAAGTTTCGGTGCGAAGACCCAATGTCGTCCTCATTCGCCATGAACCTCTCGCTGGACTGTCTATTTAAGCTGGCTCGGCCGAAACCGGTTCACCTCGACAGAAGTGGAAGCTTCATCATCGCTCGTAGGCAAATTGTACGTCGAGTTCCTCACATGAAGAATTGACCCTGAAAATTATAAAATTAGAGCGGAAGCAAATCTTCATCTCTTGTTCCCTCCGGTCGGGCCTTACGCTGCTAGCCAGGTAAGGTCGTCAAGATGAGACTCGGCCACAGCGCAGACTTTGGAACCCTCTTGAAGCATGGAGGGTGGAGGGAGAGCGAGGTTTTTCTTAATTTTCTTTTCAAAGCAGACAAGCATGTAATACGACGTGATTTGTTTTCCCGGGTGCAGTTAATTGCGCAGAAAAGAAAGGGAAGATGCCGGCTAGGATCAACCGATGCCACTATTCCTCGTCAAGCGGAGCGGGGAAACACCACATGAAGAAAGAGGGGATGGATGCTTGGGCACAACAAAGACCTTGCAAGCCCCGAATCCTTGATTCAGGTCCGAAAATGTGTCGATCGCAGGTGCATCGAAAATCGAGGCCGGCTTCGAGGAAGACAAGAGGCGCTCCTTTTGTGACACGCGGAAGCTTAATCCGCTGCTTTTTAATATTATTGACGTGGTCCGGATGCACCACTACCACAGGCATGATCTCAGGTGTGGAGGGAATGATGGGGGTGGGCTGGCAGGCAAGGGCCAGCTCGACGGAGCCGAGCACCTTTGTGCCGAGTTGTCAACTGTCGGTTTTTTCCATCAAAGCCCTACTTGAATCCGGTGTGTGACTTTGCTGTGCCTTGTATTCTCAAGCATTGCGTCGCCGGCAATTGTCAAACGGCTCAGGATGCACAAGGAAAGGGAAAGGAACTGGCAATGTGTTTCGCCGCGGGCGAATGCCTGGCAAGTGGGCTGCTGGTCGGAGAATTTTAGTGCCCTGGTGTAAAAGTGACTTTGGTCCTGGGCTCGGAGCGACATTTTAAAGGGTCCAACCGCCCGCCTCCCCCCCTCGTTCCCATCCGTTTTTGTTTTCTGACATCTGTTTGTCGCTGTTCTTTTTATTTACGACCATAATTATCGTTTAATCGCTCGTGGTGGCTTCTGTCGACTGATTTCAGGTATGGCTGCTATTATCCACCAAGTCACCGTTCGCCCAGATCGGCATCCGGCGGCCCTCAGTCGCCCCAAAAGCCGGGCTCACCCTGAATTGGCAACAACGACTACGCAGTAGGAAAAGATTCTGCAGCAAACCCAAAACCCGGACCCGAAGAGAGCGAAAACTCCCATCATTTGGACCAAAAACAAATTCAATCCTACGATGACTCTCCGGGCGCCCTGTCGCGGGCAAGGCAGTTTGGGCATTGGTGGCGCCCAGCCCACGCTGGCTCATGGCTCATGCTTGTGGGTGTGACCAGCTTCTCCACCAGGCTCGGCAAGCTCATGTGGGACAAGCATGGGATAAACAGCGAGACCAGCAGGATAGATCGCCATGATGGGACTTGGCTTCTCACAGTTGTTGAGTCGCGTTTCTAATTCTCTCAGCGCCATGGGGTGGCCGTTCGAGCACTTGCCGGTCGTGCCATTTTTGATGCGACTGGCAACAGCCTGGCTGGGCTCGGGGCAAGGCCGCCAACAACACGGGATCAGGGCCTGCAACCCGGTATCACCGACTCCCATCATTGGGTGACGTGATGTTCAGGCTTCGTGTTCGACGGGGGAATCGTTGAAAAGACACTCAAGCCGGAATGCCCTATTGCGGCTCGAGACGCACCATCTCTTCGACCACTATCAATTCCCTGGCCGGGACCTAACCTCAGCTTCCATCATTGAGCCCAGCGTTCTGGGCGGATGGGTGGCTGCGAACAACGAGGAGATCCACGACTCGGGCCGTTTCAAATGCACGCCTCCAGGGTGTCATTGATCTCCGCCACGGGCCGTAAGGTCGAGGGAGAAAGATATTCTAACACTCCCTCGAACACGGCCGTGGGATGCAAGGGCGAAAAGCTTGAGCTTCGACGGCGTGAGCAAACACGCTTGGATCAATCTTGGAGAGCTGAGGACGTCAAGCTGAGCTTTCTCTGCAAGAGTCAGCGATCAAAGGAGGATGGCCCAAGAGCCCGTGGTCCCACAGCCTCATTCGCCGAATCTCTGTTTGCCGCCCCGCCACACTAATCTCCTTTTGGTCAAATGGTTTGGTCCGGCTGAAAGGACCACGACCGGAACTGGGCGCTCGCTCCTTTGCAGCAGCACAACGCCCCAGTGGAATCCCACCAGCAAGCAAGCAACACACGCGCCCCCAGACCGACCGACCGACCCGACGCAATCGGGAACAGCAAGGCAAGAAGAGGTAAGACCTACCCGCTGTTCCTCCAGTCTTTTCCGCCCCCTATCTGCCCCCGGCTTGCCGTTTCGGCTTCCCGATAGATTCGGCTTCGTGATTTCCCGGCTTCTCTCGGGGCTCGTCGTCTCGGCCTTGGATGCCATCGGGAATTACGCGTGCTTGGTCGTTGGCTACCGTTCTGCTCGAGTCGCGACGCCGGGAACCTGCCTGCGAGATCTCCTTGCACCCCCGTCGCCCCGGCCTTAGCTTAACCGTCGGTTTTTGGTCTCTTGACGCCTATCAATTCCACGAGTATGTATCCGTACGAGCCGTACTCTTGACCAGCGAAGGGTCCCTTCCCCGATCGCCTCCACTCCGTCGTTTCCGGAGGTGCTGCGGCCGGCTAGTGCTGGACCGTTGTGCCCGGTCCGCCCAGGCTCTGTATCATTTGCGATTTCTAGGCCGAGTCAGCGTCAGAACCGGGCGAGCGTTGCGATACAGATGTCTCGTTTCGCCTCCGATGCGTCTGGTTTTTCCTTCCCATCCAAGTCCCCCCCACCTTCCCAGGCTATTTTGGCCCCCGTGGCCCGAGTGCCCGTGCTGCTGCGCACAGGCTGCGTCGGACCCGCCTGTTTTTTTTTCGCTCTCACTGCTTCTCCTGCGCGCGCACCTGGACCCTGGTGGATCCCCGACCGCAGAGCAGCAGCCCCCCCAGCGCGCCAGCGCCCCCAAAGCAAGAAATCCGCCCTTACCCCGTTAAACCACTGCACACACAGAGCGCTTCCCCGACACACACCCACACCCGCGACGCGCCTGCTCCATCGCGACAAGCCGCCGCCGCGCCTCTACCCATTTGCATTTTATCGATTATTGCTATCCCAGTGCATGACGATTGTTCTACTTGTCTCTTGGTGTCGCTAACGTATCGCGCTGCTGCAAGGACGACCGTGCTTCGCCTGATGGGCGTGACCATTGACGCTGCCGCCCTCACCCTACGACCGACGACATGAGCTCCTGGATCAACGAGGCCGCTGTCCCCAACCACAATGGCAACGGCTTCCCCCATATCAACGACCCATCCGCAGTTGCCGCCTCCATGATGGATCCGTCCGCGTTTATGGGCAATCCCGCCCAGTTCAATGCGCAGTTTGCGAACCCACAACAGATCGTCATGCCCAACGGCCCCATGCGCAATGCATCGCCCTCGTTCCCAAACCCCATGTATCAAACCAACTCGGTCGTCCCATCAAAGCGCCCGCGCCCGAGAGACGATACCATCGGCCAGTCACCACGGCCGGCCCCTGGAATGATCCCCACCTCACGCGCCGAGACGCCGCAGCAGTCTAGCTTTCCAAACTTTCCGCAGCCGGGCATGGCGCAACAGCCGTCCGGCCAGCCATCGCCATACCCACACCTCCAGGCCAATGGCTCCGCGAATGCGACGCCGTCTCCCATCATGGCGAACCAAATGCGCCCAGGGAGCGTCCCCCAAAGAGTGGCGTCGACCTCCCCACACCCTTTCTCGCCTGCCGCGCAACAATTTCCCCAGGCGTCTCCCATTCCCTCTGACCATAGCGGCACGCCACAGTCCTTTATGCAGCAGAATAGCTTCCCACCCAACTTCAATCCCCAATTCAGCGCCGCCCAATCCCCTGCGAGGCCTTCACCTTCGCCAAATCCAATGGGCGGCCAGATGATGCCTCAGCAAATGGGACAAATGCAGATGGGACAGCTACCCCAGAACATGCATCAACAGATGCAGCAAATGGGGCAGTCTCCGGGGCAGATGCCGGGCCAAATGATGGCGAACCAACTGCCGGGAGGTATGCAAGGACAAATGGGGAGTCAGTTGCCTGGCCAGATGCCAAACATGATGTATCAACAGCAGATGGGCCAGCCGCGGAATGCCCTCGAGCAACAAAAGCTCCTGTACCAGATGCAACTACAGCAACAAGCTCAGCGGACCAGCATGCAAATGCAGCAGATGGGTGGCCAGAACATGATGCAGGCTCAGCAACAAGCACAGCAGCAGCAACAACATCAGCAACAGCAACAGCAACAGCAAGGGCAGCAGGGGCAGCAACAACAGCAACACCCCAGCCAAGCGCAGGTTCAGGCCCAGGCACAAGCTCAGGCGCAAGCGCAAGCGCAGGCACAGGCTAGGAACATGATGGCTGCGAGACAAGGCATGCCCAACGGCCAGATGCCACAGGGCGGGATGCGCCCACAGCAAGGAGGTCCGCCGCAGCCTATGATGCGACTGCCTCCCCCGGAACAGTTCATGAAGCATTTGGCGACGTTCATGAGCTCCAAGGGCCTTCCGCTTGATTTGCACCCTGTCATTGACAACCGTCCCATCCCACTGTACAACCTGTTCCAGCTCGTGTACACAAAATTCGGCGGGTACCGGAACACCACACAGTCCAATGGCTGGTTGCAGGTCACGCAAATCATGGGGTTTGCAGGCCAGCAGATTCCGTCAGTGGCGCAACAGCTGAAGGGTGTGTACGAACGTAACTTGATCAAATACGAAGAGCTCTGGGCTGCTCAACAAAAAATGCGCATGCAGCCGCAAGGAGGTATGGCCAACGCCCAGGGGATGCAACAAGGAACACCAACAAAAGGGATGCCACCTGGTCAAATACCTCCTCATATGATGCAACCCGGTCAGCAAGGACAACAGCACCCGCCCCAAATGCAGTCACCAGTTAAGCCGCCGGGACCGCAGCAGCAAGCTGTCAACGGCTTCCCCGGCGGCCAGCCAAGCCCGGCCCAGCAGCAAATTCTGAACAATCAAGGCCATGCCCGCAATAGCATGTCTCGGAGCGTGCAGCCTACGCCAACAGTTGACGAGTTTCCCTTGCCGTCGCCAGCCCAAGCCAAAGCTGGCCCCGTTTCACTACCGGGTTCCGCTCATCCCGAGAGTCAAGGTGCATCCGGCGACGCGACGCGCCCCATGAAGTTCCCCGCCCCGTTCTCGTCAAATCCGGAAGAGTACATGCCTTGCTCTCGCGAAATCACGACATTGGGGGGGTTTGAAGTCGATGCACTAAAGAAGATTGGCGAAGACTTGGAGAGATCAAGGATTGATGTTCCGCTGCCTATCGATTTTGGCAATGTGGACATACATGCTCTCACGAAGAGCATCCAAAGTGGTCTCCATGGTGAGGTACGTTTGGCACTCGACACCCTCGCGTCGATAACGTGGAGCGATTTCCATTTTGTCGGTCCGCAGCCGATTGTCATTCCCCAGATCGACCTCCGGCACTGCGACGACCTGGTGGAAGTATTGGTGGAGTGCGCGGAAGAACAACTGGATCTCCTCGTAGAGAACTCGGAGGAAGCATCCAACGAGATCACCATCCCGGCATACGAGGAGATTGTACGCGCCTGTCGCGCCGAGCAGTGGGCGTTGAATACTGTCACTATCTTCGGGACACAGCCGTATGAGCTCGACCGTGCGGTGGAGCGACTGATCTGTATCACGACGATCCTTCGCAACCTGTCGTGGCGAGAGGAGAACCACGCGGCCCTAGCGGATGACACAGTTATCAAGTTCATTTGCGTCTTGATTAGATATCTGGGCACACGCGAGATGCTGCTCCGCACCAACGCCAACACTTTGGACTTGATGAAGGACCTAGTGACGCTGCTTTCGAACACGACGAGCGCAATGGAAATACCCGGTCGGGAGCAAGCATTCTGCCTACTGCAGTTCCTGCTCGCCTTTGCGCCCTCGCCAGGACCCACGGTGTCCGATGGCAGACTATATTTCCCGTCTTACGAACCAAACCTCCACCCTTACCTCCCCCACGCCGTCGACTCCCTCGCCAAGCTCCTCGCTAGGGACGAACCTAACCGGACCCATTACCGCAACATCTTCGCCGCCGAAGCCTCCGTTACTACCTCGCCTCTCTGCGAGCTTCTCACCCGCACATTCGGCCTCGCCATTTCCCCGATACCTGATCTCCAGCGTGATCAGCCACCACCACGTCACCCGAACCAACCGCCGGTCATTGTTAGCGAAGCCCGTAAGCCCGTGCTCATGCAAGGTCTCCTCGCCGCCGACATTATGGCGGGGCTTGCGCCGGGCTATGAAACCGGTGTCACCCGCGCCTGGCTCGGGTCCGGTCATGGCTTTGCCCAAAATCTTTTTGGGCTCGTCCGGCAACTCAGCGTACAATTCGAGAACCAAAACCCGCGCCCCACAGGCGGTCCGCGTGGTCAGCCGAAGCGCGATCCCGATTTGGTGTACATCGTGAGCCTAGCCGCGAGTATGCTCCGAAAGCTAACCGAGAAGGCGCTTGACCCGGTAGATCCAGCGGGAGAACACAGTATCCCACCGGAGGTACTGCCGGCAAAGGACGCGGTCTTGCCGGTACTACAACTGCAGGCGCAGGAATGGGGCAAAGAAGGTGTGTTGTCGAACTTGGTGGGGTTTGTAAACGTAGTCGAGAAGGGGCTGCGGAGGAGATGAGAGATGTGAATCTCGTGGTGGGAAAAGCTGGACGCCGAGTTGGGTGGCGTGGATCTTTATTTATCTAAACAGACCGCGGCTGTGTCTGGGGATGGAGTAGCACAGCATCTTGGTTTTTTTGTCTTTTTTCCCGTTTCTCTAAACTGCTTTCCCGTTGTCTTTCTGTCATTCTTTCCCTCTCTGTGTATTCTTTTAACCTACTATTACTGCAAATAAGACGGACGGTGGATATGGAATGACTTCTGGGGTTGGGGGAAGCGTGTCCCTTGGATGGGTGTATATGCAGCGGTCGACTAGATGGATATCGGTGGATTAAAGAGGTGGGCGGCAGAGACATACTCGCACGTTCAAGGAGTGCAGCAAGAAAGTCTAGGGTTGGAGGTGTACGAACCGGTTTGTCGCAACCAGTCTTCTTGTGGGCGGAGTGTGACATGGTGCGGAATGGCTCTTGTTGGAAAATGGTGGACGAGTTGGATGACATAGAATGGGAGCGTAATTACTCGTTTCTTCCCTCCGTCTTGCCCTGTGCTCGCGTGAGTGATGTTGGCCATAATGTGGTATTGAACGGAAGGATCTAATAACCTACTCCCTTCCCCGATTATGACCGCGACAACTGTAAGTTGGTGGGTTCTATAACCTGATGAAACCGGTGCTTTACTCTATAGGCTGTGTGTCTCTTGATATCATCCGTGCCTTGGAGACGTTGATGTCGCCGTCGTAAATTTATGGGTTGTTGTACTTACAAGAAAACACCAAAATGCTCTTATTTTACACGCCTTACATCAGGCTTGCTAGACTCCCCAGTCATATAGACAAGGCCCTGTATCCTTTTGAGTTGTGCTCTCCCTTCCCAATCGTACATCAACACCCCGCCAGTAACATAAACCCCTACAGTCCCAAATGCTAGATTCTTCCCCCGTTGAAACACATTCACTGTGTTATATAGATGCGGACCTCTGCCCTGTGTCGTTGTCTCCTGCTTCCCCGTTTTCGTACCCTCAGCTGCCAAAGAGATTGAGCCCGAGCCTTCTTAAAATCCCTCTTTCGTCAACCACGCAATGACATCTTCCCTCCGGTGGCCCTACGATCAAGCAGATCTATGTTAGCAAACCAACTCGTATCTTCCAGCTTTTTTTAAAACAGCTTCCACAACAAAAACCAAAGCTCACCTTAAGTACAACATGCCCCGTCACATTATTCATAATAAAATCCCCGGGGTCCACCCCAAGTCCTTCAGCCAGCGCAGCCACTAACGCGCGGCGGTCACCCTCGATCTTCTTGATCAATGTCAACTTCTTGTTTCCGCCGGCTTGGGCCCGTTGGTACACGGCTAGCGCCTGGGAGTTCGTTCGGGTTACGCGAAAGGGGTAGTTCTTTGTCGGGCCTGTCGGTCCAGGGGAATTCGGAGTCGGAGTCGGAGCCGGAGCCGTTTCGTCAGTGGTGGCGGAGGTTGCTTCTGAGGGGGGTATCGTCGTTGTAGTTGTTGATGTGGGCTCGGTGGAATAGTTGCGGAATCGGATTGGGGCCGGTACGGCGGTTCTCAGTAGGGACTGTCGAGCTGGGGCGGCGGCCAGCGCCCGGAAAAGGGCTGTCGACATTGGGCGGGACATGTTCTTGGTGTTGACGGTTAGTTTAGAGGATTCTTGCGATGGACGCCTCCCACTTTTGGCTTGCCGCTTTCCCAATCGGGAGGCTCGAGGAAGGAAAATCATCGGGCGACGGCAGAATGATTGGCCGGCCCCACTAAAAAGCGACGCACGAACAACGCAAGGGCCGAAATCTGGGCTGGTGCTGCGGTGGGGTCAAGAGCGACCTTCGTGCGTGCACACACCTCCCACCATCCGCCTGTCGCCAAAGTATGGTCTAAATTTTGACCCCACCAAAGGCCAAAACACAACCTCCCTTCGGAAAATTGGCGGGTGTACCACTGCTTCGTGGATTTCCTCGTCCCCTCCTGCCGCGCCCTCAGCCGAACCCGACAGACAGCCTTTACCCCCGTTGTGAAGAACCGCGAGCATCAACTTTTTGAAGTTTGCGTCCTCAACACATCCCGCTCCCAACGATCATAACCACCACGATTTATCCTCCATAAACGACGAACAACCGCAATTATGGCTTCCGCACCCGCCGCCAACGGCGACAGCTCCGTAGCCGACTACGACCTCATGCTTAAGCTCGCCCAGAACCTCGACCGCCATATGATTTTCCCGCTGCTCGAATTCAATGCGGGCCAGCTTGTCGATGAGGAGAGCGGGGAGATTAAGGACGAGGCGAAGGCGCGCGAAATCACACAAGCCAAGTACTCGCTGCTGAAAAAGACCGACATGACCGATTACGTCGCCAACCTCTACTGCGAACTTGAGGGCCTCGAGGAGCCCCCGGCAGAGTTTGCCGACAAGAAGCAAAAGGTCTTTGGGCAGTTACAAAAGTACGAGCAGGACACCAGCAAGATCATCGAGCTCCTCGAGCGCGACGACGTTGTGAACAACCTCAGGAGCGACAAGGTGGCAAACTTGGAATTTCTCAAGAGGGAACACGAGGTATGGCAGTTTGTTCTGCTCGTTTGCCTATTAATTAGTTTTGCTATTGAGCGTACATGCTAACAGCTTGGGGGATCAGGTTACGATAGATATGGTTAATGCGCTATACGACCTCGGCAACCTCCAGTACAGCTGTGGTAACTATGCTGATGCTTCTGAGACCCTCTACCGGTTCCGCGTTCTGTCGACAGATAACGACAAGGTGGCATACGCGACATGGGGCCGGCTGGCCTGCGAAATCCTGACCATGAACTGGGAGTCGGCCATGGAGGAGATTCAAAAGGTCCGCGAGACCATTGACTCCAAGCTGTCACAAAACCCGTTGGCTCAGCTGCAGCATCGTACCGCCCTCGCTCACTGGGCCCTGTTCCCGCTTTTCAACTTCGAGAAGGCCCGCGAGCCTATCCTCGAGCTCTTCTTCAACGCGGGGTACATCAACACCATCCAGGCCAACTGCGCGTGGGTATTGCGGTACCTGGCCGTGGCCGTTATCACCAACCGCGGCCGCGCCAAGAACCCCGGCATCCACCAGAAGCAAATGAAGGATGTAGTTCGCATCGTTAAGCAGGAGGCGTACGAATACCAGGATCCCATCACTCGCTTCGTCCATGCTCTGAGCATCGATTTCGATTTCGAGGAGGCCCAGCGCCAGCTCGTCCTCGCCGAGGAGGTCCTCCGCCGCGACTTCTTCCTGCTCGCCCACGCCGACGACTTTGTCGACTCCGCCAGGCATCTCATCTTCGAGAGCTATTGCAAGATCCACGCCCGCATTTCGCTGCAGGACTTGAGTGCTCGCCTGGGTCTCAATGCCGACGCCGCGGAGAAGTGGATTGTTAACCTCATCCGCGACACGCGTCTTGACGCCAAGATTGACTATAAGGAAGGCACAGTCGTCATGAACCACCCGCCAAGCTCTGTTTACCAACAGGTTATCGAGAAGACCAAGGGTGGGTTCTTCAGGACTCAAGTGCTGAGCGCAGCCGTTGCGAAGTAGGAGTCGCATCATGCTAGGCGAGGTAGGCACAGGAAGGTGAACGCGAGGCCAAAGGGGAAACGTGACGTTCCAAAACCTGAGAGGAGCGAGGAGAAGCCGAACCTGGATGGGCAAGGTGACAAGGCTCCGCAGCCACCATTCCCGGGGTCGGGACCTAACCTCCTGAATTGAACATGTCGACAGGTGTTGGGGGTTTTGGTTGGCCGAAGCGCGGAAACGAGGGTGGAAAGAAAGAAATGTTTTTGATGTTCACGGCAAAGTTGGGAGGTGGGGTGGGCTGGCTCGTTGGGGAGGTAGGAAGGGCGGACATCGTGCAATGGCGGCGACCAATATTTGGTTTGTGCCGGGGGTCAGCGGACAACGGGATCAGCGATGTACATATTATACCTCGATGGCGCATCAAAATTGGAATGGTTAATTCTTACGTTTATGGAAACGGTGACTGGTCCTGCTCCGGCAATAGCATTGTTGTTGTTCTCATAAACAGCGTTCTGGCTTTGACCTGTGTTGGTAGCCTTAGCTGATGGTATAAGATGGTGTTCATATTTTTAACTTCGACCGGATTGCCATCTGTAAACCCCCAACGTTAGTTTCCTACTTACGACGAGGATATGGCAAGGGGTATTACATCTTTATATTAAAGCGTGTACATATTTTTCTTTTTTTGTGCCTTTCGGTTTTATTTATATTTAATTCAAGTTAAATTATTAACACAGGACTGTTTTGCCAAAAACAAAGTGGAATTCACAATAATTATAAAATATCTAAATTCCATTTTTCACTTGATATTTCCCTTATTTCTCTCACACCTTTAAACAACGGCCTTCCGCAAGCATTACTCGTCTTCACATTACGGCAGGTTTAGAATGATCCATATTTCACACCTAGACACAACACAACAAAATCATATCCATACTGGAGAGACCACATCGTTATTCCTGGGGTATGTACTAAATATCCGATCTAACGAACACTGCCCTAAGACATCCGACAACGGTTAACCCGACACATAACACGCACTCCAACCCCATCAACTTCTCCTAAAAGGAGCTTATCACTCCTTACCAGCAAGCCAAGCCCTCCCCTTCAACTCCTCAATAACACTATCCCCCAACCACCACGTCCCCTCCACAGCCTCAATCTCATCATCTACCGCAGCCGACAAAGTAGTAGTATCAATTCCCACCAACACTTTCTTCTTCCCTCCCCTGCCCGACGCAGTTTTCTTCCCCTTACCCTTCTCCTTCCTCCCCCCCTTCGCAGCGGTAGTAGTAGTAGTAGCGGCTGGGGTAGTTGGATCGTGTGCCTCAAGTTTCCCCTTTGTTCCCTCCGCATAGACACCTCTTCTCTCCGCCCATTCAAATAGCAAGCTTAGACCGAGTAACCGATCTCTCGACCACCCACCGATGCCTTCGATGCTGGCTTTCAGGCCGAGCCGTGCGTCCACTAACGTGCTGGCACCTTCTCCTTCGCCCACACCGCCGGCGGAACCGAATAAATCGAGCACGACGCCCCGTTCGGCAAGAGAGAGGTCTTTGAAGGCGTCGAGGTTGAAGATCCAATCTAATGGGGGTGTTGTGCTGCGGGTTTTGGGTTGAACGGACCCCATGCCGCCGACGCCGACACTGCTGGTGTTGAAGATCATCATAGCGCTGTCTGGGGCGGGGCCAGCCACCCCTCCGCTGACTAGTGAGCGTAAGGTGGTGGGATACGTCCCCAGATCGGCAGGCCGCCGACGGAGGTACACGGTCTGGTTCCGTGTGAAATCTGCTCTGAGACTCGGGTTCCCGGCAAACGCGATGGTCAAGTCCCAGTATCCTAGCGCTTTGGCGTCCGTTTCGATGCGTGCAATATCGTCTAGTGGAGGTAGTAGACACGGAGTCTGACGACGGAGTATGATGGAGTCCAAGTCGTTCGGGTCGTTCCCAAGGGTTTGGGAGACAGTAGCGACGGCAGATGGAGAGCCGGGTTGGAGATGAATGAATATCGGGAGATTGAGTGGTTGGTCCGTGACTAGGTCCTTGGTGACAAGACAGCGGGGTTCTGTGGCGAGAACCCAGAAGTGGCGGAAGGCTTGGAGATGGGAGCGGTTGTCCTGGACCGTCGCTGGGAACAGTGGATAGAAGGCGACTAGGAGGGATGCGATGGCCAGGTTACTGGTGCCGAAGGTGGCGGTTCCTGAGCCTAGGAAGAGCGCGCCGATGGCGAGATGGGCCGCGAGGTGGCTTCCGTAGGACGTGGTGGTGTCGTCTCGCCCATGGAGGGCGCGGAGCCGGCGTAGGACAGTGATATCACCCGTTCCAGCCATGACGGTGGCGCAGGACAAGGCGAGGACATCCACGCACATGCATGCATTGTTCCTGGCCAGCTCATTGTCGTAGTTAGCGACAGGGATTTGCCCAATCCGCATGAACTCGTCGAGATAGTGCACGAGCAAATCTCTGACCCGGACGTTGGCAGACCCGGCAAACCGGAGGCCTAGTGCAAAGCAAAGGCCAGCGAGAATGGAAAAGAACGGAAGATCCCGGCTATGGAGTGTGGTTACGCCCGTTAGCCGGTGCTGGGGTTTGTACGTAGAAGGAAGACCCCTTTCGATCCACTCAAACGTTGGATCAACCTTGCTCCAGAGGATGAGGTTCTTCGCGACTGTCCGCAATAGCAGGATGTCTGGGCGGACATAGTCGAATTGCAGCAACGTCTCGGGCACGTCAATCTTACGTGCCACAATATGGTCCTCCGACTTCATGTAGATGAGTGCGATGGCCATCACGGCACCGGCGGCGGACCAATCCAGGATATGTACCAGTTCCATTCTTTTCGTTGCCGTCGCCATGGTCAGCAGCTTCTCTGTGAGATGCATGTCCCGCAGTCCCTTCAAATCCCCGCCTTTCCCTAGGTTGATGAAGCCCAGGGCAAATCCAGCCGCGAGACGGTAGCTTTCGTCCCTGATGGTTACTTCCTCGTCCTCGTCCTCGTCCCCACCGCCAATATGCTCAATTTCCGAAAGCATGATCTCGCTCATGCGCCGATGCTGGCTGTTGCAGTAGACGAGGCCGATACCCATGACACCAGTGGTTTGGGTCGTCGTGGATAGGTTTAGATCGGCTGCTCCGCGAGGCAGCATTCGAGTGATGTGGACGGAAAGGAGGCGCGTCATAAGCGCGTCCATTGTGCCAATGTAGGATGCTGCCAGGCCGAGGAGAAGACCGATGGTGGTCATGGTGTGTTTTGGAGTGAGATACTTGAAAGCAACCCATCTGGCCACCGACTTGAGGTGGCCATTTAAGCCAAGGGCGAGTAGGAACCCCGCGTGCCGGTTGCTGAGATCTTGACCGGGCTTGTTGTACAAGATCCACGATGTATCAATCCCTTTGGCTTGAGGTGAAATCGCGAGCCCACCGGAGACGCCTTGGTGGAAGAAAGCCCAGCTGATTTTATCTTCAGGAAACATGCCTTTGTCAACGCTGACTGTATTGTTGGTGGGTTTGACGACGCAGTTCAGGTTGAACGCAGCGATTTGATACTTTTGGGTAAGCAGCGGATATCGTAGGGAGAAATGGAGGAGTCCGCGGCCAGCTGAGATGGCTAAGGTGCTGGTTGCAATCGTTGTGGCGAGCTCCTTCTGCTTTTCTAGGTATTCTGCCTCGGTCCATTCGGGTTGGGAATCGAGACGAACAACTCGGGGTTTGTTGGTTGACAGCATTGCTTGGGCTTCGTTTAATCTTCTGTCGTCCCGGAAAAGCGAACGCACAACAGTTTGACGTTCAGCTGCGGCAGCATCTTCGTGATGCTCGTTGGGCCCCTCAGGATTTTGGCAGAGCATGCGGAAATCCCGTTTGGCCTCGTGAGTGGTAGACTGACGTTGGCTTAGTTTGTATTCATACAGTAGCAGTAGGGTGAATTGCGTTGCTTACATCGATAGTGGAACCTAGTGCACGGCATGTCTTCGTTGGCTGTAGCACTTCGCTGACGTCGGTGCGTCCGACTAGTGTGAGCAAAGAATGTGTCCAAGACAGTGGAGGGCGTGATTGGCAGATGGAAATGACGTCCTGCAGAGCTGTGGTGACCCCTTCTGGAAGGGTCTCGAGGATTTGGGGCGTGAAACCACACTCATGCATGGCAACCACGGCTTGTATTCGGTTGGTGGTTGGCGTAAGACGTGCAAACAGCCTCTCGAACATCAATGTACGGGGCGTAAGGCTTGTCCACAACTTCCCTCGTAGCTTTGCGCCAGAAGGATCGTGGGTGGCATGGGCGTAGAGATCTGGCAGGGTGGGATATTCGGTAGCGCGACTGGCTGCAAGATGCCCCTGAATCCAGTTTAGGACGCAGTAGTCAGATACAGGCTCATTGAGGTCGACCACAGAGAATGGGACTGGACATCAACAGTTAGCATCTTGCTTGTCAGCTTTGTGTGCTCAACGTAACCTACCTGGACCGGCTGTAAATATTGGCTCAGCCTGTTCACCCAATGCGTAGATGGCTGCGTATCGATGCCAACCGACTAGTTTGGCTAGCTGGTGAAGGAGTGCCTTCAAATCGGTCGGTCCGGGCGATGAAAATTCAGGGGTCAAAATACTAAGTTTCTGCTCCTCGCACAGAAGATGAAGAGCGAGTAACATGCTCCAAGCCGCCATGTTCCGGGGCTCTCCGATTCTGTTCAAGGCTGTCGGAAGATACCCCTCAAAGCCAAACGCTGCTAAACCGCCCGTGGAAGCCATCCACTTCTTAGCCAGGGCTACATGAAGTGAGATGAAGTCTCTTGACGGCCCTGGGGCTGAGTTTATGCTAGACGGGCCATCCAGCATCCACTCCCAGGCCTTGTTGCGCAGCCAACGTGGGCAAGCCGAGGAATTTGGTGTCTCGAGCAGTTGCATCTTCTCCCATGTGTTCCACCCTGGTAGCTCTGTCGCTTCTCCCGATGTTTGCAGCGACGTTTCGCTATTATGTCCTAGAGCCAGGAAACTTGACACAAGGAGGATCACAACCGCAGACCACTCTACCTCAACCAGGCCATCCCCAACTGTCTGACGTTCCGGACCTTGAAGCCACTGCATAACGTGCAACCAGCCAGCCACAATTTTGTCAGCATACGAGGGGTGGAAGATGCTTCGGCACACATCTAGCACTTTCTGCACCTGCGGAGAGGAGGGCTGGAGCTGGACTTTGATGCGGTGATATTTGCCTTGCTTGTCTTTTAAGCTGACAATACCTCGAGAGTTAGGGTAGCAGATGGCGTCAACCTGTGTTCCGGCTAGACTGAGGTTTGGGGGACGATGCGTTTGGTCTATTTCGGCAGCAAGGCTCCCAGGAAAGTCGAGGCTGTTGATGTCGTTGACCAGCAAAGGTGGGAGCGTGACGGTAGCGATCTTCCCCCACGGTGACTGTATGCTGATCTCTCGGCCACCGGTCCTGTCTTCCGACAGGATCATAATGGAATCGTGCCCGTCGGAAATTTTGCACGAGTCAACCACGCTCTGAACTCTTCTGGGCTCAGAAGCCACGATCATGAGATCGCCAATTACTGCAGGCTGTTTCGTCCTACCTTTTTTCGGAGGCTGAGATTCAAGGTGCTGAAGATGGAGAGTTAGGAGCTGCAGCCGCTGGTCGACCGGATCTTGGATGGCAACCAGCAACAGTGGCCGACCTTGGTCGTCGGTAGCGGTGGGGGGTCCAACAAGGATGAAGACCTTGGCCTGAGCCCGAGCAGGTTGGCCGGACAAGGAGTATCGCACGTTTGCGTTGTCCATGCTCACGCTCTGGATTTTGGTGAGGAACATTTCGCGTACTAGGCCGTCAAAGCCGTGGTCATCCAGGCCCATGTTGTGGAAACCCTCAAAGTCACCGCCAGCACGTAGCTCCTCAAGCAAGTTATCCACCGGGGGATCGGGAAGGTGGTTGATACGGTTGTAGTTGAAGGTCCCGCCAAAGCTTGGGCCTCCATAGCCACTGCTTAGTCGGACCCGCTGGCTGCCCTGTGAATCCAGCCTCTTGCTCGCATGAGGAGCATGTATGGGCGGCTCAGTGAATGTGGTTCGGTCCTGCGAGGCGGACAGGTCGGCACGGGCTAGGAGGGAGCTGACGCGACGGGACTGTCGGCGAGTTACGTCGTTGCCCTTTTCTGCATCTACAAGCGAGTTTAGGGCGTGCTCTAGTGCCTTCTCCTTGTCTTCGATCTTGACGCTCTTCCTCGTTTTCTTCATGGGGATTGCTGCGCCAAAGCTCTCTCTTGTTGATTGGTGGACCGGAGTGGCCGCACCGCTCGCTAGTCCAGGTGCCATAGAACTCCGCCTTCGGGACAGGTTGGGAGCCTTCTTCAGCGGGCCAAGAAAGGGATCCTCATGCTCCGGGTAGGTGAGCCTCCATATTGTGTACATGTTGGTTTCCCGGTTGCCTGTGACGGCAAGAACGAGTTCCGTGGCTTCTCCTAAGGGGGCACGTGGGACTTGGATAGACTGAATATGAAGTATCTCCTCCGAACGGTTGAGGAACACTGGAGACGGGACAGCCTTCCGGCTTTTGCTCGCCGTGTTTAACTCTGGATGCGTGACCACGAGCCCAATCTCCAGCAGCGGATCTGTCAAACACACCAGTCGGGGCCAATGGCTCTCGTTAGTCTCCATCGGCTGATGCCACATATTTTCCAGCGTAAAGCTCTGCCGTAAGGGTAGAACCTTCAGGTTACCCAGTGCCTCAGTTGAGAACTCGGTAAAAGTTCGGTCGGGAGCATGGCGAGGGCCGAGCGGCTGGGAAGAGACGAATGAGGCAGGGGTAACCTTTGGCAGCCTGAGCGACACTGGAGTACCACCAACACGCAGTTTCCGCTGTACTATTACACCTCGGGGCCCAGCGCAGGCTGACTCGACTTCGAAGGGCATATGGACGACATGGCTGGTACCAGAGAGAAAGTAGACATGTGCCTGTGACCGAAGGAAGACGACGAGGGCCCGGGACAAACCGGCCGTCCTGGGGGATGTTTTGTCCGCGGCTGCGCCCGGGTGGTCGGCAGAGGCAGGGAAGTAGGCCAGAAGCGCCTGTGTGACGGGTTCCTTCTCGATGTTGAACCGATAGCATTTTCGGAAGATTCCGCCTCGAGACCAGATCACGCAGTCCCCCGTCGTAAGGAGCTCGTCTTCGTATTCCCGGCCATCTTCTTTGCTGATGACAATCTCCCAAGTGTATGAGGAGGGCGAGGGGTTTGGTGGAAGAATTCCTTCTCTAATCGCATGTCGTAGTCCTATGGGGGAGTGCGACCCAAGGGATGTGACCGTGGCCATCGCGAGGATGTAGTTTTGTCCAGCGTCGTCACACTGGAAGCTGGAAGATTGGTTTTGGATGATGGTCGGCCGGGGCCATTTCCGGTGAAAATTCAAGGGCTGTGGCTCGGGTGAGGCTTCGAGGTCGAAAAGGGCTCGGTAAACAACGAGGCTTAATGTTGAAACAAAAAGTGTTAAACAGCTTGTGCACGAGGGCACTTGGGGGCTCGCCCGACAATTCGGGGTTGTTCAGCGCGATGCACCTTGATGGTGGAAGGCGCGTGTGCGGAACAGCAAGGCTGTTGCCCCACCAATGGAGGGGCAGTTTCCAATTGGCCGAAGCTCAGCCAGCACCTTCAGCGGCCCCTGCAGCTTTGACTGTTGGGCCTGCAGCCGGGGACCAGCCCAGCCCCGGGGGTCGCCTGAGCTCTGACGTAGCGTTTGGCCGTCGCATGACTGGCTGGCCGGGTCGGGTGTGAGGTTCGCCCAAGCTCCATTCCGAGAGCCACAACACCAACACCGACCTCAAGCTTCCCCAGCCTCTCTACTTACGACCTCTTCATTTCACCCGTCCGTGACGCTGAAACGCCATGAAGAATCCTCCATCACCTTCATCAACATGACCGACAGCTCGCCTCCGCCCGGCGACAACGATGACCACAATGATGTGACTCCGGCGGAGTCAAGCTCCAAGCCAGCACCCGAAGGCAACAGTGGTGCGGTAGAGGCAAGCGCTTCGAGCCCGCCTAGAGATGCCGCGGCTGAAGATCACCCCGCAGTCACCGGTGGGAAGTCGAGCGGAGACGAGAATAACAATAACGCCGACGGGGAACACGAGGGACACGAGGACGACGATGAAGACGATGAAGAGGATGACGGTGAAGACGATGGCGATGACGATGACGCGGAGGATGAGGATGCGGGAGATAATGATGAGGAAGATGACGATGAAGAAGAAGAAGACGACGAACCGAAGCTCAAGTATGCGCGCCTCACACCGCATCTCGGGCCCCTTTATAGAAATGGAGATGCGACAAGCTCGTTCCTTGTAGCTGGAGACAAGATGGTCTTGTTCCCCCCTTACCCGGTGAATCTTAGTACCACAGCGACTAACTTTATTCTTAGGTTGTTGGAACACATAATGGCAACATCGTTAGTTTTGTAGTTCTCCTTCTATCTAATCTCTGGCTAACCTAGCTTGTAGCATGTCGTTCAATTGCCCGCCTTCCAGTCGCTCCGTGTCTACCACGCCCACGCCGCATCCGTCACATCCATATCTATCTCTCCGTTCCCCCCTCCGCTCCCAACCGTGGGAGTTGAACTCGCTTCTCAATCCTCTCCCAACAGCCCCCTGCGACCAGGGACGGGCGTCGCAGACGCGCAGACCGCCCCGGCAGCGGCATCGAGAAGACCAAGAGACCCACAACCAGTTCCAAATATACCTTCCAACAGCATCTACGTTGCGACATCGTCAATGGATGGCAATATCTGCGTGCAGTCCCTAATTGAGCCCAAGGATGTGTCACTCCGAAACTTTGCGCGCCCCGTTCAAGCGGTCGCGCTCTCCCCCGAGTTTAAGAGCGATAGGATGTACCTGTCTGGTGGGCTTGCGGGGCAACTCATCCTGACTTCAGGTGCCCCGACCGGCCGAAGTACAGCTACCACGACGGGTGCCACTGCTCAAGCTGCGGGCTGGCTAGGCAACATGGTCGGGGCCGGAACCGGTAAAGACACTGTTCTACACTCCGGCGAAGGCACGATCAATACAATCAAGTGGTCTTTGTCTGGGAAATATGTGGTTTGGCTCAACGAACATGGGATCAAGATCATGCGCACCAAGCTGCACCTTGAAAACGCCGATGCTGAGGATGCTTGGAAGCGCATTGGGCATATTGATCGACCCCAAACGGAGGAATGGGAGACTATGGCCAGCGTATGGAAGGGCAGGGTTGAGTGGATTGATGAACAGGCCGTGGAATCCGACGAGACATCGCCGACATCCCCGGACTCTGCGCGCAGGGACGTTGTTGTTTCACCAGCAGCAGAAAGTTTGAGGCAACAGCATCTGAAAACGACGAAGAAATACGAGCGGCTCCTTGTTGGATGGGGTGGTACGATCTGGATCATCCATGTCCACCCCGGGGAAATTGGGACGGGCAGGAACGTCGGCGAGAAGTCTGCTGGCCGAGCAGAAATTGTAAAGATGTAAGTTGAAGCGGTTGTTACTTGCTACACAGGACGGGCTGACTGGCTAATGAATCTATTAGACTTCGCATGGACTGTATTATTTCCGGCATTTCGTTATATACCCAAAATCTGCTGTTAGTTCTTGCTTACTGCTTACCGGACGACGAGGAGGGGGGTCGGGACGGGGAAGATCAGCAGACACGGAGTCATACCCGGTCGCTATCCGGAGCTTCCTCGGGGAGCGGCCCATCCGGCGGAATTCAGCGCAAACAGAACAACCAACCCCCGGAACTGCGGCTCATCGATTTGTCGTCTCAAGCTGAGGTGGACAAGGACGGGCTGACCATCAGCCGCTTCGAAAGGTTATCATCCAACGACTATCACCTCGGCATCCTGCCGGCGCGTAATGTGGCTGCGGCGGTCTCGTCACGAGGCGCTCTGGAGACACTTGCGGGGCTTGGTAACGACGTCCTGAATGCTGCGTTGAACCCGTTGTCGTTATTCAGCTCTGCTGTAAGTGTCGTGAGCAGAGGGAGCGATGGCGGATCTGGAAACAACGTGCCGGCTTCCGGAATCCGGGTTGGCCGCACCTCAGTTCACCCACATCTTGTCAAGCCGGGGGTGAAGATCTTCATCCACAGTCCATATGACTGTATTCTTGCAACACGCCGAGATTTAGGTGATCACCTGACATGGCTTTTGGAGCATAATCAGTACCAAGAAGCATGGCAACTCGTGGATGAACACCCAGAAATTACGTCGGGTCCTCCCGATGGTTCCCCGAACTCGCCATCTCAGACACAGGGTACAGATGACTTTTATGACGATTCGGTATCGGTGGCAGAAGGAATCCGGTCTCTATACTCATCTGCGGAGAAGGAGAAGCGGCGCATCGGTGAGCTTTGGATACAAGAGGTCATCGAGACGGGAGATTGGGCGAGAGCGGGCGAAATATGCGGAAAGGTCCTTAGCACTCCTGATCGCTGGGAAAACTGGGTGTGGGCCTTTGCCGGGGCCGACAAGTTTGACGAGATTGTGAACCATATTCCCGCGGAACGCACACGGCCACCGATGCCAGGGACGATTTACGAAGTGATGCTCGGGCGCTACCTCCAGACCAACAAACCGACCTTTGGTCGATTGCTCGAGCGATGGCCGCCAGATCTGTACGATGTCAGCACCATTACGACCGCTTTAGAGGATCAGCTCAAGTTCCGGGACGTACGCGAGGACAGCATTGAGGATGGCGAGGTTGGCCGGGACTGGCGGATTGTCATGGAGAGTCTAGCCAAGCTTCACGAAGCGAACGGCAGAACCAGAGAGGCTCTCCGGTGCCATATCAAGTTGCAAGATGCCGACTCGGCCATGCGCTTGATCAAGGAGGGCCACCTTGCCGATGCTGTAGCGGATGATATTCCAAGCTTTATCGGTCTGCGGGTCCCACAGCATCAGGCCAAGAAAATGAGCCGTTTGGAGTTGGAAGAGGCCACCGAAGAACCCATCACACTGTTGGTGGATGAAGCTCAGCATGGGTTGGTCAAACCCGAGGTTGTCGTCGGCCAGTTGCAGGAGAAGAAGCTGGATCTGTACACGTTCTTCTATCTGCGCGGCCTTTGGCGAGGAGAAGGAATTCATGAACACTCGGACGAGTCTCGCGCCAGGCTAGTCACGGATAGCAAGTCGTTGGTTGACCAGTTTGCCGATCTCGCTGTCCATCTCTTTGCTGTCCACGACCAATCTCTCTTGATGGACTTTCTAAAAACCTCCACGGCTTACGCATTCGAAAAGGTATTGCCCTTGCTGCTTTCTTCCACCTGGGCACCTATCACTCGCACATACTAACCAATCTCTTTTTAAATAGGCCGCCCAAGAATGTGAAACCCATAACTACGTCCCAGAACTTGTCTACCTGTATTCCAAAACCGGCCAGACCAAGCGAGCCCTCTACCTCATCATCGACCGACTCGGAGACGTCAGCCACGCCATCGCCTTCGCCAAGGACCAAGACGACCCGGATCTCTGGGAGGACCTGCTCACCTACAGCATGGATAAGCCCCGCTTCATTCGCGCCTTGTTGGAGGAGGTCGGGACCGCCATCAACCCGATCACGCTCGTCCGCCGGATCCCTGAAGGCCTGGAGATCGAGGGACTGCGGGAGGGGTTGAAGCACATCATGAAGGAGCACGAAATCCAGTTCAGCATTTGTGAAGGTGTGGCACGGGTTTTACGCAGCGAAGTAGCGGCGGCGCAGGGGACGTTAAGGATGGGCCAGCGGAAAGGTATCAAGTTCGAAGTGGCTCCGGCCCAACCCGCCGCAGCAGATGGTGTACACCCGCCACAGGCACAACCTGGGGATGCAGCCCATGCCAACGGGAACGGCCACGCAGCAGGACCAGCCGGCTTAACACCACAGCATACACACAAGCCTGCCAAGAAATGGGCGCCAGGCCATTGCGCGGAATGTCTCGAGCCCTTTGACGAGTGGGAACTCGAGACGCTGGTCGGGTTCACGTGTGGGCACGTCTTTCACCTCGCACATCTGCTTGGTGATCAGGCCAATGAGATGTTGCTCAAGGGGTTCGGTGGTGGTGATCCGCGAAGTGTGTCGGCGACACATTTGATTGGGGCCAAGGTCACGCATGCACGGTTGTTAAGGGATCGGATTGCGGGGGGTTGTCCTGTGTGCGCGGCGGCGAAGAAGGAGGAGGAGTGGTGATTGCAGTGGGAAACTGAACTAATTGTCAAGGGGGAAGGGCTTCATGTCGTGTGTATATATGGTTCCGTTGGTTACAATGGCCGGGTTGGGCCCTGGGGGGATAATAACAGTCAACATCGATCGTCCCATTTCGGGACGGTCTCTGCTCCTCGTCAGTCTCTCAAAACACCAACTCCGGCCCGTCGATCCTCAACAACACCTCCAGATCATCACAGGGCGTGTGGCTCAGTTGGTAGAGCGTTCGCTTAGCATACTGTTCCCTTGTATGCGAAAGGTCCTGGGTTCGATTCCCAGCTCGTCCAAAAGAAAGACTTGGGGTGCCCCATATAATTTTATTAATTTTTTCTCTAGTTTTCCCTGCTGGTTTCTTTTGTGGTGGGAGTTGAGCGGTTTTCGTTGCTTTAGAGTGGGCCGGTTGTGGGTTGCTGTGGAGTTCCCCTTGCGCGCTTGTTTCGGCTGTTTTGTTTTCCCTCGGAGCCAATGATTTGTCAGATCTGTGAAGAGAGGGAATTCTTTGTCCCTTTTTTCTCGGGTTTGAACATTTGTTTGCCCTGCAGCTTTCCCCGATGCATGTCTCTCGCTGACGGATGTCTTTAGCTGACGGATCGAATGTCTTCACCGACGGCGACTCTTTCTTCCCGAGTCTCATGTAGGTAGCGTAGTATTCGGAAGGGACCGAGAGACGTGGTGTTGTGGACAAGGGTTTGGCTGGAGGAGGGGTTGCAGAACATTTACAAAAGTGGGGCTCGAAATGTACACAGAACCAACAACCAGATCGAGCCAGGCGAGTGTTGGCACAAGCATAGGTAAAGATTCCAAACACCCGACGGAAGGGTCTTGGTTATGCAGACGGAGGTGTAACGTTGGGGTCCTTGATGATCCGTGTACTATGTAAGAGGTTTATAAGCAAAGCCTACAGAGTTAGTGTGGTAGTTCCACCTGGCGGAAATTCTGTGTTGCCGCGAGACGGGGAGGGAAGGAGCGAAGTGACCGACAACTTTCCGGGAAGAGATGTGGGTTTTTATTTAAACCCGTGGGTTTGCCACTGAATCTCCGTGGTTTCCTGAAATGTGTTGAATCCATATCTATGACACCTGTTGTCATCTCCTCTTGCTGGCACGCAATCTACAACACCAACAACTCTACTCGCAACTCGCCTCCACACCAACATCACTCCAACTTGGATTGCAGTCGCAAACTCGTAGTCATGGCTCCCTTCGGCAAGTTCTACACTTACCCCAACAACTACCGGGTCCAGCGGGTAAGTTCATCCCGTCAAACTGCTCAGTAGCCTCACTTCCACAGCAACACATTTACTCACACTTCTCACCCCGCAGGCGCAAGCCATCGCGGCTCTAAACGGCCTCGAACTCGAGATCGTGCCCGACTTCCAAATGAACGTGACCAACCGCAGCCCCGAATTCCTGGCCAAGTTCCCCCTCGGCAAGGTCCCGGCCTTCGAGTCCGCCGACGGCACCCTGTACCTGACCGAGGCCCAGGCCATCGCGCGCTACATCGCCGACAGCGGGCCCAAGGCGGACCAGCTCCTCGGCGAAGACGCCAAGACCCGCGCGCTGATCGAGATGTGGGCGTGTCTGGCGGACCAGGAGCTGGCGCCCAACGCTACGGCGCCGTTTCTGATGACGGTCGCGAAGATGTGGGAGTATGATGAGAAGCAGTATGAGACGCACCTGGCGGCGGTGGAGAGGGCGACGAAGCGGATTGCGACGGAGTTGAAGGATGGGAGGAAGTTTTTGGTTGGGGGAAAGTTGACGCTGGCGGATATTATGGTTGTGGGCGTGCTGCAGTGGGCGACCAAATTTTTTGTCGACGAGGCCATGCGCAAGGAGTTGCCTGGTGTGGAGGAGTATGTGAGGGGCATTTTGGAGGTGCCTGAGCTGAAGGCGGCGTTTGGGGGCCTGGAGCTGTGCCAGACCCGCGTTAAGGCTTGAAGGTGCTAGGGTTATTAGTAAGGCGAGCTGAAAGCCCCCGGTCAACTGAGGGCGAAAACAAAAAAAAGGAAAGTAAACTGGATTTTAAATCTGCGTTTTTCTTGATAAGCTTAATTAATGCATATTCGAATTGGTTTACATGGATAAATCTTGAGAGTTTTGCGAAACGGCAAGTTGTTGACTAACGCGTGGGTGAGGAGACAAAGAACAGCTTGTCTTGGGATCAAAGATGCGATTCGTCCGCCTCCAATTCTCACCATGTGACTACTGGCAAAGGCAACCAACGCGGGAGCGCGCGAGGCTTCCTTTATTAACGTGGCCCCGCGAAGGTCGGTCGCCTTTGACGTGGCAAAGCGAGGCTGCATTTCTGCATGAAAATGATGCCTCTTTTCAAAAACACAAACGCGCTTCGGACTCGGAGGCCTGCTTGTGAAACTTGCCCATTCTGCTTATAAGCAACAACCGTGCACCTCTCGAGGTCGGTGAGAGAGAGCCTGACCTCGGGAGTTGGATATCAACCAGAAGAACTGAATATCCATCAGTGCATCATCGGTTCACGAGAAATCGCTTCAACAGCCCAACAGCAGCGATAAACTTCATAATCACCCAATCCCACCATGTCCCAAGCAACGAGCTTGGGGGCGGCCGGGTATCCCTCAACCATCGAGCTTGACATGGACGGCGGCAACTCGCCTTTCGCCAATCCCCTCCTTGAAGAGCCCATGCTCTCTAGAATCACCCTTCCCGACGACGAACTAGGATTCATGCCGCCCTTCCAACCAAGCCCCAGAAAACGCGGAAAGCGCACAGTTTCTTCCCGATCCTCCCCTTCTCCCTCAGGCCGCGCCAAAAGATCCCGCCCGACAGCGGCTGTATATGAGGCCTCAACGGTAGCCCAACCCCCGAGCCCCAAAAACTTCTGGGATCTCCCCTATCCCCTACCAGCCATGCTACCGGACTCACTCCCTCCTTCAATGCACGAGACATACTTCCCGCCCGCAATCCCAGAGTTGGATGACGACGACATCGACCTTCACCTGGGTCTCGACGTGGACGTGGACATGGATCTAGGCATGGGCTCCGGCATGGAGATGGACCTGGACCTGCCCTTCGAGCACGACCCGGACCTAGAAGCTCACAACGCCTACCTGGCCGATAATCTAAGCGCGACGGGCGCGAACCCCTTTGCGCCTGGGTCCCAATCACCTGCGAGCCATCGCTCGCTATCCCCGTTTGGCGAGCGAGGAGGGTGCGGCAGCGAGGTGGTAGCAACAGCGGCGACATTTGGGTTTCCGAGTGGTGGCAAGGACGATATGTCGGATTATGAGTGGATGAATCGGATGAATGAGGGGGCGAGAGCGCGGAATTCGGCGTTTCCGAGGATGGATGAGAATTTGAGGATGGGGAGGTGGGAAAGGTATGCTAGAGATGGTGGTGGTGGTGGAATGGAAGAGGATGGGGGCCGGATTGTTGCGGGACGGTTTGTGAAGAGGGGGTTTCGGATGACGAGGGAGCAGGAGGATATCGTGGCGCAGATGGTGGTTGAGAGCAGTGGAATGGGTTACGATTCACGACAATGATATCTTGGCTGGTCTGGTTTGTTTTAAGGCGTCACCGGCGTACAGCGAGGGGTTTGATTCCGTTCATATATATCCGCTCGATCGGAGGGGAACGAAATAGGTATTATCCAAGTCTCCATGGAATCTTTTACGGATATTTCAATCTACATTTTCAGCCCCTCTGCTTTAACTTGGGTGCAAAGGGCAAATCTTCCCTTGTTAAAATTCAACATAAATCAACTTGAAATCACGAACAAACTCATCATTTGAAAAGGTACGATGGCTAGGTTCCTAACATGGGCATCGCCCTGGGTTCAAAGGTAATTAGATATTAAGAAAATGGTGAGATATTTCAACCGGTTCTAATGATGCGACGTGAATTATATTATCGGCCAGTTCAAGCAAAAAAATAATTAGAGCCAAACTTTAAACAGTTCCCGCCCAATACCTTGGTTGAATTCCCATCATCCCCGTTTACAATGGTCTGCTCTCAGGTGATTTGATTTGCTCTTCAACTTTCTGGTTACGAGATGGTTTCTCTTCGAAATTCATTCATTTTTGCCAAGTGTCAGGGTTGAAGATTTCAGGCTATCCAAACTGGAATCAACTTTCATTCGCCTCAGGTTGAGAGCTAGGCTGGTTGCCTCAGCTGCCCAACACCAAATATTACCCCGTCTTACTTTACCCTCCCGCACAACTCGTACTTGCACGCAGCCCCAGAACTTGGCTTGAGAAACCCAACCCATCATAATGCAGCCTTCTCTCTCGTAACTCACGTGCACTACAATTCTGGGCCCCGGAACCGAACGCTGCATTTTCCCTGATTGGTTGTGATCGGAAGCTCTGGGGGAAGCCTGGGTAAGGATAGGGCAAGCTTGAAGAAGGCTTCCGAGGGAGGGTCGGGGATGATGACGCCCCAAAATACCTTTCCCACTTGGTGTTTCCCACGAGTCTCCCCAGTCCCCAATGAAAACGTGGAGAAATCAAAAATCAGGTTTCCTCCTCGGTAAACCTTCATCCAGTCATAACTTTCAAAAGGCAATTCAGGCGGTCAGCTGCTGCGCTGGTTCCAACGCCACGAGAACGGCAGAGCAAGGATGCCAAGCCGCAGCTTCTCGAAATCTCGTATTTGCCCTTGTGTCGTGCAGCCGTTCCTAAAAACAGCGTCACATCGGAGATCGGGCTTCGCTAAGTTCGCTTGCTCTCAAGCTAAGGCTGGGAAACTGCGTTTGCTTTCCGCTCAACGACCAACGACGATCGTCACTCGTCAAAAATCCCCCGCTTAATGGCTCAAGACCGGCCATGGAGAGTGAGCGCGGGATGAGTTGTGGGTTGGAGGAGTTGAGGTATAAAAGGGGAGTCTTGCGCTGACTCGCCCATGGGACTTGAGTTTCTGTGACCTGTTGACATTGACTTGTGAGATTACAACATCGAGAGGCTGATATTGTCTACACATAATTCATTTGTCTGATCAGTAACCACATCTACACCATCATGAAGTACCTCAACATCCTCGCTCCGGCACTCGGCCTCATGGCCGGCGTCTCTGCCATCCCCCTCGAAGAGCGTCAAGCCGTGCAAACCGTCCATCTGACCTTCCATGCCGGCCCGGCCGAGTACTCCCTCGCCCTCCCAGCTGACGGTAGCGTCCACCAGACCAGTAAGTCCTCTATCCTTGTTTACCAACACACATTCACACATACACACCCAAAAAAAGAAAGAAAGAAAACAACCATCCCTGCTACAGCAACCCCAACTGACCCCTACCACACAGACCACCCCGACCTCGCGATCAACATCATCGACGCGCCCGACTACAACGCGTACCCGCAGTGCCACTTCACCACCGCCTCGGGGGCCGTCGTCACGCTGGCCAGCAGCATCTCGCCCGAAGGCAACGGGCAGATCCTGGTCGGGCCACCCACGCCCATTGTCAGCGTGAGCTGCGAGGGCATGTGCGTGCCCACGTACGGCGACTGCTATGGTCACGATGGTCAGTGGATAGGGCCGTGCTGTAATGGCTATTGCGCTGCGGATAAGTGCCGGCCGTGGAAATCGCCTTATTAAGGGGTTATTAAGGGTTACTAAGGGTTACTAAGGGTTGCTAAGGGTTACTAAGGGGTTGATTAAGGGACCAGCGACTTGGGTGGGGATCATGTTGGGTTAATGAGGTTTATGATTTTATGTGTATTGGAGTATAATGTAGCGAGGGTTGACTTTGCGGTCCAGTGGGAGGAGAAGTGGATGAATGGCTATGTAATGAATAGGCCCTTGAACGGCCAAATTACTATCAAACATCTCCCCGAGTTCATGAAAGTAGAGATTCCCAAACGACATAGTAGTGCCTCGGGGGCCGTCGGGCTCGCGCGTCAACGTTGTATCTTGCCACATGTCGCTGGCACCGTGCCTGAGACGCGGTCGGCTTCGCGCGTCAGGGTTGTTTCTTGCCACGTTTTCCCCGGCACCGCGACTCGGACAGCCGCCGTATATTCGCATCCGCGCCGGCTCAAGATTAGTGCCGTACCGTCCGCTCATCTTAGTATCGTCACTTCTGCTGTCGGCGTTTGTGGCGTTCGGGCTCTCGGTGTCCCGCCGATTGTGGAGAAGGCCGCGCCTCTAGAGGAGTCAAATGGTGAAGAAAGCGGTCCGAGGGTGTTGTATGGAAGCCCCGTGACGTATTAAGTTGGCCACTTACATCCGAAGTAGAGGGGAAAAGATAAACAACCGTCGATTGACTCCGAGGTGGTTGACTCCGACGGCGACAGTCGATGAGACTTGGGATATGGGGTTCATACCGGTGAACCAAAGTTCATCAACCCCAACACTTCACCAAACGAGTCTTCGATCCATCTACATTCCCTTGAAGCGCTGCTACAAGGTCTTGTGGGTTGTTCGCATGACCAATCGGCCGGTGCTCAGACATCGTTGTGGGAAAATAGGTCTGAGCACATGTGGTCCGTCGTAACTGAGCCTCGATGCGAGAGCATCTGAATTGTCATAGCGACATGTTGCTCACCGGCGATTCTTCGAGCGGCCTTTGTCGGACTCGCGACCCTCATCGGCGCGACGAGGAAGCCCGAAGTGAAGCTTGAAGGGAAGCCAGAAATAGGATATAAAGCCTCGTACTTTCCCAGTTCGTCGAGGCTGGTTCTTTCCATCCACATCATCACACACACTACTTCCTTTTGATTCCATCAGAACGTTCAACACAACTCACACCAACACTCGCTCGACCAACCTTCGTTCTGAACTCACATTCGCTTCATTAAGCTCTTTCTCACCTTTCGTTTACTTGTTCTTCAACAAGACTTCTGCAACTTGTCACCACTAACTCACAAGACCCTTTCGCCAAACACTTACCACATTCATCATGATCTCCCCTCTCATCTTCATCACCGGCGCCACCGGCCAGGTCGGCAGTGCCACCCTCTTCCAGCTCCTGAGCCAGGGGTACCGGGTTCGTGCAGCCGTACGATCCGAGTCCAAGAAGGACCTCCTCTTGGGCAACAATATCTGCCGCGCCAAGCACCAGAGCGGCAGGCTCCAATTCGTCGTGGTCCCCGACATCACCGCCGAGGGGGCCTACGACGAGGCCATGATCGGCGCCCGCGCAGTGATCCACTGCGCATCCCCCCAGGCCTACGGCAAGAATGTCGTGGCCAAGGGGGAACTGGAGGAGTACTACGTCAGCCCGGCGGTACGTGGTACCCTCAACATCCTGAAGGGGGCCGCCAACGCGGGCAGCGTGCGCCGCGTGGTCATGACCAGCTCGTTGGCGGCGATCGTCCCCCAGCTGCGTCTCTCGGGCCGGGTTCGCCCGACCAACCGGGTATATGAGGCCCATGATCGGGTCTTGGCCAATCCGGGCCCGTACGCCGACGACATCGAGGCGTACGTGGCGTCCAAGATTTCCGCGCTCCGGGCGTCCGAGACGTGGATGGAGGAGAACCGGCCGGCGTTCGACGCCGTCTATTTGCACCCGGGATTCGTCTTGGGCCGCAACAACGTCCCGGGCGTCAACGCCTCCCGGGCTATGAAGGGATCCAACTCCCTGATCGTCCACCTGCTCAGTGGCACGATCCTCGGCCCCCACGCGGGCACCACCGTCCTTGTGGACGATGTTGCGCGGGTGCATGTCGAGGCGCTCGGGATCGACTACTACGGCGCCCCGAGTAAATTTGTTCCGGCGGGGAGTTACATCCTCAGCCAGCCGGCGGTTTGGTCGGATGCCGTCTACATGGCCAACCGGATCTTCCCGGGTGCGTTCTCCGTGACGGACCCTCAGGAAGGCGACGCCACCATGCCGACCGTCGAGGTACGGCTAGATACCGGGAAGACAACCAGGGTCTTTGGCGACAAGTTCGGGACCTTTGTCTACCAGGCGATGGTGGTGGCTGCCCAGTATCTGGAGCTGGCGCGGAGCAAGGAATGGGAGAGGTTGAGGGAGACGGGAAGGGCTCGAGTGCGGGAGCGCCTGGCGGAGCAGAAACGTCAGGAGGAGGGCATCTTGGAGGACCCGTTGACCATGCCCGAGGACAGTACCCAGACTGAGTACTGAGTATGGGGCTGGCATCGGGCAGAGAGCACGGGATTCACCGGGTGATACACATTCATTACTTTTTGCAGGAGAAACATGATTGGCTGTATTGAAGTGCGCAGCGGTTAGCATTGTAATTAGTTGGAGCGGAAAGGCCGGAAGGGAAAAATTTGGATTGTATGTTCAGGAAGGAAAATAATATGTATTTACCGCAATATTCACCCTCAACAAGCAACGTTATGTATTTCCTCTTGAATCCGAATTAGATGCACGGTGTGATATACCAAAGCTCCACGTTGGTTACACGACAGGCCTGATGCACTGGCTTGCCTGGCAAGCCTGGGGGGTAGACTTAGGGTTAGGGTTGATCGCTGCTGAACCCTCGCGACACGCAAACAGATTAATATGCTGTTATCGGGGTGATATGCTTCAAATACATACATTTATGCGCCAACGAAGCTTGTGACGCCACCGAGGCGCGACTGACTGCCTTCAAGGTACCCGCGAATCTAAATTCTTGGAGAAAATCCGAATCCTCAACACAACCTGGCCCTTTCCTTCGCCAACCTCCCCTTAGGGCTTCCCAACCCGTATTTCGCCAAAGCCAACAATGGCGCGCCTCGACGAGATGCGGTTCGACCCGTCGCGCCTCAACAAGGCGAGCGCAGCGGACTACTCGTCGTCCGAATCCGACGCCGAGGCCGACGATGAATACCTCATGCCCTCGCGCAACCCGCACGACAGTGAATTCGCCGACCACAACCCCCGCAAACGGCGGCGCACCGGCCGAAATGCCAAAGAAGATGCGGCGTTGGGGATATTTGGATCGGAGAGCGAAGACGAAGGGCCGAGCCGGAAGTGGAAACACAAGAGCTTGCGAAATAAGGGGGTTAGTTTTGTTTCTTCGGCGGCTGCGAAAGTTGACTCGGATGAAGATGGAGGCAGTGGCAGTGAGGAGGAGGATGAGGAATACGACGAGTCTAACCCGGGCGCTGTACCGGCTGCCGCGGGGGAAGAGGAGGAGGAGGATGAAGATGAAGATGAACAGATGGGAGGTGTGGGATTGGGTTTTGGTGGTGGGAGTGCTGCTGCTGCAGCAGGACAAGGTCTGGGCTGGACACCACCGACTCAGCAAGGCTTGCCGTCAAAACGAACGAATCCACCGCCGAAATCATTCGTCAAATCCAAGATTGACAGTGCCAACCCCTTAGGAAATGGCTTTATACCAATGTCGGAGCGGGGGCCGACCCTGCTGGTGAAGGAGGAGGAACCCGCTGCACCACGCGCCTCCATGCCGAGTGCATTTGCACAAACTAAGAAAGGCGGGACAAAGATCAACCCCAAATCCTTTGGTGCTCGGATGATGGCCAAGATGGGGTACGTCGATGGCAAGGGTCTCGGGAAAGAAGGCCAGGGTCGGAACGTCATCATTGAAGCCAATCTCCGGCCTCAGGGTATTGGTTTGGGAGCCGTGAAAGAGAAGTCGCAGCAGGAGAGAGAGGAAGAGAAGCGACAGGCGCGTCTCCGCGGGGAGGAGGTGGTTGACTCGGAAGAGGAAGAGAAGAAGAGGAAGAAGGCTGCACGGAAAAAGAAAATGTTGACTGGGGGTGTTTCCAGCGGTGCTGGTAGTGGTTCCAGTACTCCAAGGCGCCAAAAGCCCAAGTACTTGACGATGGATGAGATCAAGAAGGCGGCGCCCGGCCTTGACATTCCCGATGCCTTTACGCCTATTCTTGATATGACTGGGCCGGGAAAGAAGATGCTGACTTCCTCATCCGGGCTCATGACTCCAACGGGCGGTGCAGCCTCGGCTGAGTCTGTTGAGGCCGTGGAGAACCAGAAGCTTGTCAAACGCGCCCAGAATGACTTTATGGCGATTCTTGAGGAATGGCAGAACCTGCAAGAACGCAAAGCGTACCTGGAGTTGCAGTTGAAGCAGGAACAGCAGGAGATGGAAGAGCTCTCGGCGAGTCTACAAGGAAACATGTCCATCACGACGGCATGCGATACAGCGTCCAAGCCAACTGAAAGCGGCGAACTGGACAGAAAGGCCGATATCAGTTACAAGCTACACCATGTGATTGCTGGGCTGGAAAAAGCCAGCAACTCCTTGTCCGACTCAATGCTGCCCCAGATCAAGGACGAACTGTCTTCCCTGGCCGTCGCAGCTATCCACCCCCTGTTTAACCAATACCGCCAGCTTTGGGAGCCCCTCGAGGAGCCCAAACCCAGCTTTGTGGACGGCCTCAACTCCATCCGCAACCTCCTAAATCTCGACCACCAACACAAGAAGACCCACAGGAAACCAACCGCCACCCCCTACGAAACCATGATGTATGAACTCTGGCTTCGTACGCTCGCCGCGACAGTCCGGGAATGGAATGTCCGCGACTCAGACCAGCTCATCGCCGTCCTCGACGGCTGGGCCCCGATCCTCCCCGCATTTGTTCGCGCCCAGCTCCTCGACGATATCATCCGCAAATTAGAAGAAGCCCTCCAGAAATGGCAACCCCGGAAACACACGCACAACCTCCCCCACCGCTGGATTTTCCCCTGGCTGCCCTATCTCCCAGCCGTCCACCTCGATCCCAAAAGTTCCACAGGCCTTGTCGCCGACGTCCGCCGCAAGTTCCGCCAGCTGATCGACTCCTGGGATTACAAGCGCGGCGTCATCCCAGGCCTGAAGCAGTGGAAGGACGTGCTCGCCCGCCGTACCTCCACCCCCGACAGCTCCCATGCCCGCGGCAGTGACCAATGGACACCCCTCGTACTCAACCACCTTCTCCCCAGCCTGGCTCGCTATCTTCGCGCCCACTTCCGCGTCGAGCCCCAAGACCAGGCCCCTTACATGGACATCCTCGATCACGTACTCGAATGGCAGTCTGTCGTGCGGCCTCTCGAGCTCGGGGAGGTGCTTGTCGCCGAAGTCTTCCCGCCCTGGCATGCCGCGCTGTATCGCTGGCTGTGCCTGCCTGAGGCGGACTACAACGAGATCGGCGCGTGGTTTACGTGGTGGCAGGATGAAGCGTTGCCGGCTGAGATACGTGGCCTGCCAGCGGTGGCCGCGGAGTTTGAGAAGGGCGGGGCTATGATTGAGCGTGCGCTGGATTTGGGTGAGAGGGCCGCGGCTGAGTTGGAGCCGCCTGAAGACGGGCCCGCGTTGAAGACTCGAAGCAAACTGGATCCTGCCGCTGCTGCTGCTGCTGCTGCATCGGAAATACTGCCGGTTCCGGCCCCGGGCACGAGCCAGAAGACGGCTGGGGAAGCGACATTCCGCGAGGTGATTGAGGCGTGGTGCCAGGAGCATGATATGCAGTTCATGCCGGAGCGGGAAAGACTACATGCTGAAGGCCCGATGTTTCGGATCTCTGCGGTGGAAGGTGGGAAGAAGGGTGTGTTGGTGTATTTTAAGGGGAACAGTCTGTTTGCTCTGGCCAAGGAGGGCAAGCCGGTGGAGATTCGGCGGGAGAACGAGGAGGATTGGGGGACATTGTTGGACTTGGTGCTGTAGCGCGCATCGCATGGGAGTTGAGCACATTCACATTCGGGCACAGGTCGGCCGCCCGTGAGAGAACAGGCCAATTCAATCCTCGTTTTAAACCATTCGCGGGCACGCTAACGCTGTTGCAGCGACCTTCGTTCTTGTAGAGCAAAGCCCCCCAGGAATCAACCACCCAACATTATCCAAGACCATTTTCCACTGCCCAGACAAGGACGCCCGATCATTTCAGGATGTTGGCAAACTCACGGTCTATTTCATGTCAGTTCTGTCAAAAATGACCGCGCCGGGCGGCTACATCGAAGCAAACTCACAATCAATCGTCCCATCTCCATCCGAGTCCGCCATCTGGATCATCTCCTCAAGTTCGGCGTCTGTCAAGTTCTCGCCCAGCGACTTGAGCACGCTGCGCAACTCGTCGCTTGAGATGGTGCCGCTGTTGTCCTTGTCGAACACCCTGAAGGCGTTAAGCAGTTCCTCCTCCGCGTCCGGTTCATCCACGGAATGGGACATGAGCTTGAGGAATTCTAGCCCGGAGAGCACATGCGTGTGTGAGATTCTAGGCCTTTGAATAATACAGCCGATCTTTAAACCAGCAAAACAAAAATTACGGGGTAAACCTACCTTCGAAGGATATAACCCCGTCATTGTTGACATCGGCCTCGTTGACCAAATCCCTCAGCTCATTGTCGGTTGGGTTCAACCCAAGCTCGCGCATGACCTGACCGAGCTCATCGGCGGTAATATCGCCTAGCGCCCCATCGTCAGCAACGTTCCTCCTGCGAACTCCATCCAATACAACACTTGGAAGCAACCCGAAGACCCGGAAACGCGGCCGGAGCTTGGTGGGTGGGAATATGTATGCTTGCTTGGAATGAACTCACCAGTGCCATCCTTGTCCTGCAAGTCGGGAGCACAGCCACGGACGCGGGGCCCCTCGGGTGGTTAGCCCACTGCAACGATCATACCATACCCCTTCCACGCGTGTCGTGGTCCGCATTTGATTGATTGCAGGTCGCGTGACTTCAAACTATCTATAAAAATGGGCTATAAGTGAGTGGGAAGGACGTACAAAGATCTCAAACACCTGCTTGTACAGGGCCACCTGGTCGGGGGGTACGCCGTGTACGCTCTGCAGATCGGCGGGCAGTTAGTCTCACTGGAACAGGACGTCTATTGATTCATTCCTCTTTTCGAGTATGACATTGATCAAATCGTGTCGTCGAAGGGAAAACGAACCATGATATCGATAGACCGGGTTCACTAAATAGCAGGGCGTTGGCTGTCGGCGAGATGCTTCGGAGGCGGGGTTCTTTCAGCTGGTGATGATGGAGAACCAAAAAGTGTTGGCTCCGTTGGCGGGGAATTGGGCTGCTGGGAAACTTGGAAAACACATGCGCCGTACTTCGTAAACGCTGAACAGCGGACGCCGCAGGACGCCGCAGCGTCTTCGCTTCAACCAACCACTCGCCGAAGGTCGGTGGTGATCGCCCCACTTTCCTTTTTCTCTGTCCGGATACCTACTTCGGTACATACGTTACAGTAGGTTCGTTTGTTGCGGTGCTTTAACGGATTAGAAGAAGCTGGTTTCACTGAGGGATATGAAGTGGGATACATCCCAAGAGCGGTGTTTAGTGTTGACTTTCTATCAACTAGGATGAGGTGAAGCATTTGTTTTCACATCCATGAAAGCGCCCGGCATATGGAGTACTTCCTACGAAGTAAACCCCTGGTCACTAAAGTTGAGCAAGTTTGTACCTTACCAACATGATACATCACAAAGCCCTGTTTTGAATATGATTTATTCCAATCGCATCCTTTTCTCACCTTCAACTGTGCTACTTTCAAATCATAGTTATTCCTACGGAGGATCGGCTTGTTAACAGAATTATTAATTAATTAATGGCGCCGTCAACTGCATTTGGAAAACTCCCGTGCAGACAATGCTTACTTACATCGACTGGGAAGGGATATAAAGAATGAACACCAGAGCTTGAATGAGCCCAAATATGAAGATACCTCGACAGGATTCATTATTTACTCCTCGCATGGTTGTGGGCACCCCACGATCCTCTTACCTCTTGAGTGCTGTGGAGGTATACAGATTCAAACACCCTTCGTGCACAACCTTGGTCTAAATACCTTTCTGAATTTAGCAAGTCTATGTGGACTACTAATTACATTACTCTACAATCATGCGCACTTGGTGGTTGCCAGTTCCCCTGGACAACCTTTTTGCTCTCCGGAATCTATCCCTCTTGTCCCAGAGCGATGCGCTTCATCCTCAACGGCTCCAATATCCGGCCTTCTCACCGAAGGCCATGATACGATCATGGATGACCCCATTCCGCAGCGCCTCGTAGATCTCGCTGGCCATAGTCCCGAGAGTTCGGCCCCGCAGCTTGAGTTCCTCTTCCGCGTTGACCTCAGCTCCGTTGGGAACCTTCTTCCCCGAGGCCGCGTTATGGTCGACTCCATTCGAGCCAGCCTTCTGCCTCTCTTTCTCTGCCTTCTGCAACAACAGCGGGGGATGATCCTCCACGCCTCGGTTGAGCGGGATGTTGAGCTCCTTCCGCACGAAGTCATAGATAACCCTCGATGCAGGACTGATGTAATCTGTCGTGGTTTGATGGTGGACGAACTCGGCGCGCAGGTTGGCGTAGCAAATCTCCAACTCTTCGGTCATGCGGGTCTGGTAGGTGAGGACTGCAGTGAATGAGACCGGCTTGGGAGTGCCATTCTCCTGAGCTTCGTTCTTGGTGGGAGCGTCCTCTCCAAGACGAAGGAAGTTGAGAACGGAGCCGAGTGACTCGTTGACTGCGGTCCGGGCTCGGTCAGCAAGGTCGAGGTGCGACAGTTCATCCCAGCGGCCCAAAATCGCCTCCGTGAACTTTTCAGCCAGGATCGCCTCTCGCTCGGTGTGACGGCCACCCTCCCCATCTTGCTCGCAGAAGCAATCTTCCACCACGCTCTTCACGATTCCTTTGACGCGCCCACCAAATTCCAACCTCAGGCACCTCAAGTCCAGCGCTTGGCACAAGACATACACATATGTGCCGGCCATCAGCGAGACTACCTCGCCCGCCTCCAAGGCGTACCTCGCTGCGACCAACGCCATGCTGTTCACGCTCTGGTTTGCCATCTCGGAGACCTGCACATGGGTACTGACGGGCTTGGCAAGATATCCCAGTTCGGCGGCATAGGCGGCCATGTTGACGTCGAAGCCCTTGCAGGCGAAGCTGCGGCTCGGGTCATCAAACGACAAGTTGGGCGGCAGGCCCTTGTTGGTAGCATTGTTGATGAGCTCTGAGGACTGGGCGTACAAGAGCCGGCCAAGGTTCTGCAAGGCAAGTAGGGTCTTCTCCATGGCGGAGGTCAGCGCAAAGGCCTGAAAATTACCACCATGATGGATGCGGTCGCCGGCCAGGCCATCTTGGAGATGCGAGGACAAGGTGGTTTCAATCATCGGGTTGTCTGTGGTGGAATTGAGCTCGACGGTGACCTGGCGTGTGGCTAGCAGCAGGTCTTCAAGCTGCGGGCCGATGCATTGCGGGGCGGTCCGCAAGGCGTAACGGTCTTGGGCGAGACCGATGCGGCTAAGGGACGTGGTCGAGCAGGATGGCGGGCAGATCTTAGAACCGGAGAGGAACTTAAGAATGTTGGAGGCAACTTCGGCCTGACCAGGGTGCGGGCGGACTGCGGAAATGAAGGGATGGTAGTTGTTGGCCGTCCCGTCGAGAGCCTCACCCGTCATGGCGGTAAGAAGCTGGACCAGCAGCGCGAGCTGGTTCGCTTGGTTGATGGCGAAACACGCAGCCGCGCAGCTGGGAGCCGTGCCGTTGGTGACACCCAGACCCTCCTTAGCTTGGAGGCGCACGGGTTCGATCCCAGCGAGTTTGAGTGCCTCCGCTGCGGGGAGAATCTTGGTTGTGTTATCCTTGCCATTGGCTTTGACGAAAATGTCCGGGTTACCCTCCACCGCGCCGGCAATGTACGACAAGGTCGACAGGTCCCCCGACGCTGAGATACTGCCCCGCAGAGGCACAATCGGGGTCATATCAAGAGCTAACAGCTTCATGACAGACTCAATAACGCTAACACGGACGCCGGAGTGGCCGCGCATAAGCGAGTTGCAGCGGACCAGCATGGCCGCTTTGACAATCGGGGTGGGCAATGCATGGCTGCGGAGCAGTCCGTTCTCGCTTGCATCCGAGTTCGAGTTGGACTTGTCGGCCTGGATGAGGATGCCAACGTTCAGGTGTTGCACAGCGGCACTCTGAAGTTCACGCAGGTTGTCGGTTCTAGTATCGGCGCTGCCTCCAAATCCAGTGTTCACGCCGTAGATGATCTTGCCAGCCTCAAGCTCGCGTTCCAAAAAGGCGACACTCTCCTCAACAAGGCGCAAGTCGTCGGGGTCGTTAGATAGTTGGGCGATGCCCTTGTGTCTACAAGATGTGGTCAGAGATTGATCCGGTAAATGATTTTAACGATAGTTAGGAGAAAGGATTGCTCACAAAGAAACCGCCAGGACGTCCGCGATGCTCAAATCTCGACCATTGACGATCACAGACTGTTGCGACTGGAGCCTGCTCTGTAGGGCTACCCAGTTCGAGAAAGCCGCAGATGCATGTTGGCTCGCATGTTGGCTCGCATATTGATCAGCCTTTGTGAGACCCGCCATTGTCAAAGCTGTGCCTGAGAGTTTGCGGTTGTGCACTTTACTGGAGTGCAGGTGCTCGGATGGTTGTGCGAGGATGCACTGATGCAGTGGAATTAAGGTTGTTCCGGCGTAAAAGTTGATCCCGGAAACTCGGTTCCGGAAGGTTGTTAAAATTTTGGTTCCTTGCCTGATCAGTGTTTTTGTCCCCAACGTGGCGGCCTGAAAACGTGGGCTGGCGCCTGACCGCTACCAACACTCTCTTGAACGGCGTGGTATGGGCTAAACTGTAATGGCAATGTAAGATAAAGACCGATCCCCAACGTGATTTGGAAATTTTTCTGTTTCTCTGCCTTGAGCACGGATCTGGAGAGCTCTCATTATCAACCTGTGACCTATCGGTTTCCAACACGTTGGGTTGAAAACTAATAGTGCTAACAGGTGGTCACAAGTTCACTGTTCAGGTACCTAGGCACTTGGGGCCCTAGATGTGCCCTCGCTCGCTCTTTCCCTGATTCTGTTCCGGGGATTTTTTCAGGTAGAATAAACAAACCCCAGCCGCAAGAAGCCGGGTCGCCTCCCCTAACTACTCCGTAGGGGGGGGATTTGAACAACGCAAAAGTCACTAACAGTGCAATCTTGTCTCAGGCCGCATGGTAAAGTCGGTGTATTCGCCTTGGCAAAGATTGGACTGCAAGCTACATGGAAAAAAACTAGATAGACTTTTGATACTAGACGGATAAAATTCGGCTGTGGTTGCTTCTTGCCCAAGTCGTCTAAGGTCTGGCCCAAGTCCCACCCAACTAACTCCGAAACATTGAACTGGAGCGGCCGTTAGAAAACACCTTACCCACCCGAGGTACGGATGTCATTTCGAGGCCCACGGAACTTCTGGCCCGTAGAATGGAGCCCGCTCGATACCTGGCCTCTCTTCTACATGCTGTAGCTAACGGTAAACAGATACCGCGCCTGGGGTGACGTTAACATCTGGCTGCCTAGCACGATAAGTGGATTGTTAAAGGCTGGAAGGAACTATGGATGGGGAGGTGGATTAAAGAGGGGGGACAAATTTGGAAAGAGCAACCTGCCATTGATGCAAGGGACGGGTGTTCTGGGCGTCTTGCTCTTGCTCCAGGAGTCTAGGCTGGAGATACGTAATTGGGGGCCACATTACGAAATCCCGTAAGATACACCAGCTCAAAAGCGCGGGGATGTTAGTCGACAAGAATTACGACGTATTATAACGCCCTGTCAGTGTGGTTGCTTCCACACACCAAGTCCGAAATGTCCACCGGTACTCCTCCAACATCGTCCGGCGGCCGGACTTCCCAACCCGAGCGTCACCAAAGCACATACCATTGTACAATTGGGGAGCCCGCTATCGCCCGGGCCCAGGCTGGCCTTCCGAATAATGGAGAAAAAGATAAAGCACGCACCGATGCGCCTCGGCCTTGGGCTCGGACAAGCACCTGCTTTTCGAATTTTGAATTGCGTTCCTTCCACGGGCTTTGCACAGCCGGCCGAATGAAACTCACTGATATATTTCGCCGTCTCGTCTCTCATTTTCTCCCCTCCCGTTCCCACATAGAGACCAAAGAGGCCATCGCCCACCACCCAGCTCCTCAATCGCCTACTTCGTCGGCTTCCACGTTCCAAAAACAATCCCAAAACACAACTACCGCAGACCGAGTCAAAATGCCTGGCGTTACCAGTAATACCGGCCCTGGGAGCAAGTACGACCAGATCCCGGGTCCTCTCGGGCTGGCGTCGGCTTCGCTTGCTGGCAAGGTTGCTCTCGTTACCGGAGCTGGTACGTACCGTCTCACGGAATATTTTACCCACTTCCTCTCTTTCTCAAAGCGGTAGATCCAAATTTGGCTCTAAGGGGGTTGGTGTTGTGGCACATGGGCGCGTTGGCACCCCTGTCGGACGAGCCGGTACATTTCCCCAACTGATGTCCGGCCGCAGCAGCGGCAACCCCACTGCCCAAGTCCGTATCAGTTTTGGTTTCTTTTTCTCAAATAAATGCAGAGTGGGGGCCAAGTGGCGAAATGTATTTAGGTTCGGTTCACCAATGATGTTTCAAAGTTTCTCGGGCCGTGTTTGGGTATGATGGGCCACTGACTTCACTAGGGCGCGGCATCGGCCGTGAGATGGCTCTGGAGCTGGGACGTCGTGGTGCCAAGGTCATTGTCAACTACGCCAACAGCGACTCGTCCGCGCAGGAGGTCGTCAACCTGATCAAGAAGAACGGGTCTGACGCGGCGGCCATCAAGGCCAATGTGGCCAACGTCGACGAGATTGTCCGCCTCTTCCAGGAGGCTCGCAAGACCTTTGGCAAGCTCGATGTGGTGTGCTCCAACAGCGGCATTGTGTCGTTTGGCCACGTCAAGGATGTCACCCCCGAAGAGTTCGACCGGGTCTTCAACGTCAACACCCGTGGCCAGTTCTTTGTCGCCCGTGAGGCGTACAAGCATCTCGAGGTTGGCGGGCGCCTGATCCTCATGGGGTCCATCACCGGGCAGGCCAAGGCTGTCCCTCGCCACGCCGTGTACTCAGCAAGCAAGGGTGCCATCGAGACCTTTGTGCGCTGCATGGCTGTTGGTAGGTGTTGACTGATATGCGGCATGAGGACGTTGGCTGACCGGTACCAGACTTTGGCGACAAGAAGATCACCGTCAACGCTGTTGCCCCTGGTGGCATCAAGACGGACATGTACCACGCCGTGTGCCGCGAGTACATTCCCAATGGCGAGAAGCTCGACGACGAGGGTGTGGATGAGGTAAGCATAGACGGTGTTTCTCGTTATTCGCCGTTTGACATGAGCTAATTGACCGTTGTAGTATGCCGCTGGCTGGTCTCCCCTTCACCGTGTTGGCTTGCCCATCGACATTGCTCGCGTGGTCTGCTTCCTGGCGTCTCAGGACGGAGAGTGGATCAACGGCAAGGTTCTCGGCATTGATGGTGCTGCTTGCATGTAAATGCATGTTGTGTCTATTGGAGTGGGCCTGTCGTCTTTAAATTGTGATTAGTACCTGGGGAGATGCAAGAGTGGAAACGACATTAAGGATAGACGCCGTAAATAGGCCAGGGTAACCGAGTAACAAAGTCACCAAACGGAAATACCAAGGTTTTGAGAAATGGCCCTCTTTTTTGACTGTGTGCGGCGGGCCCAATTGATAAACGAGCTCCTGTTGAAGGGAGCCGCCCCAAGAGTCCTCAGCGGGCCGAGGAACGGGGGCAAGAAGTGAACCAGAACATAATACAACGTCTATTCCGTCAACGCATTACGACAACATTGGACCGCTTAAATCGGCATTAATCCGTCTTTCCGCCGCCTTCGCCATTACCCCCTGGCTCGCTTGTCGATGCGGACAAACGTCCACCATCCTCATCGCCGTCTTCATCGCCATCCCCTCTCAGCTTTGTTCGATCAACTTCGACTCGACTCCTACAGCTTCCAACTAGATCCCATTCCATCTTATCTCTCTGTTGGGTCTTCCATCCATCCTCCACCCTTCTGCTCTCTTCTCCTCCACGTCCTCTTCCCCCTCCCTCTTCTTCCATCCATTCCCTAGTAAACCCTCCACCAAAAGAAGCTCAACCTCCCCCACTAAAAAGTGAACATACCCCCTACAAAAACATAACAACAAACCCCACAACAACAGCACACACACTCATCCCCAGCACCTTGGCCGCACCAAGACCCCCCGCAGCCATACCTGCTGCACCACCAGTAACGATAGGCACGCTGGGGCCTGTGGTCGTGCCGTTCGCGTAAGGAGGGGGGAAATGGCCGTGCCCGGAGCCGGAGCCTTGGCCGTTACCGCTGCTGCCGGTGCCAGTGCCAGAACCGCTGCCGGAGCCGGAACCAGAACCGTTACCGACAGGGATACCCGTCGTAGTCGAAGGCTGGGCAATGGTAGTAAGACTGATAGGCGGAACGGGAGGGAAGCTAGTTGGGACCGGAGGAGGAGGAGGGGGAGGGGTGTCGGGGGTTGGGAGGAGAGAGGGGGTTGTTGTGGATGTTCTAGTTGTTGTGGTTGTTGTGGTGAGGGTTGTGAGAGAGGTGGGGAGGGTGAATACTGGGGGGTTACCCGGAGTCGGGTTGCCTGGGTTCGGGTTGCCTGGGTTGGGATCAGGGCTGGGGATGGGGTTCGGGTTGGGAGTCGGGTTCGGGTTGGGAGTGGCCGTGGTGGTTGAGGTTGTTGAGGTGGTTGAGGTGGTGGTCTCGCTGGCCGGGGGAGGAGGCGGAGGAGGGGGAGTGTTGTCCCCGTTACCGTTGCCATGACCGTTGCCATGACCGTTTCCGTCTCCGTTCCCGTGACCGTGGCCATTACCATCCCCATGACCATGGCCATTGCCGTCGCCGTGACCATGACCGTGGTCATCACCCGAGTTGTTGCCCTCGCCAGGGTAGCCCGGGCCGTTGTTGTCGTCGTCACCCGGCTGGGAACCGTTGTCGGTAGGCGGAGTCGGGAGGTTAGGGGGCGTGTTGGTGGTGCTAGTGCTGCTAGTAGTCGTGGTCGTGGCGTCCGTGGGCGGCCAGACCGGGGGAGGAGAAGTAGTCGTCGAGGTGGTCTCCGGGGTAGACGTAGACGACTCAGTGCTTGTGGTGGAGGTCGACGTAGTGCTCGTCTCCGCGGGAGGATCCGTCGGATCCGGCAACCACGTCGGGTCCGGCTGACCGGGCGTCTCGATAGGAACATCCCCGGACCCATCCCCGGGACCAGGAGGAGTAGGCTCCGCACCGATCCCGCCGTCCGAGGTCGTCGACGACTGTGGGGGGTTCGGGCCGTGGCCGTGACCCGGGCCGCCCGGCCAGCCTACACCACCGTCGTTGTCGCCTTGGCAGTTCTCGCCAAAGGGGCAGCAGGTGTCTTGGCCGCCATCGCCGATGATGCACTCGGCCTGGGACGGGCACCCGCCGGACTGCGAGGGACAGCAGTTGTAGTCGAGGGGGATGCAACCGCGGCCGCACTCGCGCATACCCTTGTTTTGGCAGGCCTCAGAGCCGATGCCGACGCCGATGCCGATGGTTTGCCCGAGGGGTTCGAGAGTAGGGGCGAAGCCGCGTGTGGCGAGCACCAGGGAGGGCAGGGCGCCCAAGAGGATAAATTTGTGCATTTTAGTGTATGTGTGATTTTGTATTTATTATTTTAAAATAAAAAAAGAATGTGGTTTTTTGCTTGATGTTCTTTCTGTGAGGGCCAAAAAGAGTGTAAGTGTCCCGAAGGACGGTAAAAGAGTGACTGGCGCCGAAAGACAGAACGCCGGGGAGAGATGGTGAGGTTGTCGAGAGACAGAAACTCGGTGAGAGAGAGGGATGAAATATCTCGACAACAACTTCAGCCCTGCCAGGCTGGCGGTCTAGGTTTTGTCTGGGACTCTGGGCGGCCGCGCACCGCTGGCATCAAAATCATCAAAAGGAAATCGACAGAATACGACGCTCTCGCCCACAACCCGCCCACATTACCAGGGGTCTCGCATGGCCCGGTGAAGGGGTGTCGCCTGTGATCGGCCAAATCATGCCGTTGGCAGCGTTGTTTGTGGGTTGGTTCCTGAGAACGCCTGCCGACCCCTGAGTTCGCTCGTGGGCCAGACGGTTGGATCTGCAAGGCACACCAACCATATGCAACCAAACTTGAACCAAACTGGACATCGCCAAGCCGTTGTTTGCTTGTTGGGAAATGCCCGGTGCTGCGTGCAGACTGTGCTCGATGCCAAGTGGGCTGCAGAGTCACTGTCTTGCAGGTCGGCAGCCCCGGTCGAGCGCGGTGTTTCGGAAAGGCCGCGGAGAGATTGTCCCCGATTTCCCAAATTCCCCGTCATGGTGCGGTCGACCGGATCTGCGCCAGCGTTGGGTGTGTCATGGTCTCATGGGTGATTCAGGTCCCAGCACGTGGACTGGGAACACAAGCCCATCTTCCGTCGGGGTTCTAGTGTAGTGTGTAAACTAGTGTAGTAAGACTCTGGGGGCAAGACAAAAGGCGGAAACCCGCCGTTGTCAACGGTTCCTCGGCACAGGATGTGGAAGAAAGGGGAGAAATTGGAAGGCGTGAAGTTTGGTGTGTTCGATCGGGGATGCACGTGAGTGGGTCACAACCCGAACCCTGAAATAAGCTCCTCACAGTGCTTACGTGCCAGGGGCGGCCCGCCTGGCACAGCGAGCCCAGCACCGAAAGCAAACCAACCCGTCAAACCCCTGTCGTCTGTCATCTCGCGCGGGACGCCCCACTGAAGTGACCCCTGCAACACCCTAAAGTTCACCCGATTCTCACTTCTCCTTGCGCACCTCGAGCCCACTTCCCCCGAAAGCGACAGGCCCGAGCAATTGTTTCTTCTTCCCAACAAGGCACAACAAACTCGGCAAGGAGGGCGACGGTCACATTTGCCGTGTCCCCACCCGGTTGAAGTTGAACATGGAAAAAGCCAAAAATAACATTTCCGCCCACCAACAACACCCCGACCCTGACGCGGATCTGATCCGCTTGATGGTCATCGGGGATTCCATCTCCCACGGCCGCGAAGGCGACTGGACATGGCGGTATCGCATCTGGCAATGGCTCGTCCGCGACGAAGGGCTCAACAACATCCGTTTCGTCGGGCCCTACAAAGGCACGGTTCCCCCCGACGAGGCACACCCTCCGCGCCCGCCTCGATGCCCAGACGACCCGGCCGAGCTGCCCGCGCCGCTGCGGACTGATGGTGGGTACGCAGCGGGCGTCGAGGCGGATTTCCTGGATAACTCGGACCACTTCGCGGCGAGTGGACGTCAAGTTTGCCAGGCGAAAGACCTTGTGAAGGCGCAGGTGGCGGTGTACCGGCCGGATGTGTGTTTGGTCCAGCTCGGGTTTAATGACCTCGGCTGGCGGATGTGTGGACCTCTCTTGACGCTGACGGATATGAAGTGTCTGGTGGACGAGGTGAGGGCGGCGAAGCCGGATGTGAAGCTGGCTATTGCCGATATCCCGCAGCGGACGGATCTGCCAGGACGGGAGGACTTGCCGGTTGATACTAGGGTTTATAATAGCATGCTGGCGCAGGTGATTCCTTACTGGAGCACGCCCAAGTCACCAATTGCGCTGGTGCGGTTTTGTGATAACTATTCCTGTGAGTTTTCGTCCCTGCGTAGAAGTATTGGTATAGTCTAATATGTGTAGGTGGCGGATCCAAATCGGATGCTGCATATGATGGGCTTCATCCTAATGCCCTGGGGGACTACGAGCTTGCCCAGGCCTTCTCACGGACATTGGTGTCAGCCTTTAGCATCGGCCGCAGCCCGCTCGTGATTCCTAAGCACATCCCCCCAAGGCCCTTGAGCACTCCGGCAGGGTTGAAAGCTATCTCTACGCCAGGCGGGATTGTCGTCAAGTGGGAGCCCGTCTATGGCGCGCTGGGGTACTGCCTTCAGCGCAGGTTGGCTGGTGAACGCGACTGGACGAGCAATGACCTGAACTGCAACACATACTACTGGCCCCCACAGCGAAAAGGTGAAGTGGTCGAGTGTCGCGTACGCAGCAACGGTGGTGATTCCGTCCACTCGCCCTGGAGTGACATCGCTTCGGCCGTGGCAAAGCCAGAGACGGCATCCCCGCCGAGCAATATCATCACCCACGCAACCGCAGACGGGTTTGCTATTTCCTGGGACACCCCCCGACGGCCGTATGCGGGCGAGATTGACCGATATGGGATTCTCTACTTTGACGGCGACCAACCCGGCGCGTTTCCCAGCCTCGTAGGCGCGCGAGGAAACAAGACCGAACTCACCGGTCTCGTACCCGGCCACCGCTACTTTATCAACATGTCGACCTGGACCACCGCAGGGGAAGGGCACTACGCATCCGCACACGCCGTGATTGTGGGCAAGGGGAAACCGCAGACACCAACCCCTGTGCGTGCGAAAGCGCTGGATGCGCAGAACCTCGAGCTGAGCTGTCCCGAGGTTGATGGTGCAGCCGGGTACTCGATCTGGATCCGGGGACACGGCCATCTCGAACTGCGAGTACCGCCGAAAAAGACGGCAGAGACAACGCCCAATAAACAGGAGAAGGGGTCGTCGCTCGAGCCAAGCACGGTCACCATTGCCATCTGGGCATCGCCGTCGATTTGGGACTACGAGTACGCTATTAGCGCGTACAACGGTGACGACGAGTCGGATCAGTCGAAATGGGTGTTTCCCCCACGTCTGGATTCCGTGGATGTCTCGTTGACCCAGGGCGATGCTATTCACGTCCAGGTCCGCTACGGATGAAGTTTCTGAAGGGCCTTGGACTTGTGATCTTTGCAACTGGCTAGCTACCTTAGCTACGCTTTCGTCTATGAGCTCTTCTTCCGGTACACATCGCCGGTCTGCTCAATCTCAAACGCGACATCCTTGCCCCTGCCCTCGGCCTCGAGCTTCCTAACCAGCGGCAGCACATCACGCCCAAACTGCTCCACCTCCTCTTCATAGTGCAGGAACGCCGTCAGCACGAGGTTGACCCCGAGGCTCTTGAGCAGCACAATCCGCTCGGCCACCTGCTCCTTGGTCCCGATCAGCTTGGTCTTGAACCCGTCATTGTACTGCACGAGATCATTAAACGTGCTGGTCGCCCACATGCCCGTCTTGTTGGCCGTGCTGGCGCCCGCGTTCTTGACCTCTCCCGCAAACGCATTCACCGCCTCAGCGTCCGCCTTCCCCTGGATCTCCTGTAGCACCCGCACCGCTTCCTCCTCCGTCTCCCGCACAATCACAAACCCATTCACCGCAAACTTCACATGCTCCCCCCGACCCACCGCCCTCGCCCGCGCCTTCACATCCTCAATCTGCGCCCGGAACCCATCCAGGTCATTCCCATTCATAAAATACCAATCCGCCACCTCCGCCCCATTCCGCCGCGCATCATCACTGTTCCCGCCCTGGAATATCTCCGGGTGCGGCTGCTGCACCGGCTTCGGACTCAACTTGTACCCGCGGAACCGATAAAAATCCCCCGCAAACGTGAACCCTTCCTCAGCATCCGCCGTCCAGATCCCCCGCAGACACTGCATAAACTCGTTCGACCGCCGGTACCGTTCCGCATGGTCCAACCACCACTCCCCAATCGCCGTGAACTCCCCCTTAAACCAACCCGACACAATATTCACCGCGATCCGACCATCGGTATAGTTATCAATACTCGCGATCTGCTTCGCCACCACGGCTGGGTTCCACGGACCGGGCAAAATCGCAGCAATGACTTTCAGTTTGCTGGTGCCGTGGAGGAGGGCTTGGGAGAAAGAGACCGACTCGTGCTGGTGGGAGGCGCCGTAGGAGGCCGTGAAGCGGATTTGGGTGAGGGCGTATTCGAAACCGGCGGATTCGGCGGCGCGGGCGTAGCGCAGGTTGGAGGGGAGGTCCCAGGAGGTGCGTTGGGGGATTTTGGAGATGACGAGCCCGCCCGAGACGTTGGGGACCCAGTAGCTAGGGGGGTATGTTAGTTGGGAGCAAAGGGAAAGGGGGGGCTGGAGTTGACATACGCAAACCGGAGACGGTCCGGGTCGCTGTTGAGTTGGGAGGGATCTGTGCTGGCCATTTTGAGTTTTCTTTTGGGTTTTTACTTGTATCTTTGGCGCGTGGCGATAATGGTCCAATATCTCAACTTGGTGTTTTGACTGCTGTATCTGTTCCTCACACAACACGCAGGCATCTCCTATAGATATCACCGAAATATCAACCCAGACAGAAGAAACCACCAACTCCCCCACTTCTTATCCCCTTTATCATCCCCCCCTTTTTCCATCCCCCCTCCTTCGGACCGACCCTCGGTGCAAGTGCAAGTTAATTCTCAATCAAGCAGTCGACGTCAACAGCCCACAACCCACACGCTACAGACGCATACCTCCATCCCGCCCTCTTCCCCATCTACGCCATCACGCAGCTCAATGATGCCATCTATCTCCGATCTTGCTCCGGCCGATCTTGCTCCGGCCGATCTTGCTCCGGCTGGTTGGCTGGCGATCAACTTACATTGGATCTCAGAGGTACATACATGGTACATAGGTACATCGAGAGTACAAGTTTTCTTATCCCCAGCCTGGCTGCCCGCTCTCAGCTACTTTTCTTTAGGTAACTGAGCAGAAAAGATTTGTCGGGGATCGTATGAGGTGGGTTTTGTGAGATGGTATCGTGGGGGAGAGGAAGCTTGAGGCTGGTGGGGGGTTAGTGGGCTGGCGGGGAGCTGCTGTGATTAGTGTAGGGGGATCACGCAATTCTTGGGAGGTTTCCTGGGGATTGTCTAACTAATTACTTCTGATTCGGCCTGTGGACGTTTTACCCTTCCTTTTGGGTTTTAGGGTGGTCTTGTGTATGAATGTGAATGTGAATAATTTAAACCTACCTTCAGTAAAAATTTGTTTTCTCGGAAAAGTGAAGCAAAGGGGACGAGATTTTTCTGAGGAGTATCGTTGAAGTGAGGTGGACATCAAGGTTACTGAATCGTGTGATTTCCCTTTCCGGAACAAAACTGACCTCGTCCGGTGGGGCTACCGCGATGGCGTCTTCCCTTCTCCCCACGACGCGACAACATATGTGGGATCTGTGATCTGCTTGCCAAGGAACGCTTCCATGTGATAGCTCCCAAGCTACCCCTCCTCCTTTTTACCTATGGTACCATTCCAAAGCCTTACTATTAGTTAATGAACCCCTCCTTTAGCATCTTCAACACCATCTTGGAGCTCTCACGCAAGAATCGAACCAGCCAATGCGCGGTTGCTGGCATGGACTCATTGCTCTAGTAGTTTGCGTCATGGGCGGGAGTGGCATGTCTGCCGTGAGTCTTTGCATTGGCAGTACCGTGCTCGCCAATCGTAGGGACTTGTGAGGTCACGATGAATGGGGGTTGCGTCTCATCGCTGAGGCGCGATCAGCTCATGGGGGTTTGAGGGGACGATCTTGGGAGATAGATGGATGGGTTGGCAAGCGCGGGGTTGATGTGATCTGGCGTAGGGCTAGCTAGATAGCTGCCGATGAGAGATATGTCGGTTCATGCTTGCTTGCTTGCATGTTGACTGGAGCTGAACATCCTACGTCTGAGCCGGGCCTGCTTCCGGGCGAATGGACCGGTGGTCGGCGATCTTGGTGGTGACATCGTCGTGGCGTTGTGCGCAATGTCTTTGCATTCTTGCGACGGATCGGTCAGGAGGAGAAGCGGGGAGATGGTGACCGTATATGAGGATCTTGTGGTACACTTTACTTCCCATCCCGGGTTATACCAGTGAACCACGGGACTACAATATCGAAACTCAAGGATCGGTTTTAAATACCCAACCCTTATATTGCCACAGTTACGTCCCATAGCAAGACGCCACCATGGCCACCCAAACGGTCCCAGTTACCAAACCCGCTGCGCCCGCGGCGTCAGACCCGGCCGTGTACCAAGAGTACGAAGCCAAGTGGTCGACCTACCCAACCGACGCCGACGGCTGGCTGCAGCGCGCGCGGGATGTCGCGACGGTGCTTTCCGCCGACGCAGCCGTGCGCGAAAAGGCCAACAAGTCGCCCAAGGCCGAAGTTGCGCTACTGAAGCACTCTGGTTTGCTGCGCCTTCTAGGGCCCAAGAAGTACGGCGGCGGCGAACAGCCGTGGAGTGTGGGGTACAAAGCGATTCGGGAGGTTGCAAAGGGGGATGGGTACGTCCCTTCGAGATGAGATCGACCCCTAATTACTGTGAAGAATGGCAAACGCTGACATCTCGGTGCGTTAAAGGTCGATTGGTATGCTCCTCGGCTACCACCTGTTGTGGTCCCGTACCGGGCATGTCGTGGGCAACGATGACCAGGCCGACCGCCTGCAGAAACTCATCATCGAGAACAACTACTACGTCGGCGGTGCTGTCAACCCACGCGACAGTGATCTCAAGATCACATATGACGACGACAAGATCACCTACAACGGGTTCAAGAACTTCACCACGGGCGCGGCCGTGTCGGACCTGATCGTGCTCGAGGGCGCTGTCGATGGCCGGCCTCCGGAGGAGCACATCTTTGCCATTGTCCCGACGGCGCAGGCTGGCATCGTGTTTAGTTACAACTGGGATAACATTGGCCTGCGGTTGACTGAGTCGGGGGCGGCCAAGATTGAGAATGTGTCTGCGCCGTGGGCGGATGCGCTAGGTTGGGATGTCGCGACGAAGAAGCCAGACCCGGCCGTGTTGGGGATCGCGTTCCCTGCGCTGCTACTACCGAGGTACGTAGAGTACATCCCGGGGAGGCGTGAGTGAAAGCCGCTTGCTAACAACCGTGTAGCATCCAGCTGGTCTTCAGCAACTTCTACATCGGCATCGCCCAGGGTGCGTTGGAGTTTGCTAAGCAATACACCACCGCCCACACCCGCGCATGGCCGTTCGGCGGAGATGTAAGTAAACCCTTTGCTCTCCTGGTGCCATGAACCCGTCTAACCCCAGAGCAGCCTAAGGAATCCGCCACGGAGGAATTCCACATTCTGTCCACCTATGGCAACTTCTTCGCGCACCTGAGAGCTGCCGAGACGCTCGCGGACCGGGCCGGAGCCGAAGCAGACAAGCTCTACGAGAAATACGGGGCCCAGCGGGCCGGGTTAACGCTGCAGGAGCGCGGCGACTGGGCCGAGTGGGTAGCCAGCGTCAAGGTGGTGGCCACCGACACGGGTCTACGGGTGACCTCGGGGGTGTTCGAGGTGACGGGCGCGCGGGCGACGGCAAGCAAGGTCGGGCTGGACCGGTTCTGGCGCGACCTGCGTACACACACGCTGCATGACCCCGTCGCGTACAAGAACCGCGAGTTGGGCAAGTACTTTGTGCTCGGCCAGGCCCCGGACCCAACATGGTATACATAGACGGACTTGTAGTCGCCGTGCCTCACAAGAGGGACATACGGGATTTATCTTTGCCAGCGAATAAGAAGAACATTATTTGACTTGTTTGTTGTTTTGTTGGGTCGCAAGTGCCTCAAAATACAAGTTCGGCCGTCGTTTTTCCGATGTTGATGTGGCTGAGGAAAACTGATCTTATCAAATCATGTTTAACTGCACAGTAAGCGGAAACCATGTGTAAAAGTGGGCCAACGAGCTCGGCCCTGATCATGGATGTCATGCTTCAGCATTTTCCACGCGATTTTGCATTGGGCTCTGCAAGTGTCGTCCACGTTGCAGCCCAATTCTTGGAGGAAAAGGATGGAAAGGGGAAGGCCAATTCGGAGACCGAAGAATGATGGAAAATGCACATCGGCTGTGGGCAAAGTGGCCCAAGCGTCCCGAAGAACGGGCGGGAACAAGGCCAATGAGAACACTAGGAAGGTGGATCCAGACGGCAGGAAGTCCTGTGCGAGGCCCCCTGACATGCCTGGCCGGCGCCTGCCCAGAGAGTGGCACATGGAATGGCCAGGCGGTCGACCAGGGGCTGCGAGGGCTGGATCCAGCTGGAATCAACCTCCCACCATCATTCCTTCATCACGTTCTCACAACACCGTGACGAACCTCAGGACCATCGTCCATCTCTCCCGGGGACAACCGTTACGACAATAGATATTTCTTTTCTCCCTCTTCCTGTCTACCACCAGGTCTCCTTGTAATTGTAGCATTATTTGCGTTCGACGAGGTTTATTGTACGTTAGGTTTCCTTCGTTCCATCTCCGATCGACGGCTTTGCGAACGTCATCCCCCCAGCAGTATCGCAGTCAGCACACCACCCGTGCTCGTGGCTCAGACAACTCGGTAGCCTCGTGGCCCAGACCTCGCACAGGTGTTTCTCGCCAACGCAGTCGATGCTTCTAGGCTTCGCGTTGTCTTGAGCCGCGTCTCGGAGCACCTGCTTCTTTCCTGTTCCCTCCCCACGGGCCAGCCCACTTTACGTCGCTGCGTCACCCCCACTTCCCAGTCGAGAATCGCTCCCCACTCGCTCCCAGCTAATCATTCCGACCCCGCCAGATCCTTAACGTTAGACATCGAGATACCCGTCCGCTTGTGCGAACAATTTCAACATTTTCACCGCCGCCTGACGAGCCAACACAACAACAGCTCTACGATCTCGCCTCGTCTGCCCCGTGCCCCATTTTTCGCTCCACGCCGCGGCGCCGCGTGTGCGTTTCCCAACCTTTACTGCCACGAGTCATCCGCCTGCGCATGCGATTGCTCGAGACCAACGAAATTCCTCGAAACCCCAACGTCACGGCTTCCCGCCGGCGTTTTCTCAGCACCGGTGCCGTGACATAGCATAGGCTCATCGGCCGTCGCCCACCATGTTTTGGAGATTTGGCGGTTACGCCAGTGTCTCCACTATCGACACGATTCTCGACCGCGAGAGCTTCGAGCTCGAGCAACTTCTCGACGAGAGCGATTTGGTGCAGGAACTGAAGCAGCATAATGCGAGACTTGTAGAGTACCTGCGGGACCCGCAAGTTCTTGAGAAACTGCTCAAGTATGTGGTTGCTCCCAAACTCGAACCCGTCGCCTCGCCCGACGACGAAGAAGAAGATGAGGAGACGAAGGGGAAAAACGTGTTCCGCTCGTCCACCATATCTCAAAGTTCCTCTAAGGCAGGCGAGACAACCCCGGACGATGTCGAAAAGAAGCGGAATCGATACGCGTTTGTGTCCACCGAGATCCTCTCTTCGGAAACATGGTCGATATACGACGCGCTCATGGAGTGCAAGCCATTGCTCCGGGAGTTCTGGCAGTTCCTGAAGCGCGATACCCCACTCGACCCCCTTCAAGCGAGTTACTTTACGAAAGTCAACGAGTCGCTGTTTGACAAGAAGACGGAGGAGATGGTAGAACTGTTAAAAGGCATGGAAGGTGCCGTGGCGGACATCTTACGACATGTGGATTGCCCCATGATCATGGATCTCTTGCTGAAAATCATCAGCCTAGAGCGTGCCGAGAGTGGGCAGGGAATTGTCGAGGTACGTTGTAACAGGGACTGGGTGATCACAACAATTTGGAACTGACTGGATTTTGCGACACAGTGGCTCTACACGCAAGATGTTATGATGTCTCTCATTTCTTTCCTCGGCCCGGAACATAGCTGGGCGACTCAAACCTCGGCAGCAGATTTCATCAAGGCTATCATTACGGTCTCGGCGAACGCTTCTCAGAACGAGCAAACCTGCATTGGGCCTAATGAGTTGACCCGGCAGCTTGTCTCCGAGCCGTGCGTCGAGCAGCTCATCAAGTACATGTTAAGCGGGGGGAATCCCCTAACCTGCGGCGTCGGTATCATCATCGAAGTTATTCGGAAAAACAACTCGGATTATGACCCGGAAGGCGTCGATATTAACGCCGCTCCATCCAGCCGAGATCCCATCTACCTAGGAACGCTCCTCCGGTTGTTCGCCCAGCACGTCCCCGACTTTGTCAATTTGATCCTCAACGTCCCAGCCAAGAAGCAACATTTTTCTTCCACCTTTGGCGAGAAAATCGAGCCCCTCGGTTTCGACCGATTCAAGACTTGCGAGCTCATGGCAGAACTCTTACATTGTAGCAATATGATGCTACTGAATGAGAATGGCGCAGAAGATCTGATTGCTGCTCGCGACACTCAACGCCATCGGCTCCGGGCCGAGGGTCAACTGCTCCCTATCAGCGGTATCGAAGCTGCTTCGGGCGAAGACCTTTCGATGCGAGCTTCCGAGGCGTCCTCTCCCGAACAAGGACGCAAATTGGAGGTCATGAACGTCTCTGCGGATGATGACGGGTTTGAGGAGGTGTCTCATACGGCGGACGAGGAAAACACGCATGGGGTCCTGGAACTTCCCGACGCTCCCACACACCTGCCTACTTCGTCTCTACTGGGCAAGGACGACGATGATTTTGTGGACGAGCCGCTCAGTTCCCCCAAGCTCAACGTCCGCGAGCCCGCGGGCAACGACACAGAATTAAAACCACCGTTCGACGATGCGGATTTGATGGTCGCTCCACTCTCACCCTCAAAGAAGGCGGCACAGCCCGTGCCAAAGACCGAAACCGACAAGGGGGCCGCAAGTGAACCAGTCCCGCACGAGACGAGTGCCAGCCCAGAAACGGAGCCAGTCGCCCCTGTGACGAACGAGGGTGAACCGCCCAAACCCGAGCCAGTTTCTGAACCAACGACTGAGACGGAGAAACCTGAGGCCGAGAAACCTGAGACGGGGAAAGTTGAGACCGAGAAAGCAGAGACGGAGAAGCTAAAGACGGAGTTCTCGGCGATTATGCTCGAGGATAAGCCTCCTGTCAGTGATGTCAGTGACACGTTGTCCCCGCATCCAGAGGACACTCCGGCTCCGCTGTTCTCGAAAGATGTGTCGCCCCAAGAGGCACCGCAGCCACCAGCTCAGCAAAGCGTGGACACAGTCGTAGCGGACGCCCCGGCACAACCTTCGGTCACGGTTTCGGAAGTCGAACAATCTGAGACGTCCAGCTCACCACCGGCTCAAGAAACCGGGGACGTCTCAACCGTTGTCGCCGGCGACGCTCAGCCCTCTGCCGAAGCCAAGACACAGCCCAAGCCTGTTGTCGGAGACTACCTCAAGATGCAGTTTGTCGAGCACGGCGTCGTGCCGACAATTCTCGGCTTCTTTTTCCGGTACCCGTGGAACAACTTCCTGCACAACGTGGTGTACGATATCGTGCAACAAGTGTTCAACGGGCCGATGGACAGGGGATACAACCCGATGCTCGCCATTAGTCTTTTTGAGGCCGCCGATATCACCAACCAAATCATCAACGGCCAGACCGCGAGTGAAAAGTCACAGACGGAAAACAAGACGCGCATGGGCTACATGGGCCACCTCACACTGATTGCGGAGGAAGTCGTCAAGTTTACAGAGCGCCACCCCCCTGAGCTTCTTAGCGATATCGTCCTGGAGAAGGTGATGGCCCAGGATTGGGTGAACTACGTTGAGGGCGCCCTCGCTGAAACGCGCGAGCGGGATAACGCGATCCTTGGTGGTGTGCGCCCAGAAGTGGCGATGAACCGTGCCACCGGGCCCGGCTTGATGGCCAGCGGCTTCTCCGGGCTGAGTTCTATTGGTCTCGGCGGCGGAGGTTCTAATGCGCTCGCCGAAGCTGGGCTGACGGGCGGGTCGGAAACGATGGAGGGTTCTGGGGTTTCTGGGATGAACCAGTTCGCTATTAGCTCTGGCGCGCTCATGAGCGGGTTCGGCAGCTCCAGTGACGAGGACGAGGACGAGGACAACGAGGAGGATATCAATAGCGAGGTTAGTGGCGGCTTTTCTTTTGTCGAGATGCTTGACAGTCACGACGCCGATTTGGCCATGGATCAGTTTGCGACGGGGGGAGATTGGTATACTGGTGACGTTCAGAGCGACACCTGTTTTGGCGGCTCAGACTACGATGGATGTTGTGGTGATTGGGAGGAGTTGGATCCAGATCCAGGCCCGCGCCCTACTGAGGCCTCTTCCAACCCCATGGGGATGAGCCTCACAGGGGTAATGGGTCGGTTGATGAGAGTCCTGCCCCAGCGTCACGCACCTTACGCGCCCTCAATTGAGGGCAAGACAGCGATGCTTTCCTTTTTAGCACAGGAAGCGGATAGCCAATAGCCGTGGCTTCTCAATATGTCTCGGGCTTTGGCTTCGCGGAAAGAGCGTTGGCCTTGGAAAAAGTGCTGTCGTGTTGTGGCTTGTTTCCTTTATTCCCCCAGTTGTTGATGCCCAGTGGGCAGGCTTCCCCTGAAGATATCAGGCCCCCCCTCCTTCCACGGACAATCCGGTTCCCCTTTTTTAGCCTTGGTCTTTCCTAGGGTGCCCTTGCGCTGTGTTGTTCTTACCGTTTTCTTTCGCCCGTTCATCCAACACCTCCCAGACCAATCGTAACTAACTAATTACACTACCCATAGTTCCGAGCATACACCGATCCCCTCAACTCTCACGGCGGCTCCATGAGCCCACCATCGATCCCACCTCCTCCACCACCGCCTCCTCCTCTCAACGTCCCCCCGTCTCGAGCCCGCCTCCAGTTGGCGGCGCGCCTGGCTATGAACAAGCGCAATGCTGCTGCCGCCGCGAATTCCAACGGCGAACAGGAAGGTAGCTCTCCTCCGACTGGTGACGACGCGACGGCCTCGGGTTCTTTCAACCTCCCCAGCTCTTCCCGTGGTGAACGCCTACGAAACCCCTTTGCCGACTACGAAGACGATGACGAAGACAACTCTGGTAGCGGGAGCGATGATGGTGATGGAGAAAGAGTGGAAGGCGGTGGCCGGTTGGGAGGGGGTACGGGCGCTTGGGATCGCGGGTCCTGGTGGCGAGATGTTGTTCGAGGCGCACAACGTCGAGGAGGCGGTGAGCGCGATGGTCAAGAAGAGATTGAACGGTTCGGCGATGGGCGAGACGACGACAGTAGCGACGATGAAGGCGGGAGACGGCTAACAGGAGAGGAAGACGACATCGAGGACGAAGAGTTTGGCGACTTTGCCATGCCCGAAGTAGAGGAGCGCGTCACGGTGTCAGGAATCGATCCCGCGCGGGAGAGCATCCTGGTCAAGCCCATGGCCCTGCATCCTACCGCGTCCAACATCAAGACCGGCGGGATCAGCCCCTTCAGCAGTCTCTGGCCGTTCTCGCGGGAGAAGAAGGATGATGAGTCGTCTTCCGCGGCCGCTCAGGGCGACGGCTCGAACGCCAGCACACCGACGGGCCCAGCGCCGATCTCGGAAGAGCCGGTGGAGCTGACCAAGGAGGAGGAGGCGATGATCAGTGAGGATGGAAAGAAGATTGATCGGGCTGTGGAGGCCAAGCGGCGGACCAGCATTGAGGATCCGGATGAGGATGAGGTGGATGTGGGCGAGGAGATTATTGTGCATCGGGCGCCGAGTGTCCGCTAGAGACGGGTCGCTGCGGCTTCGTGGGAGGAGAGGAGATATCAATGATGATGGTGGTTGGACCTACTTACGGATGCACATGACATGATGGGCTATATACGATGTTGCTTAGGGGGGAAGGGCATGTAGGGTAAATGGATGGATGGTGTTCATGAGACGACTCATCGGACGTGTATCTGTACTTGTAGTCTAGGTTTGCTATCGATGTTTGCTTTGGTTTACCGACTGGGGTTTTTTGGTTTTTTGGTGCTCGGGCGCTCATTGACGGCATCAGCTTCGGCCGATTCATGGAACCGCCTGCCTTCGTCACGGTACAATCCAACCTCGCCCAGGATAACGGACAGCTTGGTAGCTAATCATGACGATTTAGAAGTCTTTTTCGCCGTCGTCATAAATGCTAACCCCTGAATGACATTCCGGAAGTTTACCCAGCAATAATCCCTCAGCAAACGGATAGGGCTCAATACACCTACAAAGCACATTACCCCGTTTGCCCGTCATAAACGGAGTATCATTTATCATTTCACCCCCGCATCAATAACCCCCAGCCCACTCAAGCAATAAACCCGTTCCATGGAACGGCGGGTGCAGATCTCGGTGCCGGGTAAAATCCCCGTGGCATGGCAGGGCATGGGTTCATCTCGTGCCGAGTGTTTCCCGAATGGTTCACGAATCACGAATGGTCCCCCACGACCTTGAACACCAATGCCGAGATTGTTGGGTTATGTTTGCCGAGGGTTTTGCCGTTGTTTCAGGGTGACTAACTTAACTAACTTGCGGTATCTGGATAAGGATATGTGGTATCTGGAAAGGGTGATGGTTGGTGATCGCCCGGTTGGTGAGGATTGGTTATGGGTGATCTTTGCTGTTTAGTTGCGGTTGGATATTGGTGTTTGGGAGGAGGGTTGATATCGGGGTTGAGGAATGTCCACGTTACCCAGGGAGTGTGACTGCAAATTCCCTGGTGAGTTGCTACCGCGGGTCACGATCTGGATACAAATTTGCCTGCACCCCGAAACAGGACCTCGTCATCGCCGTTTGCCATACTTGATTATTGCTCGTTAACTCGGCAAGACACAGCCATCAATCATGACGACCCTCAGACATCGCAAACTCCCAGGGGGGGTTCAAAACCATGACCATGGCGCCCAAAAGGACGAAACTGACACCATGGACCAAAGCAAAGAGGTTATTCTCAAAGAACGTCCGCCGATGCCGGACATGTTGGCGTACGCCACATACATGTATGGGTTGAAAGCCATGCTGAGCCCGATGCTTTGGTTGAGGGAGTGGAGTGAAGCTCGGAATCCCCCTGAGGGGTGCCCGGATGTGGTCAAGACGTATCCGTGTCGGCCGAGTTTGCCTATTCGGTGGGTGTCCTTTTTCTTCTTCTTTTCCTGTGTTTCTTTTCTTCTCTGGAAGGGATGAACGGGCACATTCCCCTTCAACTACAGCGCAGACTAACAGACCCAACCAGTGTCTTCCTCCCCGCCTCCTACGCCCGCGCAAACAAGAACACACCCCCAACCGACCTCCCCCCCCTCCCAACCCTCTTCACAATCCACGGAGGCGGCTTCTGCATCGGCCACCAGCGCGACGACGACGAATGGAACCGCGCCTTCGCCAACTCCCACACCGTCCTCGTCATCTCCCTCAACTATCGCAAAGCCCCCGCCCACCCCTTTCCCACGGCCCTCCACGACCTCGAAGCCCTCTACCTCGCTGCTCTCGACGACCCTTCCCTCCCCATCGACCGCACCCCGGTCTCCTCCCCCAACAAACCAACAGCAAGCGCAAACCAAAAAAGAACACGCACCCGTACAGCCCTCCTCGGCTTCTCAGCAGGCGCCAACCTCTCCCTCTCCCTCTCCCTCTTCCCCTCTGTCCAAACCCACCCCCTGGGCCTCCCCCTCGCCGCCCTCTCCATCTACGGCCACCTCGACCTAACCTACCCCCCGTCCCAAAAACTCCCCAACCGCCCCTACAAACCCTCTCCTCACCTCCCCTTACCGCGCGGCACCCCCCGCAATCATGACGTGTTGTTGGGTCTGGCGGAGGCGTTTGAATGGGCTTATGTACCGTATGGAACGGATTTGGGGGATCCGTTGGTTAGTCCCGGCGCTAGCGCACCGCCAGCCGGGAGGGAGGGGGAGGGGGGGTTGCCGCCGTTTGTGGGGGTTGTGGGGGCCGAGTTGGATATGCTGGCGCATGAGGGGTGGAGGTTGGCGTGTAGGTTGTCGAGAGAGAGGAATGGGAAGAGGGTGGTGCCGGATAGGGAGAGTGGGGAGGTGAGGTGGAGGGTTTGTGGGAGTGTTAAGGGTCAGGGAGGGACCGACCAAGGGGGGGAGGGGGACAGAGGGGGGAAGGCTGGATTGGCGGCGATGGCGAGTCGGAGGGGGGAGTTGGTTGGGTTGGGGCCGGGGCAGGAGGATGAGAGGTTTGCGTTTGAGGAGGAATGGGGTGGGGAGGATGGGGAGGAACGTGGGGGGGTGAAGTGGTTGTTGGTGCCGGATGTGATGCATGGGTTTGATAATGTGCATATTCGTTCGGTTGTTGGGGGGATGGAGACGATGAGGGATGCGGAGCTGAAGACGAAGGCGTATATGAAGGAGATTGGGAGGTGGTTGAAGGAGGTTGTGTGGAGGGTTTAAGTCATGATAGCATCGCACGTCGGGTATAGGGTCGTAATTTTACATCTTGTTCAAACTTGCGTACATCTGTTACGGTTGTGACAGTGTTTTATGTGCGCAACTCTTGGTTCCACTGGACAGTTCAAACCACCCTCCTCTTTTAGGGTGTTACGGAGTGGTCAGTTGCGCCCACTCCCGTGGCAATATCTTTCCTTCATTCCATCATCACAAAGGCCACTATTATTTCAAATCGTTTTCCTTTGCTTTTCCTACGATCTCTTCCCCTTCCCCTTATGGACAGCGCAGTTCACCCTACTGTGTGTGTATGACTTACACAAAAGTGGGCCCCCAACACCACAAGATAAACCCCTCTTTCGACCCCGCACCGTAACAACCAAAAAATCCCCTTGTGGTGTAGTTGGCTATCACGTTCGGCTGTAAATGCGTTTATTGATACCGAAAGGTCACCGGCTCGATTCCGGTCGAGGGGACTTAACTTTTACTTTTTTTTACCCCCTAATTTTCACAAATACCGCCCCAAGGGCACAGAATTATGCTGATTCCAATGATTAAAAAGAAATGACTCGCACGAAATATCCAATTATCAGTCTCTCTTTTAGGGTATCTATCGCTGCACCTCTCTCTTCTTTACATCCCCATCATGCACCGATGCCCGCGACCACTTGGACGCTGCACGTATCCTTTTCCCATAGGCAAAAAACACAAACGGCACGGGTATCAACAACACAGAAAACCCCGCAGGAATCGACGAACCCGGGCCGACACCCAGGTTGTGAAACATGGGACCCACCACCAGCGGAAACGCGCAGGCAAAACACGACCTGAGAAACGTGTTGGCAGCCACGGCCGAAGCGGCATACGTCGTAAACGTATCGACGAGGTAGTTCAGAGCAGCCTGGAAAATGGTGAAAAAGCCGGTTCCCATCATCACCAAGGCGATGCACGGCACGATCCAATGGACATGCGGCTCTGCCGTCCATCCGACAAGAAACTGGCCGCCGGCGAACAGCACAGATCCCAGCATCATAGGCGGCAGCCGCCGCTCGGGGACGGCTCTATTCCCGGCCGCGTGATACGCCTTGTTGTAGAGAAGCTGGTTGTACACGTTGGCTGCACAGCCAAAGACGGTGCCGATAAAAATGCCCACGAAGGGGAAGGTCGAGGCGAGAGGGGACCAACCGCGGACCTCGCCAAAGATGATGGGGATGGAACCGAGTTGCATGTACAGGATGCCGTAGCAGAAACTCGCGTAGAGGGCCACAAGAAAGCAGATCGGGGTGCAGAGCAACTGGATCGGACGCACCAGGAACTTGCGGGCTAGTTCGGCGACACTCACGTCCCACTCCTCAAACTTGGTGTGCAACGCCCAGTTGCCGCTCTCGATGCGTAAGCGCCGGGCTTTGTAAATGAGCAGCTGTGGGGGGTAGCTCTCGTCGATGAAGATGAGAGCTACCAATAAGACGACGCCCTGGATGATACCGGTCAAGTATTCGGTCCAGCGCCATCCTAGGTCGGGCTGAACAACAAGGGCCGTCGAGGCGATAGGGCCTGTCCGTAGGTTAGTATGTATTTTAGCGAAGCGGCAAGTATCTCCATCACCCCCAAACACGTACCTAGCGACGGACCGGACACAACGGCCATAGCATAGCCGGCTATCGCAATACCCCTCTCGGCAGGACCATACAGATCTCCCATAACCCCTCCAGTATTCGTCACGGGAGCGCTAGCGAAAAAGCCCCCCCAAAACCGCGTCAGCATGAGCGTCTGAAAGTCCTTGCTGGTGGCACTAGCAAAACTAAAGCACATCGCCACAAACATAGGCACAAACACCGCCACTCTCCTTCCATACACCTCGCTCAACGGCGCCCACAGCAACGGGCCCACCCCAAAGCCAACCAAAAACAACGACGTCCCCAACACCGAGACCTGTGTACCGACCCCAAATTCCGCCGCGATCTGCGCCGTGCCTGGCGCGTAGCACGACGACGCCCACGTTGCGCTCATCGTGACAAGCCCGTACAGAAACGTCGTCACAATCTTTTTGCGCAGCGGCCAGTTGAGTGGCTTGTAAGGGTCGTCCGGCCCGTCGAAGTCGACCAGTTGTTCCGCCGTCGTCGGGACATGGGTGAGGGGATGCGTGAAGGTGGGCGGGCCCGGCGTGGGCCGCGAGCGTATGCGCGAGAGGATGGTGGTGGTGCGCCGGGAGAGCGTATTGCCCAGGCCGGCTCCTGTTCCGGGCTCAATGCCGGATCCGGTGCCAGTGCCTGCTGCCCCGCTGCATGTCGGACGGGTGCCGCCGGCAGAATTACTCGCAACAGTGGTCACGGTGCTGGCTGAACGCACGGTATTGGTGGTACGGGTGCGCGAGAGGCGCATGTCGAGCTGCGTGGGACGGTGGCCATCATAATCGCCGTTGATGTGGGCCTCGGCATCTGAGTCGTCGTCGGTGTCGTCCTCGTCACTAGAGCTGGAGATGGGACTGACGTGTTCCTCCTTTTCCTTGTCAACCGATATTGGGGAGTCACGTTCGCCATATTGCCGTGGTTGGGATGAGGAACCCGTACTATCGGATTGTTGACAGGGCGGGTCCAACGGTTTGCGGACGTCCGAGGGTTCGGTCATGGTGAATGATGTGCATGTCGGCCACGACACGCGGGCCGGGAAGTGTCGCACATTTGAGACATGGGGATAAACGTCCTATTTAATGCGAGGGAATCCAGAATTCTTGCGGGGCCAACATGGTGTGATTTTTCAAGGTTCCGTGTGACCCTTCGCTAACTCCGGTTTTCGGTGCGTCCCGGGCCACGACGTCATGGCGAAACCCGGCAGGAACATGCGGCAGGAACCAGTGCCCACATATCAAACCAGGTCGACTTGCCTTGTTCGGACAAGCTCTTTCCCGGAAATACACATCCAACGTTGGGGAAAGTGCAACGAGAGCCTATCTCGAGCTTGTCTACGGATTAAAAGTGGCTCTGGCCAGGCTTGAATGCAAGCATTATCTCGAATTCCGAGCGGCTTTATCCCTTCGCCGAGCCAGGCACTCCGTCCGTATCAGCTTCTCCGGGGAAGTTTTCCGGAGCCGAGCCAAGGACCGGGTGCCGTCGCCAAGCCTAAGCACAGCATCGGGATTCCTCAGCATCACAAAGCTGTTGTAAAGAAATTCTTGTGTTCTCCTTTCCACAAAATCGGTGGACTATTGCTGACTAAGCTTATCGCAGCCGTTTTGACCCTTGTTCGGCCCGACATCATTTTTATTCCCGGCAAACCCTTTTGAGGTCACCCAACTCCGTGATGAAGCCATCCGACGCCACCCGGTTCGGCGCGCTACTCGAGTGGTCCCAACAGCATGGGGCCGAGTTGCATCCGTCTCTCGAGATTCATCATGACGATGTCAGCAAATACTCGCTCCGAGTCAAACCAACCGTCAATGAGGGGCTTGAGCCTGGCTTCACGGCCGTCTCATGTCCTCTCTCAACGACACTTTCGTACTTGAACGCCCTCATCGACGGTCCCCTTGACTTCTCATCACCGTCATCGCCACACACAACAGATGGGGCATTCCCTACCAACTTCACAAAATCTGTTCCACCCCACGTTTTAGGCCGCTTCTTCTTGATCAAAGAGTACCTGAAGGGAAAGGACTCGTACTGGGCGCCCTACATTTCGACCTTGCCTTCCCCTGAGCAGGTGGCAGCCTGGGCTTTACCGGCTTTTTGGCCCGACAGTGACACTGCCTATCTTGAAGGCACCAACGTCAGTGTCACTATTGAAGAAATCCAGGCCAATGTGAAGCAGGAGTTCAAGCAAGCCCGTAAACTGCTGAAGGACGAGGGCTTCCCGGATGTCACCAGTTACACCCAACTTCTCTACAAATGGGCCTTCAGTATCTTCACCTCCCGCAGTTTCCGGCCTTATTTGATCCTCTCCGAAGCTGACCACCAACATGTCTCCGGCCTCCTCCCCGACGGCGTCAAGCTTGACGACTTCTCCATCCTCCAACCTCTCCTCGACATCGCCAACCACTCCATCACAGCCAAATTCACCTGGAACACCGTTTCCTCTCCACACCCGGCGTGCCAGTTGATTTGCCTTGACCGCTATCAGCCTGGCGAACAAATTTACAATAACTATGGCCTCAAGACCAACAGTGAACTCTTACTAGGTTATGGTTTCATGTTGCCCGAGACAGAGCGGCTACACAACGATTACATTCACCTGCGGAAGCGTCAACCACAACCAGGCACGGGCCACGAGAACGACCAAAGGGTGCCTCAGTCCTTCCTCATCTCACTGCGCCCTGTATCTGACCCCAGCTCACTCGTTGCCAACTCCCGGCTACCATATGACAGGCAATCAAACGGTCTTGCCTCGCTACCGTCCCTTAGAAACTTTGAGCCAGCATTGCTGGACGATCTCACAACCACAGTGGCTTCGCCAGAGGAGATAGCCGCTCTACGCCAGTGGGAATCGAGCACCGACGTAACGTCGCCTCCCGAAGAGCTGGCCGAATTCGTGGAAAAGATCATTGCCATCCTAGGTACCAAGACGGACTCCGAATATTCGCAGTTGATGAGGGTCGGAGTACAGGGCCATGACGAAGAGACCGAGGATGGGGAAGTGAGGACATGGCTGCCGCCCCCGACGAACGCAAATCAGGAACTTGCCGTAAGTTATCGAGACCAGTGCGCCAAAGTGCTGATTGCCGCGCTGGACGCGCTGGTAGGGGACGATTGAGAAGAATGGTAGTCCAAAAACGGCGGAGATGGGACAAGGCTGTCTCGCTGCCAAATACAAACCAAAAGAAATTCTCCGAAGACCTTGTGAGAGTCGTGCTTAGCCAGGAGGCCTTTCCGCCTGGAAGCTATCAGTCGGTCCTAGCAGTGAACACAATTACTTGCGAGCTGAACACCAACGCCTCGGCAGCGCAGTGCAATTCGGTAGTGTTCAGCAAATCACCATGAAAAAGAGTACGTCTTGAGCCTAACCCGATTTGAACGGATAACCTTTCGATTGCACTTGTGGTAGCTGGAGTCGAACGCGCTACCGTTGCGCCATAAGCCCGGTTGTTGGGAAATGAGGCCTGAAAAATTCCACGTATTGAGGGTCACGATGCATCGCGAGGTGTTGCAAGCACACAGAAAGATCTCGGAGTATTCGTAAAAGACACAACTCGCTCAGAGGATTAAGGCTTCAGCCTTGACCCGCCAACAGAAGCATTGAGTGTGCCCCACCCAGTAATCGTCCGCGTGTTGCATACGATATCAACTGAGCATATCGAACCCATAGCCCCCTCGTTACTGAGACTTATGTTATCCAACCATGACCCAACCTCTTACACTTTACTAGCTTTCGGATAAGAGGCGCCGCTTACACGACTGGACGACTGCTGGACGCTCTGCTGCCTCCTTTCACCCCGCTCTTTTTGGCTCTCCCCTGAGCCGCATAAAACAACTCTATTTTTCCCCGTCTTTTCTCTCCGAGGTGCCCTGAACCGTCAGCCCCCACATGCAGGGCCAAACACCCGGCCGAGCCCAGCCGGGTAACATACCAAGAATTGTTTCCCGCGTGGACTTCCCATCTTTCGGGGAATTTGAGGGCGATCTTGCTGGTATATGGATAGTACCTAAGTACCGGCTAAATGCGGACAGTGCGCCAAGGGGAGAATAAATCCTCGAATCCCCGAACTCTTGAACGCTTCGGTGGCTCTTCTCATATTTATCCACGACCAAAACCCAGAAAGCTAACCCAGGTCCATGGTTCTTGGCATCGGAGTCCCCAGATTCCCATGCTCGTCTGCCGGACCCTTTTTTTCCCCAGAAAGGTCAACAAACCGCTTGATTCCGATCCGCTGGCCCGGATGTTGCGCTCAACCGGCCGCACGATGCGGAAATTCGGAGGGAGTCGTCAGTTTCAGGGCCCAAACCGGGGAACGGGGAACGGGGAATGGGGAAAAGAAGGATAACGGGAAGATGCCCGAGGTTATATTTATATAATAACTAAAGACTCAAACCACTCCGTTCAACCTACGTATCCCATCTGCGTGCTGCATCCACAACAAAAACTCCATCACCAAACACCCCCGACGATCCCAAACAAAGATGCTCGCCGAAACCATCCTCGCCGGCCTGCTCCTAGCCTCAGGCGCAGCCGCCGCCCCAGCCCCCAACCCGCTCGAGCTCATCAAGCGGGCGCCGAGCCCCGGCGTCGTGATCCAAAAGTGCAGCAACCCGGGCATGCTCGCGCTGGCGTATGACGACGGGCCGTACCAGTTCACCTCCGACCTCGTCGACATCCTCGACGCGGCTGGCGCCAAGGCGACTTTCTTCTGGACTGGCACGCTGTATGGGTGCATCTATGGCCAGTCGGCGAATGTTAAGAAGGCGTTTGCTTCGGGGCATCAGATTGCTTCGCATACGTGGTTAGTAACATAACCCTCATCCTTCCTCCCGACCTGGTCTCAGCTCGGTCTTTGCCACCCACTAACACCCCCCTAGGACCCACGGCCACATGGGCAGCATGTCAGCCGACCAAATCCGCTCCGAAATGACCAAAGTCGAAGACGCACTCGTCAACCTAATCGGCAAGAAACCCGCCTACATGCGGCCGCCCTACCTCGAGACCAGCGGCGCCTTCCTGCCCACCATGGCCGAGCTGGGCTACAAGGTCATCACGGACGACGTTGACGCGGGAGACTGGAACAACCAGACGCCGCAGCAGAGCGAGCAGGCGTTTCAGCAGGCGGGGGCCGGTGGGAATGGACATATTCCGCTTATGCATGAGACGTATACGGGGACGGTGCATACGTTGACGCCGTGGTTGATTGATTGGGCGAAGCAGAATGGGTTGAAGTTGGTTACTGTTGGTATGTGGTTGTCTTTTTTTTTTGACGTTTTTCTTGTTCCAGGCTAGCAAAAACTTGGACGTTGCGCTGACTATTTGTTTGTAGCTGAGTGCTTGGGTGACGCCGATGGTGCGTACCAGGCTGGAAACTTCACCCCTAACGGCCAGACATCGTGCTAGATATTTGGTCGATGACCGGGCTGCGTACGTGTGTATTACTGTACATAGGTTCAATACACAAATCTGCATTGTTTTGACTTGGATACATGAAGCCCCTCGTGGCCATTAATTATATCACTCCCAATATAAGCGGGTGGCTCTCAAATGCACGTAATTATCATTGTAAACACGCTGCCGACTTCTACACCAGACAGCGAAAATACTGTAATACCAGTTACCCCAAATCCCGTGTCACTATAGTTGTAGCACCCGATGTCAGACTACACACAGACTCGACGTAAGCCTGCCCACTGTTTGTAGACGTCGATGTTTTGGCGACTCCATTCATTGATTCGCTACGAAAGTGCCCTATTCCATGCTGTGCCTGGGCCATTACCTATCTGCAGTGGCCATATAACTCAGCTACTTCACCAGACCCAGCCCGAGACGAAGTGCTCTCCTTTGAGATACCTATGTGTGCGTAACTCAGTAGGTTTTCGGAGTTCCAATCAAACGTGAGACCCCATCCTATGTAAATAATATTCCTCATACATTCCGCCCCAACCACGCTGCAAGTATGTCCCAGTCTTGTAACGTGCATTAAAGCAATCCCAAACCGCCAGAACCCACCACAACCCCAAATCCTCCGAATCTTTCTTCCCAAAATACAAGCTACGGACCCCCAACTCCCTCCGCCCTCAACACCACGCAAAAAACAAATCTACGACAACTACAAGATTCGAACTTGTGAGGGCGAACCCAACAGATAGCGAATTGTGGTAAATTCAAGTCTGTCGCCTTAACCACTCGGCCAAGTTGTCGTTGGACAAATTTTGGTGGTTGTTTTCCTGATGAGCGCAGCAACATGCCACCTCGGGCCCTCGACCGAAAACTCAGGGGTAATTTGCGTTCCCCATCAAATCTTGATTACCATGTTCAATAATTAATGGATTGCTAAAAGCCAAGTTAGAATGAAAATATTGCGGATATACCAAAAGAAACGGCATGAGATTTAATCATTTGTTGTGAATAATGACTCCCTTATTCCTCAACAAGTTCAGCCTACGTTCAAAGTTGACCTGCAGGGGCGGCCGATGCTTGACGGGGTAACCCTGCTACCCTCCCCAACACCCAGATACCAGCACGGTAACCACGTCGGATACTCTTTTCTTTCGTCTTTTCTTCCGTCTTTTCAAAATCAATAGCTTCTGGAGATGAGGAATACTTTCGCTAGTTAGCTGGGCTCGAATATAACTGTCTGGGGGAGTTATTGTCCCATGGCCAATCAACATCCTCCCCGGCTTCAAGACCAGGTCGCCGTTGAGGCTCCAAAGTGTTACGGGGAATAACCTTGTCGCGATATAAAAAAGAGTGTCGACTAACTGTAGTACATATGAAAGGGTGTAAGCTTAGTCATTCATTGATTCTGTCTTGCTGTTGGATACTTCGTAATAAGAAATTAACTAGTTCTCACTTAGACCTGAAGAACTCTAGGGCTTAGTATTTTCCCCTTTCTAATTACTTGTGATGGCTTCGACTTAGGATTTCCTCATATGATAGTTTCAACCACACTCGCTTGAAGCGAGCTTATCACATGGTAGGCTCACAACCCTAACACGCACAGTGACACTATGTCTTTCTCTCCCTTCTCTCTTCTCTTTTAAAACTTTGACGAGGAACGCCGCGCTGGGGTCCTAGATTTCCAGGTTCCCCCCATTCCGTTTCCTGCCGTTTCACTTCAGTCCCCGATCAACTTGCCTTCCCATCTTTTCCAACGGGTGTCGTTCTGCCCTTGTCTCAACGGTCGTTTTTGCTTGGCATTTTTGTGGGATCCGAGAGGTGGAACACAAAACTCCAAGGTTCCTCGTGTAATTACCCAGGAACAAAATCACCGAAAACCCTCCGATCTTGCAACCTTGCGGGCCACAGAACATCAAGACAGTTGTACCTCTCAAGGATACTTCGAACACTACAGATCGCAATACAACGTGGCAACGAATCCGTTAATCGAGCCACGTGCTGGTTATCACAAGACTGCTCAACCGTGACAAATACCACCCCAGCAAGGAGATCATGAATTAGAGCCCCAAGTAACAAACCATGTTCGGAGCTGAGTCCGGCGAGGAGTTGTAACCCGGCTCAGGAGCCCCTGCTAGCTAGTATACAAAGTCTATCATATGACAATCTTCTTAAGGTTTTGCAATGCTTCCTCCTTCCTTCATGAGGAGACTAGACCGTCGTGGGGTTGAAGGATCAATCCACCCATGTTATCGAGGGGTTGACCGTCGGCCAGCCGGCGGTAAACCGAACCGAACCAAACCAAACCAAACCAAACCTCAAAGCCAAGGCAACGACTTCGGCAGGCATCTCCATCCCCTTGGGTTCTTTCGCATCGTCAACCTCAAATGATAACGTTACAACTTACCAGCAGGCATCTCTTTCCTTTTCGCATTGTCAAATGTCAACCTCGAATGATAACCTTCCCGGCAGGCAGGCATCTCCTTTCCCCTTGTCTCTTCACCCCGCCCCCCTTCACTGGACCTCCGCCACCCCAACCCAGCCAGAGCCGCCGGCCCAGGGCCGAACCACGCGCGCCCCCTGGGCCCTGGACGCCCCGGACCCGAAAAGGGTGCGCGCCTGCCAAGACTCAAATTTCAGACGATGGACAATCACGTCAGAGGTGAGTGAGCATGTCTCTCATGCCATGCTGTGCTGTGATGAGTGTGGTCTCGAAACGAAAATTAGCTCCCGGAAGAGAAATTTCGGTTCTGCAGGACCCTTCTTCACCGCCGGGAAAGGGAAATCTTTTCACCAATTCCTTTATGTACACTCCACGGAAGAATTGTTGTCTCGAGCCATTGGGCGCCACAGCAGCCAGACCCTTACCAAGTATTTTCTTTGAACAACCGACCCAACGAGTGGAAGCGAGCGGCCCGACGAGACGGTGCGCGGCAGACTTTCCGGGGTTGAGATTAACCGGTATGCTACTGTCCCGTCGGGTAAAGTTGTGATGCGACATCAAAACGATGGCGCTGGGGGGGGGGGGCACGTTGGCACGCCGCACAGATGAACATTGGCGATCCATTGGCGCGAGATCCTCAACCACCCCTTGTGAAGGGCATGGAACGTGGAGGGGGCTAAACATGGAGGGATTGATTGAATGGACGACCGAGCTTCATCGATCGATGCTGACGCGGGGATGAGCAAACGGCGTGGTTATGGAGCGGGAGTAGCAACATCGTCCGAGAAGTTTTAGGGGTCTACACTATCCCCTGCCATGTTACTGGTGTTGTCTGCGGCCCAGCTGCGGGGAAAACCTGGAACGTCGAACATCAACCTTTCAGCTGCCAACGAGAAAAAGCCTTTAGCCTTTCGGCTACGTGAAGCGACCGGTGAGCAAAACGTGAAACCGGCGGATGGAAGCGAGCGAGCCCAACCACTGGATCGGATCGGCAACCACAAAAGCTTCGCTTTGTCGCTCGAGGCCAAACGAGAAGGGGGCGTTAGGCTGAGCAGCACATCGCGGCCGAAGCCGAGCAAGAAACCGGTCGAATGGGTCGCGAATGTCCATTTAGGTTACCAAATTGCCGAATATGGAAATCTGTTCGCCGGATCGAACCGTTAGTGTGGGACTGCGGTGCTGAAGTCATGTTGCACAGCGTCCGCCTCCTGTTAGTTAGTTGGTTAGTAACTAGTTAGTCAATTACTCTGCTTTCTGATCCTCGCGCAAAAATCTGCTTGTGGTCCCATCAACTTGAGTTTAACAGATGGTCCGATCTCTAGTGTGCTCGAGGAGCTCGTTGATCGCACAGCGGACCGATTATTGGGTGTGGGAGAGGTCCCGGGCGATGGGAACCCCCCTTGTGAATCGTGGCTCCCACGTGAACTTGAGAAGTGTGAGACAGGTGCGGGCACCCATTTGAGACCACTTTCCACAACACAGTTTCGGGTAAGGTACACGTTGTCTTCCCGACTAGCAGACGGCGGTTGAACCTTTTGATATTGCATCAAGACATATGACTGACAAGAGACATCCGCTGCGTCATTTCCGCGGCGTCGGTGAGGAAACGGAAGCTGCTCCGTTCTGCTTGTCGATATGTTTAATAACTCACGGGGAATCAAAGGCTCGGCACTCACCAAGCAAGTGGTCGGGCGGGGCGCCTGTAACGTCGTCTGCCTGATGTAACTACACTAATCAAGATGCTCAAGATCGCCTGGAGAATGCTCTCTCGACGAGAAACTCGCCTTCCCAAGTCGCCTGAGAATTAGCTTGCTGCACGTTTCCTTTCTCTTGCCGGTGTGTCGAAACATAAGCTGAAATTGCAAACTGGTTCGGCCCACCCCATGTCGAGAGTTGAAACTACTGCAACGGCGAGATCAGGCAGTTCGTTATTTTGCCCAAGTGCTTGGCGAGTTCGTTCACGATTGTCGATCAGGTCATACTTCACATTATCGTCGAGGGTACGAAGTACGAAGGAGGTAAATTCCTTGAATGGGACTCGATCCGTCCCAAACAGGCAAAAAGATCCAGCAAGTGGGTCGCTTGACAGGAACCCCACCATTAGTGTACTACACCCATGGGGTTGTGGTTGTCTTCTGAGACAACGAATTTGGAATGAAAGTGAAGCGATATTCGGCTTTGTGTAGTGTAGTGTATCGGGCCGTGAAGCTCAGTCCCCGTGCCTTACACTAACTACTATCGAGTGTAGGCTTGCGAGGCGCCCAGTCGATTTCCATCTCACTTATTAGTAAGTCGCGGTCAGCTCTAGGGGGTTCACGGGGTTATCCGCGAGGAACAATGAGAGGCGAGCGATTAGGAACTAGGGACCACGTATTTGGTCAGTCAACAAGAGAGGCAGTTGGCCCAATGCCTCTTTGTCTTGTTGCGGGCGAGCCTTTGCTTCTGCGGCGGGCGTGGTTACGCGACCGTTCGATGCCGTGATCGACGGCCCCTCATTGCTTCTCTTGGAGTTGTCTCAGCCGTTGCCACGAGGAATGGGGTCTCAAGTGGTTCAGGGATGTGTCCACGAGTTTCTTACCCTCCTTTACACTAAGTAGTTAGTTAATGGAGAAGGGAGAAACACAACCAAAAAAAAAAGAAAATGAGAAGAGAGAAGAGAGCATAACTAACAAGAAATTCTGCTACTGATGAATCGGATCAGAAACCTCAGCGCCTGGGGAACGTTAGCCCCATGAGGCTTGTTTGGCTGGGCCTAAACAGGTGAGCGTTGCAGGCGCCGACTGAATGGGTGGCCAATCGCGGGTGACCCAGCTGACATGGCTCAAGCCTTTCGGCGCCAGGGGAAACCTCTTGTTTCCCCAGACCCTTCTGATGTTGATCGCTTGTGCTAACGTGATCGAACACTCGCCAAAAGGGAAGGTTTCCTCAAGTCTTCCTCACACCAATTCTAGCGGACATCGAATCCCTTCCAGGTGTGTCACTAGTGTACACGACACGAGTGTGCACGTACATTACGGATCGGCGCAAATAGTTAATTGTGCCATGGCTGGCGGACTCATGGCATCGTTGCCACAAAACGGGAGTTCCTTTCCACCTCGACGCTAGCGGAGTACCGACGGTGTGGGCGCGCTAGCTTTGTGGCCGTGAGCCATGTCTTGCAAAATCGGGCGTGCGTGGTCGTGTGTGGTGGCTTGTCTGCAAAGAGAAGAACTTCGCTGCTTTTTCGCTTGATCCACGGCCGGAGCCGCTGCTGGTTTGGGCTTCATCGCTGATGCTTTTCATGGGAAGAAAGACCAATAATGAATCGCCAATGGCTATTACCCTCGAAACCGGAGATGTACTTGAGAAACCAGGACCGACTCGAGAACCACAACTCTAAACTCTAGCCAATGTAGAATCAACATCTCCTGCCCCACAGAGGTTTCTGAGACAACCTAGAGCTTACCTGGAATCCGGAGGGTGGCGTGGCCTCGTGGGCCTCGGGTCCAGCCGTTGTGTGTCCAAGCCTTTCGGCTGAGCCGGTCGTCATATCCTTCGTGCAAACCGGGTGTGCATATTGACATTCTGACTTAAGATTGACTAAGCGAGTCGGTCGAAGCCTTCGCAGGACCAGACGAGGATGTTGAGCAGCTCGATATTCCAATCGGCCACTAATCTGGCGTCGGAAGAGACATACCAGTGGCCGGCTCGGTGCGCCGCGTCGAGAGAATCGAACCCTGACAATGAGAAGCAAGAGCGGGACAACCGTCACTTCACCCCCCCCCCCCCCCCCCCAAGTCAGGGCGTCTAGGGTCTCCAAGGGTGAGAAAATGCGTCCGTCGTGGTTGCAAGCTGGTGATCCATGGAGTAGAATGGCAGCCGGCTCAACGGCTTGCTGCGAAACGGACAGCGCCTAAGGAATTTATTAACGCTACTGCAAAAACGAAGATTTGGGCTTGCTAAGCTGGGTAATTTTGACTAACCCGCAGGCTAACGTTATCAGGTGCTTGACATCCCTGAGAACCCTGAGAAAACTGTCGTTAAAATCCCAACGTGGAAGGAAGCGCTCCGGAGCGATGGAAAAGGCGGCAATTGAAAGCCCAGCAACTGCGTTCTTCACCGGACTGCACTCCTTCCACATGGATGGGGCTTGATGAGATCTCTTCACTGCCGTTGAAGTGTGTTCATGCCCTCCTTGATCCCTGCCTCTTCTGCCGCTGGAGCGGACCCAAGGCTTCTTTTGGAAGCTTCGATGGCGCTTCGAAAGTGGAACGACACGGGCCTCCTGAATCGGGAGCCGAGTTCGAGGCTTCCCAAACGGGACCAGTCGCCAGATCTGGCGAAACCCACACAACCCCCGCCAAAATCCGCAAGGGTGAACCCCACACTGAGATTCGCATCTCCGTGGTGACTTGTCGAGCGGAGGCCGTCCCCGCCATTTGCATTGGCGGATTGGATTGGAGGTTTGCGCCTTTTTTTACTCTGAGGGATCCTCTTTCTGCAGAGGCTCGGCCAGGTAGAAAGAATTTTCTTCTCTTGAGCCGGGAGTTCCCTCGGCGTTGGCGGCAGAATCGCCCGTAAAGGCAGTTGCTGAAGAGACACCTGCCAGCAAATCGCCCGACGTCCGCGACTTTGTGAGGAACTCATGGGGGAGTCGGGACCACGCCAAATCAGGGCGGTGGGCTGGCAGTTCGCAGAAAGCCGGAGGTCTGGAAACGCGATTGAGAAAGCCCAGCCGATCAGGCCCTGACTGCGCCAGAGCCTGGAACAGAAACGGCCCTGCTGGGCAGGGCAAATTGGAAACACGGGACGAACAAGCCACCTGGGGAACCGGACTTCCAGATGCATGCCATTGCAACCCATCGGGATGTGCTCCAGCGGTACCGATGGAGACACCAAGCGGAAAGTGTTCGATGCAACTCTCGATTCACCGGTGCGGGTCTGATGAAGTCGCATCAACGGTTCTGCAGCACGGACGCTCGCTCCTTTGGTGAGAACAAGGAACCTCGTCCTCTTGAGGTTCCCCCAAAGCTTGTGCCATTTGCCATTGAGCCATTGAGGTGTCAGACGAACTGGCCGGAGAACCGAACGCTTAGCACCGACCGCTCGAGCCCGGACCGACGGCGCATCCGCTTGGAACTGCCGCCCACGTTTTGGACGAGACCAGGCCGTGAATTCGGTCCTGCCGTCCGCAAATGCGACTTTCGTCTCCCAATTTGGAGTGCCGCCCAAATCTGCCCCTTGTCTCTTCGCCCTCTCCGCTCCACGCCCACACATTCGACACGTGCTTCTCCCCACCCTTTGGTGCCGGGTTGATTCTGATTCAACTGGATGGTGCGACAGCATTGGGAGACTGTCTGTTCACCCGCCGGAGTTTTACCTTTGCCGTTCCGCGCGGCAGAAGGTGATAAACTCTTAGGGTTACTTACCCATTGTCTTGGGGAGTTGGCATGAACAAAAGCCACGGAGCGGAGATGCCCGCTCGCATCAGGGTCTGGCAACGAATTGGTGTGAGCGTTCTGGTTGGGTTGGGCATTCGGCGCGAAGCCTAAGAAAGCCGGACGAGGGGGCCGGATTCAGTGTTTGTACTAGTCGGGGCTGTAGTGGGTACTTCGGCCAGGCTGCCAATTCCCGCCGTTTACCCACCGTTTTCATGCTAGGACGTGGACGGACCGCTCTTTGGACGGCCGCGACTTCCATTTGGAGTGTATCTCCCCAATGGGCGGCAAGTCGGTGGGCAACTCTGTTGAATTTCGGACCGTTCCTGACGTCCCGTCGATTGTTCCTTGAGCGTAGACCTCGTACTCGGCGCTTTAGTCGTGGAAACCACAAGTTCGGCCGGGCCATCGAGGAGTCCTTACTGAGTCCTCATGCAATGAGCTGCGAGCACCGTCGGGACGAATACCTAGGCCCCTGTCGCCCGCTCGTACAGCACAAACGGAAGCCTCCTCGTCACTGATCAAGATTGAGGCCCAAACGCTTTTTGGGCGCGGCTTTCTGCTTCTAAGATCTTAATTTGAGGCATCGGGGCCTTCGTTGTAGCCTGTCTTGGCTTAGTCTCCAACAAGAGGGAGGTTGAGAGGATCCAATATCCCGTCTCAGGGCACACCACCACCACACTGTCCACACCAGCAACTCCCGGCGGGTTGTGTGGGAGTGTGCCAATGTGCCTGGAACACTTCTTCTCATCTTCCACCATCCCTGTGCGCTGGCTGCGAGTTCCCACCCCTCGGCCCGGCTAGCATTCACCCCCACCCGAACCCCTGTCGGTACCTCGTGCTGCTGCACTCATCCATGGGCAAGCGATTTTCTCATGATCCCTGCTACAGGGGCCCCACGGAGTCTGCATGAGACCCAAGCATGGTTCCCCGGTCAAAGTACACTATCGACAGAAGGGATGTTCCTCCAGCTGTTCTTGGCCGCGGGATGTCTGGACTCCGATGATGCCGGGACTTGAATAAAGGCAACTCTCTCCCCCATCCTGTCCACATGCTCCCTCCTCGTCAAGCTTCACCCACCATCATCCCCACACTCGAACGAACCTCTTCCCGGCAACAAGACGACCGGTTCAAGGCACGATTCCCATCTCTCGGTGCAGACACAATCAACACCCACCCATTGCCCAGCAACAACACCCTCTCTCCTACACCTACCCCAAGCTCACAGTCGAGGTACTCCACCCTGACGCCGACGACTTCCTTCAACCACCACCACCACATACACAACAAAACCTACACAACCATGTGTGACTACACCCAAAGAGAGTACTCGTGCGGCCACTTCCGGTGGATCGCCTCGAAGTGGTGCCGCGACTACACACTCACCCACAAGAGGTGTCAGCCGAACGTCACGCACTTTGAGTACCGTGCCGAGGAGCTCTGTGGTATGTCCACTACCTACCTTTCCTTAGGGAAGTGAAACAACCACTCTTACAACACGATGCTAACATACTTTCTCTTTCTCTCAGGCGAGTGCAAGCCCAAGGAATACCCACCATGGGAGAACCTCATCAAGCGCCCCAAGCAACAGACCTACTAGACGCTTCATCCAGTTCCCGTACTAGGAGGAGTGAGAAAGAGGCCACCACCATCACAAACAAGCGAGGATGCCACACACACACACACACACACACACCCACATCAAGAATTCACCTCGACAAGATGCCGGCGACTGAGCTGTCTAGTCTTCACCCACAACAAGTGCCTACATTCGAAACCTTTTGTACCATCACCCTTCTTGTCACATCATTGCCGACACCACTCGGCCTTTCAACACCTTTTTTTTGGTCACATTTTTTAAGCTTATAATGAGCGGGAGGAATTAGGGAGCGCGGCGCGATATTGGCGTTTTTTGTCTTTTTTCTAGCCTGGATTTGTTCCACCGTTGGCATTGGATTTGTTTTTTTTTTGTTTTTTTTTCTTGCAATTGGGTTTTGAGCGACGAAATACCGGTTTCTTTCTGGGAATTTGGGAACCAAAATGTCTTTTTTTAGGATACCTCACGGTGCTGGTGTTTATTATACAGGATCTTGGGCAATTTTGGGTTTGAACTTTTGGGAGATATCAATTTTTTGGCATGGGAACTTTTTGGGTACCGTCACCGGCGGCTTTCTATTTTATCTGCCTAAATAGATTCCAAAGCAAAGAGAAGCAATACCTCTATCAAACGTGCAACTTGTGCCCCATTTTGCAGTTCCCCAGTTCCCTTCCTCTCCCCCCTTCTGGGAGAAATCGACGTGTCATTGACTCAGGTGTATATCTGGGTCGATCGGGTGGTAGCAGTGTCATTGATACGCTCAGAACTGGGCGTCAAACTTGACCCCCCCTCCCCTTCACGCACCCCCCTTCAGCCCAATTGGGTGGGGACGGAATGACAGCGGAAATGTCGTTCCTTGAAGGGCAAGGGGGGGGAGGAAGAGATGGGTGCGCGTCCCGGGTGCCAAGCCATGACAGACAGATGGGATACGTCTTGGCCAGCACACTGGTCCCTTATTTTGGTCTTTCTTATTTTTCCTCCCCTCCTCTCTTCCTTTGCTTTTGGTCTTTTTGGGGGTGCAGGCGAGACATACACTACGCACCCTCGCAATCCGGCATGCTGGGAGGGGGACGAAAGGGGGAGAACACTCCGAGACTAACCAACAAAAATGATATGGACTCTCTCTGCCAAGCGGCGGCAGCCTCCGTGTCACAGCTATGTCAGTGGACAAAAGAGAATAGCCCGCGGTAAATTCGCCGCCGCGGTGCCTGTTTCGAAGAGCGGGGGGGGGGGGGGTTGACATTTTCGACTGTGCGTTGTGCGGTTGCTCCAAAAACGAGAGTTTGCCAAGCGGGGCTTGTGTGATGAGCCTCAGCGATTCGGGGACTGATCACCACCAGGGGCCGACGCTTGTCAACGCTTGATCCCCGTCTGGGCATCTCAAATTGGTCACCCGACTACTGCCCAGCCCAGGTTTGATACATAACGACAATGATGGCGGGGATCGAGAGGGGCGGATCTTGGGAAAGAACTCAAGGCGCTCCGGACCGGAACCGCCCGTTCTATTGGAGCACGCTGTAGGACGTTATGACTCGCGGTCGCAGTGTCTCTCGTTGATATTAGTTGAAGCAAGCCATGGTGATTTTGCAGCATGTCTTACAACTAATCCCGCATACTTGAGCACCGCAGGCGAACATGCGGCCGCCTTGTGCACGAACGGGAGAACTGAGACTTTGACGAAAGCCTATGTAGATCAAGACACGGTTGTGAGTCGTTCCTCGAGGTTTCGGCCGTGGTAGATGTTTGTCATGTAGAAACCCCAAGTGTGTAACGTGGAGCCGCTGCAGCACATAGAGCGTCAACGGTTTACTATGTTGTGTACTACTCCGTATGTATAGGAGGGCACTGCTTTGAACAACCGGAGGCGCCTGCGACAGCTCCACCACAGCGAAGTTACCGCGATATCATGGAAGTTACGGCCGCGGCTCGGGGCGGATAATATCTTGTTTTCGTGGAGTGATGTTTCAGGCGGTATAATGCCAAAAGGACGCTGGTTTGCCGCCGCTGTGTAAGGTTCTTCTCTGATAGGGCTAGTTTCAGAGACCCCTAATGCGCGTGATGCTCCCATGCTTCGAGTCCAGCGTGATGTGATAGGTAGGAGCTAATTGCGAGGGAATGGGTGTTCCCGCACCGGCACAGTTGCTCGAGGAATCTGGCAGCGGCGCTTGCTTCGAGTGGCCGGTTCCGAGGGAAAAAAAGGACCTCGCAGGAAAAGACAATTTGTGATGCCCGAACAGCCACGGTATTTCTTACTTGGTGGGAGCCGCAACGACTGCTGCGGGCCACCTCACCCCCCCTCTACGGTAGCGGTGAAGAGGAGCTGAGTCTCAAGAGTCATTTGTCGTGCATATCGCTCTCTCGTTTGGCCCCGGGCACCACGCAAGGGCAGTCTTCGTTGTGAGGGTTACACGCTGATGTGCAGTATTCTGCGCACTCACAGATCGTGGATCGTGGCTTTCCGTGCGGGAATTTGCATTTTTGAGTCGTGGGATGTCGCAGTGCCTAATCCGCCATGAAGGGACAGACCAGGCAGCAGGGCAGCAATGCTTTGGTGAAGGCGATGACTGGCCCCTCGGTGCATCGAGTGAAATGGGAAATATTCGGCATTTCGCTGCTGCGTGTGCATCACGCTCTCGGGAATTGGAGGGGGGACGTCCACCATTGGTACATACAGGTGCTAATGCGACCGGCTGGCCCCCAAGGTCCGAGAGTCGTGTTGGCGCGCATTCGACCACTTTGCCGCGCTTCCCACTCACACAGCTAAAATTGTCCCTCCAAGGCGGTGAGGCTCGGGGCGCGGGGTTTCGCCCGTAGTTAGCTGTGGTGGTTGCGGGACGGCAGGTCGGGAGGCCGCACGCCGGGTTAAGATTGGAGACGAGGTCGACGTTGCTCGCGGGTTTTGTTGACGCGGTTTGATGTGGCAATCATGGCTACAGGAGAACAGGGGACTGGCGTCTCACTCACAGCTCACGCTACTGTAGCTGCTAACGTGGGGAGCAACATCAGCTCGGAATTCGGGCAGTTGCAGGAAATGCACCGTAGAGGTCGGCGCATCCTTGATGGAAGAAAACACAATATATGAGTGCGAAACCTGGAAGGGGATGAGGGTTCCGCGGTACGTAAAATCTGCAAAGGAAAATTTTCTTCTTCTGCAGACGACTTACAGTGGGACGTTGGACACCTATTCTGGGCCTGAAAACTGCAGGTGCGCGCTGTGGAAGGCACAAGCCGCGTTTCACAGAGGGCAGTTCCTGCCCAGACAGTCGGTTAAGGGACTCGCACCTGCATTCCCCACTCCCGGACTTTGTGTCAAGCGGGGGCTCTTCCGACCTTGTGGGCTTCACATTTAGGACCTCGAATTGTTCTTACATGTCTACCTAGTAAACCAATAGAGGGGTGCTCTCTCATAGCCAGAACAAACCTGTGTTACTTTTCTCGCATTGAGGGCAGCCACTAACTGTGGTGAAGGAAAATGCGACCCTCGCTACCACTTTCGATTTCGGCGTCTTCGCTGACGCAAACTCGAGCGAAACCCACGACCCCAGATTTGGACTCGGCTCGATATTAGGTTGCTGTGCGTGGGAACTGGTGGACGCTCCGAGCTCTCGCATATGATATAGGGGGGCGGCAGAAGCTATCCCTGGGCTTAAGACGCACACACCCAAAATACTCCCCTTCGATCCGTGGAATCGGCATCTGTAGGCTCGGCTGCCAGCTTGTATCACCCCGGGCTCAGGTACCAGCTGCGCTGCTCGTTACTCTTTGACTTTCTTTCGAATTACCGTGGCCGATAATAATGTTCCGACAAACAGCTTCTGCGACAGCCAAAACGGCAGCTCGCACCGGTTCTGCCGGGTCCTCGCAGTTCATTGCCGGACTGGGTTCTGTCATGAACACCCAAGGCCCAGACAGCTTCTGGGAGTTTCGAGCCAAAGTCGGCCCACATCCGGGCTTCCTTCCAGAGGACAACGGCAACCTGCTTCTTAGGCTTTTGGGACCACAGCAACGCTCTTGAAACAATTGTGGGAAGCTGCATCTGCGGGGTTTCACACACGCCTGGTCTCTATTCGCTCGGCCGAAAGTCACTCTCCACCTCCTCCACAGATTCTCCCGATGATAGCGACGTCTATGATGGACGAGACTTTTTGCTAATGCAAGAGCGAGACTCGCAATGTCGGGTTAACTATCGTCTTGGCGAAGATCTCTCGGGTACTTTCCCCAACGTCTTTCGACTGTCTCGCTTTGACGGCCCTGCTCCCGAGCCTGCTTCAACCACGTTTGGAGTGCATCCTCGCGGACAACTGGCATCTACTAAAGCATGATTGGGACAGTCAGACACGACTGCAGATGGCATGCAGTCGACCGTTCGACCACGTCAAACGGCGCAGTCATTTCCCCCCACACTTTCACATCCAGATACGTGTAGATCCACCCCTGCTTTCTGTTTCAAGAACCCGTCTCCTCCAGAGTTGCCGATTTTGTCACTTATTACACTACATCGTAGTAGAGACCAGCCACCAGCGGTGTTACATAGTACATCTCGCGCCCCCCAGCATTTGCTAACACCAACTCTCAGTCGAACCTGTGGATGAAATAGCAGTCCGGCCAGGACCGGTGAGCAGCCACGGCGGGTTTTGAGGTCCTGTCAACACCCGACAGAGGCGTGTGGACATGACGGGCCGTGTTCCCACCTTCGGGCCACATGTTCGCAGATGAGGTTGCACTCGCCCAAGCTACCGGCTCGCCGAGTTATAACAGGGCTGTAGTAATAATATCCGCTTTGGGACTTTCGACGTCGGCCACCTCCCAGTTGGGCGGCAAGCCGTGCCGCATTGATACCCGGCCGCCTAAACGCTGGGGAAAACGGACGCGTGGTGAGGACGACCATGGTTGGTGTCAAATCATCCATTCAGGGGTAACACTAACTATGTCTCGCAGGACTCAAAAGACCCCTTTGGCTATATTTTGGGAAGCATGTCCGTTTCTGGTGATGCTGCATTTGGCAACCAGTGACAAGACAAGACCGGCGGGATGTTGTCATGTGGCGTTGCCGTTGTCCACAGGAGGTGCTCAAATACCGAGCCTATCAGTATTCACCGGTTTCTTTTTACCCATTCGGGACTCCGAGAAGAAGTCATCATCTGGCTAGGATTAACTCCCGCGTGCGCACTTCGCTGGCTTCCATACGTCCCTCAGCAACCAGGCCCTTGTCTTTTGTGGGGGAATCAAGGCGGGGGGCAAAGGGGGGATGAGACGAACCACCCATTTCCAACCTGGAACCGATTTCCAACTTGCCGAATTATCAACGAGCTCCCTCCGATTCGCAAACAGCGCCGTCAACACAACAAGCCTTCAGAGGGATCAAGTCATCGGTACATCCAGATGTTCCCAAATCGATCACCGAGGATAAAACGGGGGCATCTTTGGGCAGGATTCAGTCGCTCCGACCCGTCACATGCTCCTAATGGGCCGCTAGACGGGCCCACCCCGGGAAGATCACCGTTTCGGCGTCTCATTTGGTGTGCGTCGCGCGTACGCCGTTCCCGCACTCGCCCGCATTCCCAACCCGCCTTGGGGGGTACTTCTCCCGGACCGCCTTCTCTGGCTCCCCCTGTCCATTCACGCTCTGACACAACTAGCTTGATACCGGCACGTCTTGTCGGGAAATGAAGTTGATCAACGAGCAAAGGAAAGGGGAGTTCATTATGCCCTTGAGTTTTGACCGTGCCCTCATCACTCATCGTCATTTCCCTTGACTGTGATCTGATCTCTTCGGCGTACACTCGCATGTTCAGGTTGCCGATGGGATGTCCGGTGCATTGCTCTCTTTCTCTCTTTCGCCCCCACGTGTCTGACACGTGCGGGCATATTCGGCCGGCCTTCCCCGAACGATGAGAAATTAAAAAAGGAGCGGGTGGCGGCCGGGCTGCCGGTGGGAGGATTAAGGTCCATGACACAAGGTCGGTCGGTGGTTACATTTGCGTGTCCGTGGACCGGCGTGTTTTGCGGGAGCAAGCTTCTGCTTTCCCGATACTGCAGGACAACCAGATGCGGCCCCAGATGCGGCGAGCAAGCGAAGGCCTTGGGGGCCGGTCTTGCAGCACGCCATCGAGGAGAGCTGGGGAAGACAGCCTATTTGGGTTGTCAAGTAAAGGCTCGGCGTAAGCTTGGTTTCGAAGCTTGTCGAAGTCTTATCGGCGAACAAGACGATGTTGTCTGGAAGACTTCTCACACCGCTGCAAGAGTACTCGTCGTCTAAAGCCTCCGAACCTCCCAGCCGGACCTTTTTCCGCGGTCTGAGTCCGATACCATGATAAAGTCAACGTCCAAAAGTGGCTGAAGTCAACTGTCAAGGCATGAACCAACCATTCTGAATCCCAACCCACCTAACCCCCATTCCCTCGATCGTCCTCGGACATGTTCTTCGCCGAACCCCCACCTTGTCGTCTTCACCTTCCCTTTTCCCGCCGTCACCCACCCCCTCGCAGCGGTGAGACCGACACAACCACCACATGTGGCGTTGATATCGATAACATCATTTCCCTGCTTAGTGCTCACCTCCAAGCCACGAGGGCCGCACCGGGCCACCGGTCCCGTACCAGAAAAGGGTGAAACTTGGCTGGGCTCGTTACAAATACACTACAAGGGACTCTGTCTGAGTACGGGCTTGCCCGCCCCTTGTTTCTCGTGGGGGTTCCCCGACCCCGGGCTCCGAAGCCCGTGACGACTTGAGTCTCTTTTGTGGTCCCCGGAGGAACGTCGCTGAACGACTCTTTGGCCGTAAGAGGTCTAACCCTCGTGTGTTAGGTTATACGCTTCTCACTGTCGCCGGCCTGAAACTCTCGCTCTTGGCGTGAGCCCCCTTCTTCAGCCAAGCAGGGAATAATACACTAGACAACTATCACGATAACAGCAAGGTGCCTGCTAGGTAACCTGAGAGGGGAGTTTAGCGCCAGCGCACACCAGCCCCTACCCAGTCCAAAACACCAATTTCATCATCACCATCACGACCACCGCTATCTCACCCACCCATCCACTCACCACCACTCACCACCACCTCCACTCACTACGCTCACCGTCTCACCCTCCTCACCCTCACAAACCATACTGGGGTGAATCCCGCCGCCCCCACGTCACTTCCGCCATCCATCCCGCCTCCATCATCCTTTACAATCTCGCTCATTGGTCCACCCTTCCGCTTGACCGGCCGACCGGCCGGACGAAACTCGGATGGCGCCGGCGGCATCCAAGATGGGGGAAAGAACAAGCTGACCGTGCATGGGATGGATGGGGTGGATGGATGGGTGAGATTGGGTCATTGGGATGTGAACGTTAAGACTCAGGGGGTGATATTCTGGGTGCTACACGTGTAAATGATGGATGATGGATTTTAGCCCCCAAGGAGCACACACGGACCGGACAGGGCCGGGAATCTTCAGCAATCAACAACTGCCGCGGTCGCCCCGGTGTGTGATGCTGTTCATCGTTGCCGGGTTTGTCTGCCGTGGCCCATCAATGCATCACGGTGAGCACCGAGCGCGCTCGGAAAGGTCAACGTGACGGTGTCACGGTGTCACGGTGTGCGTGCGAGCGAGCGCGGGGAAGCTGGTCGGTCGGTCTAGTCAGTCCTCCCTTGCTTTCAGCACTTGCTTCACGGGGAAGTAAGTGTTCAAGGTGGGAGGGAGGGTTCAGGGGGGGAATCTTCAAGCATGGATTTTGCGGGGAGCGAGGGGTACGCTGCCCGGCTGGTCGTGGGTCCGAAGGTCCGGGGGGCGGGGCCGGGGGGCCGGAGAAGGCTGGGGTCGGGGGATCAAGGGGGTTTGGTTGGCGCGGATAACTAACAGAGTGTGAAGTGAGCTTGTCTGTCGTCACGGTTGTGTTGCGTTTGGCTGGCTGGCTTGGCTGGGCGCAGTCAGCGAGGGGGGGGCTCAATGAATGAAGGTCATTCATGGGATGTCTTCATCGCAGGTAGTGAGAGGAGAGTGATTGACAGACTTCAGAATGGAGTGACGTCTGGCTGACTGCAGCGTTGGTTGTATGATGGCTGACCGTTTATCGTTTACACTGCAGCTTTTGGGGGGTTGGAATTGAGATTTCCCACGAAATGCAGTTTCAGTGCCCTCACCGGTGTGAGAAACAATGGAACTTTGGAACCGTCATCTGACTACTTTCCCTTCCACTTCCACCCCCCCTTTCCGCATCGGGGTTCCGCTCGTCATGGCGCGGCATGGCCCGGTCGACGGCCCGCGAGTTCGGGCTGACACCCCCCCTTGGCATTGCATTTCATTGCATTTCATTCCTGACCACCAAGTTCACCTACTCGCATCGCATTGTCGGATTGGATGCGCCGGTCGGTGGTCTCACTGGTGTCACTGAAGGGAGGAGATAGGAGAAAGGAATGCCGAGATAAGGTTGGGGGGTTTGAGAAGGAGACGGGAGTTGTGGCAGCAGTTTTTAGTACACTACACTACACTAGTTATTTGTGTGTCCTCGTTAGGTACTGTTGCGACGCGACGCGACGCGATATCAGCTCGTGAAATCACCCCCTTGGCAATAGTTACCGTATTCTTGTGCCCAGTTTCGGACTTATATGTCCCTCCTGTCTCCCAATCTCCGAAGGCTCATGCGAGAAAAAGCGCCAACAACAACAAAGGCTCCCGGACTTGACAGGTCACCCCAGCGTAAACCTTCAGCCCTTCACTCGCTCGAGACCGGTCAATGTTTGCTGCTACACTCTCCGGATACGGTCGCTCAGCCTCTCGGCTCCCGGAACACAGAACACAGCTGCTTGGACGAAAAGGGCAATTCTTTCGATTGGTGGGATACACCTACAGTACACTGCACTACGATGGGCGGCAGCATGCCAGCAACAAGCACAAACTACACTAGGATCCTTCCTTTCCCCATGGAATCACGACGCAAGCAAGCATGTTTGTTTGCTCTCCCTCCCTCCCTTTCCCGGCCCCGTCCGAAGATCGATGGAGATGGTGGCCGCATCGCTTCGCGCTCATGTGACCGGACGTACACTAAGAGATTAAGTAGAGGGTGGGGGGTATTGGGTTTGGGCTGGCGTGCGGGACAGTGTAGACTGTGTTGTATGCTGGTCAGTTATTAGTGTAGTTGAGCTGCGCGCCTTCGGGTGTGTCTCCGGGGTTAGTTCGGCAGAGAACAACAAGAGTATGACCGTTGGACGGCGTTAGATCATGAGTGCCGTTGTTGTTTGGAGGTGAGACATGGCGAAGGATTATCCGAGGGGTGTTGTCTCGGTCGAGATGGTTCTCGCAACGGTCTTTCCTGTTCTGTCGACGCGGACCGTCCGCGTCCAACGTCCGAGGCCGAGATATGCGAGAGAAGGGTGTACCCTACTGGGAGACTGGGAGTGAGACACATGTGATTGAGACAGAAGCGTTGTGGTTGTCGCGGAGGCTCATCGATCATGAATCATCGATGAGGCGCTGGATATGCACGCCGAGGTGTCATTCGCTTAGCGATGCCGGCAGCGTCATAGATTGTGTCTGCCGCTTGCATTATTCTAGAGCGGTTGAGCCGAGAGATGCGCTGGTTAATCGCCAGCTCTGGAACCGAGAGGCTGTTCCAGAAGTTGGCAGGTTAACCGCTTGGGCGACAATTTGCATGGAAGCGAGCGTTGAACCCAAACTCCTACATGATAACATACGTAGCAATCCGGGGATTTCCTACGTTCAGGCTGGGGCCTGGAACTCCACATGTTCATCTTGTTGGAATGAAGCCGTCATAAGCTACTTCTAGTTCAAAGGGTGCGGTAACTGGACGTAGGAAAGTGATGCGCCGCTTCTCGCAACAACAAGTTGGGTTCAGGCTTCGGTACGAGCGAAGCATCTCAAAGGTACAAAGGCTTGAAAACGGATCTAGGCATGCGCTCATAGGCCATTGCTCCCTCCGTTTTCCATTGATGCCAATAACACGGTAGCAACACTGTGATCGCCCGGGATTGTGAGTGTCACACGCCGCAGTCCGCCGATAAGAGCCCCTCCCAAGACCGACGGAGATCGTGTTGTACACGGTAGATCGATTTGCGGCTTACGATCGTGTAACCTTGTTCTGTTTGACAGGCATCGGGGGCGGAGCTCGTCGATAACGAAAGTTGAGCCATCGCAAGAGAACAGCAGCATGTGCCCCAACGGATGGTGTCGAGTGGCGCCAAGCAAAGGCAACTCCGGCCGGCAGAAGGCGCCAAAAGTGCAGAAAAGATATCACATTGCCGGTTCAAAATGGCGTATTCTGCTACAGACCATGGATGCGCTCAGGGCGGTTCCCAGCGCAATAGTGCTCCTCTGTCAAGCCCAAAATGGCATGGTGGAGGGGAAGGCGGCCGGGACACGGGATGGCACAAGCAAAAGGGCAACCCCCTTCGGGGCACTCGCGAGCAAAGGTCCCCTTCAAGGGTGATGTCACGCTCCTTTGGGAGGTCCGAAGACTTTCGGAGTGTTCAGCCCTGCTTCTCGAGAGATCTGAGCGCAAGGGGCCGCTCGTAAAGGTGTGCGATCACTCGCATCTCATAACTTGAAGGTCTCGGGTATCGAAGCGCCGACAGCCGGGGGAGTATTGGGGAACTCTTGGGATGACCCGAAGGAAGCGCGACTCGAGGAATGACTAGGGGTCAGCAAGCCATGACTAGTCTCCTAGTGTAAAGCTAGCCTGTTTAATTCCCCGACAGGAACATTTGGAAAAGCCGAAAAACGACCTGTCATATTTTGGGCGACTTCACCGTCTAAATATGTGACATCGGCCGGGGGTGGCGTTGAGGGGGCGCTTCGGCAGTGAAGAGCGGCCCAGTCAGGGTCTCGGCACGGTCCCAGCCGCTCGGAACGGTTTGCTTCGTGATCCTCGGACGGGGAAATCATGAGATGTTGTGAACGCACAGTTGGCGATGCGGACGAGATGCTGAAACGAGTCCACGAACCGATGGGCTGGCGTTCCTAAGGCGATACGAAGGTACCAACCATACAACTCTAAAATGCAATCAGGCCACACAAAGATTTGATTCGCCGTCTTTTAGCCGCGACTGGAGCTTGTCCCATATCATGACCCAGGTGCCGTAGGATCTCATTTGCTTCAGTGGCTAATAGACTATATGTTAGATCCAGGTATACAAACCGTTCTAAAAGGGAGACTTAGGTATGCTTACGAGTCAATCTCATTATATCATTTAGGATTGGGGGAAACCCAGGAATCGGGTTTCCGGTCTCAATTGAGCATAGAGGCTCCAGGGGCCAGTCCGCCTTCTTTACACATACGTTGTTCGCGAGCCGGGCATAGTTGTTTGCGTCCCTGCGAAAATGTAGATACTGATTAGGTTTGTGTTCAGATTTTATGGACCAGTTCTAACCTGTTGTATTGCTCACCTCGCTCGCATTTCTACGGGTAAGCTATCTACACGATCGTGTAGCCCTGTAATTTGCTGCTGCATTTGCTGCATTTGCTGCTGTAGCTGTTGGTGGCTCTGCTGCATCTGCGCACTGAGGGCATTGATGGCGTCGACGACGCCCTGTTCCTGTACCGCAGCGGGCATGTTGGCTTTCGTGGAATGTAAAGTTCGTGATGATTTATTGGTGTATTCGTAGTGTTGAGGAAAGATGGAAATGTCCCAAACGCACTTCCGAGCGTGTCTTTTAAGGTCAGAGCAGTGGGGTCCCGCTCGTACCTCACCTCCTCTGGCCAAAAAAGCAGCAGACCAGGTCCTTGGATACCTTACTTTTCTACAAAAGTGAAAAAAGACTAAAAAGAAGAAATCAAAAAGGTGAAAGAAAACAAAAAAGAATAAATCAAAGAAGTGAAAGACGACGAAAAAGAGTAAATCAATCAAAATCTGTTCAGATTTGATCGAATGTTAATGGATTGGACCTGTGGTATCGGTTTTACACGAGTCTGCTGCTTTTTTTGGCCACAGTGAGCGCGTCTCTCGAGGTGGGGTTGAGTGGGGTTTCCTCAGAGCAGCGGGGTAGGTACCTTGCATACCTTGCGAACCGCTGAAAGACGCCACCAGGAACTACACAGTAGTGTAGGCACTTGGACACCGAGACCGGACGAAAGGCATCTTATCCCCCAATTGCCATCAATCCCCGGCGTCACTCCCGGCCATGGAAGCGCCCAACCAACCCAATGGCTTGGGAACATGGCGCCGCTACAAGCTTGGCCAGGCCCAATTCACCAGCTGGTTAAAACAAACCGCCGAGAAGCTGGTCACCCGAAACAAAGACGGCGAAGCAAACACAAAGCCAACAGCAGCCGACGACGCAGACCCAACACCACAGCAGTCACGCCGACAAAAAAAGAAAAAGACCAAAGACCCCAACTCCGGGGGAGGCTTCGGCCTGACCAAATCCAACGGCAAATTCGTCCACTGGAGCCAACTGGAAGTCCTAGCCCAGCGCATCGTGGACCACGCCACGCCCGACGACATCCCCGACGCCGCCCTCAACATCCTCCGCGACGTAGTCGGGCTGCGCAAGAAGAGCTTCAGCTTCTTCAGCAGCTCGGCCAAGGAGTCACAGGACGAAAAAGTCAAGCAGAGCAACGCCAACCATGCGCACATTATCAGCGTGCTCGAGCGGGTTCTGGCTAAGCTGGAAGCGCTGGCCAAGGCCGGGAGGAGCCGTAAGCGGGCCGAGAAGTCGGAGGATAAATCACAGGTGACGACGGCGGATTTGAGTAATATGTTTGCGTACCTTGAGTTGCAGACAGGTACGGATGCGGCGGGTGGTGAGCAGGCTGCTGCTGGTGGGGACGAGTCTGAGGAGGAAGTCTCGACACCGGGAGGAGCGGGAGACCGATCGCACAACAACAAACAAGGCAGCAAAAAGAAGGGTGGGAAGAAGGGGCAAAAACAGAGAAAGCAGCCTGCTGAGACGCAGCTGGACACGCCGGGCAAGAAGCGGAAAGGAGGAGACACGGCGTGGGTGGACAAATTCCGGTTTGGGCTACCGGGCGAGGACGGCGACGAGGACGAAGACGACGAGTTCGACCTCTACATGATGGTGTACTGCTTCTTTGAAGACTTCAACGCCATCCGCAACCACGTGGCCGAGCGGTGGTGCGACTACTGGTACGACCGATCCGTTCCGCTCGACACGCTGGCGGTGATCACCAACGCGGCCTTCGAGCTCTTCCACCAGCTCGAGTACGATCTCGTGCGGGAGCTGCGGCCGCTCAGCCCGGCGCTGGCGCGGTACGATTTCATGATGAGCATGCTGTTTTATCACTACGGCATTGAACATATCGATTACGACTCGTATGACGAGTTGTCGGAAGCCGAAAAAAACGAGCGCATCTGGCGGGACGAGGCGGATTGGCTGGCGCTGGCGTCGCATTTCACGCTGCAACAGGCGCTGGAAATGATACCCCCCGGAAAAGTGCCGATGATGCCGCCATCGCAGCGGTCGCCTACCGTGTACGGGGCCAATTCGGTGGAGGAGTGGAAGAAGTTTGAAGGGCGGGTGACGCACCAGATCATCACCGAGGGGGCGCACTTGAAGGCGCTCAAGATCAACGGGCAGGAACCCCCGGTGCTGCCGACCGAGTCGGTGCTGCTGTTGGACTTTCAGGAGTGTCTAAAGCGGAACAGCTACAACTCCTCTCTCATCTTCTCCCTCCATCTCTGGGTCGACATCCGCAATATCATCGAGACGGACCACGACAAACCATTCGAGGAAATGCAAAAGACAGGCAAGAAACTGATGCAAGCGCTGGAAGGGCACAACCCAACAAAGTATGTCAAAGACCCCGACCTCAAGCGGACATGGCTCGGCCGTACGTGGGAAGCAGAACACTACATGGTGGAGGACTTTTTATTCGACGACAAGAAGGCGCGGCTGAGGCAAGTCGGTCTAGACGATGACCCGGAGCCCTTCTTCCTACTCAAGCACGAGCCGGTATGGGCGGGCCTGCTCGATTTCCGCGCGAGGCTAGTCCACAGCCAGCTCGGCCACGAGTTTGTCCTGCTGAGCTCTGTCGTCGATGCCGCGGCGGGTTTGTACCACGCCGCTCGCGCAGCGGATCCGGAAAACGTCCCGGTATGGACGGAGATGCAGGCTTATGTAGCCACGTTTGCGGACGATAGCGCGCTTAAGACGTGGTTGGGGCCGGGCCAGGGGGCGGGGAGTATCATCCGGGGGTTTGCGAGGGTATATGAAAAGCCGGCGGGGCATAGAAAGGGCGCCCAGCCAGTGGAGCTCGAGAAGTTTGTGTCGGCTGTCGCGGTGCGGGAGAGTCTGTATCAGCGGTACTGCTTCGATGAAAGACGCATCACGTTTGTGGAGTACCTTGGTGGACTTACCGCGCAGCGATTGCAGATTCGGCGGAGCGAGGAAGAGAAGCTGCTTAAGGCACTTGAATCTATGGATCTGGGCAAGGACGATGACGACAATGACAATACCCACGAAAACGACAACGACAACGTCCCCAACGGTAACACCAAAAACCACGCCGACCAAACAGCCTTAGTGAAATACACACCCGACAAACAACCCGAAACAGAACAAGATTACCAACGCAAAGCCGACCTCCTGCGGCTCTCCCCCGTCGAGATGCTCCGCGTGCTAGACGAGACGGTGACGTCCCAGGTGGAGGGGCTGCTGACGCTGGATTATTTCGAGCTGTTTGACCGGTCCGTGGCCTTGCTGGAGGCTGTTGTGGGTGCGTTTGGGTCGGAGATGGAGGCGGAGCTTGGGTCGAAGGAGGGCGAGTCGGTGAGGTACCTTGAGAAGGTGCCTGTGATATTGGGGGGGAGGTTAAGTGAGGGTGGGGAAGGTGAGGTTGTGGGGAGGTTGGTTGGGTGTGTGGGGGAGTTTCTTGGGTAGTTGTCAGTCAGGCCGAGCCCCCGAACAAGGTTTGACGGATTTAATTAACTACAGATAATTTTGGATCCCAACCCTCGAGGCTCACATCGCTTCTCAGCGTGAGAGAAGGCAACGTTGAGCATAACTCCATGACCAGCAGCCCCGTAGGCCAAGACCGGAGGGTTGTGTTAGAGACGGCAAGCAGTGCGCTGCGTGTAAGTGATTGGCTGCCGTTGTGGACCACACTGCCGGGATGGACGACGGCGTGACTCAGGCCTTGGCTCCGAGGCTCCTTAGCTAACTGGATGTTGTTGAAGCTCTGTGGCTGTAGCAATGTGGGAGTTTGGACAGTTGGGAATGGCCGTCATGATCGGCAGGATTCTCCAGTCTTTCAGTCCACAGGAGCTCGAATCCTTTTTGTCGTATTTCGGGGTGAGGGGATCAAGTCTCGGCAGGGTGGGGCAACGCCGGTGTTGTTGTTTGGTGTTGGCGTCAGGGGCAAGGTTCTGCGGGGATTGTGGTCTTGGATCTGGGAGTATTTGAACCCTTTGAACCCTTAGGGAGCTCATGATTTTGGATTGTGAAGAGTTTGGTGAAGAGGTCAAGAAGCAACTTGGAATAAGGAGTCTTGAAGTTGGGAATCAACTCGCGAACTCTTGTTTTATTTTTTGCCCCTATTTTTGACACTTCTTCCTCGACTGCCTCAACAACCTCGCAGAACGGTACAACCCACCATCACCATGGCAGACAAGCTAGACGCTATCCTCAAAAGCTACATCGCCGAGGGCACTACAACCAAGGACAAGCTCCTCGGCGCATCCTTTGTGGTCTTCACCAAAGATGGTAAGCCCCCACAGCCTAAGACACCTAAATACATTTCCTCTGTATGACTTAATTATACTAACCCCCCCAGGCCCCCTCTACCAAGGCAGCGCCGGCCGCACCCGTCCTCCCCCCTCCTCCCCCCCCTTCACCCCCTCCTCCATAACCTGGCTCGCCTCCATGACCAAAATCCTAACCACCACCTGCCTCCTCCACTTCACCACCCACAACCCGCACCTCCTAACCCTCGACCAAGACCTCCGCCCTCTCATCCCCGAACTCGCTGCCAACCCTATCCTCACGGGTTTCGTCTCTGCCGCGGAAGCCACTTCTTCTTCCTCCTCCGGCAGTGGGGAAGGGGAAGGGGAAGGGAAAGAAAAGAAAGAAGGCGAACCTATTCTAACCCCCAACACCTCCCCCCTCACCCTCCGCCATTTACTCACGCACACCTCCGGTTTCGGCGTCGACGTCGCCGACCCGGATCTGATGCGCTGGTCCAAATGGCTTGGTCGTACCGCACACACGGGCAGTTGTACCGTCGACGGGTGGCTAACACCCCTTAAGTTTGTGCCTGGGGAAGGGTGGTATTATGGTGTGGGACACGACTGGGCGGGGGTTGTGTTGTTGCGGGTGAGTGGGAGGCAGGTGGGGGAGTATTTTGAGGAATTTATCGCGGGACCGTTGGGGTTGCGGGATATTGGGTTTAGGGTGGGTAAGGTGTTGGGTGAAGATGGGAAGGCTGGGGGGGAATGGGTGCCCAGGGCGGAGAGGGATGAGGAGACGGGGGAGATTAAAGAGGGAGGGGTCGAGTTTCCTGAGGTGCCGGAGGTTGAGAGTGGAGGGGCGGGGGGGTATGGGAGTGCGGAGGGGTTTGGGAGGGTGTTGCAGGTTTTGTTGAGGGGGTTGGCTGGGGAAGAGGAAAACGGGGGAGTGGTTTTGAACCAGGAGACGGTGAGGGAGATGTTGAGGCCGCAGTTGACGGAGGTGCAGAAACAGTGGATGCGGGCGATTGTGTGGACGTATAAGTCGGGGGCGGAGATTCCGGAGGGGTCGGCGGTGGATTATGGGCTGGGGGGGTTGATTAATATGGAGGATGTCGAGGGGAGGAGGAGGAAGGGGAGTATCATGTGGTCTGGCATGTGTAACTCTAGATGGGTGAGTTTCTTCTTTTCTCGTTTCTTTTCTTTTTTCTCCTTTCCTTGTTATGCTTCTATTCAACACCTTATTCAGTGTGTGAGACTAACAACAACAGTGGCTCGACCCCGAGACGGGCATTGGCGCGGCCCTGATTGTGCAGCTGACTCCGTACGGGGATGAGACGGTGTTCAAGATGTATGACGAGCTGGAGCGGGCTGTTTACGCGGAGCTTGTCCCGCAGAAGTAGAACGGGGTAGAGTTCAACATCATGGCTCGGACTGACTCCACTTGCACTTTAATTGTGATTAAAGACGGCTTGGAATCAACTGCTTGAAGATGGATTGACTTTTGTGCTGATCTGACATAGGAAATAGGAGTCTAGAAAAGAATGTCTAGAAAGCAAATGACCGCCCATGCATCCACCGCTATGTTTACCAGACAGACCCAGAAACTAAAAGTCCACATACTTCTCCCCAGCACGCCCCGTCATAGTCGACCACCGCCTCCTCTCCCCAATCTCCCTCTCATCCGCCGCCTTCCACGGCCGACTATACCGATTATAGTACCCCCACCCAGCATCATTCACCTTTGTCTCCGTCCCCCTCAAAATCAACCTATACTCCGTCACCGGCATCGCATTCCCCGCCCTCTTCTCGTTACCAACCCCAGCCCCAGCACCATTACAAAAACAATCCGCCACAGCCGCCGTCCCAAACCCCGTCGGCGCATCCGTCAGTTCTCCACCGGGCACCTCTGTCAACACCACAACGCGCCACTCCCGTCTCCGAAACGCATTACTGCTGCTCTGCACCCGATCACCAAGCAACTCGTAAATCTCATCTTGAACCTTCCAGTCCAGCGTGCGCAGCCGCGCTTCGAGGTCCGTAGCATACTCCAATGCATCAGCAGCTACTTCGGGCGTCATACCCGTTGGGAAACCACCACCCGCGTTCGGGACATGGGAGGGGGTTCCCGTGCCGGTTGCAGTGCCAGCGAGACGAGGTTTGCTCAACCGCCTGTTGGTCGTGCCCGAGGACCGACGGAACCACGCCAACGGCCCGCGAGCTCTGCGCTCCCGAACACGTGCCAATTGCGCAGCAACAGAACGCTGATGCATCGCCACGGCGGCGCCGAGTTCGTCCTGGCCGAAGTGCGTGTTGGGGACTACGGAGACGATCGAGGCGCCTTCTTCGCTGCCTACGCGGGGGGGGCCGTGGATGCCGCTAGTGGTACCATTCCTACTGTTGGGGCCGGAGGGATGGTTGTGGTGGCGGTGGCGACGGGGGATGTAGTCGCGGGCGGGGGAGCGGAAGAGGGTGATGCCGAAGGTGCGGATGAGGATGCGAGGGCGGGGAGGGGGGGCGTGGTGGTAGGTGATGGTCCAGGATTCGTAGATGGTTTTTTGGGAGGGGGGGAGTTGTCTTTTGGGGGGTTAGTGATTCTGCTTTCTTTCGTGATATGCAACGTAACGGGAAGAAGAGAAACAACAAACTCACAATGGCTGCACCTGACACGTCACATCATACCGTCTCGGCGACAACGGCACCGACGTCACCGTGGTCGCAGTCGTCGGCGCATAGTGGCTGCTACTGGTCGACGGGAATCGCGAAGGCAGCACAATACGGCGCTGTGGCGCGTGGAACGGGTTGTTGTTGTTGCTGCTGTTACTGCCGTGGTTCACCACCGTCCGGGTGCTGTGCGAGCGCGACGGCCGAAACACGGTGGCATCGTCGTCCTCTTCGAACGTCGTGCTGCTGCTGCTGGAGGCGCCCGTCGCGCTGAGGGCCTGCTCGAGCTCTGGCAGGAGCGTGTTCTTGTCGTCTAGGTCGAGCCCGATGTCGGGGATCGAGGGCAGGCTCGGGGGGCGGTTGTTGGCGGGCATCGTGATGGTGTTTGCTTACACTACTTGGCTGGAGTCCTGGTCCTTGTCTTTGACCTTGTGGTGATGGTGATGCTGATATCCTAAATCTTGGCGACGACGATGGCAGTGAGCTGGTCCACAACCACCCAACTCGCAGGCCAAGAGGCCTGGCCGTGCAAACATTCTTATATCATACTAATTCTTTCTCACTTTCTCTACGGCGCAGATCCACGGATTGCCACTGTCGGCGGCCGTTGGGCGTGCTGGCCGCAAGCAATGGGGGGGGGGGGGCGTCCATGTTCCAAGGCCACGGCGTAGTCGGGGAGTTGAGAGGCGGGCACACTCAAGACCCAAATAAAATCTGCTATTTCTGGCCCATTCGCGGGTTGCCGTCTTCCATGCGTGCGGCACAGGCATCGAAACATGGGAAAAGAATGGGCTCCCGGGGTGTTTCGCAGCGGGATGGTCCCCTGGGATGACGGATGGAACGTGTTTCACCATTTTGTCTGCCTGCCTTGCGCTTCCCCCTGGCCGGGTTCTTTCTGGCTCTGTTGAGTGGTGTGGCTCTCTTGACTGGCTCATCCTTCATCCTTGTAACCTGCTGCGCCGCCAACCCGCCGATGCCGCGCAACCGAGTGAGATCGGAACGAGATCTGAACGGTTATGGATATAACTTGCCCTTCGCAGCTGCGGATTTAAGGATGCGAATGTTGTCCCTATCCCGAGTTTAAACTTGGGGTGGGATCGCAAGGTGGTCGTTTCGGCGGCCGCAGTCAGAACTCTATTACTTGGCGAATCGCTTCGGCGGGAAGTTGAAAGACATTCGGCACCGACATCTGGTCTCGTTTGTTAAAATAAGGTTAGCTTTAATTAGTGTAGGTTTCAAGCCCTCCTCCTACTATAGTAGTTCCGGTTTGAGTCGGAAGGGGATTGTTAGGGTTGTGGAAATAGGTCAAATCCAACAGGGTAATTATCGGTTATCAGACCAACGTTATCTGTTTGAACTAATTAACGATTCAATGTGACCCACTTCAACAATACGATGTAACAAGCACCCAACATTGTGTATCACTAACGGAAAAAAAAAAAAACAGAAAAAGAAGAAGAAAAAAGAAGAAGAAAAAAGAAGAAGAAAAAAGAAGAAGAAAAAAGAAGAAGAAAAAAGAAGAAGAAAAAAGAAGAAGAAAAAAGAAGAAGAAAAAAGAAGAAGAAAAAAGAAGAAGAAAAAAGAAGAAAAAAAAAGAAGAAAAAAGAAGAAGAAAAAAGAAGAAAAAAAGAATAAAGGCTGACCTCCTCTCAGGCGTGGGAGAATTAGAGTTTGTCCTAGGACTGGTTATCGCTCATCTTGAACCGCTCAAAGTCAATCATCATCACCCCCTTCGTCTCCTCGTGGAAGAGCATGTTTGCTTCCCACACATCTTCGTGTCGAACGCCCCCGCGGTGGGAGCCCATATTGGGGCAGCTTACATCCAGCCTTGAGTCCCCTTACCAGGCCCAGCAGGCATTTCTGCGTACAGTATGGGCGATCGCGCCATGTGGCGGTTACCACTTGGCCATCGGCTTCCGCAGCACCTGCCCTTTCCTCCTCCAGATTCGAGTGTATCCACAGCAAATATGAAGCCTTATTTCGACACCATCAAGGACCGCTACGCATTCAACAAGGGCCGGCCGGATGATCAAGAAGACCTGAATAACATCTCGATCTTGCCTCCCGCGAACAAATGGTCACGGGAGCAACTCTTTGCTGCCCGGCTGGTGGTTCGTTCGAAACACGCCAAAACGGGGCTCGACCACCTCTTGCCGAATCTCCGAGGCCATGTGGGCAATTTGGCCACTGCTCACAGTTGCAAAAGTATCCAGGATCTTGTCGATAAGTTTGAAGAACTGGGGATTTGCCAACACATGTCTGAAATAGAAGTTGCCGCTGAGTTGGGGCCATCATCGTTGTCGGCCGTTATAAAAGGATTTCTTTTTCCAAAAGAAATTGAAGAAAAATAATATAAAAACAAAAACGACGAAATACCTTCTCGCCGTTGTCTGGATTCACAAAAGGAAGAAAAAAGACTGAAGAAAAAGAAGCTGAAAACGAAAAAGGCAGAAACCATCCCATAAACACCTTTCCCTCCACCTAGGTAATTAATGATACTAATCTTCTAGGAGGCCACGCCTATTACCGCTCTAACTACCTTACAATGCAACTGTTTGGGGCTCTACTCGGCCCGCAAATGCCCTCGATCAAGATAGGGCATAAAAGTAAAAGTTCATTCCTTCGTGGCTCGTTCCTCGGCAGATTGACCCCTAGTCGCAGTAGTGGCCGTCCAAAGTCCCTGTGCTCAGGGCCAGGAGGGTGAAGGCCAGGTACTGACCGACCGCCGTGCATATACGTTGTTCATCCGCCGGCGCCGACGAAGGCTCGGAATCCGGCTCGGCCAGGCGGTAGTAGAGTGTACCAGGATGCTCCCAGTCGATTTTAAGAAACACAATCGCCTCGCCTATCGTCAGGAGGCCGTACTCGAGACTCCCCTCGATCATGTAGTGATATGTCTGCGTGATGGCCGTCGCCGTCAATAACTAGGCGTAGTATTTGAAGTAAGCGGTCGGGTCGTCTGAAGTGGGAATCGGCTTCCGGTTGACTACCTCCTTGGGGATATCCATGGGGCGGAGACCCGTGCGGAGATGGGCTGCGGTCAACTTGTGAGGCGGTTTGTACTCACAGACGTAGATCATCCTGCGCTACGACACAGGATTTTTGGTTTGGTAATGCAAATTTGGTCGGGGCGTAGTTGATGAAGGTCATACTGTTGGGTGGGCGTCTGCGGCGATGCAGATGGCGTCACTCGCGGGCTAAAACAACAAACATTGTACTAATTAACTACCTTTCTGAACCATCCCAAAAAGATAAAAGGAAGGAAAGAAAGAAAGAAAGAAACAAGAATGACAAAAGAAAGTCTCACCGTTGTCCATCTTTACAAAAATAAGAAAAGAGAACGAAGAAAAAGAAGCCAAAAAAAAAAAAAAAAAAGAAAAAAGGCAAAAACTATCCGATAAACACCTTTCCCTCCACCTATGTGAAAGGCATTCGGCGCCGACATCTGGTCTCGTTTGTGGAAATAATTATGGGTTTCATAACCTTTTCTTAGTTCCGGTTTGAGTTGGAAGGGAATTGGTGTAGTTGTGGAAATACGTCAACAAATTCAACGGGTATCGATTACCTCTCAAGCCAACGTCATCTGTTCGAACTAACTATTCAATGTAACCCGACAGAAACAACAGAGATTGTATATCACTTACTTCCATCTGAACCATTCCGAAATGAAGGAGACAAAAAAAAAAGCCTTGCCGTGTCTATCTCCACAAAAGAAAAGAAAAAGAATGGGGGAAAAGAAGCCAAAAACAAAAACGGCAAAAACTATCCAGTATCCAGTATCACCTCCACTTAAACATTCAAGTCTCCCACTTACTAACCACCCTCAACCACTGCTCAAAATCCAACACCTCCGGCACCTCCGCCCTCACCTTCGCAATATCCACCTCATACTCACACGTCTCAAAAAACTCAAACATCACCTTCAACTCCTTGATATAACACATCAGCGCCTTCCCCAAAAACGTAAACGTCTGCGGGAACTTCTGCCCGGGCTTCACCGTCCTCTCAAAAACCTGCTTGATCTCCGCAAGCGTCATGTAATCCCCCGCGAGGCTAATCGCCCGCCCCGCGTGTGCTTCCGGATCGGCCAGCGCCCGCGCCGCAAACACACCGATATCCCGCGTGCTGATCAGCGGGATGCGCGTGGTGGGTGACAGTCCGGCGGTCCACATGGCTGTGAACATGGAGGCGTTGAAGCCCGGGTTGAAGTTGTCCATGAAGCCGGAGGGGCGGAGGATGGTCCAGGTGAATTTGTTGCTGCTGTTACCATCTTTTTCCGCTAGCGCGGCTTTGTCCCGCAGGTAGAGCTCGATGTGGTGTTTCTCAAGGAACGATTTGACATTGGTCGGTGTGCTCCAGCTCGTCACCTCCCCGCCGCGCTCGACCGACGCAAAGACGATGTGTTTGACCCCATGGGCCACAGCGGCATCGATGAGCGGGATCGCCTGGTTTTCCTCGCTGACCTTGGTGCCATTGGCGGTCACCACAAAGAGGCCCGTGATGGAGCCCTTGGGCTGGGAGGCGAAGATGGGCTTGGGGTTGGTGTTGTCGCCTTGGATGAGGGTGATGGTTTTGGGGTGGGCGGCGACGAGGGCTTGGGCGCGAGGGGACTGGGCGTCGCGAGTCAGGGCGAGGATGTGGATGGGGTTGGTCGGGTTGGGGGGGAGGTTGAGGAGGGCTTTGAGGGTGGCGCCGCCTTGGTTGCCGGTGGCTCCTACGATGAGGATGTTTTGGGGGGCCATTGTGACGATTGTATAAGTCTGGCCGGATGTTTATGTGTCGGGTGGAGGTTTAAGGTTGGTACCTGAGGCTGCAGTGAGGCCGGTACACGGAATAAGGGTCTGTTTCGAAGTAAATTGAGGTGTATGAATTCTTGAGATCAGTCGGCTGTTTAGATTTGAGAGTGAAGATGTTGATGAGGATGGTAGTACGCTGGTCCTACAGAGGTTATCACCATCTTTATACAAGTGAATTACACCCAACTACCACCCGACCGCCAGGCACCACGGCCATGATGCAAGGACGTTTTGCTTAGCCATCGGCTGCCAGCCCAACGGATCTTGATTCCAAAGCGAGCCGCGTGGCTGAAAATGCTAACAGGCATGTTGGCGGTTCGCAACGGTGATTATTTTCCAAATCGTCATCTAGAATCTCGCTCTTCTGTTCTATCGGCCGAATTGCGCACCGAGACCGATATGCATTCCTCTTTACACAGCGCGCAAGATGACAAATGCGGCGTTGCGAAATGTGCGAGCTGCATTGAGTTGGTCTTGGCGTCGGTGGATCGGCTTCTCACGGTCCGCGCACGTGATCTCTCGGCCGAGGCTTGGCACCCCGCGGTCCAGCCCCGCTTCGCCGTGCAGCGCACGCAGCTGGCAGCGCAACCCTGGAGCCTCTGGCTAAACCGGCGTCATCCACCGCGTAACCTTCACAGTCAGCCAGCCAGGACCAATATCACCCAAATCCAAACACACACAAACCCAGCAGCCCTCCCAATCACCACCCATCGAGCTCCCCCCCTGTTCAATACCTCCCGGACAGAGGAGAGGCCCCCCCCAAAATGAACCGCCTCTTCGGCAGCAGCGGCCCCAAGCCGCCCAAAGCCACCCTCAACTCCGCCATCTCCAACATCGACACACGCATCTCCTCCATCGACGTCAAACTCGCCTCCATCAACGCCGAACTACAAGGCTACCAAGCCAAGCTGTCCAAAATGCGCGAAGGCCCCGGCAAATCCGCCCTCAAAAACAAAGCCCGCAAAGTCCTCGAGCGGCGCAAGCAGTACGAGGCCCAACGGGACCAGCTGCAGTCGCAGGTGTGGAACATGGAGCAGGCGCAGACGATGCAGGATAATCTGAAGAACACTATGGTGACGATTGATGCGTTGAAGAGTACGAATAAGGCGCTGAAGAAGGAGTATGGGAAGGTGGATATTGATAAGATTGAGCGGTTGCAGGATGAGATGGCGGATTTGTTGGATGTGGGGAATGATATACAGGAGAGTCTGGCAAGGAGTTATGATATACCCGAGGAGGTGGATGAGGCGGAGCTGGATGCGGAGTTGGAGGCGTTGGGGGAGGAGGTTGAGTTGGAGAGGGAGTTGGGTGGGGGGTTAGAAGGGGCGGTACCGAGTTTTATGCAGGACGAGGTGCCAGACTTTATTGATGAGGCGCCGGTGCAGGGTGGGAAGGTGAAGGAAGCTGTTGGTTAAGCGTCAAGTGGCTGGGAGACGTGACATTGGGTTGGTGTACTTTGGTGTTTTTTGCGAAAGTTATTGTCGTTTAAACAATGCGGATATCCCGAAAGTTGAACTAGTTCCGTGGGTACTGCACATTACAACGGAAGGGCGCCTTGAAATACAAAAATCGCTTATTACGGTTACATAGGTAGGTATCTATACCCCGCTGGTCTCTGCGTGAAATCTACAGGACTTGACAAATGAATCATTAGGTACCGTTCCGGAACTCGGCCCAAACAAAAAAAGAGAACCCCTTGTAGTATGCACAGTGAACCCATCCATTGAGCCGCTCTAGACCATTGGAATCTTTGCATGTCAACCCCTGAAATCCAACCATCTAGTCACCTCTCTCCCGATCCCCACACCCCCTTTACCGACTGACTGCCCCAGTACCACATCGAGATGAGCCCCCCGTTTAATCCACCGGCCCATAGAACCGGCTCGCCTCCTCGAGCTCCGCGTCCCCATTGCAAAAGTCCCACCCGACAATGACGCTGCGTTGACTACAACAGATCAGACGCCGTGCGTCGTATTGGATCTTGAACACACGCGCCGCGTTAGCTGGGTCCGGCACATCAAACGCGGCCGTCGCCGCCGTAGCAGCTGCGGCGGCAGCTGCCTGGGCCGGCTGGGCCTGGGCAGCATGTGGCTGGTTCTGGTTCTGGAGCTGGTTCTGGGCCTGATGCTGCTGCTGGTGGTGCTGGTGCTGGTGCTGGTGCTGGTGCTGGTGCTGATGAGGGATTTGGTGCTGGTGAGGAACTTGCAGCTGGTGAGGGGTTGGGGCATGCGCTTGCGCGTGCGGGGGGTGTTGGAAGGGGGGAACAGTAGGAACAACCGGCCCCGCAAGAGCTGAACTCGTACCAGCGCCTGCGGTAGAGAAAATAGAAGAACCGGCCACGGAACTAGCACCAGCGACGGAACTCGCACCAGCGGTGCTCGACGGAGCCCGATGGGGCGCAACGGGGACAACGGCAGGAAGAGGAGAGGGTACCTGATGCATGTGAGCGCCCTGTGGAATCTGTGCGCTCGCTTGGTGTGCTGCTGCTGCTGCCATTTGGGCTGGCGTGAGCACGCCCGCTGCGATTTGCGGTTGCGGTTGTGGTTGGCTTCTGCTGCTGCCGATGTTCCCCGGCTGTCCCACGCTGGGGCCCGCTGCTGCGGAATCTGCGACGGCCCCTTGACGCCGGATCGCTTCACGTCGATGCCGGGCCTGTTCCGACTGTGCCCTGACCACGGCGCTCGCGAATGTCTGCCGGAGCTGGCTCCGAAGCACTGGGTTCTGTTGCCTGTCAATGGCTGCTTCGACGTAGCTACGGTGCGCGAGAATTCCCGGCTGTGCTGCGATGGCAGCTGCCAGGGCTTGCGGCCCGGCTTCGATCGCGGTGTCTATGGCCGGGTGGAATCCTGGAAAGGTCGCTGCTGTTGAAGGCTCAGACTGGGCAATCTCCATTGCAAGGGCGCTAATAGGTGGAAGGGTTGGCCCTGTCAAGGTGCCCGGGGGCGCGCTAGATGTCTGTGACCTTGACGCGTTATTGGGCGGGGCAGTCGATGGGCCGGTGTTGTTCGTCGTTGTCGTGTTCGCTGTTGTTGCCGGAGTCGCTGTAGTTGTTGCCGTTACTGGCGCTGTCGTTGCCGCTGACGGGCTGGCATTTGCCGCTGCTCTGATGGCTCGGAGGGCTTCACGGCTGACAAGATTTTGAACTGACGGATGGAGGGGGACACCGGCCCCATTTCGGTCCTGTTGCATCGCGGCCGCAGCGGCAGTCTCTTGCCGGAGGTGGTGTTGGTCTTTCCAGACCCCTTCTTTGTCTCGACGCCAGATGATGATGCTGGCATCGTAGCTACCGCTGATGATCCGCCCGTACCTACCACCGCCACCGCCCGGGGGCAATTTCGCGCCATACGCACAAATATCCTCCGGTCGACGAGAGCCCGCATTCCCTGGACGCCGCCCTGGCCCGCGAGGCCGTTCGCGTTCTTCGAGCATGCCGGATTCCAGCGCCTTGAAGTATTGTTGGTCCACTCTTTTAGCTTCCTCCAGATCAGCCTCGACGCTGTACGGCATGTCCCCAAACCCTGCCTGGACGGTGCGCACTAGATTCGTGTGCGAGCGGAGGTTGGCCACCTCTAGCCCGGTCTGACGGTCAAACACCTTCACTTCGCTGTCACTACTGCCGCTTACGATCCGGCGACCGTCGTACTGCACGCATGCGATACCTTTATTGTGTCCAACAATAGTACGCGTACAGACCTGGGTCGGCCAGTCCCAAACCTTGATGTGCCGGTCACCACTACCCGACACCACCTCGCGGTCTAGAATTTGGATCGCGTTGACCGCCGCACTGTGGCCTTCGAGGCACCCTATCATCGTCCAGGCTGGAATAATGGGGTAGTCGTCGGGTGTCATGGGAATGTTGTAACCGTAGTCCTTGATGTTCGTTCCGACCGGGTCGACTTCCTGGTATCCAAGGTCCCCGTAACGAAGCGGCTTCCGGTTGAACACCTTGATCGTCTTGTCCTTCGAGCAGGTGACCAAGATGCGGCTGTCGAATCGGACGTTGAGGACCGATTCCCGGTGGGCGTTCTTAAGCGTCTGTATTGGTACCCCCGTTGACAGCCTCCAGATGATCACGTCTGAATCCGAACTCCCAGATACGATGATATCCTCGTTGGGATCGGCATCGAATTGCAAGCACAGAACAGAGCCTCGGTGTTTGGCGAGCGTCCGGAGGCACCGGCGTGTCTTCATGTCCCACACCTTGATCGTCCGATCCCGGCTCCCACTGACGAGGTACTGCGCGTTGAACTGCAGGCTGTAGACACACTCTTCATGGCCTTCCTCTGGGTGGGCGGGGTGTGGGAACTGAAAGTTGACGTACCGACCCCGCTCCCAGTTCACTTCCAGTTTCCGTCGCATGCTGTACAAATACTTCCAATTTATCTTGAACCGTGTAGACGAGCCATCCCACGCCCATAAACTTGACTTGGCCAGCTGTGGTCGCATGACAGTCTGCAGGAACGAGGGTCGAGAGGTGTCTGTGTAGGCGGTCGATTTCGCTTTGCCTTTACCCTTGTCCACTCCTTTTCCCTTCGAGTTCGACCTGGATACTGAGCTGGGAATGTCGAGATTACTCATCCGCTGGGAAATACCGGTCCTCAAAGGTGGGCGCCGGGGGCCTCCAAAGATGCTGGTCTCGCTTTGGTCCATCTCTATCGGTTCCTGCTTAAGAGAAGCTCCGGCGTCGGTCATCACAGTGTCCCTGTCGATATCCAATGTCGGAGAGAGAGAGATGGCGCGCTTCTTATGCGCGTGCCCGTCGTCGTCCGACCCCATACGCCGCGACACGCCGTGAATAGAGGACGAAGTAGGTCCATTCATCTCCTTCTCGGCCGCGGCCACTTCGCCGGGCACTGCTTTCCACCCTTCTAAGAAATAGAGCTGTTCCCATAGCTTCCGGTCCAGGGCCAACTCGTACCAGGCCCGGCAGCATCGCGCGACGTTGATGAGTGAGAGAGGATCGAGGTACTCTAGGATGTGAAGGCAGACTTCCGGGGGGAGGCACCGGACAAAGTCGATGTATAGCCGAGGGTGTAGATTTTCTACGATTTGTGAGATCACGGTCGTCGGGAGGTCGTTAAGGAGGGCCATGGCAAGTTCTGTGCCCGTATTACATTAATGAGCATCCACATCCCGTGCGAGACAAAAATTGTAGATACAGAGGTCTGACTGTGGTGGTGATGACGACAGAAAGATGGAGCCATGGAACTTACCGGTCTTGCGAGTCAGCGGAAGGCTAGAAATGTGCTGCACCAACCATGGCGGAAACTCGTCGCCTGATCGAGCTGAATTTAGCGTCCCCAGCGTTGTGACGGCGTCTTCGCGTTGTGATTTAAGCGGCAAGGTTGATGGTGCAGCAGACTGGGCGGTCAGGGGATCTTCGGAATAACCTTCGTCGGGCTGCGGATTGAAACCCGCCATCGCTCGTCGGGTGTGACAAACGCACGTGGTAGGGGGTTCAGTCGTCGTCTAGGGCCGGCCGTGATGATGGAGCTTCAATCTCGCCCGCATCCGGAAATGGGGAGACAGGCGAGGGATGAGCACGCGAAGCGAAACGAGGCGGTAATCCGCAGGGCGTTCAAAGGTTGCTGACAGGTTATTGTGCAATCGGGGGATGGCGGGGAGTTCCCAACGGGGTGACCAAGGCGTCGGTCGCTCTGTCGCGGGCGGACTGTGCGACGATTTGCTGCTGGGGGGCAATTGTTTGTTTGGTGATGCCGCGCCGTGGCGCAGCTCTGTTCGTCAATTGTGCAACAAGGACAGACGGGTGGTTGCTGCCCAGGGATGTTGGAGCGGTGGTTGCCGAAACAAAAGGGAGGGTTCCCGAGGATCGACCGTGAACTTAGGATAAGGTTGTTCGTGGTTGTTGTCGTTGTAGGTCGATGCGACGACGTTAGGTAAATCAACAACCTAACGCTAGTTAATCGATGCGCTGCACCTGCCCAAGGTGTGACCGGACTGTTGTGGCGGGAGCGGAAAGGTTAGCCTGGACATGCAGACGGCTGACAAACCAAGTTCCAGCGCTGGGCTGTCAAGGCAGGCTCGCAGGACAGGGTTTGTTTGGCGCGATAGGCTGTGGTTTTCAGCAGCTCCATCGAGTCGGGAAGCCGCAACTTCTAAAAAAGTTTGCCCCGGGCGTCTGCAACAGGAAAACGGCCCGGGGCCCAAGATTCGAGGTGCAGCGACCGGCCGAAGGCACACATAACGTCATTCCATTCAAGGGAGAAAACCACCTCTGGTAGTTAGAGGCACCCAGCATTTCACTCAATGTTTCGATATTTCAGCTATCTCCTCCTATTGCGCCGGCCGCAGCCCAAGTCCCAGCGGTGACGCCTCACCGACATAGGTAGTTTGTATGGAGTCCAGTTGGGTATCAACCCTTGGCTCAGGAGTCATACATTTCTAAGGAGAGCAGACGGCCCGATGCCCAGGTGGTGCGCGGGTTGCATTCGCGACACATCGCCATGAGTACCGCCTGGGAGTCTCCAACTTGTCATGTCCAGGAGGAACCCCAAATATGTGCGGGATTTCGGAGTTTTTTACACCTAGGTACGGATAGTGTACGAATAGTATGTACATTAAACTTCTTGCTCCACCCTAGGTGTAGTCGTCAAACTGCCACGAGCTTCTAGGTTCTTACCACCCTCGTTGCACACCGACGGCCTGCGAGACAAACCCGCCGACGGTTCAAGCAGCCTCCCCATCAAATTAACATCAGAATCTCAATGATTGGTGTGTGCCTGTTGAGAACTCAGTCCCCTCAAGCGCTCGACGAGTTCGTTGACTTGCAGCTCAGCAACCGCCAGTCGGCGACGAGAATGGTTTAGCGCATGCTGGCTGAAGTTCTGAAACAGGCAGGCCCATCAAAAGAATCATGTTTGAACGGAGGGGCACGAGGAAGTGTGGATCATCCTTGTCGCAGCACTCACGGCGGTTACAGGAATTCTGTCGAAGGGATAGAAACTGCGCGTGGAAATAATAGAGGTTCTGCCGTGACTGTTCTCGAAACCTTCCAAGCTGAGGTTAACTGAAATAGGTTTGCCCCTTTGATCCCCTCTTCATCGGGATTTGTGGAGATGTTGAAACGGGTTGGCAGATATGCAGGGGACGCCCGGTTTGGGGAGTGTCTTCGAGGGAAACGACAAACGCACATCTTCCGCCCGACCTGAGGAGATTGCTGCATCCATCTCGAGGTCAGAGCCGCAAAGGTGCTGCTTCCTACCCTGCAGTCTCATTCGTCCGCCGGCTTGGTTTTGTCGAATTTCCATTCTTCGTAACGAGGTGATCCAGTGTGGGAACTTGGCATTGACCCGCGAAACGAGAGAAGCTCATATGGCTAGCTGCAACGGATAAAATGCGTTTTCGCTTGGGCAAGGAAGAAGCGACAAAGCTGCCCAATACTCGACAGCACTATGTAGCGTTTCAAACCAAGTCCATGCCCCGCGGAACTAGGCTAAGACGGCCCCGTCGAAGATCCGTCGAAGATGTGCGGTTCAGTTCACCAAAACCTCCAGCGCTTACCATAGTACACTAGGTACTTAGTCTGGAAATGAAGGTACCGCAAGGTTCCGCCCACGTTCATTGTCCGCACGAATTACTCGTTAATACACTGACGGCGATCATCTCTCTCGCCCAATGTAGGCACGTGGTAGGATCCCAGGTAAAGAGCTGTGGAGGGGAATGCAAGAAGCGTTTCGGACTGGCCCATCAGCGGCAGTGGATCACGCCCACTGTTACCCCCGCCGCACTCTATGGCCCCCATTCTTACCCACTGCAAATCCACACACCCAGCGCCTCCTCAACCCCCGACCTGGGTTCCCGCACCCTTTGCACGCCAACCAACCAACTCCGAGGGTGGTCACCCTCCCGTTTCAAACCACATCTCACCACACTGTGACCCAACTCCCGTCCAAGTCGGGATCCTCTGCTGTCCACGGCCGTCGCTCCCCTCCAGCGATCCGAACACGAAATTGCGCGACGGTCGCGAAGGCGGTACCTTTTCGACGACAACAGTAACTAGCAAGGAAACCGGTTGGAACGACGGGAACAGCGTACGGTCGGTGTTCCATCCAAGAGGAGAAATCATCAAGCTAGGCGGGGACCGAGCTAGGCCCCGGGCCACTCTGCGTTCAGCGGCAGCGGCACGACACAAAGCGATTGCCAACTTGCCACCGCAAGTAGCAGAACGATACCCCTCGACGACGAGCCGGACTCAGCGACACCGCATTTGTCGCCATCACCCCGATTCCAGTGCCGACTCACCACACCATTCCCACCATTCCATACGGTGGGCTCTGTTTCCACCACACACAACTCCTAATCCCTTCCGACCCGCGACCGGCGACCCCGTGCCGATATTCGATCGTGGCTTTCTCTCTCCCACGTCCGCACCGACCGCATTCGCAAAGACCGCGACGACCGATTTCGCATTGCGTCTAATCCAGTCTTCGCGAACCCTTACATCAGCGCCGCAGCCGATCCAAGCGTGCCCCCTCTCCCGCCTCGTGGAGTTGCTGGTGTAGTTGTGTGGGCGGAGAGCCAGAGATGGCCCATGCGTCTCTCCTTCGCACGAATACGGTCCCCATCCCAACGGCCGACACCATGGACAGGATGAATGGCATGGGCATGCCGGGTGCGCCCCGCGCAAGCCAGTTGTCGGGTTCAGCGACATTTCCGACGACCAACTCCTCCAGCTCTGTGAACACACTATCCACTGCCACGACAATCGCGGCTGCGCCAGGTGGCCAGGTCATGGCCACCAGCAATATCATCAACCAAAGAGCCGACGCATCGCGGTCACTCTACCAAATATGTGTTGCCCTGAAGCAAAGGTTGGCCAAGGTGCCGGGCTTCGAAGAATACATGGAGCAACTTGAATACATGGCTACGGACCCGGATGAAGGTGGGCCCGTCGAGTCGTTGTGGAAGCTTCTGCGAACTGGATATCCGCTACTCGCCATCTACAACGCTCTCCAGCCGGAGGTTCCTTTGCAGGTTCAGGAAGTCCCCGAGATGTCACAGGCGAAGCGATCCAAAATCGCCATTCTCCGCTTTGTCGAGGCCTGCAAATCTAAGCTCATGCTCCCAACGACCGAGGTGTTCATTATCACAGATCTTGCCGGGAACGACACCACCGGTTTTGTCAAGGTTAGTTGCTGATTCCCTTGAGGAACCCCGTGCCGATATGCAATTAACAAAATCCATCCAGGTCACCGGCGCCATCAACCACGTGCTTGACCTCGCCGAAGAGCGGGGCCTGCTTCTCCAGATCCAACCCTACCCCGAAGATGATATCATGGAACCTGGCTCGCAAATGAGCTACCGGGACTATGTTGTCCGCGAACTCGTCGACACCGAGCGCAAATACGTACAGGATCTGGAAAACCTCCATGACTTGAAGAAGAAGTTGGAACAAGACGGCATTATCACAGGCGACAAAATCCACGACATTTTTCTCAATATCAATGCGATCCTGGACTGCCAGCGGAAGTTCCTAATCAGGGTCGAAACCACCAACTCGATGCCGCAAGCTAGGCAGGAATGGGGCAGCCCGTTTGTCGCGTACGAAGAAACATTTAATATGTGTTATCAACCGTTTATCGCGAATCAACGGCGGGCTGCCCAGCTGGCTAGCGAGGTCTTCGACAAGATCCAAGCTGCCCAGCACCCGGTTGCCTGCGACTTCAACACCCTCGATGGTTTCCTCCTCAAACCTATGCAGCGTCTGGTCAAGTACCCGCTGTTGTTGAAGGATCTCCTCAAGAAGTGTGAGGATGAGGCAACAAAGGAGGACCTTACGGCGGGTATTGATTCCGCCGAGCGTGTTCTGCAGAAGGCCAATGAGGCCGTGAACAAAGACCTGTTGAAGGAGGCAGTGAAGGAACTGGTGACTCGTGTTGAAGACTGGAAGAAACACCGCGTGGAACAGTTTGGCGAGTTGCTCCTGCACGGCGTTTACACTGTGGTGACTGGTAAAGGCGATCAGGAAAAAGATGTAAGTCTTCTGATGTTACACTAACTTGGCAGCCCTTGAGATTGCACGTTGGGGGAATGGTTCGCTGACACTGGATTAGTACGAGATATATCTCTTCCAATCTATCCTTCTGTGTTGTAAGGAAGTGGTTCCGGGCAAGACCAAAGACAAGAAGGACAAGACGCGCTCTACCGGGCCCAAAATCCGCAACAGGAACGCCAAACTACAGTTGAAGGGCCGCATCTTCATGACAAATGTTACAGATGTGGTGGCACTGTCTAAGACAGGTAAGGCGGTTGCATTCCCAGCGCTACATGGTCGATCCTAACCAGACTAGGCTCATATACCGTCCAAATTTGGTGGAAAGGCGACCCGGGCGTTGAGAACTTCATGATCAAGTTCACGAACGAGGACATGATGAAAAAGTGGGCGGCCGGCCTGGAGCAACAGCGCAAGGAGAACGCCCCTCGTCTGGAGCAGAAGGTTGACCGAGTTGACGAATTCGCCTGGATGAAGAATATTGGCGGCGAGCTGAAGAACCCGTATGGAGAAGACGCCGACGATAGCGAGGACGAAACCGTTACCAATGGCAGCAATATGACGGGATTCTCGGCAACATCCTCGCAGCCGACGCTGGTGTCCATGCCAGGGACGATACAACGGAATGCATCTAGCACGAGCTTGCGATCACGCTCGCTCACCAACGGTAGCATCAACTCCGTGGCCGGTGACAATCGGGTACCGCCCCCACGATTTCCTATGGTCCCGCCCGCTACCACGCTGAACATTTCCACTCTTCAGGCCCAGGTGTCGCCGCTCCCCCGTCCGCCGGAGTCGTACTTCTCCCCCGTTGCGGAGTCTCCAGCGTCGAGCCGCGCCAGCACAACCAGCGGCGTTTTTACGGGCGCCAATGGGTACCCCTTCCCCAAAACCTCGACCCCCCAGCCCTGGAACCCGGATGACCATAACCGTTACACCGCACCCGCGATGCCCCGTGCTCCGTCCCGCGATGGCTCCTCGCCTTCGAACGCCTTTGGACCCAACGGCCGCAACCCCCGCGGGCCCTCGATGCCCGTGATGCCCCGCGATTCAACGCCCCCAAGCCAAGTGCGCTCTCGGAGCCTTAGCACCCCAGATATCAGCGGGCAACCCCAACGCAGTAACCAGCAAATACCCGCTGTTCCTGGAATCCCGCCCCATCTCCATCAGAACCACCCGTCTCATCCCACCCATGTGCGGCACGATTCAAGTATCTCCCGCAGCAATAGTGGCAGCCCGGCGAACGACTTACCGCTGCGCACAAACAACAACTCCCCCGGGCGGACAAGGGTGTACGCCCCGACCATGTCCCAATTTCCTGCCCAGCCGGTGTATCCACGTCAAGGCACACCAGGCACCGCCTCGAACTTGCCTCCACCCGGCCCTCCGCCCCCAGGTCTTGCGCCGCTCGCCCCGCTCGACTCCGGGCGGTCGACCACTCCGGGTCTTAACACAGCACCCCTATCCTCCAACCAAGGCGGGCCCCCGGTGACGCCCGATATTTCTATGCCGAATCAGCTCAAGGTCAAGGTGAATTACGATTACAACGCAGGCCTCTATTTCACGCTTGTGGCGCAGTTTAATATCACCTACCAGAGCCTCGTTGACCGCATCGACGTCAAGCTTGCCCGGCTCACCAACAGCAGTATCGGTAGGGGCGATCTGAAGTTGCGGTACCGGGACGAAGATGGCGACTTTGTGAGCATCGGAAACGACGACGATATCCAGATTGCCATCTCGGAATGGCGTGAGGCCCAAGGCGGCATGCCGGGTGGCCTGGGGGAGATCGAGCTTTTCTGTGTGGGCGAGATTTGAGACCTTTCTTTCCCAGCAATATGTTCGTCCTTATCGGTGCTCAAAACCAAAAGCAAAAAGTTCGGAAACAAAACACAAGAAAAAAGGTCTCTCTCCCATCATTTATAGACGGCGCCCTAAACCAGGCCACGACAGTCGATTTTCGGAGAGTTTTTGCATTCGCATTTTTTCGGGTGTCGGGCGTCTCTATCCGCGGGGTCGTTCCTATTCCCTCGTTTCCCATTCTCTTCCTTCATACATCCGCCGACCGATCCATAATCGGATACTTCATATCCACAATCGCTCCTTACTCGTCGCTCCTTTCGACCACCCCGCACTCAGCACCCGGCGCTCAGCCATCACCTAAACACGCCATACTGTCAGTCTTCTTGACGACCGCTTGTCTTCGATACTGACTTTCCCGACACCCCCTCTTCAACAGCACACCCGTTCTTTACCGCCCTCTTCTCCTTGTACTTCTTTTATTTCATGTTGATGACGACGACACATAGAGCAGCGATTGCACAATCCCGTTTCCTTTTTTCTTCTTTCTTACCAGCTCTGTTTTTTTCTCATTCTTGTCCTTTTACTACGCCGTTCCAAAGAAGGTTTCAAGCCATCTTGGAAGGCATTCCATTCTTTACTCGACTACTTTTTTGGAGACATTTTTCAGGCGTTCTTTTCTATCATTCGGTTACCCGCTTTTTTTTTTTTTTCTCTCTCTTTTTCGGGGGAGTGGCGGCAAGGTCTTTGCATCGATTTACTATTTTTCTCTCTCTCATTAGGTTTGGGAATCAAGGGGTGGAACTGTTATTTAGTAGGCTTGATTTGACTTGGTTTCATCCTTGCAACAGGATGGAGTGGAGGTCAGTAAGTCATATACTGTTTCTTGAAGGGGAAGAGGATTGTGAAATGTAGCAGTTCAGGCAATGGAAGAGTAGGAGAGTAGACAAGAGATAGGATTTTTTTTTCTGTCCAGGATTGCCCGTGATGCCTCTTTTATTAATTTGTTCCTTGCCCGCTGTAAATACGTAAAAACCTATTGTTCAATCGTTCATGTTGTTTTGCGGAGTTCTTTTTTTTCTAAGTTGGTGGTGATAATGGTTAAAAAAGAAATGTGTAAAATACCCACTTGTTTTTCTTTAAATCAAAAGTAGTAAAATAAACTTTAGTTGTATTTACGTCTTTTTACACCAGCTGACGGTTTTCTTGAAGTTACACCCTTTAACATGGTATTATCTTCTACCGTAGGCTACGACTTGTCAAAAAGGAAAAAAAAAAAAGAAGACTTGTCAACTGGATTCAGCAGGTAATTTTAATGTAGGGCTAATATTCTTTTAAGGTAAAACCTTCTAATTTTCGTGAAGTACATTATTGTACATAGCCAAACGGCTTCTCTCACTATATCAACGCCTTTCCCGGCCTTCTATCACTCCGTGATATTCCACGAGAATACCGGCCGGCCCAGCACATTTTGTTGACAGATATCGTAACATCCTAGTACCCATCGACCATATTTTGACCCCACGACGCGCGCGCCATGGCGGTTCCGCCTGGGAGAGTCAAAGCCTGACCACATATCAACGAGTCCTTGCGGTCAATTCCCCCCTGGACATTTAATCGGACGCCGAAATATGGCGCCAGTTTCTCGTCCTGACAAAAGCCTTTGTCGCCAATCCTTCCCCACTAACAACCCCACCATAGACTGCTGAGCTGTTTCCTCCCTCCCACACTTCCGTCCCGCTCTTCACTTCTTCCTCGCCTGGGCAATCAGCCGCTTCGAGAAACGGTTGAGATGGTAGTTGATGGTGCTGTTCTTCTTCGGTGGTGGTGGCGGGGCGTCCATGCACGCGCGCAGGGCTTGTTCGACGGTTGTGCAGCCGCGGCCGTGGTGGCCGGCGGAGGCCCAGCATGCTATGAGAGAAGAGATTGTTAGTGACAATGTATCGGGGGGTTTTCAAGGGGGATTTCAATGGTGGTGAACGTACCCAGGACAGAGGACATGACGGTGACGCAGGGGTTGGACTCGCGGAAATTTGGGTTGCGCACGCGCAGCACGCGCAGAGGCGGCAGACGAATTGGGTTCCTGTTCGTCATTTTTTGGTCTCTTGCGGGGTGTCCGCTACGGGAGCAATGGCATTGCCTGGTTGCTGTGCTGTCTCGTCTCGACGACTTCGGGCCGTCGTCGGAAAGTTGCGTTGCGGCTTGGAGAGGGTGGGGGTGGGTTGAGAAAATCTCGGTCACGTGGTTCGCGTCGAGCCGTTGACCAGCTTCTGGATGGTGGGGCGGGAAATCGAGGGACCACCCCGAAAGTGGTGGGCTGTAATTGGTTAGAGATGGAGATGTAAACAAATGAAGTCCACCACCCCTTGTCGTGGGGAAGGACCCTCTTGCGATGGGACACGACCGACTTTCGCGAATTCTTTTTGGCGGAACGCGTCTCCCAATTCTTTTCTGCACGAGTATTTTCGCAACACAACCACAACACCGCTAACCTATCGACCGACTCAGCGCGTTATTCTCACGACTCGACGATATTTTTCCTTTAAACTTAAATTGCGACAAATAACCAATCTTCTACCTCCTAACAATTTCCGACGACTTGCTCCCACTCGTGCACAATGGGGGTCGAGTATCCGAACCCCGACAACATGGCGACGCGCGCCGACGCCGCCACGACGTTTACAAATGAGTAGGTTGCCACTACAACACAGATTCCATGGCTACAACACGGGAGAGAACTAATTAGCATTCCCACAGCGAGTTTCTCGTCGATGCGCTTCTTCACTACCGCCCGGCCGGCTACCGAGCTTGGGACCGCGTCCCGGTCGCACCAGTGCCTGATACCCGCAGGCAACCTAAGATCTGGAAGCGAGTGGGCGGTCTGCCCGTCGACCCGACCCAGAGGACTTACCAGCGCTCGATGGCGGAGCTGGAGTCGCAAGGAGAGGGCCCGAGGAAGCGAGCGCGCCATTTGCGCTGGGTGCCCGCGTGGGGCGACATGAAGTGGCATGGAAGTAAAGGCGTGGAATATACCCCGGAGGACATTTTGGCTGCGGCCCGAGGTATGTGGTTTCTTTGTTTTGTTCCTTCGGCAAATGCTGCATTCCGGGAGCTAACGAGAGGGTGCTTAACAGCCGCGGTCTTGGCCAACGAGAACGAGAGCGTCGCGACACCATACGGCGACGGAAATGAGCCTTTGACGTATCCGGCCAATGCGTTGAAGTATGTGCCGAGAAAACGACACAACACGCGCTGGCCTATTGAGCCCAAGAAGACAACGACTGCGACCACGATGGTTGGCGAATTGCAGCCGCTGATCGAGTACGAGATTCCGGCCTCGCCTGAGCACGTGGAGACGAGGGTAGAGATGGATGAACAACAGATGATGAAGAGGTCGACGCGCAGCCCCAGCAAACGATGCTCTATTATCCCGGGACAAGATTCCCCGCGCAAGCTGCCCATGATCAGATTGACGCCCGCCGAGAATACCTCTGCATCATATTCACCAGTAAAGAGGCTGCCGGTATTGCCCTCGCCGACCAAAGTCGCTGACTCACCGCACCGCGACTTCAAAATGAACGCCACACCCACCAAGGTGATCCTTGAGACGCCTAAGATTAGCCCGCCCTCGCAATCCCCCCTCAAGTCGTCCACCCCGTCGACCCCTGGTACCGAGGATTCGATGTATTCTTTGTTTGGCACGCCGCCTCCCGAGTCACCAGGTAGTCCTCTACCTCTCACCTTTGATCAACCCGTGGCAGATGTCCAAATCACCCCGGAGCATGAGGCTCGCCGCCGTATTTCTCTTCAATCCGCCCGCAGACGGTCGCGGGATTCCCCCGGCCTCCTACGTATCCTTGCTCTCAAGAAGAGCGCCGCCGAGGGTGCCAATCGCCGGCACAGTTTACCCTCACTCGAGGAGTTGTCTGCTGAAGTCCACGGGACTTCTTCCTCCTCTAAGAAAGGTCGCCGAAAGACGATGGATCCATTTTGCGTGGACGATGATGGAGTCGGTGCATCTGCGGGCAGCGATGAGCGTGCTGCTACCACTACCAAAGAAGTATTGGAGATCGACATGAAGACCAGCCCTGACATCTTTGGGCAGCCGGTTAAGGGCCCTGAGCTCCCGGAGTCAGCTGGCAGCAACGAACCGGAAGAGGCCGTGTCTTCTGCGGCCTCCGAGACGGAAGGCCCATCGACCCCCAGCCCTGCTTCAGCAGTTTCTTCCCCTGCTGCCCATGTTCCTGAGGCCACAACCGATACAGTGAGCCCATCGGGTGATTCCATTTCTGCTTTGGGTGCCACGCCGGAGAAAGAGGAGGGCCGGGCCGGAGCGGAAAATGCTACCCCCGGTCAGGCAGCAACCCCCCCTTCGGCGAACCAAACCAATATCGCGCACGACACGAGCGTCACGACTTCTCAAATTGCCGCGGACCCCTTCAAGCTTTTCGGGTCAGGACCAGAGTCAGAAGTCATGTTTGTTCCGGAAGAGCCGGAGGGTCTCTCGACAATTTACGAAGAGTCCACGATCCTCGAGAGCAGCCCATTGAAGGGCGTCGCACCCAGTGCCGGCCTTGCGTTGAACCCTGATGCTGGTTCTCCTACCGCTACGTCGCTCACCCCCGACACTGAGAGTACCACCATCGAAAACCGAGTTCCCGCCACCCCAGATGCGGGTATGCTTGATCCGGCTTCTACTGCCGCCGATATCTCGCCCGACCAGCAGCTCCAGAACGAGCTGATGTTGGCCTCGGACGCTGCGACTAATGGCGCCGAGAAACCGACTGCGTCACCACAACTACCGCTTCCCAACGGCGATGCCACTTCATCGGATCCGACCAAGGATGTGTCATCTACGCCCGTTTCGGGTAATCTCAAAGATGGGAAGTCGCTATTCCATCTTGAACGATTCCCGGTACCAGCTTCGGTTATGAATCCTGACTTTGATTCCCCATTCACTGCGGCATTGCGGGATTTGATGCAACAGGCCGACCCCCGACCTGCAGAAGCGAAAAAGCAGCCGGAGAGTTCCGGGTTTACCCCGATTAATGGTCGGACTTTTACACCCGATTTTGAGCAGAAACTTCGGGAGCAGGACGAGGCGCAAGTGGATCACGACATGGATGGCCTCGATGCCGACGAGGTGATTGAGCAGGAGGAGGTCGAAGTTGTGGAGGGTGAAGAGGCGACTGTTGCTCTCGATGCCACCGATGCCTTGGATGTCATCGACGAAAACGCCACCGTCCAGCCTCCGCGGCCGGAGAACGACACGCTCCAGCTGCTCGGCCGTCAGCCCGATCCCGAGGCAGATATGCTCCGCGACTTTGTTACGCGCGTCACGGCGGATAAGAACGCCAAGGCCGCTGCTGCCGCTGCTGCGCTTGTTAAGAAGATCGCGCGCCGCTCCAGCTCCCTGGGTTCAACGACGTCTGCCACCGGCTCGCCCATGGCCAAGTTGGGTTCGCCTACTAGTAGGACTCCGCTGGGCGTGAAGAGCCCCAACAGCCCGAGCCTGTCCAAGAAGCGAAAGGCTGAGGACAGCCCCGCCAAGGACGAGGCCTCCCAGGTGTCCCCCGACGAGTCCAGCGACCAACCCCGGCTCAAGCGCCGCAAGCGCGCCGACCCGGTTCTCGAAAACTCTCCTGAGACCACCACCGAGAACCCTTCACCAGAGCGTGGCTCTCGCTCCCCCGGACGTGGCCCGCGGCGGTCTACTCGCGCCCGCAGGGCTCTGCGACCGGCGGCTCCATCGGCCAACTCGATCGCCCTGTCCATGATCCCCGTTAGGCTGCCAGGCATGGGCGCGATGGACGAGGCTGCTATGGACGCCCACACCGCCAACATGATGCGCCAGCGCGAAGAGAAGGATCTAGTTTCCATCACGCGTGTCAACACGCGCAAGAACAAGGGCACCGCCGTGCCGCCCCAGGCTGTGCTGGCTAAGCAAGCCGAGGACCCTGCCGCGTGGCGCATGCGGGAGCTCAAGGGCGTATTTGACGCTAAGGACAAGCGGGGTAAAGCCTCTGCTGCTGGTACCGAGACCGGCAATGACGCGCAAGAGCAGAAGGAGGACAACGACAGCGGTGCCGAGTCCAAGACTGCGGCGAAACAACGCAAGGGCGTTCGCTGGGCCGAGGAACTGGTTAGGTTCCAGACGGAGGATCCCAGCATCTTCCACGGCATGGCTAGGAGCCTGCTCGCGGATGTTATGAGCGAGGGTGACGATGACTTTGATGAGATCGCCGAGGCCGAACCGCCCCGCCCCGCTACGCCTGTCGTAGAGAAGACGGCACGCGTCGCGGCCCGGAAGAGCGCCCCGGCTGCCGCTACCGAGACCACTGCGACTGGTACCGCGACCGTTGAGACCGCCGCCGCCGCTGCTCCTTTGGCTAATGTCCCATCGAGCCGCACCCGGTCCAAGCGCGCGTCTCGACTGCAGCCCCCGACGCCGGTGAAGAGTCTCCGCAGTACCGATACCACAGAGTCCGCGGCCCCCGCCGCAAAGCGCAGCACCACCGCGACGAAGAAGACCGCGACAGCGAAGAAGTCCACCTCTACCACTTCTTCCGCGGGCGTCAAGAAGCCCAACGGCGTGAAGAAGCCCACCTCCACCGCCACGTCGTCGGCATCCGCCTCTTCGACCAACACCGCCTCTTCAGCAACCGGTCTGCGTGCCCGCGCCCGCCCTCTGTCCAAGCGTGCCGCTGCCGCTGCAACCGCGGCCCTCGCTGAGGTGGAGGAGATCAAGACTTCTTCATCCACATCCACATCGTCTCGATCCTCGACCTCTTCTTCTTCTGCTGCCCCCTCCAAGGCTGCTACTACCACCCCGAAGGCTTCTGGTTCTGGTGTTGGTGCTGGTGCTCGTGGCAGTGGTGGTTCTTCCGCTGCGAGCGGTATGGCGACGCGTCGCACCCGGGTCACGAAGCTCGGGATGAGCGCGAATGGCACGCCTGCGCCGAAGAGAAGGGGTCGGGCGGCTGGTTCGGCGGCTAAGTCTGGTGTTTAAGCTTCGTCTGCTGTTTGAGCTTTGGGCTGATGAGGGACGGGGAATTTTACTAACTGTAGGTTTTTATGCGTCGAGACTGTGGGTTGGTCTGGAGTGTAAGGGTATATTTTGCGCTGGTATTTCTGCTTGGTTTTGCTTTGTTTTGCTTGGTTGGTCGGGTTTGGTTTTGTTCCGTTTGGCTTGGTGGTTTATATGGTGGCGGTTTTAAGTGTTGGGTTATGTGGCAATAGGATTGATGGATGGATGGATCAATGGTGGGATGCTTGGAGGTTTGGTTTTTTCCCTACATTGACTGCGTTCAATGGGACGTTAGGAAACGTATATGGACGGACAGCTGGATCAGCAGTGGATACTGAGTACTGTTTGGAGCATTGTAGGGTATATGTATGCCGCTTGGGAGGGTCACTTTCTTGACGCCTAAAGATGGATGGATATGGAGGTGGATGAAAAAGAGGAGGGAATCACCACATTTGGGAAGCTGGAGGGAACCAATACCTTTGGGAGGCTAGTTTGGGAGGCTAGTTTGGGAGGCCAGTTTGGGAAGCGGGTTTGGTTTGGTTTGGTTCGGGACGCCTTCTTTGCGAAGGCCACGATGACATGAACGACTTTGGCGCTTGGTTTGGCGTTTTTGACAGTTTGGAACGGCCGGTCTTCCCGTCCATCTCACGAGGACACAGACCGGATACCATTCTGTCGTGTTGGGTTTATTTAGAACGGATGGCATGGCGGCTTGCTTTTCTCTCTCGGAGTTGTCGGTTTCGCTTTCATCAGGTTGGGCTCTCAGGTCGAAAAATACAGCAGCGCCTTGGAGGAAGCAGCAACATTTGAGAAGGAAACAGGACAGGACTGGAGGAAACTGGAGATACCCCCGTTTTGTAGCGTTTTTGTTCAGAGATAAGATGCATACTCGAGCCCAGAGGACTGGGACGGCGAGGCTGGGATATTTTGTTTGTGGAACATGAGATTGCGGTTTATTCGTCATTTTGAGTTGTTTATGCCTTTGCTGTTTGTTGCTGTCTTCTTTTCCCGCTGTGTTTTGCTGTGTTTTGCTGTGTTTTGCTGTGTTTTGCTGTGTTTTGCGTTGCATGTTGGTTTGTATGTGTCGCGTTGTATTGTTTGAACTTTGATGCTCTGGATGTCTGGGCTTTGTAGAACAATTGTAACGAAAGTAGTGCTTTGGTCGCTTGGTTCGCGTTCTTCTTGTTTCTTTGCCTGGTTTCCTGTCTGTCTGTCTGACCCATGTAGGAACACCTGTAACAAGAGTAACGAGAGGTCTGGCTGGTTGTTTAGCTTTCTTTTTGTTTCCTTGCCTTTTCATTCCCTATCTGTTTTATCACACGCTCTGGGAAGGATTTGAGCAAGTACTGCTCATTCTTCCATCCGCTATCCAGTCGGTAGTTTATGTCGCTCTATTACAAGACAATTCTTAACAATTCCTTCCACAGCCTACACTAGACTCCCGCTTTCACCCCTTCCCGACTGTTGGGACCCGAGACGTCCCTGGTGTCTTCGATGGCATCTCTCGAACACAATCACTCCCAGAATAAAAGAACTGCAACATGTATGTCGTCGTGTATTTATATTTATATTCGTCTTTCATCGATGCTCGATATCACTCGCATCTCATGGGATATCATTATAAACGCCCTACCCAAACGCCCTTCTTAAACACCCTACCCAAACGCCCAGCTCACCCCTTCCAAACAAAACAATCCGTCCGGTTATTTATTTATTTCCTACTCCCCCGGCTCTCCCTCTCCCGCCTCCCTGGCGTATCCGGCGTAGGCAACTCAACCTCTTGCCCAGCCACATGTACTCTCCTCGCAGCATTGAACCAAGCCCCTCTCCCCGTTTGCGTTTGCGTCTGTCTCTGTGCTTGTTGTCCCTGTGTCTGTCCCCCGCCCGCTACTCGACCCCTCCCACTCTCAACATCATCTCCCCAATTCACCGTCCTCCCTCCTCTCCCACCGCGCCGATGCTCACCCCCCTCGAGATCAGGAGACGGCAGTTCGGCGGCCGGCCCCGCCTGGGCCGCAAACGCTGCCTGCGCGGCATCCATCTCCTTAGGACTCGGTGGTGGCGGCTGCATACCGCCCATGCCGAAGGGTGACCGGGCCCATTGCGCAAGGGCCGTGGCTACGCTGGCTGCACCTCCGTTTCCTGCTCCGCCTCCTCCTCCGCCTGCGCCGCCGGCAGCTCTGGGACTGCCGTCGTTGCTCCCGTGGCTGTTATTATGGGTGTGGTTAATGACAGCGTTCGGGTTGGTGATGAGCGGTGGGGGCCAATGGTGGTGCGGCCAGCGGGAAGGGGAGGTGGGATCGTCGTCGGGGGAGATATTGCGGTGGTTGGTCGGGGAATCGTCGAGGTTGCTGGCGTCGGTGGAGGTATGGATACGCGTGTCAACCTGGCCGAAAGATTTGTGGCCGCTGCTTGGCGATGTGCGTTGGTGGTGTTGCTGGAAGAAGGCCGGTGGGGGGAAGGTTTGAGAGGTGTCGGAGGTCTTTTCTGTGTTTGTACCGCCGTATCGGCGCTTGCGTTGTTGTTGCTGCTCCTGGCGTTTGCGGCGTGCCCGGCGGGCGTGTAAGGGTTGAGAGAGGAGGTAGGCGACGGCGAGCAGGACTAGGAGGATCGGCACGCCGATGCCGAGGCCGATGCCCAGGCCAATTTTGAGGGAGTAGCTGTTGGAGGACTCGTTGGAGTTGCTGGAGTCGGATGAGCCTTGTGAGGCGAGTATGGTGCCTGTGGAGAGCGGGATCCAGGAGGATGGGGTGCTGCAGCACTTGGACGGATCGGGGCCACAGCAGAACTTGACGGTGTTGGTGGCACTGTCGAAGCTCGCTGGGCAGGGGATCAGGGGGATCGCAGTGAGCTCGCGGTCTGGAGGTATGTTAGCCTGGCCGTCTTCGTCCTCATCGCCATCAGGAAGCACGCGGCATGGGTCTCCTTACCCTTGGGCGCAGGACAGATCTTATTGCACGACCCGCCCCAGTTCCTGTCGGTACACCCCTGTTGGGTCATGAGGTTGTTCGACCCGGGGCTCATGCAGAGCCCGTTGGAAAGGCAAGTATCGCCCTTGTTGCAGCACCACGTCGCCGCCCCGGTGTTCGCTCCTGGTGCCGCGCAGGGCTGCTGATCTGGATCTTGCTGGCCCCATGTGTCGTAACATACTGACTGCGCTGCGGCCCCGACAAGGAGTGTGGCGCCGGCGAGGAGGCCGGCGAGGCGCACCCTCGGTTGTGTATTCCTCACCATGATGGCTCTCTTATTCTCTTTCTCGACGACAAGCCTCGGCCGTCGTTGACTCCTCGAGTCCTCAGTGGCCTTCCGTGTGGTTGCGACCTGCGTGGGGGTGTCTTACTTTCGGTCGCTGAACCATCCAGGCCAAATAGAATTCACCTCCCAAACTCGGGGGGAACCGAAGAAATAAGAATTCCACGTCAGGTGCGTAACGGTTGACGGAGCTGGTATGGCGCGGTGTCTGGATGGAGCTACTTGGGGGCGATGCAAAGCCTCCAACGGCGCAGTCAAAAAAAAAGGCGACATCAGACCATCTCGATCGTCAAAAGTTCAGAAAACCTCCCGCTCGGCGGCACGGCGCGACTTAAGAACGAACTGAGACCGACTAAAAGATCTCCCCACTACTCCCCATCGCAGCACCAATAACGCGCGCCCTTTTTACTCTCTCTCTCCCTCAACTCCCGGACGGGACCTCCGCGTCCTTGTCCGCCAAATCATGCTGTGCGGCCCCCAAACCCACGCCCAACGCGGAACGGACATGGGGCTGATGAATTGAACCAACAGCTCCAAGCGTGCAGACTAACTTTTGCACCGTGCAGCCAACAGCCCCAACAGCCCGGCGGCAAGCCACTCGAGTGCAACATTCATCAGTTCCCCCAAAGCGTGTTTGGACTTGATTAGCTGCGTGCATACGACCAAGCAGGCTGCGAAAAAGGGCCGCGAGGCAGAACTAAACGGTTTCTCGCTCCAACACGCGAGGGGAATGGAACAAACTGTCAGCAGAGGTCCACTGCGCCCGTTTCTCATATGTCAACCGCCATTTTGGCGTCGGCTCTACGCTTGATGCGGCTCTATGATGCGGGGGGCTTTGGTCGGGGCGGGATTGAGGCGCATCTTCAGCTGTTAGGCTGCCGTTTAGAACTGGAAGTGTGTGGCTCTGACTGAGTGGTCAACGTAGGCGGTGAAAAGGCCAGAAGACACCCGCAGTCAAACTGCTGACTGGGGAACCACTGCGGTGGGCTTGCTCTTGCTTGACTGGCTCTCCACACAGTGCTGTGTGGCTTGGGCGGAAGGTGGGATCCTAGACATTGCTGCTCACATGCCCCTCCATCGAAGTCCAGTGACTGCTTGGGGTTTGGGGCATCACTGCAGATCGGAGCCTGCTGTGGGAGAAGGCGCGAAGGGCAAGCACATCATTGCTCGCAGACAGTTTGCAGACTGGCAGCCCAAACTCTTTTTGGACTCTGCAAGGTTTGTAAACGCTCTTTCGCATCTTTCCACCTCTCATCTCCATTCTCTGCTGCTTTTTGCATTTTCGGGGAGCCAACGAAAGGAGGCAGGGCTTTACGACGTGCGTGTCGATTTACCCGCCCCGCCATTTCCGCCGCCCACACACGCAGGGCAGCGCACGTTTTCGGGGCATCCCATGATGTTGGTCTGTCTCACTCTCTCATTCCACTTGTCTCCTTACGATCTCATATTCTCACTGCGTGCGGTATCGCCGATTTAGGCCCCATCCCGCGGCTAATCCGTCCACTCGCCACTAGTGAGATCCGGAAGCGCCGGCGCGTATTTCTGGGTTGTGTCCACACAAATGCTTCATCACGAGGAGCGTTATCACAAGTTGCCTCTTTCGTTTGTGTTCCCACCCACAAATCAGTATCGTGAGTTCTTTTTCCCCGATTAGGACTTTTCAGGACTTTGCGCGACCCCTCTCGATGCCCGTTCACCCGTTCCAGACTTTGCTGTGCCCTGCATCTGCGCTTTCGCAGCCGCTGCTGGCGGGTTGTTAGCCGTCCCCACTTCTTTTTTCCCTTGGGCCTTCTGCCCTTTTTCCCATTCTGGCAGTCGACTCCAACTGTCTAACAGTTCACAGCCCAGCCCGGCCGATTGCGCACCCACCCAGCGTGCGTGTCCCCCCGCCCCGACTGAGGGGCCGGGACGGTGGTTTCAGGTGTCTCGGGTGTGAACTGCCGGTGTGCGGCCCGGTTGCTGGGCGGAACCCAGACCGACAAAGTCATGCCGGTAACACCGAGGGATATCTGGGAGAACAAACAGGCTCTGGGAAGGTGAAACATCCTAGCAAAGACGACAACGTGGAGGATAACGTCCGGTGTGCTTCCCAGGACTTTGGTGGGTGTTTCGAGTCGATAGAAATAGATCGTTTCGATCGTGGTGGTTGAGCTGGTGAGGTCGCACACACGAAAACTGAGGGGTATCATGGCTGCGCCACTCCGGAATAAGCAAACACGTGGAAAGAGGGTGTCAGTGTCAAACTGCTGCAAGCCATCTGCACACATCGTATATTGTTACATTTCCCCATTCCTTGGGGAAAAGAGCAGAGATCCCGAAGGTTGTTCTTATGCCATGAATCATGGTTAAGTTCACCAACTGATTCCACCTAGTCATTAGAGTTGGGGCAATTTGGCTAGATCCCAACCCCCAAGGGCCTGTTCAACCCACACATGTCGCTGCTCTTCGTAATCTAGATCGGCCGTGCCGCATCTCAGATCTCCATCCTCCCGAGATTTCCGGGAAACCTGGTAGATTTGTCATGGGTAGGAACCGCTCTGCAGGAGAACAGGATTCGGTTCCGGGCCAGCGGTGCAGTATGAGTGGCTTGTGGATGATGAACCTGAGCCTGGTGTTTGTCCGTGGTTTATGGCGGGGGTGTCCATATTGTGGTTTATTAGTGCGTTTAAGTCCCAATTCCCCAGATTCTGGTTAACTGGGGCTTTAATAACTTGTTACAGCGTATTAAACGTGGGCGAGACGGTAAATGATTAGTTCGAGCGTTGACAAGGTGCTCGAAGGCGGGTCCGTCTGAAGCGCACCTTATGACCGAACAACCATGTTCATAACATCAAGTCATCTACGGACAAGAGATAATTTGATTAACTGGAATTATTGGAATACATGGCCCTTCACCGTTACCGGTGCTACAATATTTACCTTTCATGTCACTCGTGCCGCTTCCAGCGCTTGCGGACTAATCAGCCCTTATTATCACATAGCGTATGTCACTGCCAAAATCCGGAAATTACGCCCCGAACCACTGCTTTATTAGTTACTCGGAAGCATTCGGTCGTTGCTACCTACAGACGCTACAATCTACAGACGCTACAAGACAAGTTGTCCTCCGTGCCATGACTAGTGATGATGAGTGGTTCCACCCCTGAGTTCCGGGTTGTTGTTTGTAATTTAATGTATAAGTTGTTACTGGTGATCGATGTCGGTTTTCTTCTTTCACAAGACTTTGTGTCTGTTAAGCCCCCCCTCCCGGTTGCTTACGAGGAAAGATCGCATCCTAAAACCGGGTGGTGTTGACCGTTATCATACTGGCTAATTAGACGTCAAAACCATACTTGGGCACATGAGATTATGACTGGGTTCATGGTACTTACTATCGGAAACACTACTGCCGGTGATACAAAGAGATCAAGCATCTCAACCAATGACCCAACCCGGCGGTACTCAAGAGTCCACATCCATGAGCTTATCAAGTTCCTCTTGCGCATGATCAATCATCCGATCAAGTTCCTCCGGCGACAGCCCCTCCATCGCGTCCGCCACAAACCCCACCGCCATCCGGTACAGCGGGCGAATATCCAGGTAATTCGTCGCCACCAGCAGCTCATACATAGCCTGGCCATTGATCCGCCGCGTCGACCCGTTGAGCTTCTCAAAGAAGGCCCGATCCCATTCATTTATGGTGGCCGGGTGGGTAAAATCGATCTCTTTGTTGGCGGCGTCGGCATCGAGTTTGAACTCGTCTTGCCAGTGGGAGGCCCAGGTGAAGATGTGGTCTAGGGTCTCGTCGCTGACAGTTGGGAGAATGATGGGAATGGTAACGCTTTCTTCTCCGCTGGCGGGCTGGTGCAGTAGGCTCGCGTCTTCTAACAAGGACCGAAGCACGGCTGAGTGCTCGAGGGCAGCGCGGGTGACGGTGAAGGTTCTGCCGTCCGGGTTGGACTCATTTTTGACCTTGCAGGTGTCGTTAGGCGAAGCCATTGTGGAGGAGTTTATGCTGTTGTTTTTGTGCGGCTTTGTTGTTGATTGTTAACGGTTATTGGGTTGAGATAAGCCATCTATGAGTGTGAGGTTCAATGCTGGATGGTTGTTTATATAGAAGTGTGATTTCCGTGATGAACTTGTAGGTTGTAGACTGATTCTCGTAGGTGATAGTTATCTCAATGCGGTTGTTCAGGTAGTGAGTTGTGGACAATATGCTTCTTCATTGCTATTAATTACTCCTTCCTCTCTGACAACGCTCCTTCTCCTGTTGCACGTGGAACAAAACAGCGTTAACCCAAGCGTAATTGTGTCCCAGCCAAAGGGTGCAGTTGCCTGAACAAAGAAACTCATTGTTGTAAATAGAGGAACGACCATTGCTGTTGCTGCCGAACCATACATACGCTAATTACTGTGTAGTGATGATTACCTGGTTGTTCAAGTGAGGTCGAACAGGGTAAGAGAGTCCCGGAACCCGTGCAATGCGAATACGGCGCTTGGACTTGGATCGTCATGGCTTTGGCAGGTTAGTGTCTGCGATTGACGTACAAGGTCACTTTCTGGAAACTCGTTTTCTGAATCGGTGCTCTTGCAGGGTGTGGGATCATCGGTTTTTTAATGCCTCTCAAAAACGGTCCTGGTCTAGCCGTCTATTATAATTATAATTACTGTTGGGGATTGAGCTCGCGGGCTGTTTTTCTTAGCCAAAGAAACAGTCCGTTCGCCTCACAATTGAGGAGAAGTGAAATCAACAGCAACTTCACCATATGCAAAATAAGGTGGATAACTAGGTACCTGACGGCGCACGATTTCTTATCTAAATTAGTGCAAACACAGCAAAGGTCTTAATGTTCGGCAGAAATTGGCTCCTGGAATGTTTCGGTCAGAAGAGCGTTTTGCTTGCCTGAGAACCAAACTTCCTAGGGTGTGAGGTTCATCCATTCCTAGTTCGTTCACCTTCACCGGTGACAAACACAAACATCAAAGATGGAAGTGGAAGCGGGAAAACAACCGTTTTGGTGAATGCGGTGGGTGGATATGGTGGAGGTCATACCCTGACCCCAGCCGTCGATCCTTCCAATGACAGCGTGGGAATCCGTCTGCTTGGGCCACGGCACGCCCTGAACTAAACCCGATTGGGGCTCGATCTGGTTCCTTCAGGGGTCTGTGCGGGAGGGTTCTGGGCAGAAGCAGATATGGAAGGTCCAGGGAAGGAGCAGCTCTTGGATGGCTGTTGCCGATGTTGGCAAACGATGAGACCACAGCTTTTGACTTTTTAATTTTTAATTCTTTTTACTGCTCTTGTTTTTAGCCCTTTAACGTTTCTGTACTGCGTAATTCCATACATGACCTTTGAACAAGGCTCTAGCCCCGGCGGCAAGAGAAAACAAGGCGACTGGCAGGCCCTGGGCTTTGACCACGCGAACATTGGAACCATGCCGACCACGTGTGCTCGCCGTTCAGCCGCTCGGACCAGAATTCAGACGCAGGGCACAGCACCTAACCAAATTTCAGGGTGGCTTCAAGTCTTGACTACTCGAACCGACGGGCGCACGATCCTCTATTGCGGCGAGACTCGAGGACGGCAATGCTTCCGTCGAGGACCTTGCGCGGTTTCTTGTTCTCCGTCTCTCCCTGATGCATCTCGCGGACCATTCCTACACTACCCCTCTTCTGCAGCTGTTGCTTCTTCTCTGATAGAAGTTACCACAGCCTGCGCCAATGCAGTGACGAACTGCAGCGGTATGCCTCCCGATAGCTCACTAGTGACAATTTTTCTCGGGAGAAATGCGGGCGCGACGATATCGGCCACGGCCATTCCTCCATTGTGCGGCGCGGGAAACACTGGGATCAAAGGGAGATGAGCTTTTCGAGTTGCTGGGTGGGGACGCGCCGCAGAGAGACTGACAGAACGCGATCGAGATCTGGGACGGTTTCAAGAGAATGGTCCGACGCGGAACTAGGAAGATGAACTCGATCTCAAGCGAGAGAAGAACCAAGTTTTTAAGGACCTGAAGTTGATAAGCGAAAGGAGCCAAAGGAACGGGAAAAAGAGCACTCAGCTGGTGTGTGGACAGCCACTAACCCGGGCCGATTATTGGACGAGCTGAGGGAAGGGGCCCTTGCAGCCACCCACCGCCAGATCTGTGAATGCCCCCGGTCGCCCCGTCGGACCCAAACCTGCATGCAAGGAACGCAGGGCCACTTGTTCGGGTGATGGGTCCATTTTGCTTGACTTTCCCTTGGGCTGGGGTTGCATGTTTGCGCGTCAACGCCATCCCAAGGCAGCCAGCCCCATGGAAGTTCGGGAAGAAGCACAGGGGCCACGAGAAAGAGACCAACCCGGAAGGCAACCAAGAAAACTTCGTCGTCGGAGCCCGCCTGCATCCACCCATTGACACCCACCCACCATGGGTACGGGAGACCAAAACCACCCCGGCCGGGAAGAGCACGAATATCGATGCCCGAGCGGGCGGGTATATCCACGAGGCCCCCCGGGCTAGCGGTGGCTAGATCGACAGACGTGTCGGGTCCGTGACTATTACATATGCCACCCCTCGTCTCGCTCCCGCCTTCTAGTCCTCTTCCCCAGGAATTTCATTTCTTTGATTCTCGGCGGTCTTGATTCTGACTGTCTCTCCCTTGACGCCACCTAAAACCGACCCCGTTTATTGGCTTTATTCCAACCTGGTCTTGTTGCCCACATTCGATAGTCCCACGACGTTACGAGTGGCATCGACGACCGTTGAGATTGCCTGAACGGCCCAGGGCAATCACGCCCACAACACACGACACCCACTCACGATGCCGTACGAGTTCCCCCAATGGTTGACTTGGTATAAGAAGCCCGAATACCGCGACTTCAGGGAGTATGCGACACACATCAGCTCCGGCCGACGACCAGTGAGCCCCAATGGCAGTGTTGGCGGCGGGATCCCGCATCGGCTGCGACTCGACAGGATCTTAGCCAACAAGACGTGTATGTCAAGCTGAAACGGCACATCCGTAACGTTCCACGACGGCGTGAGGGACATTCGTATCAGGGCGGGCTGACACAGTTCTGCATTTTGGGTGTGACAGGCAGCCCCATGTCGTTGTACGACTTTTACATGTACCTCAAGTACATTGAGTACTCGGCCGAGAACTTGGAGTTTTACGTCTGGTAAGCTGGTGCTTTGTGGGGTTTGGCCCGCAATGGCTGCCCTGGACTTTGGCTTATTTTGGCGATCAGGTTCAAGAACTACGAAGCAACCTATGACCAGGCCACGCCCATCGATAGCAAGGATTACGGGTCAATTCGCAGTGCGGCCCAGTCAACCTCATCCGTAGCGCGTATCACACAGGGGGACGGCGACAGCGGGATCTCGGTCGCTGGGAAGATTGACGCGGATGATAACCCTGACAGCGAAGCGGGTGTGTATTTCCATCTCTTCGTCACTTGTCAATGGCAACATCTCACTAACCACTAACGTCACACTCTCATCAGCCCAAGAAACCCTCGCCCGCATTTCCAACCTCATCTCAACCACCGCCCTATGCGCCTCCAAATCTACCTGCAGCCCCGACGCCATCTCCGCCCCAAGCCGCGTAGCCTCCTTCCTCTCGCCCTTCTCAGCCCCCTGCGCCAAACCCGCCACAACCCCCCTCACCACCACCAGTATAAACTCCCAAGCGCCGACCCCCCAATCCGAACTCTCAACGATCATCTCCCTCTTCCTCCTCCCCTCCTCCCCAAAAGAACTCAACATCCCCGCCGCCCTGCGCACCCAAGCCCTAGCCGACCTCACCACCACGAACGGCCACCCATCCGCCCTCCGCCCCGTCGCCGAACACGTCTATTCCCTCCTACACAGCTGTTCCCACCGCAACTTTGTCCGCCTCGGCGTGGGCAACGGCACCTTTGAGACGGTGTGTGCGGCGTCGGTGCTGGGGTGGATTAGTTTGTTGGCCGGGTTTGTGGTGGTGCTTTGTCGGGCGTTGGCGGTGGACGATGAGAAAGGGGGGGGAGGGCGGCATTCGAGGTGGGAGACCTTTGCGGCGTGGCCGTTGTGGTGGTTGGGGATGAGTCTGGTGTTGAGTGGGTTGCGGGGGAGTTGTTTTTTCTTGTTGTTGTTGTCGAGGCGGCAGAGGTTGCCGTGGGAGCGGTTTGATGATGGGGAGGAGGATGCGGCGAGTTTGAGGAGGGGGAGTAGTGATGATAGAAAGGGGGAGAAGAATGGGATGGCGGGTTGGTTTAGTGGGAATCGGAGGTTAGGTGGAGGGGGAGGGAGCGGGGAGGGTGGGTTGAATGGGTTGATACAGTGGGTTAAGAGGGTGATGATTTTTGATCGGAGGATAAGGGTGCAGGAGAGGGAGCTGAGGAGGTTGCAAAGGAAGATTGTGTTCCAGAGCTTGACAGGGGGTGCGCTCTTTGCGACGGTGTGTGTGTTGTTGTTTTTGTGGTTGCCAGTGTGGAGGGAGACGGTGTAGGTGATAATCATGATGTATGATTAGTAATGTATGTCATGACTGACCAAGTGGTGTGTTTGTTTGGGGAATTCCGGATGATACCATTGCTTTTGGATTTGGATTAAGACTATGACTGGTCTGAGCAGGGTTAGGGGGGTTGTTTACTTTGAACGGCTGATGATGATGTGATAACCCTAACCCTGACTACATGTAGAGTATGATGTGCTGTTCAAGTTTACTCTTGTTGCATCTCTACATCTCCAGATGGGACTGGGTTACCCGCGACGCAAGATATTTGTAACCGGCTCTGGAGGGAATGGGCTTGAAGAGGCGAGTTAAACGTTCTTCCAACGTTTTTCTACAGTTGATTAGCTTGGGCTATGCTCTGCCCCTTTGTTTCGAAAGTCCTTCCCAGCATCGCTCCAAGTGGCTTCGGGTCTGAGATTGGAAAACAACCCTTGATTACTTTGCCAATACCGGCTCACCTGATTAGATTATTCCAGATCTCCGAAACATGAGAAGAGATCGCGCCATGGTTTCAACCCCCCACGATGATCGACGATCGGTGGATCGGGCCCATTTTGCCGGGACTTTTTCACTGAACCCTACCGGCCCAGGACTCGCTTTTTCTCGTGGTTCCACCGTCCAAAATCCAGATCAACTCTCTACGTAGCTATTAAAGACTTCTCTCGTCTTGGGAATTTCGGGCTTTTACGGTTACGGCTTTGTTTGACAAGTTAGTTGTGTGGACTGTAAAACGTCGTTCTCCACGCATCACTGCTTGCCCGGCATCAGAAGTGCGGACAATCGATGAAACCTCAAAACAAACTAAAGGGCCCCTACTCGCTCTTACAGAATCCAGAAATGTAGAATGAAAGTGACGATCATATACAAAGTGAATTAATTGCTTCCCCCATCCTAACACGCACAGCTCGCCTTCAACAATCCCATTTCTCAGGAGTCAGTCTGGCTGTCTCCAGCTTTCCCCTCGGCTGTTTAGGGTGACATCCCGCATCCCTTCTTCCGCGCACCTCAATCCGGAGACCCTCCGCCGTACCGCGCGGGCATCCTTCTCCCGCGGCTTGGTCGGGAGACTGCGAACCCCACCAGAATATCCGCCAATCATTCGTTTTGGGTTCCTGAATCCGCATGTCGATTTCCAGATTCTGGCCTGGTCGACGGAGCGTGGGCGGCGATGGAGTCGGCGGACGAGTGGAAGGGCGAGCTTGCCAAGAAGTGTTAATTATACGAAGACGAGGAATGGCGAGTATATGTACATACACCATGACATCCACATCGTAGTCCTCCGTGCTCGATCATCGTCACATTGTTGACCACCACCCCCTTCTCCCATTTCAACCCTCGCAATCGCCACCACCATGACCCTCCTAACCCCCACCCTCCTCGCCCTCCTAGCCACAACCACCACCGCAGCCTGCACCCCCCGAGCCCCCTCCACCAAATACCTCATAACCTTCGGCGACTCCTACTCCCAAACCGGCTTCAACATCACCTCCACGCCCCCCTCCGCCTCCAACCCCCTCGGCAACCCCCCCCTCCCCGGCTGGACCGCCAGCGGCGGCTACAACTGGGTCGGCTTCCTGACCGCGCACTACAACGCCTCCACGCTCTTAACCTACAACTTCGCCTACGGCGGCGCGACGACCAATGCTTCGTTGGTCACGCCGTATGAGCCGACGGTGCTGAGTTTTGTTGATCAGGTGGCGGAGTTTAGTGGGAGTATTGGTGGTGAGGAGAAGCCGTGGACGGGGGAGGATGCGCTGTTTGGGGTGTGGATGGGGGTGAATGATGTGGGGAATTCGTGGTGGACGGAGGGGTATGGGGAGTTGGTGGAGGAGATTATGGATTCGTATTTTGGTCGGTTGCAGGTTTTGTATGAGGCGGGGGGGAGGAATTTTGTTTTGTTGAGTGTGCCGCGTGGGTTTTCTCCCTTTCCTGTTGTGTTTCTTTGATCGTCGGAGGAAGTCAGGATGCTAATTAACAACCCCAGCAATCCAACGCACCCCCTCGGTCCTAAACAACTCCGACGAAGCAGCCCAACAACAAGAAGCCGCCGCCATCGACACGTACAACGCCGCGCTGGCGGCCCGGCTCGAGGAGTTCACCACCGCCAACAGCGGTGTCACGGCGAAGATTGTGGACACGGCGGTGCCGTTCAACACGGCGCTTGATGACCCGACGGCGTATGGCGCGCCGGACAACACGTGCTTTAACGCGGACGGCGAGTCGTGTTTGTGGTTTAACGACTATCACCCGGGCGTGGAGATTAATAACCTTGTGGCTGCGGCTGTGGCGGAGGCGTGGAAGGGGAGTTTCTTTTAGTTCTGGGGGTGTGTATATAGTTGCAATGTGGACTTAAGCTGGATCAAGAGCTCAACTCTTCTGGGCAAAGCAGCATTTGAGCGTTTCCCCTGCAGATAGTTATATCTGAACGCACCAACGCGTATCTATTTGTTGGCCGGGTTTGCCGTAAAATATGGAAATATAAGGGATTTACATACAATCTGTAGAGAGCGACTGCTCTATTGAATATCATTCTAACCCCTGAGAATAGCACCTTCACTGCGCACCCTCACCCTTCACTTCCCCCGCCCTCCCAACACCCGTGGTAAACAGCGGGCTCTGCGAAACCTTCTCCCAATCATGCAGAAACAGCGTGTTCGTCTTGTTCTCCATGACCACCTCGTGCCCGCGCTTCCACACCTCCTCCTCATACTTGGCCACCGCCCGCGCCAGTTCCTCCGGCGTCTGCTCCTTCATGGCCCGCAAGTGCCCCTGGAACTCTGCCACGTCCGTGATGGCGTTGCCTAGGCCTTGGCCGCGGTCTAGATGATCGATATCATTAGTAACGCCGTTCAGCAAACGAGTCCCCCCAAGGGGAAGAGAAAAAGAAATACGTACGAAACGACACAGCATGCGCCGCATCCCCCGCCAACGTGACCCTCCCCCCCCTCCCATCCCACCTCTTCGTCGGCCAACACGCCATCTGCCGACTATACCACACCTTGGTCCCCCTCGGAATATCCCTCAACATCGCATCATACGGATACGCCAGCCCTTCCCCAACATTCCTCCGCATCTCCGCCAACAAGTACTCCCCATCCCGCTCCAACCGCTCATGATCATCCCCTGCCCGGTAATTCCACGTGAAAATAATCAGGAAAACCCACTCCTCCGGGTTGGGGGAGGGCTTGTTGTGCAGGGAGTACCAGCCGAACCGGTCCCGCGTGTCGAGGAGGATGGAGTAGGTGGGGTGGACGGCGCGCAGGGCGAGGGCGGTGTCGCGGGGATAGCGGGTGAGGGTGGCGAAGGTGGAGACGGGGAGGTGTTGGAGGTCGGCGTCGGTGGGGTTCGGGGTGTTGTGGAAGAGCCAGGTGCGGGTGAGGCTGTGGGCGCCTTCGCAGCCGATGAGGAGGGTGCCGGTTGCGGTGGTGTTGTCCGTGAAGGTGGCGGTTACCGAGGTGGGGGTGGTGGTGATGGTGGCGAGTTTCTTGCTGTACTGCGGGTTGTTAGCTTGAGGAACATGGACAAAACGGGAAAATTTTAAGAATTTGAGGGGATTACACACCCTCACATCCAACCCAGTCCGGATCAAATCCAACCACGCCCGTCTCCGCAACCGGATGGCATGCGGCGCGGGCAACTCCTTCAGCAGCTCGCCCGTCGCGCCGTTGTGGATGGGCATGGTTGACCCTGCGTGGTGGCGGTACGACGGGTCGGTCTGAACCGTGTCGATGAGCGCGTTCAGCTCCGGGGTCAGACACTCGGTGATACGTGACTGGGCCCAGTAGATGCCAAAGTCCCAGTCGCGCTGGCGGGCTGTCGGACTGGCGTCTTGCTCGAAGATGGTGGCGGATATGCCGGCCTGTTGGTGTTAGTTCTAATGAGTGTACGCACGCAAAGGCATCAGGGATGACCAGGATACCGTACCTTTTTGAGGACTTGGCCCATCAGCAGCCCAGCCGAGCCTAGAGGGACGTTAGCTGATGATATCTCGAGAGGGGGATTCCTTTGGATCTTACCGGCTCCAATAATCAACACCTTGAGGGGTTCGGGATCTGGTACGGTGCCCATGATGATAGTTGAGTTGGTTCTTTGAGGTTCTCGGGTTCGATCAGTCGTCCAGCCCACGTCTTAGAGACTTAAAAGGCCCAGTGTGCAAGAGATCAGTCGAGGAAAGTGCTTCCGACCACCGTCCTGGGGATCAGCCGTAGTTCTGGTTCTTTTGCTACCGGGGTTTTGCCTAGCGGTTAATTTGCCGATTAACGATTCGAGCGATTGCAATCCAGAAGAAAAAGCCGAACACAAATAGCACGATCGTACCTAGGTTTCTTCTAATCTTATGTCTCGTTGTAGACACCGGACACCGGGCAATGGCAACACCGAATACGACACAAAGCTTACAAGAACGTAACACCTTCTCAGACATTTCCCGAACAGGACGTGGGCTAAGGCAGCTTACGCTTATATAATATGCGGTGTCCCGGTTTATCGCGATCGGGTACTGGCCCGCTAGACAACCGCGGGGAGAATCCACATCGGATGTCCGAGCTGTTCAAGACATCTGTCGAGGCGTTGGCCCATAGCGGCATACGAATTACGAATCTCGAACCGCGTTGACCAATCGACTAAATGCAATTCCATTAATGATGTCTTTCCCCCCATCCTCCTACATCCATTCCCTCTCAACCTCGGACTCCGCCCACTCTCAAATCCCAATCACTCAACCCACTTCCATTCCATCCCATCCTACCCCCTCTCCCCGTGCGCACACCCGTCCCTTGCACCGCAGATCCCATCCCATCCATCCCATCGCCAAAGAACCACACGTCGCTAAGCTTTACTATGCATCTCATCCTTCCCCTCACGCACCATATGGTGCCGACACATGTGCATCGAGGCCGGCCGCGCGATCTCTCGCACGGGGTCGCATCGCACGTTGGTGCCTAGTCGTTTTTCGCATTGTACGAATTCTTCTTCTTCTTCGCAGCCGCAGGTGTATTCGCGCATGTAGATTATGCACATTTTGGGCTGTATTTGAGGTTTGGTCTGATTATCGGTCGTTGGTGGGTGAGGTTTTATGATCGCGAGATTCTGAATCTGGTGCTAGGTCGGTTCAGAGCTCTGAGGTCACGATGTGGATGTTTCGGCTATTTCCCTGTTTTGTGGCGTTGATGACTGGGTTGCCGTTGGGAAAAAGGTTTGTGATCCAGAGACGGCGTCTGCCAATTTGGCATCGATGTTTGATGTTGGTTGGTTTGTTGGTTGTCGCCGCGGTCACATGAGAAACTCACTAATTAACTAAGCGCCACGCTAACAGAGTGGCACAGCACGTCGCAGGGCAGAAAGAAATACTTTGGGAAGGTGGTTTGAATGTCGTTGCAGGTGCCTTCTTGGAGAATTCGCGTGGAGAAAAAACATAATTTAACGGCGTAAAAAATGCGTGATACAACAAAAACAAAAGAGACGAAAGCTGAAAAGGAAAGAGGCACCCCCATGCCTCCTCTTGTTCAAGTTTGCAGGGTAAGGAACGATAAAATACTTCTGATTTTGTATAATTTCAGGGATACTGATGTTCATTTGGTAAATGTAGAGATGGTGAAAACAGACAGTTTGGTTTTAGTAATTATTGATTAACATAAATTTCAAATGACAACTTGCATTTGTTTGTCCTTTTTCAGGGTGTGACTCAACAGCTGAGGATGTTGGTTGCGGGGTACTTAACGTCAAGCGCCCAAGGCCAGATTTCCAAAAATTTGAACCCGCGACACCTCAATTCTTGTCAGTCATTTATTCTAGAAGTAATCTTTGTCTAGAAGGATTGAATCGCAGCCCAAATAACGGATCACGATGGCCGGCCTCGGTGTTTCAAATTGGGCACCACATCTGTCGACCCCTGACTTCAAGACCGTCGAAGCAGTCTTGTTCGAACTCGAGCGGCACCTAACGCTACGCACCTACATTACAGGGTACGAACTAAGTTCTGCCGACAAGGAAATATGGACCGCCGTGAAGACAGGCAAGGTGGCGAATGGTATTCTTCGCAAGGGGAGCCTGACGAACGTGGGGCGTTGGTTCTCCTTCGTTGAGGCCAGTCATCCGGAGATCCAGGGGGAGATCAAAGCGGCGCAAATCAAGGAAAAGGAAAAGCGTGCTGCCGCAAGCAAAGCAGGGGGCAATTACAACATTGGGCTCAAAAATACGGAGAATGGCGTTGTGACGCGGTTCCCTCCTGAACCCTCGTGAGATTCCAGTAATAACCCTTGAAATTGGACGACTTGCTAATGGAATATAGAGGGTACCTGCACATCGGCCATGCAAAAGCTGCGTTTCTCAATGACTACTTCGCCCACGAAGCCTTCGATGGCAAGCTTATCGCCCGGTTCGACGACACAAACCCAGTCAAGGAGAAGCAAGAGTTCCAGGATTCTATCCTCGAGGACTTGCAGCTTCTCGGTATCAAGCCGGACCGTGTGACATACACCAGTGACTATTTCCAACAGTTGTACGAGATCGGCCAGCGCATGATATCGGAGGGCAACGCGTACGCCGACGACACAGACCCTGATGTCCAGAAGGAGGACCGGCTCAATCGTCTTCCCAGCAAACGTCGGGACCGGCCGGCGGTGGAGAGTCTGGCTATCTTTGACGAAATGAAACAAGGGACCGATCATGGAAAAAAGCACTGTATCAGAGCCCGGATCCAATTCGACTCGCTTAACGGAGCTATGAGGGACCCCGTCATCTACCGCTTCCCAAAGTTTGAGTCCAAGGAAGATGGACAGGCCCCCGAGGTAGTTCCCCATCACCGTACCGGTCTGGCATGGAACATCTACCCGACTTACGACTTCGCCTGCCCCGTGGTGGATAGTATCGAAGGCGTCACTCACGCTCTTCGCACCACCGAATATGCAGACCGGAATGCCCAGTATCAGTGGTTCCTTGACACCTTAAAGCTTCGACCCGTGCAGCTCTGGGATTTCGCCCGTATCAACTTCATACGGACCTTCCTTTCGAAACGCAAGTTGACCAAGGTCGTCGACACCGGCATTGTAACGGGCTGGGATGATCCGCGGATGCCGACGGTGCGTGGGATTCTCCGGCGCGGCCTGACTGTACCCGCCCTTCGTGACTTTATGTTGAAGCAGGGCCCTAGTCGTAACGCTGTAACCATGGACTGGACTATCCTTTGGGCGACGAACAAGAAGGCTATTGACGCGGTGGCGCCCCGACATACGGCTGTTGAGGCGAGCGGACTGGTTACTGCGACCATTTTGGGGGGTCCGGAATCCCCCTACTCGGAGGAGAAGCCCAAGCATCCGAAAAATGCGGCGATTGGGACCAGGTTGGTCACGTTCGCGAGCACCATCCTTGTCGATCAGGTAGATGCTGCTAGTTTCTCTATTGACGAGGAAATTACGCTGATGAACTGGGGCAACGCCATTGTCCGGAGAGTAACCCGCGATGGTGCTTCTGTGACGGCCTTGCAACTTGACCTCCATCTGGAAGGGGACTTTAGAAAAACAGCCAAGAAGATCACCTGGCTTGCGAAAGAGGGTAGTTCTCTAGTCGACGCTGAGCTTTGGGAGTTTGATTACCTCTTGACGAAGGATAGCTTGGGAAAAGATGACAAGTTGGATGACTTCCTCGCGACCAACACCGCCACGATGACTGAGGCGGTGTGCGACGCGAATTTGGCGACTGTGGAGGCTAACAGCATCATTCAGTTGGAGCGTAAGGGGTACTTTAGGGTGGACAAAGCTGCCGGTCAGGGACCTGGTGGGAAAGCGGTGTTGTTCAAGATCCCGACCGGCGCAAAGGAGTGAGACTGGCTAATGCCTATGCTGGGGTTGGTTTAGATTTAATTACACTCGGTTCTTTGGCCTGAGCAAGTTATTCTCCTAATATCATGAAGTCTATTGGTACAGAAGATAGTATTTTCAAGTGAGTGGAGAAGTAATCAGATCTAGATCTAGACCTGGGGCACCTACAGTCGACCTAGTCCACCTAGTACCCTCACTTAAACAAATATTTCGAAATCGCCGTAACCGCCCCAGCCCCGAGCCCCTCCTGCACAGCCCGATCCATCAACTCCGAAATAAACCTCATCCCCGACCCATCCACCCCCTCCTCCTCACACGCCCGCAAAATATTCCGCATCCCCGCCGCCTGCATAGCCAACGGATTCCCCATATCATCCTCCAACCAATCCTCCTTATCCGCGCCCGCCGCAAGCAAACTCACATATGGCACCAGCGCAGCCAGCAGCGGGACCGTGACGGCGTCGGTGGCCGGTTTGGCCGCCGCCAGCTTTTCCTCTCCTCCTTCCTTTTCGTCCTCACCCCCCTGAACGGTAGACCGTCTCAACCCCCTCTTCAACAGCGCAATCCCCGTAAAAGCCCCCATAAACATCCCATACATCGCCGCCAGCGCCGCCACATCATACAACGACGCCGCGCCAGCATCGCTGCTCGAGACATACTGAATCGCACCAATAGGCTTCAACACCGGCGCAATATCCGTCTCAAACACACCCGCCTCCGGCTGCGAACCAGATTCACTGCTGCCGGAGGACAAAATCACAAACGACGCCGGCGTACCCACCAACTGCGGCGTGACCATGATCCCGCCGTCGAAATACGCCGCTGCACCGAGGCGTTTCATGTAGGTTTCCATGGCGCGGGCTTCGTTGGGCGTGCCGTTGGTTAGGTTGATGATTGTTTTGCCTGCGAGGGGAGAGCTCTCTGGGTGCTGCAGGAGCGAAAACGCCGCTGTGATGGCGTCGTAGTCGAAGAGACAGAGGAGGAGGATGCTGCTGTGGGCGATGGCGGCGGGGAGGGAGGGTTCGAAGTGGGCGCCGGCGGTGATGAGGGCTGTGACTTGGGGTCGGTTGGGGGTGCGGTTCCAGATGGTTAGTGAGGTGGGCTTTTGGGGATCAGAAGAGGCGTTGAGGAGGGCGGTGGCTAGGGCGGCGCCCATGTTGCCGATGCCGATGCTGGTGATGGTGGTCATGGTGGCTGAGAGGATGGTTGGGGTTGTTGTGGGAGTTGTTGGGTGGGTAGTTGGTGTGTTGATGATGGTGATGGTGATGGTGAGAGAACCAAGATTCAACGGTGGTTTGGACAAGGCTTCTTATACCTCCATCACAACCTCCCCGTCGACATTGACGACGCTGCTCCCTCCCCAAACTATCAACTGCCTCACCCATCTCGCCGAGTATCCCTCCACCGAAATCTCTTTCCATTTCTCGCATCACTAATCCCAACCGAACCCAAACCATACAGCACTGAGTCACACCGAACTCTTCCCTCGCTAACACCACTCCCGAATAACACCCCAAACCCCTCAATTCGCTTGTCTCGATGTTACTACCCCTCTATTCCGACCTAAAGTCCACGCACATGCCAATTCAGGGGCACGCTTGGTGCAGCCTTGGCGCTGAGAAATCACGATACCAAGACCTCGACGGCTCCGCCTAAGACGCGCTCGTCCTCTTTCTCGGGTCAGCACTCGTCCGCTTGCACGGCTTTGCGCGCGGGGTGCTTATAAATGCAGACACGGGTGCACGTGGCTGCGCGATGGTGGTGGATGTTAAGTCCTAGGAGTTAACATATGTTTCTTTTTTTTGTGACTTTTTCGCCTTGGCGGCAAAGAGGAGAGAAAGGGTCAGAAAAGAAGTCAACTCGAACAGTCGAGGAATCTCACGAATCTCCCGACATGCTCTTCGTTTGGTCGAGATGTAGAAATCCAGTGGGAGAGAACACACTTGTCATTAGGATTAAGCTGAAAGCGACGTAAATATTTACACTTTTGGCCCAGATGTGCCCCAGCTTCCCGCGTTCCAAGCCCCAGACCCATCATCCACATTACCGTAATCATTATCTCATCCACCCTTCCAGACACGAAATTAACCACGACCAGCTCCCGCAGCACGAAACTTAAAACACGCAAACTGAACATTAGCCCATCTCCCTTCCGCTACCACACCCTCGGATACCCATACCCATACCCATACGGCACCCCGTATCCATACGGATACGGCAACACCCCATACCCGTACGGCATACCGTACACGCCGGGGTACCCCCTGGCACCATGTTCCGTCTGCGCGTGTTGTTCATTGTCGTTGCTGTCGCTTTCGCCCTCAGGTCCATTAATACCGCTGACGGGGCGGCCATCGCCGTGGTCAGCTTCATCGTTGCCTTGCGTTTGGTCTTGTTGTTGATTTGCTTCGGCTGGTCCGCGCTTGTCGAAACCCACGCCTGCACCACTTACCTGCGCTGCGCCGTTGTCGCCGTTGGCGTTGGCATTGAGGTTGTCTCTCTTGATGCGAGATCCATTGTTGTTGCCGGTGTTGCCACCGTTCCCGGTGTTGCCACCACCAGCGTTTCCGTTGTTACCGGTACCTGCGTTTCCAGTCCCTGAATTTCCGGTACCGGTATTTCCAGTACCGGTGTTTCCAGTTCCGGTATTGCCGCCGTTACCATTACCGGTCCCACCGTTACCGGCATTGCCAGTGCCGGCGTTCCCAGTTCCGGTACCAGTTCCAGTCCCGGTCCCAGTGCCAGTACCTTGTCCGGCACCAGTCCCAGTTCCGGCCCCGCCCGCCCCGGCACCCGCGGCAGGAACACCTCCAGCCGGCACAGCTCCCGGCACCGCTCCGACCCCGCCCGCCGGCACCACCGCTCCAGGCATCGTCGTCACGCCGCCGGGCAGAACACCACCCGCAGGTACGGCAGCCGGAACCGCACCCACCGGGGCCACCATCCCCGGGGCAACAACAGGTGCAACAGGCGGAACAGGAGGGACAGGTGGAACAGGCATAGCCACGGGGGGCACGCGCATCGCACCCAGTGCCCCCATCCTAGCCATAGCCGCAGCAGCAGCGGCGGCGGCAGGCGCTGCCATCATAGGAGGCACCGGTGGGACCACAGGGACCACCGGCGGGATCCGGGGGGGTACGGCACCCATCGCTGCGGCTGCTGCCATAGCGGGTGCTGCAGCACCCATTGCCATGGCCGGTACCGCGGCGGCGCCCATGGGGCCGGTGCCCATCATTGGGCCGATGCCCATCATTGGGCCGATGCCCATCATTGGGCCGAGATGGGCTGTATTCTGGTTGATGTTGTCGGGTTTCGCGTTGCCGTCGGTGTCAGTCTTGATGTCTGCGTCCGCATCTGCATCCCCGTTGGAGTCCTCCGGAGGAGGTCTGTCGCGGGTGTGCAGTTTCGCAGCATCGGTATCAACCGGGTCGACGGTGATGTGGTCATTGGGCTGGGCTTGGTCGTTAACCTTCTCAGCCGCGTGGACACCTACCGTAGTGGGCAAGGTAGATGCCAGGGGCAGGAGGAGAAGGGACATCAGAAGGAGGATTAGTTTCATGGTGGAGCTTCGTGGGTTTCTGGCTATGGAAGATAAGGTAAATCTGTGTTGGTGAGCTTGGTGTAGTCGAGCTAAGAACAGAGGAGAGGGGAGGGGAAACGTAACACAGTGCCTTGCGAGGAGGTCTCTAAGTACTTTACTCCTGAACCCGACTGTCCGGGCTCCCACCCCCTTGCAAAAACGAGGAGGCCAGGTCCGATGATGATCTCGTAAGCCTGAGAACCGTCCGGCCTCGCGTGTTCGCGTCATCGACGCTCACCAAGACGGGAAATGGGGGAGACGAACAGCGAGAGCCTTACTCGCTGTCGACTTGCGTCGAGCCGGCAATCTTGGGTCTTTCGAGGGGAATAGGAGCTCTGGTTGGTGCGCATTCGCGTCGATCATCTCGATGATACCATGATTGCGTGGGAGTGATGTCTAGGTGGGTTGGGACTATCCCTTTCCCCCCGAGTGCCGAGAGACGAGACCTAGATCCTGGGTTATACTGATATGTCAGGCGGGTCGTCCGAGTTGGTTGATGTGTAATCATCTCTGAGTTTGCTTGGTATGTCCTTGAACCAACGCGACCAGAATGCGGTTCGAGCTCTGAGATTTAGCTGTGGGAGGCATCGGCAAGTAGTTTGGAACTTTCAAGCCTTGAGTCTAGCACCGGCTTGCCCCAACATATTGTCTCGTGGATTTTCCGTCAGCAGTCTGCATCATCAACGAGGACGACCACCATGGACATTCTTGCCAGCAACGCACCTAGACTCATCTGATGACGAGCATATTGAAACTAAATTCATGCGAACTTGTCGTGGCAAATAATTCCCGATCTCGTGCTGTCGTTGCTTGCACAGCTACTTCAGACGACGTGGGAGTCCGAGTCCGCAATGACGTCCAACTTATACGCACGGAACCTCCGTACGAGTCGCGTTTAACGCCGATTGCAACTCGGAGAAACTTCCGGGCTGACTCGATAGGTTGAAAGGATTGTCTACCTCAAGAGTTAGCATTTGATAGCCTGGGTGAAGGTTGTGGCTTTCATCGCTGTGATAACGCGATGATTGAAAACATCAGCTCAAATGGCACAAAATCAGTAATTAATCATCAGCTCAAACCACACAAAATCAGTAAACAGCAAGCGCAGTCCATCCAAAAATTTTAATATTAACGCAAGCCCACCCGGCTACCTAGTGTGGTGCCGAGTTGGGGGTAAAGATTGAATTCGACAAGAATGCCGGCCCAGGTGAGTGACAGAACGAAACAGAAGGCCTCCCGTTGCCCGCAGGACAAATGCACATCGCACGGCGAAAAACGGGAAATAAGAGGATGGCGCCAGTGGTGTGCCACTCAAGCGGAAGTTGCTGAGGGTCCACCACGGCCGATGCAGTTTGCGGTCGCCCCTTCCTCACACCTGGCCGACATAATGACCAGATCCGCTGCCCCACGACAAGATAGTCGTCGCGTCCCGCTCGGGTGTTATCTAATACAATGCCAAGGAATAATAAAAAGATATTCAGGAAAACTTGCGACATCAAAACCATCAAAAACATCAAAAAATCAGATAACCACACCATGTTTTGCTACTTCCTGTTTTTGTCCCGGCCCCGTCTCACAAACGAGCGGGTGGGTGGGTGAAGCACGACCAGCTTCACATGCCCGTTCCTATCTGTCTCTGAGGTGTCCTTGACACCACACCTATTTTGTGACCGTCCATTTTGTGGCCGTCCTTTCATGCATGCAGGCCCCTCAGCCTTTACTGCGGCACCAGGACGGAGACCTGGTAGGCCTTACCGGGCTTGATGTTGGTGATCTTGGGCTCCGGCAATGTCTGGCCATCCACCTTGACGACCACTTCCTTGACACCCGCCCGGAGGATATCGATGTGGAACGTCGCATTGCGGAATTCGCGGGTGACCTTGATCGAGTTCCACTCGCTCGGCAGCTGGGGTTGCACCACCAAGCCCTCTGCATCACCCCGGAGTCCGCACAGGCCCTCGATCACACACCTGTACGCCCACGAGATCGTGCCGGTGTTGAACAGCTGACTCGAGCGACCGGCTGTCCGGGGGAACTCCCGCCAGCCACCGCGGTAGTAATTGGGCAAGAAGATGGGCAGCTGGCCACGCTGGCGGTAGTCGGTCTCCGTGGGGCCAGGCAATAATTGGCGCAGGTGCTTAAACGCACGATCCTGCTGCCCGCCAAGCTGGTACAAGCTGTGAATGTAAAACACGCCGGCGTGGTTGTACACGGACCCGTTCTCTGCCGACCCGATCGCCTTTTGTGTGACACGACCAACGTCCTCACGCATCTTGGTGAATGGGGGGGCAAACATGAGCACGCCATACGGAGTGTCGAGTTGCGAATCGATCTGCGGGAGCATGCGGGAGATCTGCTCTTCGTTTGCCGCGCCGCCGAGAATGGCAAATGATTGCGGGTTGAGCCAGATGCGGCCCTCGGGATCCTTCTTGATGCCGAAGACCACGTTGTCGTCTGTGATGCCACGCGCGAACCAGTCACCGTGCCAGAGGTGCTTGTTCGCCGACGCATTGCAATCCGCCGCGCCGTCCCGGAAGTGCTTTGCCAAGTCCGTAGCCTTCTCGTGCTCACACACATCCGCCCAGATCTTCAAGGCGAACGCTGTCGCAACGGTGAGCCATCCCGAAACGCCCTTGCCCTTGTACCCGACCATGTTCATCGGGTCACACCAATCGCCCTGCGCGATGTAGCTCAGCCCACGCTCGTCACGTAGTTGCAGCAAAAAGTCCATGGCGCGGCTGAAACGCTCAAAGACGGTGAAGTTGTCTCCATTCTCGGTGCGGACACGCTCCTTCAGCAGCCCGTAGTCACCCGTCTCAGAAAGGTAGACCTCGAGGGTGAGAGGGAGCCAAACACAGTGGTCGGTGTGGGGAATCTGGTTAATGTACTTGAGTTCCGCACCCTCCGCCAACAGAATACCGTCGGGCATGGCGCCGTTAGCCTCTTGTTGTGAAAGCGCCCTGATGAAGGCCTTGCGGGGAACATCGGGCTTGATGTAGTTCATGCCCATGTTGTCTTGCAAATAGTTGCGCGTTTGCGGGTCTGTGGTGAGCCGGTTGACGTCGCCGTGATAGAAGACCTGACGAGGGAGCCAGTGGTTGACAAAGTTGTCGAGCTCCTTGTCGGGCGTCTCGATGCGTAGACACCCACGCCCGCGCGCCATGTACGCCGCGTACTCGTCCGCAGCCCGGACAAATGCCTGCTTGCTCAGGTAACGCGCGCGCATGGTCTGGACCTCGGCAATATCGTAGGCGGGTCCAAACATGAACCGGTACTCCCGCTCCTCGTTCGGCTTCAGCGCAATCCGGTACTGCACGGCGGCCGTTGGGGTCTCGTAGCGCGCATCGCTGCCACTCAACTTGGGTTCCTGCAGACCGGAGGGGTTATGAAGGCCGCCTTCACCCTCAAACGCCTGCTGGCTTGCATCCCAGGAATCTGGCGGCGTCTCACAGAGGAAATATGTCTTGTCCTTGATGTACTTGGTTTTGAAGTACTCAGTGGCCTTCTGGTAGGGTGTGACACAGCTGGCGACGACACCGACGACATCGTCATTCCACTCAGCCGACTGGTTCATCCAGGACATGTAGCCGATGGGGAAGTAAGGTGTCACGCTGAGCCGACGTGGACGGCCCGAGATGTTAGTGACCCGGATCGTCCAGAGCTCGGCCACGTCGTGGGTCGGGAGGCCCATAACCATCTCGACGCGGACGCCCATGTACTCCACGGCCCAGGCGACATCGCTCTTGCCGACGGAAAAAACAAAGCGATCAGCCGTGGCGCGGACGGGCTCATGAGGCGCTGAGAAGAGCTCGCCCGTTTCGAGGTCCTTGATGTAGACAAAGCGGCCCGGGTGGTGGGCGTAGTAATTCGGCTCCGGCTGCATAAAAGTCTTGGCCTCAATATTGGGGGCGTAAGCGTACTTCGCGGGCTCCGGCTGCATGAACTGCGCCGTGGCATACCCGCGGCAGGTGATCTGGATCATCATCTTCTGGTTCCAGAGAAAGCCGCCTGCCTTGGGCATAGCGGTGGGGCTGGTGAGCTCATAGCGGTTGCCATTGTTCGAAGGCCGCAGGATGGATGCTTCTTTCCTCATCTTGGCGGAGGGTATGTGGTGTATGTTGTGTGGTGTATGTCGTGTGGTATGTGTTGTGTGTGTGGCCTGAGTTGGGAAATAGTCACAAAATGAAAGGAAGGTGGGATGGACAAGGCAGGTCGAGTGTGCGTGTTAAATTTGAGGCGAGTGTGCGAGTTGAATTTGAGGCAAGAACGAGTGAATAGCAGGGCTGTTCCCAAGTGTGCTTGGTTTTGTCCGAGTGCGTCTTGCCCAGTCCGTCCCTTTTGGTTCCTTTTTTTAGGATTTTTTTTTATGTTTTCATCTAGTGGAAGAAGAATTGCAAAAGGGAAGTTTGGGGGTTGCGTTGCCCGGTCTGGGGCTGGGTTGGCCGTTTGTTTTGTCAACTAATTCGCTAAACATGCGGGACTCGGGGGGCGGACGTCATGAGCAGGCGCGGGTTGATGGCGGCCCAGGAGGCAAGGTTGTTGCAACCAGTGACACACAAGCACTCTCATCAGCTGACCAAGTGGTCCCCCAACAATTCCGTCTGCAGGGGCGCTCAACCGGAAGAATTGGACTTAAAACAGCTCACCGCTCCTTCCCTTGGCAATTGAACGGCGAGTCCTTGGATGTGGGATCCAGCAGCGAGCCTTGGCTGTTCCCAAAACGCCGCAAACGGCCTTTTGCAACGCGAAGCTACAATGTCCGCAATCCCAGGGTGGGAACAAGGCTGGACTCTTCGTCCCGGCAACGGCAACGGGCCCGCAGGCGCGTCCGCTCACGGTCCGGTTTTACGAGGTGATCGGGTATGGTCCTTGCGATTTCGCCGCGATCTGAAGCCGACCTGCGATAGTCGCACGCCGAAGTCCGCCCAGATTACCCGACATTCCGTCTTCTGTCGTCAATGTTCCATGAACCGTTGTTGGTGATGCACAGATGCGGATGCACTTTACGGCTTCCCCGACCTCCACGGCAGTGGGGAACAATTGCGCACTTGGGTCTTGGCGAGTGGAGCCCCATGCTCCCTTGTTCCACCCCCGTGTGGCTGCCCCCGCGGGGGTTCATCCTCCATCTCGACCTCGACCCTCTGGGGGGGTTGAGTTGCAAGCGGAGACTCGAACGGCGGACAAACCGGGCTTCCATTTTCGTCGTGGAAGGTGCCTTTGTGTGCCGAACTTCGGAGATGTGATTGGCAGCTGACTATGCAAAAAGCCTCTCTTGGTCGCTCTTTCCTCGGAACAATATGCACCATTCAAAACTCGGCGAACAAAAACAGCCAGTCAGATGGTGATGGGGAAAATGCAAGCCCCCCCCAGTGGCGCCCTTTCTCTGGAAGTCTGCGGGAGTGCGGTAACCTTCCCGCTCCTCCGTCAGTGTGTGTCGGGACCCGCTAAGCTGAGAGCAGAAAGCGCAAGGAATCTTGGCCAGAAATTCCATGGACTTCGAATCGATCGGCAAATTCATTTGCTCATTTCGTTCACTGCCACCGTCCGCCCCGCCCCTTGTTAAAATCCAATGGGTAAATTGAAAATCGGCAGAACATTCCGGGTTTCGGACGCAGGCTCACATGACATCACTCATAGCCTGCAGGATCTTGATGTTGGTTCCCAGCAAGCGAGGCCGCTGCGAAACCGGCGTAGCCGGCACTGGATTTGAGTGCGAAGAGGCGTGAAAGGGGAGGTCAAGGGCGCCCGCCACGACGGCTACCCATGAGTCTCGACCGAACAGATGGTGGGACAACGCCCATGATTTGCGTGAGAACTCTGGCAACACTCCAAAGATATCGAATCATTGATGACAACACCCAGACCCAACGGTCCGGGAGAAGCCCACCTTTGGAGGGTCCTTCAGGGGCCCGGTTCCGACCGTTCGGAATATCGCGGCTCGCTAATCTTCCCCGCAAAGGTCCTTTCTTGGCAGCTAGAGGTTGCAATGGCCCCTTGCAGCTCGCTGATGTGGTGGGCGGCGTCGGGAAGGACCTTGGGCGACATGTCGGACGTCGTGGATAAGAAGACCACCATGCCCGTCGATCTTGTTGTTCCCTGGTGGTCGGGTTGGCACCGCTGGCTGTCCTCCCATCACCAACCCGAATCTTATTGGTCGGCCAGACGTGACACCCGAAGTCTCAACCAGGAAACTCTTGGCGGCGGGAGGGTTTGGGCTGGCAGCCACCAGGACTGATATCACTAAGATCTAGCAGGCTGAATCAAGAAATGGAGGAATGATGATACGGGTCTAATCAATGTCGACCCCTTGATTATCAGTGGTTAATGACGCAGAAACTTTCGGCCCCAGCCATACCTGATATGACTGCCGTTATATTATATGACCTCACGCGGGCATGTGGTTGATGGCTTTTAACTCTGCATATCATATATTCTAGCTCTGACGTTAGCCCTGTTCACTCCGCCAGCGGGCCATGAACGAAACACAGTAGCGAGACTCTGGTCCAAAGTAGGTGACAGATTGACACACACCGTGTTTTCTGCGCCCTCGCGTGCCCTCGGCCTAATAATAGCGTCCAACGGTCGAACCACAACGGTCTTCCGAGCCATTAGCTACCTGCACTCCTTATTTCCATGCCGGACAGTTACCGTTGTTTCCCCGCTCTTGGCCCTGGCTCGCCGCCTTAACTCCGATCGCCGGGGTCGGATGTGGAAGTGCATTGGGGTTGGTCAGTGTTTAAATCAGGATAGCTGGCTCAAGTTTAGGTATTGGAGCTCTGACGTTCGAAACGGCATTCCTTTTCTCTCTGCCAGAGAAGAAAGAGAGGGCGTGATTCATAACGGTGGGCGTTCAACGGGGCCATTTCCAATACTTGCCAAAGAAGAGACCAGCACTCGAACCACTTGATCAGGATGTGCGTAAAGAATCACAGCATTGATGTCTAGGAAATGTTCTTTCAAAGTTAGCCATGTAGCACGGCTTGGTGCTGTTGAGGAGCATCCCCAACTGCGGTTGTCCGGGATAAAAATCCCCCTGGCCCATAATGGACGGGTTCCGTCCTCCACGATATTTCTCTCTTACAATGCAGCCCGGTAAAATCAACAGAAAGGCCTAGTATTCAAGACGGCGATAATTATCTCAGAAGCCCCATGTCCAGTTCTTGAAGCTTTATCACTAACAAGATTGTACGCTTGTTCCCTGAAACACCTCTTGGATTGTTACTCTTTCCACTCTTCTCATCCAAACCCCGCAATTTATAATTATCCCAATCTTTGAGAAAAGTGCTTTACTCAAGCGCCGTGAATGGCTATGGGTTAGCCTGACGTAACTTGGTCCATAGGTTGTCTCTCAGGTGTGCTATTAAGTGAGAGGTCGTAGTCCATGTATGCGCTTGGATCGTACCCCGGGTTAGTTCAAGTCTACAAACATGCCCCACCGTCTATTTGCTACTTCAAAGGAGTTGCTCGTTGAATTGGAGTCCCGGCCGTAGATCCGAACAAGGTTCCCCAGCCTTCAAGTTAGGAACAGGGAACCTCAAACTCAGGGTGTCCACTATTGTCATGAGCCTGAAATGGTTAAATTGTCGTTCTTAGTAACGTTTAATAATTATTCAAAACTCTTCGGCCGCTCAGGCAATACGAGGTATGCGTATGGTTCCCCTCCCTTTCTTGATGCCGGTTTGGCGGGGGGCAATGGATGAGGGAGTGGTCAACCCCTCCACAACACAGTTTACGTAAGGTAATTTCAAGATTTTTGACAGAGGTCCCGGTCAAAACTTCAAAGTCTGGTCCTGGACTTGTTTTAATGGTTGGAAGAGTAATCAGTTCATCAATTAGGACACTGAAAAGAATAAGGTTATACTCTGGTCGTTTTTCAGGTGCTTAAAACAAAAATTTGTGGATTCTAATTAGGACCCTGACTTCAGACTTGGGACCGGACGGGACGACTGGACGAGGTCTGAGAAGTTCGGATTCCATGAAAATAACCGCGGTGTCATACGATAGAAACCACACCTCACGTCCGGATACATCTCGTCGACAATTCTTTTTCTTTTCTTTTTTCTTCTCCTTTTTTTTTTTTTTCCTTGGCCTGCGGGCTGCTCCTCCTCCAAGGAGACGAGGTCGTGAATGACAGCGGGAAAACCCGGCCGATCTCAGGGTGGGGAGCAGTCACGACCCACTCGGCGGAAACGGCAAGTGGGGCCCGGAATCTTCAATTTTCATTCGTCTTCCTCATTTGGCCGAGAGAGCTTCCCAATTTTTTTTGCTCAAACAATTCTGTCGCTCGCCTCCATGTCTCGACACTGCGAGGCATCTGGACCGTGGAAACTTTGCTTTGCGGGCGTCTTGCCTTCGTTAACCGGTGAGTTTTCGCCGTAATTATTTTGAATCCAACGTCAGTCGCGCCCGGCAGGATTTAGGTCGTCCCCGTTGCCAAGGTAGTGGCGAGATTCCAGGCGACTGGCCCTGATTCTTCGGCTCGCTTGTCCCCGTCTTGATTCGGACGCCCAGTTGGGTGTGGCAGCGGCGACAGATTTTTTGTCACGCGAGCTGCTGCATGCAAGGCCAAGTCCCGTTTCCAAGCCCGGCTTCCACTAGACACAAGATACTATTGGTATTCTTCGGACATCTCGCTTCGTGAAGTTTGAGGCTGATCACCTCTCGGTTTAGTAGACACTTACGTGTGATAGTACGAAGGGACGGACTCGATCCTGGGTGATTCGGCGTCTTTTAGCATTTAACACCCACAACCTTTCAAGAACCCTGGACCCCCAGCACTTGATGGCTTGTCGACGGGCATCCTTGCAGTCAATCGACCGTCCCATCTAGTGTAGTGTACGAAAGTTGCCGTAGTTTCAGGGGCGGACTTTTCAAGCGGCTGCACCGTGGTCCCGTTGTGCGATCCCATTGCGCAGTTTCGAGGTCCAGGGGCAAACGAAAGCCGGCTTGCAGCCACCACATGGCGAACCCCTGAGAACGCGTCTTGCTGACCTGCAGCGGGGCGTCTTGGCATCACGAACACAGGCTGGACCTAACTAAGGCTGAGGGCGAACCACGGCAGGTTTTTGCGGACGCGGCCCGTGCGAGATCCATGCGGGCTCAGGAGGCTCACCGGTCCACCGAATTCTGAACCGTTGTTCAAATGGCATGGGGATCTCGATCCTCCATTGGTAGCGGGCGCTGGTGTCGTCGAGTGCTGAGGGGTGATGATGTTCGGATCGCCAGCCCCGCAAATTGAAGGTTTCAAACATGGAGCCAGATTGGGTCGAGGTTCTGTCGGGGAGGTGAGACAACGGTTTCTTTGGGAATCTGGGCGCACGATCGTCTTTTCAACTTCGGCTCGGCCCCCGGGCCCCGGGTTATAACGGCCGCCAGATAAGAGCCCCGGTTCAGCCCCGGCCCCGGAGCGGAGATTTGACCATTATCTTGTTGGCTGTGTTGAGGCAGAGAAGGTACTCCGTACAGGTTGCCGAATTAGGCTGTGTCCTTCGGTAATTGGTTACTTCGTCTCATGCACTGCGCTCTTGTTTGGTTTGCGAAGCACAGTCAAACAGTTGAGGCACACATTCCATACACCTCACTTACCACACCTGCCGTCGCGTTTGTCCCGTTACGGACTACGCAGTCCACACGACGCACGGTGAAATGTATCCACATACCAATAAAGTTTGGTTCTGGGGCCTGGGGTGTTGTGGCGCCTTTAGCGTTCCTCCATGATATCCCTGCGGAGTAAAACCTCGCTAGCATCCCCTCCCTGAGGGTGCCGACCAAACCCCATTCGAGCCTGCAAAGGGCGGCGTCTCACTAAGAACGTAACCCGGCGACTGGGCATCAATGAAACATCCAATGGTGTTGAACCCCGAACGGTTCGTCGAGCCCGTCTTTCTGGGTGTCCTGCAAGGGTTCGGCAATGCATTCCATCACCATGCTCCCGCCCATGCAGCGTCTCACTCCAAAAGCTACGCGAGAAGTCTTGAAATGGTGACCTTCGGCCGCTATCAAAAGAGAATTCAGGGGGGCCCAGCGGACTGGGCCGGTGTGACTTTTATTCTGAGTTTTGTGCTCTCGAAAATGGGAACAAGTTGTTCGGGTTCTCTTCCCGACTCCTTTGTCATCAGCCCGCCTTCGTTGCTCACTCACCTTCGACACTCCTTTCGGAGCTGACAGAGAGTAAAGCCTTTCTCGGATTGGCAGTAACTCTACCCAAGTCATTGCCGTCCATATCTTATGAAGAAACTCTCTGGGTGATACTCCCACGAGCGTGGGTGTACGATTTCGATCTCTTCCTTTCCCACTAGCAGAACATACCCTCGAAGCGACCGCACCGACCACGATGCACGGTGCATCCTCCTCCGACACGGCCCACATCGTGGCTATCGAGCGAGCATGCTCGGCGCTATCGCTGCTGGGATGTGTGTTCGTGCTGGTGACGTTTTCGGCTATGGAAGCGTTCCGGCAGCGGGCCATTAACCGCATGGTGTTCTACGCCACCTTCGGCAACATGTTGACCAACATGGCGACGCTGATGACGACGAGCTACACGCATATGCCGGACTCGGTTGGCTGCCAGATGCAGGGGTTTCTTATTCAGGTGTAAGGCCTGTTCCTCTCTAGCAGTGGTGATTCCATAAGCTCACGGTGACTTCAGGTTCATGCAAAGCGATGCGTACTGGGCCTTGGCGATGGCTATCAACGTGTACCTCACCTTTTACCACAAGTATGACGCGAGGATGTTGAGGAAGATGGAGCTTTTCTACTTGTTGACCTGCTACGGCATCCCGTTCATCCCGGGATTTGTCTTCATCTTTGTGTCGAACCCGAGCATGGGACGGCCGTATGGTGATGCGGTGTTGTGGTGTTGGCTGAAGTCGTCGTGGGAAGTTTACCGTGTTGCCACGTTCTACGGGCCCGTCTGGTATGTTTATTCGTGGTTAACCCTAGGCTTCCGTCTGCTAACAGCGACAGGGTCGCCATCATTGCCTGCATGATCATCTACATCCGCGCCGGCGCCGAGATCTACCGTCAGCGACGCAAGATGCTCAACTTCAGCACCACCGGTAACGGAACCGTGGTCGGGAACGATACCTTCTTCCCGGCCCACGAATTCTCGTCGGTGATGAACTACAAAACCACCGAGGTGACCCAAACCACCGAAATCGTCCACTCTCCAACCACCCGCCGCAACCCCGACCTTTCCGACGACGACGACGAGGTGCCCCACCCGTACTCCGTCACCATCTCCGCCGAACACGACCAACAAGCAGAACACACCTCCCCAACCGACGACGAATATGACACATCCGACAACGCGACCCTGCCCCGAGGTACCCCCCGCATACACCGCAACAACTCCGTCATCGACTACCCCAACAACAACATCTCCCCCGGCCGCCTATCCATCGCACCCACCGTCACAGCCACCATCACCGCCTCACTCGGCACCCCCACCCTCACAGCCCCCGACAACATCACAACCACCACCACCGGCACAACCCTCACCCCAACGCTCACCAAAACCAGCCGCGGCGGCAAAAGCAGCAAAGGCCCCAGCTCCAAAACCACCAACAACCCGCACCACCAAACCCGCAACCAACACTACGAATCCCACAACGCCACCTGGTCCTACACCAAATGCGCGCTCCTCTTCTTCTCCGTGCTCCTCATCACCTGGATCCCGTCGTCCGGCAACCGCGTGTACAGCATCATCCACGAAGGCGAGGTGTCACCGCCGCTGTTCTATGCGTCCGCCGCGGTGCTGCCGCTGCAGGGGTTCTGGAATGCGATTATTTATGTGGTGACTTCGTGGGCGGCGTGTCGGGAGTTGGGGAGGGAGGTGAAGGGGTGGGTGAGGGAGAGGAGGGAGGAGTTGAAGACGAAGAGGGGGGACGGGGAAGGCGCACAAAGGGATGGGGGGCACCGGGATGGGGGAGTTGGAGATGGGATTGGACCTGGGGCTGGGGGGAAGAGGGGAAGTGTAGTGGGGATGTGGTTGGGCAGGGGGGAGGTTAAGACGAAGAGTGAGAGTACGAGTATGGAGGACTTGACGGGGGAGGGGAGGGCGGTGGAGAGTCGGGGTACGATATCGCCTGTTTGAGCGGTTGAGGTTGGGCCGAGGGCTTAGTTAGGACGGTTGGGCGCACTCTTGAGGAAGGTTGGGTTGTTTAGTTGTTGGTATATTTTAGCAAATATTCTTTTCGGCCGTGGGCTTAATCACTGTGTGAACGGGAAAGTAGATGGTGCTATGTGACTTGTGCGGTCCAGTATCATGCTGGGGTCATTATGTATAAATTTCAGTTTAGACGATTTACATGTGCCGCAGTTTGGACCGGTGGTTTGGGCCGCTCAAGTTCCCGCAGTCTAAGCCGTCGTCACAACTAAGTTGGGACTCGTCCCGGGTTCAAGCCCGCCTGCTTACCTACCTTGGCTCGCCGTGGCCAAAAGAAAAGCGGTACATACACTAAGGTACCGTGGATAAAACAGATGCCTCAAGTCCAATCCATTACCATTTGATCAAATATTAGCAGATTTCACCTGATTTACTCTTTTCAGCCCCTTTCATTTTTGTGGTTTATTCTTCGTCTTTTTTTCACTCTTGTAGAGAAGTAAGTAAGGTATTGTAAGAGAGCCGCGAGTCGTATCCAGCCGTTTCGAGCCGGCAATTGAGCAGCCAATTTGGCCGATCAGCTAGGGTACCTGAGACGTTAAACTTATAGCCCAGATGAGGAGGAGCCAACGGGGCCCGGATTTCCCCACAATCAGCCCTTCCGCCGCAGCTCAAATGTTCCCGACAACAGCTTTCGATTCACCCCCCAGGTCCCATTCAACGTGCCTTTTTCCGCATCCACTTGACCGCGATACAACACCCCATAACTTTCATACAGTGTCACAAACCAGACCGTCCCGACCGGCTCCGCAAACCCGTGGAAATCGACTGTCGAGTACCACATCGAGGGTTCGAAACCCTCTGGAGCCTCGGGGGGGATATAAATATAAAGGGAACAGGAGGTCCCTTCGCTCCACGATACGTCCCAATAACGCCCCTCCCAGTTCCCCGTTATCGCCCTGCTGACGTCCATCACAGTCAGGTTCGCCGCGTGATTTGGCGTGACGGCAGTCAAAAGCGAGGACTGGCGGTTGATGGCGGCGGTAAAGCTGTCCATGTGATCTCGAATAAACCCTGCTGCGGCCTTGCCGCGCTGGAGAGCCAAGTCAAATGGCGTTGACTCACTGATGTCCTCGATCTCAGTACCTGCGCCGTGCTCGAGGAGCAAGTCGGCCACTTCGAAGTGAAGGTGCTGTACTGCGTGGTGCAGGGCCGTTCGTCCGTTGATGTCCTGAAGATCGCCCCTCACGCCATGGCGAAGGAGGAGGTCCACGACACGCACATGTCCGCGGGCCGCGGCAGCGTTCATTGCTTCGCCGAGGACATGCTGCGAACGGGTCTGCCCAGAAAGCAACGTCTTCACCCCTTCCAGATCGCCGCCGTACGCTAGTGCGACTAAGCCATCGCCAGCGTACGTCTTGACAGGCGCGCTGCTCCCCTCACCCCCCTTGCCGTTGTCCCCAGCTATACGAAAACACCCCAGCTGAATCAGCAGCTCGGCCATCTTGTGGTCTCTCCCCTCGACCGCGAGGTCAAACGCCGTCCGTCGCCCTTTGTTCCAGATGCCCCTGATCGAGGCCCCCTCCTCGAGTAGCCACGTGACCGCCTCGTGAAATCCAGTCTGGACGGCAATATGTAGCGCCGTCGGGTCCCCGTGCGCCGCCGGGCTTAGATCAGCGCCGCGTGCGTACAACGCCTTCGCCGCCTCGAGCTGCCCGGATCTAATCGCCATTTGCAGTGGGGTTTTACCTTTCTGGATCGCACTTGGTGTAATACCACCAACATACGCCCCTGAATCAACCAGGGCCTCAATCGACGCGATATCTCCGAGCGCGGCCGCCCAGCTCAGGGGCTCGACGCCGAGCTTGGTGACAATGTTGGGGTCTGCACCGCGGGCGAGGAGCAGCTTGACGATGGCGGGATGCCGGCTCAAGATGGCATGCTCCAAGACTGCTGCGCCGGATTCGCCCTGCAGGTTTGCGCCGTGGTCGATCAGGAAGGAGACCACACGGTCGTGTCCCTGGTGGCACGCCTCGTACAATGGCGTACTCGGAGGCATTGCTGCTAGCCCCGCGTTGACATCCGCTCCCCGTTCCACGAAGTATCGTACTTTGGCGAGGTCCCCGCGCCTGGCGGCGTAATGCAGGGCCGTCGAGCCGTCTCCGTCTGCAGCTTTTGGGTCTGCGCCTGCCTCGAGCAGCATCTGAACGGTGCTTGAGCTCGCCCGGCGCGCGGCCGCGGCCGCGACGACGGCTGCGCCGTAATATCCGCCGGTCTGGCAGACGTTGACGCCGCGGTCGAGCAGGTACCGGACGAGGTCCTCCTGGCCACTGACCACGGCGGCTTGCAGAGGGAAGCCGAAGTAGCCGCCAACGCAGCTGCAGTCGAGCCCTTGGTCCTCGAGCCAGCGGACAACGTCGGTAAGACCTAGAAGGGAGGCACAGTATATGAGTTTATCGGCTTCCATGGTTGCGACCTCCCCGAATCTCCAGCCGTCGAGCTCCAATCTGGCTAGTTTGGCCTCCATGAGGGGCATCCAGACTCGCCATCTCGACGTGATTGGGTCGAAGACTCGCTGGGTCCGGTGCATGATAACCTGGGACGGCGTGGGCTTTTCACGAAAGCTGTGGAAGTACCAGGCCCAGGCGGCGTAGGAGAGGAAAGGGTAGACATGCGCGTCGGGTAGAATATCCTTGAATGGGTTGAGGGTGAGGTAGCGAAGACATATGCTTGACAAACGAGCCTCCTCAATGGCCGGCTCGCCGAGACCGAGATCTTCTACCCATTGGTTGGAAATAACAGTGCTCCGGGGTAATTTGGAGAGGTACTCCTTCGCCGAAAAATGGACGAAGTGAACCGTGTGGTCTGCCAGCGGCTGGTCGGTTGACGTCGACTGCAGCTGTAGCAGTGACCCGCACCTGCCGAGAATCATCTCGTTGACATAGTCCTCATCGACGAAGCCGTCACGCCAGCAGTCGGGGAGTTCATCGTCTGGATACTCTTCGAGCTCATCACCCGACACAACAAGTGCTTCGGCTAGTTGCTTTACTTGCAGAGCTTCGACGGCAAACAGTGTCCATCGCAGGATCATGACCGCTTGATCCTTCTCGTCGGGGGGAAGCCGAGCAATCTTTTCCAGCTCGCGAGAGTACGCCTCGTCGATTCCGGAGGGCATTTCCGTCACTGTTTTGACCAACTGCTTCGCGTTCTGCCCCGGTGAGATGGCCTGCTCGAGGAGCTTGATCCAGAGGAACATGCCCCCGCTCCGGTTGGCCGCCTGGGCGGCGATCTCGCGCCGTAGTTCAGCCTTTTTCTTGGGAAGCTTGGCGTCAACCATGTGTTCCGAGAAGGATTCCACGTCGGCCGTGGTATGCTTGGCCGTTATGCCATATTCCAGCTTCCCGACGCATGACTCCGCCCCAGCCGACGCATCTTCTCCCAGGTATTCTCGGATATCCGGCACATCTCTGCTAACCACCAGGACTCGTGACTTGGTTCTTGCCAGATTTAAAACCAATTCGCGGAGGAAGAGATTTCTCGGGTCATCATGATGGTAGCGGGCTCCCGTGTCAATGTCGACGCATTCGTCAAACCCATCCACGACAAACGTGCACCCGTCGACGGCCGATCCCACCGCGACGAAGAGCTGCCACAACCCTGAATGTGTCAATGTCTGCTCCCTGTTTCGCGCCTTGTGGACGCTGTCCATGACTGATACGATGGATTGGTCTTGTCCCAGCATCTGCGTCAGCCAGGATCTCAAGATGGCGTACGGGTCGCGGGTTGCCTGGCTGTCGGCCACACAGAAGAAATACGACAGTGGTGCCTGCTTCCCCTGACTCAGATGCTGGATTACCCGTGCCGACATGAACGTCTTCCCAAAACCAGGTGGGCCGTGAATCCAGAGCAGCTTCGGGTCACTCGACTGGCCCGATTTCCAAAGACGGAATTTATCCAGCCTCAGAACCCACTCGCAGGTGCCTTCGTGACGGTACTGAAGTGCCGTTTCATACGTGTTCTTGGTGTCAACACCGTTGATCCAGGCTGATAGTGATAAACGCTTGGACCGCTCCTCATCGGACACGTGGAGGCTCTCGACGCTCTGTTTAATGCTCTGTTTAATGTCCCTGAGAACGTCATCCAGCTGGACACCCACAATCTCACTCTGCACGAGAGACACGAGCTTGTATACAGCATCCTCGTCTTGCTCAATGCGGAGCATGGGCTCCTCTACCGTCATCTTGGCCGTCCTGCCGATGCTTTTCAACGTTCGCTCTAAGAGATTCGGTCAGAATATTCGATTGTGCGGGGACCGATCGAAGATGGCTCACTCAGAGTGCTCTGTGCGTAATACCTGCAAGCGTGCGCGAGAAACCGCAATGCCGAGCCGTACAGCTTCATGAGGGCCGTAGAGAGCTGGTTGGTAAGAACGGAGGTTCGGATAAGGACCCTGGTCTCCACATCGGTATACCGGGCAACGATGGACGAAATGCGCTCGAGGCTCTCAGCCATGGTGCCGAACGTCTGTGTATCGTTCACTGTCGCCTGGAGAAGCATCTTTACGGCCGCCCAGGGAATCGTCGCATGGCCGGGATCGAACTGCACTGCCATGTCGCCCACCTCCTTGAATTTTTCGATCCAGTCGACCACCTTGGCGAGCACGTCACGCACAAGCACCTTTTCGCCCGCCTTATTTTTGTAGAGAGTCCATTGCTTCTTGACGCATTCCTGCTTCTTTTGCTCCACCACTTCCACAAGCTCCTGGAGTCGGAGATCGGTACGGCTAAACTCTAGGACCTCCTTGTCTTCTGCCGACAAAGCATCAAATGCCGCTTCCCAGAGACTCGTTGGCGTGCCATCTTTGGCTGGTACCGAGGCTTCCATGTCGGCGCGCACTGTCAATGGATATGATAGCGGGCTAGCGTCCCGACAGGTCGTGAGGGGAGAAATGGTGTGCGGAGGTAATAGGGTTATTAATTAAGCCTGCTAAATGATGGGTTTTAGTTTTGGAGTGAAGCTTAGAGGTGAAAGGCCAGTTTTGATAGGGCCGTCCTTTGCGGTTTCTTGTTGCACAAGATGGAAGACGGCCATGTCTTGATGCCCGATCTCAGTTGGTGTAACATGAACAAGCTTAGTTGGGCTTCGTCGTTGGGCTTCGCAACGTTGACTTTTCTGCACCGGTCTTACATTCTTATCATTTCTCTTTCCTTTTTTCTTTTCCTTTTTTCTTTCCTTCTTTCCTTTTCCCTCTATCTTTCCCTTTTCTCCGTTCTTTGTTTCTTTGCTTCTTCCTTTCTTCCGACGGGAGCCTTGTCGTTTTGCGCACCACAGCCACCTACGGAGCGCCTGAGTCGGAGGCCGTAAATATCGATACGCCTTATTACAGGCTGTGACTAGTTCAGACTGCATGACCCCAGCCCCTTCAGGGAAGCTGAACAACTTCCCACCTTTTTTCACTGGCCGTCCGCCATGCCCGCCCTAAACGCCATGCCAGGTATTCAGTCTCCCCGCGGGCCAAGCAACAAGCAGCATTGTTCACGAATCATTAGCATCCGCCTGCCATCCACTGCATGAGCCTCGGAAAACCTTCAATTTACCACCGCAGGACGGGTCAGCCTACGCACCACCTCGATGCAGCCGTCTTGGCCTGAGAAGCATTTATCGACGTGCAGCATTCAGTGTGGTAATTACGAATCGCAATGACGGCTGATTGGCACGAATTGCCATTCAGAGCAGCGCACGTAATTATGTAGGACCTATGCTTTCATCGTAGTCTGCCTTGGGTGGTCAGTTTGCGGTATTTCTCTAGCACCGAGTATGGCCCATGCATGTTCCGCTGTGTAATTACACCGGCGAGGACGACTTGAATGAGGGCCACGGAGAAATTGATGGGACTTCTACAGTCCTGCCTACGGCAGATGTATTCCAAGCCACGATGGTAAAGTATTGACCTGACCGCGTAACGCCTGTTTCCTTGACGCATTACAAAACCAACGAGACTTACATAAAACTTGGGCGAGGAACGAACGCTGTCTGCACCGGATGCCTTTTACACTTAGAGTATAGGACCAGTGTTGTTCATAAAGACAATAGCTCCATATCCCCTACGGTCGCTGTTAGCTCAGGTCTGGGAGAGTAGTGTGTGTCTATCCATTCATGAGACTGAGGCTCGAAATGAGTTTCGTTAGTCGGGAGAGGTATTTAAATTTTGTCACCTTCATACTTTTCGGTGGATGGATGTTAGTGCCTATTTTCCAGCTTAGAGACAGAGGGGCAAGGAGAAACCGGGCTGGGGGGCGGCGGGTTAAGGAAGATGCTAATAGGAGGATGAGCCATGTTGTCGGACATGGTACGTAAGGTCCGTACTATGTTAAAGCTTGAGTGGCTGAGAAACGGTGGTTTGTGAAGAACGTTAATGGTGAGAGTTGCCGATGTTCTGTACGAGATAAAACGCCCGTCAGAAACTCACGTAGAAAGAGAGGGACGCTTGGTCGATCATCGTTAGTTGATTTGATGTCTGTCGATGATGCACTACACTGTGGTAGGATGACCGGCCATTGTCGCGACTGACCCTCCGTCGTTCCCGTGGCCCTGTCATTAACCGAACCAACCGAACTATTCGCTCACGCTTCGCGTCGAGCTCGTTTGATAAGGTATTTACCCGTGGCGGTAGGCGTGCTTCGTTGGTGTATCTCGTTGCCCTTGGCGTAGGTTTTTGGCTTCCAGGGGCAGGTAGTTAATAAGTTACAATCAGCCCCTGATCGGTTACGTTGGGTTACACTTACTGTAACTGACCAGGTGGTATGCCCACGTCACCATAGTGATCACTGTGTAACATAGGCCTGGATAGTGACTAGATCTTTTTTTGTCTGTAATCTTCAACATGCTGTCGCCGCATCCGGAAACGGTGGCTTTCCCGATCGGGTATGGCGCTCCGTCAGATTCGCGTCCTCGCACGGCCCCGCTGCGCGCGCCGTATAAATAGAGCCCCTCTCTCTCCGACGTCCCTCTCTTGTACTCTCGACTTTCTCCCTCCTACATCCCCTTCGCTCGGTCCTTCGCCTCCTCATTTGCTTCGCTCGTCCCCTGCTCCCTCATCTGCAGCCCGCTAGCCCAATGTCGTCCGCGCTCCGATCCCCATTTCGCCAGGCAGGATGCCGCGTCCTTGCCCTCTTTGGCGTTCCCTAACCGCCTGCCGTCGCCCGCCTTGCAAAGCGATACTGGGTTTGAACTTCATTCTCCCGAGCCCTCGGCCGAGATGTTCCAGCCTTTTACGGTGCATTTTGTCCATTGTAACTTTTGGCTCGACTCCAGCACCATCGACTCCGGCTCGACTTCGAGCTTCCTCTCCGTTCGGTGCCGCTCAACTCCCGCTTGTTTTTCCTCCTGAGCGGCATCTCATCTCGCCCATCGCCCATCTCCCTGTCTGCCAGGGTACCTCCTTTCGCCCATAGGATCAGAACCCATGTCTACCAGGTAGGCCCCCATTCAACTCGCAAGGCCTGCCCATCCTGACCAGTCACAAAATTTCAGATATTGATTACGTCGAATGCCGATACATCCGGAGGCCTCTTCTCGCTTGGTACATCCAGGCGTTTCAGTCTGTAGATCGGAGAACCTCCCTTGGCCACAGTCGGACCGAATGCCAGCGCGGCTGCGGCGAGACATCCAGGCGGTCGGTTCCGAAAGCGGCAGATTGATCTCCTGACCTACCTGCGGTCTATTTTCAGGCCACATGCCACCGGATCCAGGATGCAGCGGGCAGGGGTTGTAAGACCTTGCTGATACGGAGGCCGGCCGATGCGGCCCCTGAAGAGATGACGTAGCCTTGCTGCCTTCACTCTTACGACGGCGAGGCAGATCTGGCCCGTGGAAACGACGGGATTCTACCTTACCACAGGCGGTGCTAGAGACGAAACAGGGAGGGCGGAGGCGTATGCGGACGGATTCGGGAAGGCGTTGTAGGAGAACACGTGTCAATACTGCTTCGGTAAAGCCGCTCTGGGCAACCTCTGGCGACCTCGTGGATCATGAGACCTCGGTCAAGGGTCGTGATTCGTGGCGATACGATGTCCTGCGGCCGCTCCCCTTTGCCCGGGCCTCTCCTTGCTGTCTCGGTAATTATATGATTGGCAGAGTTACGATGGACCGGTGAGCCGATGCCTCGTCCCCCCACCCCCCCGCTACCCGTCACTCACGACCCCTGCGACCCCCGTACCCCCTGAGTCCTGTATACGACGAGGCGTTTCACGACTGAGCACGTTTCCTGCGAGCCCGTCAGGATGGTGGAGAGGAGGAGAGAATGGAGGGCCGGGTCTGGGCTCCTTGCCGATTCTGAGGTCGAGTCCGTCTTTCTCCGTACACGACGCAAATATATTGCGCTCGTTCCCCGGCGCCCCAGCAGGACGAAGATGACCAGCTTGCACGCCAAATGCCCCTGGGAACTGTTCTTCTTGTAGCCTTTCCCATCCCCTCTCCACTTCAACGCGGTATCCAGCCAGGAGCGCAATGTCAGTCTCCCTCGACAACCAGACCTTTTACAACCCTGCTGCGGCGACAGGCCGCCTGCCTGCGAGCCGTGGTCCTCGGGTTCGAGAGGGGGGCCCCTCTGCAGCGATCTTTGGGGTTCCTTTGTCCCCGCCGCTGCCGCAGAATGCGCACGATCCTCAACGCAGCAGTGCTGGGGAGTCGTAGGCCGATGCCATCCTGATCCCAAGCGACGACGAATTTGATGATCTCGATGGCCGATCCGACACATCTTTCGAGTCGCTTGACGAGCTTCTGCTAAAGGCGCGCATCAACGTTGAATCTGGCCGTGCTGCTGGTACAGGTATGTGCCTGGATCTCGCATTTCTCGCAGGCCAACATATTGACATGTCTGAGCAAGCAATCGTGTCGACGCTGCTTCCGACGATAGCGACGTGCCAGAACCTTCAGTTATCAGTGGGCCTGGCCTGGACGGCGAGTTTGTAAACCAGCGGCAACGGTAGGGGAGCCTAGGGCCTTATCTAGAGCCATTTTCTAGCGCCCCTGAGGCTCTATACGCGACACGGACCCAACCAGTTCTGGCCGGCTGTGATGAGTTCGGGCTAGGACCGGCATCTGCTGCCGACAACACTTTGCGCGATGCCACCGTTCCAGAGACGGACGCTGCCTCCCTCGCCGAAGACAGAGCTATACACCATAGCGATGATAGAATGCAGTGTAGTTCTCGGTTGCCCGAAAAGCCATATAGAATGACGTCGAACCGTGACGGTTCTATATGCCTTGACATCGAGGAGTAGTATCGGCGGTATCCATTTTCACCCGAGGCGCTCCGGCAGAGGTCGTAAGCCAGACGTGCCGCCAAGAGCGCATACAACGCTGCAGAACCCTATCAGTCGGATAGCTGCTTCCTCTTTCCGTACTATAGCGACAGCGATCAGACGAGCAACCCAGCATACCGTCATCCGATTTCAGACGACAGAGGAGAGCAGAGCAGAGTGTATCCTGCCGTGCCGCCGTAACGGGCACCTATACCCACGCTACCAGGTGACGAGAGCACCAGCGAGCTCGAACCGGCAGATGCCGAGCCACGCCTCCAGCTCCAGAGCCCGAGCGGCACCGCCCCCGGTCGTGGGGTTGATCCACAACAACGGTCCGGCAGCTACAGCCTTTCTCAACATCCTGATCACTATGACGACAACGATCTGGCGAGTGACCTAGAACGACGTCATCCTCTCGTTCCGGACGACAGAGAGCAGGATGAGGATAACACCCCCGCCCCCCAAGACCATCGAGCTGCGTCCAAGTGGACCAGTGAGAAGACAACGCAGCAGCAGAGCAACCTGGCTCTAGTGGTAGAAGCCTCGCCGGTGAAGCCTGCGGGGATCCTCCTCACCCCCGGCACTAGGACGGCGCGTCGGAAGCATGTGTCGTTCGGCCACGACGCGAAGCAAGGCCCTGGAGCAACGAGGGCCAGCAGCACCAAATGGCCCGACGGAGAGCGGGTCAGCCTTCAGCAAAACATCGGTCGTCGTCGGCAGCGGCAGCGTTGCGACACTGACGAAGAGGAGGACCGCTCTCCTATTGTAGGAAGCGACGCCAAGCGAGGCAAAGATGGGGATGTCGTTCAGCCGTCACAAGGGAAGCGCCGCAAGGTGAACACAGCGCCCAAGAGGCAGGCACGTCTTTGTACCAACTCCCCACCGCAACAGGCTCAACAAGGTCCAAAGCGCCGCCAAAGCCAGCGCAGAGCGTCCAACCCGCAATCTTCAGGGGCGTCCGCTTTGGGAGAGGAGACGCCTAAGGCCGCTTTTACAAGCTTTGAGGAATGGCCACTCGAAGCGGTCCTCAAGCGCGTTTGGAGTGGCGATAGGGAGAAGCGGGGCTAGAGTACCTGGTCAAGTAGGCAGGGTATGGGAAGAAGTACAATTCTTAGGAACCCGCTACGCATTTCGAGCAATGTCTTGAGATCCTAGAGCAGTTTCACCAAGAGAAGGGATTACCTCTACCTTGTATATAGATTTGGGCTGAATTTGATAGTTGGGGTGGTTTGTCATTGCTTGGGAACGGAGCAGAGATTTATATGCTTCATGTGATGTGTATACAAGAGGCCATTTTGTGCGCGTAGAGGAGATGCATTGTGTAGAAAGTGATCTTGTCACGGGAGTGATGGGCGGTCGACCTTGCGATGGGCATGTGATGCTTGTGGTTGCTCCTTCGGGTCGAATTCTCTCCCTGATCCTGTCCTCGAGACAGTTCGTTAAACGTTATTCCGTTATCTCCGGCCCCGCAAGCACCAAGTCGAGCAGGACAGTCATCAAAAACCTCTGGCGCTTGGCGGTTGACTCGACACTTTCTCACCCGAACACCACACCAGACCACACTTGAGCGATCAGCAGTCGCCGCTCACCCAACCCCCGCTACCCCAACAACTGTCGATTCTTGATACGGCGCCTATTCTGGTGCCGATTAAAACCAAACTGGAGTCCGTTAAGCAGTACCGCATTCCCAATGGCCGCCGACGCAAGCGACGGCCCCTTTCTTGCCTACCATGAGCCCAGCAGTGAGCAGCCCTCCTCTCATCCTCCTCTGAGAGGTCTGAGAACTGACCGGCTACAGTCATCAGCATCCTGACCCTCATCTCGTTCTTCCTATTCCTCGCTGTCGCCGAGTGGCTGGCCGATAAGGCCCTGCGTGCCTCGCTGATCGGCCACATCGTCGTCGGGCTGGTATACGGCGTACCCCTGGGCAATATCTTGCCAGGTGACTGGCAGGAGACCTTTCTTGCGCTGGGGTACATTGGGCTGCTGTTGATTATTTTTGAGGGTGCGTTTCGTCCCTCACACAACTTGATCCGCCGAACCATGCCGCTGACTCACCCGTTGATACCCAGGCGGCCTCACCATCCGGCTCGACCTCCTGAAGCAGAACCTGGTGCTCAGCATCATCGCCGCCCTGCTCGGCGTGTTGACGCCCATCGCCTTGTCCTTTGCCTTGCTCTACGCCGGCTTTCACCACGGTCAGCTGTCCCTCCTCACCCCTCACTTTTCACGGCGGCTCAATCTAAACACTCCTCCCAGGCGCCCTCGAATCCTTTATCGTCGGCGTCGCCCTCTGCTCCACCTCCCTCGGCACCACCTTTATCGTCCTCTCGGGCGCCTCCAAACCCTCCATCCCCGACGCCCCCGCAGTCGAGTACGCCGAGACCCGCGTCGGCACCGTGCTGGTCAGCGCCGCCGTGCTCGACGACGTGTGCGGCCTCGTGCTTGTCAGCGTGATCCACAACTTGCGCGACATTGCCGCCGATGACCATGGGGGAGGGGGCCCTGGGCTGGGGTGGATCATTGGACGCCCGGTCATGGCGAGCGTACTCATGGCTGTGCTGACGCCGGTTGTGGCCAAGTTTGCGGCTGGACCGGTGTATCGCCGGGTTGGGGCGCCGCGGGCGGGATATGTGGTGAATGTTGCGCTTATGGCCGTGGTGCTGTGCGCGTCCCTCGCCATCGCGGCGTATGCTGGTGCGTCTGTTTTGTTTGGCGCGTTCCTAGCTGGGGCTTTTATCAGCAGCTTGCCTGGGGAGGGTCGCGAGGGGGTCGGCTTTGTCGACACATTCGACAAGTACCTTGGCCAGATACAAAAGTACGTCCTGGTGCCGCTCTTCTTCGCCAGCATCGGGTTCGCCATCCCGTTCCTGGACCTGTGGACGGGAGAGGTCATCTGGAAGGGCATCCTCTACACGCTGCTCATGGTGCTGGCGAAACTGGTGGTTGGCCTGGTTGTGCCGGTCTGGGATTTTGTCGCATCTCGACTGAGAAGGACGCCAGGAAACAGCCCCCGGACGCTGACGGCAAGCTGGGCCCCAGCGACGCTGCTTGGCGCTGCCATGGTCGCCCGCGGCGAGATCGGCCTGCTCATCATCCAGATTGGCCTCAACGAGACGCCATTCCTCAGCCAGAAGGCCTTCGTCATTGGCGTCTGGGCCATCGTTCTCAACACAATCATCGGGCCTGTCTTGGTCGGCCTCCTCCTCAAGCGGGTCGGACCAGACATCGCCGGCGACCCCAGCTGGGGCGTCCAGGCCAAGCAAGGCTCAGACACCGACGGTGATGGCATCGCCGAACCGACCGGCACCTCAGCCGGGACGAGTCTGGCGCCGGCCTTGGCCTGCTGACGCCGGCCACTTGGCTTCATCTGGCCGGCGCCCTTGATGTGTTTGTTGTAGTGGCCAGATGGCCCCTTGTCTCCGCGGCCACTTGGCTCCGCCGACCGGGTTCAGGGGGCAGGAGTCTCGTCTCTTGCCCGGTTCCCTGTGCACGGCAGTAGTGCGATACAGAGCTGACAGGACAAAAAATAGAACAAATAAACACAGGCAAGTCTGGATCGCACCAGGATCCGGCATCCGACTCGATGCAACCCCAAGCCACGTAAAGCGGGGGGGTCCTACCTGCCACATAGAGTTCTCAGTTCTCGATCCAAGTGAAGGCGAGGGATGGGATGGTGGGATGGTGATGAGAGGCAAACGGCACAGATGCCACTCTCGGCGTGCCACAACGTGGCAACATCGGTCCAGATGGTCCTGCGCACGGGATCGGAACCCGAAAATAACCACGGAGGGTCATGGCAGCAGCGGACAATATACAAGCAGGAACAATGCGAGCACACATGTGCACACTTGCCGCCACTGCCAACCACTTACAGCGACTTATCGATTCCTCGATCTCAGCGACGACCTGACAACACTGCTGGTCGGCGGGACATCCACAGACGACACCCTTCACTGCCCTCTCTTCCAGTTCTTCCGGGATGCATTGGTGCAGTACGAGAGGAGCTGGAGCAAAGATCTTACGGATCATGGTCGTACCCGGGACCGGGTTGAAGTAGGCGAAGACACATGTACCGCGGCGAGTAGGAGCACAAGAAGCGGAGACCTATGGCACCTCGTTTGCGCAGATATCACAGGCTAGCCGTTGGAACCAGAGCGTGCTCTGCCAGGCGTACCTCACCCACCTACCGAGCCAGTTCATGCGCATCGTTGCCGGATGCTCGAGCACTCCAGGGGACTACTTTCTCCCTCGAGCGGTGACCGATCCTCCGGCCGCCCTGCAGAGGCAGCTCTGGCCGTGGATCGAAGAGTGGGAGCCTCGCTTTGAGGCGCGCGCCCGCCGCCGCCAATGGGCGCAAGGCGGCCTTGACGAAGACGACCTTGCTGGAGACGGCTTCCTCCAGCTCCTCCGGCGCCTCCGCGTGGTACTCTTACAGGACCTCGCCGTCTTGCAGCCGCGGTTTCCATCCCTACCTTTCTTCGCTCACGCTCCCTTTTGTGGCGAAGAGTGGGAGGCTTTTGCACATACAGTACAGGCCAGTGTAGCCAATGCCATGGAAATGCCAAGCTTGTTCCCACAACGCGCCCTACCAGAGCTCTCCGGCCTCGTCGAGAGCACTCGCAATGCCATCTTGCACAACAGCCAACAGTTAGCCGGCCAGTTCGCCAGCCAGCTCGCTAGCCAGCTTGCCAGCCAACTTACCAGTCAGGAGAGGAAGATCCTCAGTACCTTGCTCTCTAGCAAGGTTCCTGATAAAATCACCGGTTACTTGGGGGGAGAAGGAGGAGCTTCAGAGCCAGAGCCGGTATCTGAGCCAGAGCCGGCAGCCGGCCAGCCGACAGGAGCGGCACCTCCTGTCGTTGCCCGCGCAGCGAAGATCTTCACGGTCGAAGACTCCTGGCGCGAGTGAAGGAAGGCCCGGGCGGCCGGCCGGTAGTGCAGGGGCTGCATCGACAAGGGGAAGGGAAACCGATCGGTGGTGGAGGCTCGAGGGAGACCACGATGGGACTCTCGTCGTGGGGGTCACCAGGCGCCGGGGTAATCATTGCCAAATGTCATCGAACAGGTGGCCAAGCGAGTGCTGAACGTGGAACACATCCCCGGCCTGGAGATGCCGGCCGACGGCCTCACCAAACCGCTCCTGAAGGAGAAGCACGCGGTATTCGTGATGATGCTGGGAATGGCGTCAAAAGCGATGCCTTGGAACCGAGACTGAGCCAGGCCCAGGCCCAAGGAACGGAGGGCACCGGGTGGGCAGGCAAGGAACGCGAGGCTGGGCCCAATTCGCTCAAAAACGCGTTTTCCGAGACTTTTGAAGAACTTGTTTATTTCTTACGTAATCACTGGAGGATCAGGAAAAGGTCCTCAACACCAGAGGCTTTTGTAATTGGTATACGGGGAGGGGGTTGGCGATGGCTTCATGGCTGTTCGGTCTGTGGGGGGGGTGTCGGGCAGTGGCCACCACCGCCCGAACCATCTGCAGACCGCCCGCCTTTCTGCCACCCAAACCCACATCTGCTGAAGCCTCCCACAAACCAACCAACCAACATAACACCAACCAATACATCACCAACGTTGCCGCCGTGCCTGTCTCCTCCCGACAGATGCTGTTCCGCCGGTGGCACCTTCAGCGGACGGATCTTCGCGTCATCCGCTGGCGTGTATCTCGCCCTCCTTGAAGTTGAAGTCGGCTTGTCCTCGTCCTTCGTAGACCTTTTGCTCCTCTGTCTCGCCGGGCGGTGCCTCTTGAGGAAACGGTGCCCCGATTTTCCGTTCCACGGTACTGCAGCATGAAACAGCTGTGATGGTTTCCTTGACCTGAGGCGATGCAGACCGACCGCCGGACTAACTGATCAGTCCCGTGGTGGGGTCAGAGTCTTGGCGCCAACGACTTTTTCCCCACCATTACGTCATTATCTTGTCCACCGGATCTTAGTTTTACAGGCACTTCTCTCTACAACAACCCAGGCCTAACGAACACCATGTCTCTTCATCCAGATTCCACTGAGGCCGAGCTGCCTTTTTCGACATTCCAACTGATCCCAGACAAAGATGCCGTCTTTAGGACCAGCCACCCCGAGGGCCCAACCAGTCCTGAACTCCTGAAATACTTGAATCAAGGCGCCGTTGAGGTTTCATGCAAAACGATTGACGTCGCGCATGGAGCGTTTGGATCCGAAGACGAAGAGATAAAGGATCTCTACGCCACGCTGATCGTCTTTGATTTGCGATTCGATGCTGTCACGTCCAAGCGCCGTATTGCGGAGGCTACCGTGACTTTCACCTTCACTCGAACGAAGGATGGCAACCCGATCAACATCTACGGACTCTCCCCATATGGCAACCTGAGCGTTTTGCCTACCTGGGCAGTAGAGATGACAGCGCAGAACCTGCTCTTGAGGCTCGGTATATCTGCCAACCCAGCCACCGCACTCGCCTCCTTTGGACAACATAGAGTGCTCACCCAGTTCCTCAGTGGCTTCTCGAAAGTTATCGGGCGGGAGAGCGACAATCAGGCTACATGGACCCTCCTGGAGAACGACCTCGCCGAGGAAGGCGTGCCCGTTTCCATGAGAGTGGCCATCTTGCTGGGAAGGGATAGGCTCGATCCCTTTCAGTGTTCTGTCGGTCTCCAGGCGTCTTACGACTCCAAGACAGCGCTTGGGCCGGTGTTCTCGAGGGCTCGACACACCAGACCTTATCTGTTCAACCCGCAGCAAAAGTCGACACACAGACTCAAGAGGTACGACGAGGATAACCTCGGCAATGAGGATCTGAGCATGTTATGTGACATCACACCCATCAACGAGTGGAAGAATTCGGAGAATGCGGGCCATACTGGCGAGAAAGGTTCTGGGGCAGCTGAAGCCGAATAGGGTTGCGCGCTTTCTTCATCTCCTTTCTCTTCAGTTTCTCTTTACTTCACCCTAATAACGGCGAACGAAAAAAAAAAAAAAAAAAAAGACAATGAAAAGAAAATTCTCGTCCCCTCCTATTTAGGTTTTAATTATTCTTTCTTCATCTTTTCCTCTATTCTCTGTGCCTTATTTCCTCTCCTTTTTAATCGGGTATTTAAGTACCTCTCAATGAGCAGATTCCGAGACGGAATCATGATAGTCTCGATAGGTATTCCCACCTGCAAAGTCTGGAATTGACATGACGTGCTTTATTGAATGTGCTTCCTACTCCGATTCGCTAAGACTTTGTGGCTGACTGAAACGATTTCCACTCCCATCACACCATACTAGGCATCTTCCCTTGGTCAACAAGAGCGCGAGAATAATAGCCCGTTCTATCCTATAATTGATGCACGAATTTTTGTTCCAAAGTCACGGATGACACAGCCGTGTTCAAACGCTTCTCTCCCCCTTCACCTCCTCGGTACCCTGCGAATTGCCATTCCGAGTAACCATCTCCTGATAGAGCTTGCTAACAGACATTACCTCACCAGTGGCTTTCTGGCCTCGTAGTGGCTCATTAGCGCCACCCTCGACGTTGCTGGAGCTTGGTACTGGACATGCCGGGTGAGATACGCTCTCACGGGTGGGGTGTTCGCTCCCGGTAACTACACCGCCAATATTGGAAGATATATGAGCCTGCGAGAGCGCAAAGTCGCCAGAATCGAAATACTTTCGTCCCTAAAATCGACCATATAATTAGCTGAATGCGAAATACCAAGTGGTATAAAGCATTATAATACCTCTAATTGGTGGTGCGCAAGGCGGCCATTCGTTGGCATCTTTCCATACAGGTCCTGAAGATGATGCTTGTCGCTCTCAGTGCGTAGTTTCGCATTTTGCGGCGTATCCATGCTGGTAGACTGGTAACTGCAAGTTTGGGTTTTGAAAGGAGGAGAAATTATGCCACCAGGCAAACGTCATTTTAATTTGACCCTGACGTCCGGATAGCTCTATATATGTGTGGGACAAGCCCCGCAATCATTAGGCGGGGCGTCGGCCAAATCCCGGTTGACCGCGAACGTCATCAATCAAACTGCATGGGCAAAGTAGGCACTCCAAGAGAGTCGACATAGTGCAACCAGGGAAACTCACTCGGCTGCTGTACGGCCGCCTGTCACGAAAGGAGGCTGGCGTGCTTGCTCAGCTCAGAACAGTTATGGCTAAGCTCAACATATACCTCCCCGCCGACAGCCCCCTCGCGCAGGTCTCTAAACTCTATCAGCGACGGCCCTATATCCGCTGTCTTCAGCGTCGCCTCGAAGAGGCCCTGCCACAGCCGGAATTTGCTTGTATTGACGACCGTCATCTCTCTCATTCAACTAGCTGATACTCGAATAACACCATCGGCGTCGCTGAGAGTCGCCATCTGTCGTATCATTATTTCCACGCTGACCTGTGCAATAAATAACTACTTCGAATTTGACGCGGCAGCCATATCGTCGCCCTGGTCGCGGCTGCTCCATTGGCCCCACAGCCGACCATTGACGCCCCGCACGTCTCCACAATCTGACGCAATTCCCGAAGCATACACGCCGCAAGCCAGCGCACTCCGCGGTTCCTGTCGCGGTCTCCGACCCCCGTTCCCAGGGCTTAGAGATCCGTTGCGGAGGGCATCGACCCTGTGTAGATGTTGTGAGAGGTTTGTTCGGTCAGTCATGCAGGGGGTCGTTCCCGAAAAAAAATCAGATGTGGTTGTCAGCAGGTCGTTCCGATGAAGACCTCGGATCGGACCGGCCGCTCCACTTTGGGGACTTGGGTAGAGTTCGGGTCGAAGTTGGGGACCAAGAGGGAGAAGGGAATGGAGACGTGGACGTGAATTGGCACCTTATGGTTGAGCGGGAGGCTGATTCGATCGCTCTCGACAAGGGAAACTGGAATGTCCGTGGTCTGGCCGATAGAATGGCAATAGGTAATTTGTTGTGTAGGTGGTTAGGAAGTTGAAGGTTTGGCAATGATGTTTGCGGTCCCCGCTTTCTTTGAATGGAATGAGACGCGTAAGCCGTGTGCGTTCGTTTTATTGTGCCGCTAACCAGCATTCAAGGCACCAATAATGATGCAAGATCATTGTATCCTGACACAGTATTCAAGTCCTCCTCCCTGGGTTACACCTTTACGGCTCCCGTGTGTCACAGTGTCATGACACAACAAGACCTCTATTTTATGGCAAAAGTCCATAAGATATGTGTCTGGATTGCGGTTTCATCCAATGCTGAGAGACGGTAGACTATACATGATACATGACATTATGTATTCAATCAACCCATACGCCGCGTGGTTCGCCAAAGAAGCAGCCCCGGAAACCGACCCCTGGGACTTACAACGGGCCATTCCTGAACAAGACGTCGGCGGAGTCAGCGCCCCTTGATCAAAGGAACTTGCAAAATCTGCTAAGCTTCACAATTGACAGCTCCAAACGAAAAGGCGTTGGAGCTTATAGCCTATGGTAACAACCAGAGTGCTTTGAGTCGTCATCAGGGGCTGCCAGTCCGGGCTGTCACAGGGTATATGGACAGCACACCCATTCTTTACCCGCCAACCACACCCTCGTCACTCATCCTTGACAAAAAAACCGATCAAACCACCTCACGGCCTGCAGAAACGCCTGCTCCTTTGCCCACCGCTGCCCCTCATCGTTCAAATCCGCCCTGACGGCAAACCCATGCTGCGTACCGCTATACAAACTGACCTGATACGCCTGGCTCCCATTGGCCAGCACCGCCTCGGCCTCGACCCTCGCCGCCGGCCCAAACAGCACGTCCCGCTCCCCAGCCGCGACCGACACGGGCCCGGCGATCGCCGCGATCTCGCTCGCCTCCAACAAGCTCGGGTGCGCCGCGTACCAGACATCGACTCCACCGCCGGCCGCGAGGGCGCGGAAGGTATACCGCCCGCCGAAGCAGTACCCCGGCGCCGCGATGCGGGTCACGCCCAGCTCGGAGCGGAGGTAGGCGATCGCAGTGGCGACAATGGGGTCCGTCACGACGGGCGTGTGCAGCGCCAGGAAGGCGCTCGTGTTGAGGCCCGGCGCGTTGGGGTCGCCTGAGAAGGGGGCGCCTGCGAAGAGGTCGGGCGCGACGGTCAGGTAGCCGGCACGGGCGTAGCTATCGGCAAGGCTGTGAGGGGAGTTAGAGGTGAGAGTCAGGTAGGGTTACTGGGTAGGTAGGGGGAGAAGGAAGCGGGCGCAAACAGTTTGTTCTCCAGGTGGGGGAGGCCAAAGATGTCGCTTGGGTACAGCACCGCGGTGCCCTCCCGTGCCTTGGTGCGGGCGTTGTTCTTGTCGGGCTTGGTGATGTAGAGGGTGACTGGGTGGGGAGGGGGTTAATCGTCGAGGGCAGGGCGAAGTGCTTCTGTCAGACTTACGGTTGTCGTGTTTGACCTCCTTGTATACCGATGTCCCAGAAAGGGCAACGAATGACGCGTCGAGACACTCGGCCTGCTTTCCATTGCAACCGACCACTGCACCTCCGACGACGAGCAGGGCAGAGGAGAGGAGCGAGAATGAAAGGGCGCGCGCATATTGGCGATTTCAGGAACAGAAGGCGAGTGCAGAGACTTCATGAAGATGCACACAAGGGGGGTCATTGAGACGGCGGAGACCCGAATCCCCTCCTGGCTCCCGGGCGCAGCAATCACAACCCCCGCCGGCACGCAACCACCATTTCCCCGGCATCGGATCTGGATGCGTGGCGTGCCGGCCGGGTTGGCAGGACGCCTCATTGCTCGAGTCCCGTTCATAAAACGGCAATCGTTGAGCAGGACACGAGAGACCCGATGGCGTCTTGAGCGCCATGTCGAGAGAGTTGAAATGTTGACTTGATGGCTCCCCAGTCAACTTCCCCTGCCAAGACAGCACACCCTCCCCCGCAATACCAACAAGGCCACTGGGGAGACTGCCCACGCCCCGCGCCTTGGATGTTGGGGGCGAGCCTCGGCTGAGGCTACGGCACAGACCGAAGTTGAGACAAGTGGAACTCCGTCAGGTCTCGGGCCTCCGTTGGCGGGAAATAAACACCGGCCCAGCAACGCATCCACCGAAAACATCACCTTCGTCCAATAGACACGATGCATTCGCTCACCTTATCCTTTCGGCAGCACCTGGTTCCAGCATTGGTGTCCGGCACGAGTACCGATGCAGGCCTTAACAGGAGCGAGAACTTGATCATCCCAGGCCACCCTAGGACACTCTTCGAGCGCAATCGACGCCCAGGGGTTGTGCCATGTGTAAGTCATTCTTTTCTGGAACTTCGGCTACGACACCCTCCCGTCAAGGTCGCTGGCATCAGCGGCGCTTAGATCTGCATGATCTCGGGCCAGGTTTAGCTTGCCTAATGCACGCTAGATTCCTGCCTAGGGTCCAGGCAATCTCGACTCCACTGCATTGAGTCGGCCTCGGGTCGACAGCTGCGGGGTACAGCTGTTGAGTTAAGCGCGGCATCACGCGCAAGAATAGTGGCACCGCTGCCGCGCTTAACTCTTAGCTGAGAGCTCGTCCTGGTCCGGCTCTTCACCATTATTGGCGTTGTGCTAACAACACGCACGGCATACACCGATGATGCCGTAACTTGAATCTAAGCGCCCAGAGAGGTCGAGTCAGTTCCGTTCGCGCGACGTTGAAGGCCCCGTGGACTCAGGGATGAGGATCCCGGATCATGATCTTGATGAATGCTGCAAATCTGAAAAAACACAAAGACCCCTTTCTCATGTCACGGTAAACTTGTGCCAGGTGATCCCAGAGCTTCTTTCGAATCCACCTTCCTTGCCTTGAGTGAATCCCACATCACACCACGAACATGACAGTTGATGCCAACACCCTTACGGCAGAAGATGCCTTCGTTCAGACCCTTGCCAAGTACGAACTCGAGAGACAAAAGCGGCAGCGACCAGACGGCCTCTCCCAGTACATCGACGTGGGGAAGTCGGAAAAGTTCAGGCACTTTGCCACTGACCCCTGGATTGAAGTCGATGCAAAGAAGCGCCCAGAGCTCCCGCCTCCTGTCGCAGACGGCGGCCACGGAAGAGTCCTTATTCTCGGCGCCGGGTATGGGGCTCTGACCTTTGCCGTTTGTCTCATCGAGACCGGCGCCTTCACAGCTGACGACATGGTCTTTGTCAATGCCGCTGGCGGCTTCGGCGGCGTGTGGTACTGGAACCGGTACCCGGGACTCATGTGCGATGTCGAAAGCTCTTGCTACCTCCCTCTGCTTGAGGAGACTGGCTACGTGCCCAAGCATCGCTATGCCTACGGGCCAGGGCTGAAGGAGTACGCCGACCTCATTGCCTCAAAGTGGAATCTCCACGGCCGAGGTCTTTGGGAATCGACAGTCCGCGACTCGACCTGGGATGAGACACGGTCCGAATGGGTTCACACGATCGTCAGAAAACCCGCCAACGGCCCCGAGGAAACTCTCACCGTCCGCAGTGACTTTTACATCCTCATCCCTGGCATCCTGACACGGCCCAAGCTCCCACGTTTCCCCGGCCTTCTCGACTTTACCGGCCACGTCTTCCACACGGCCCGTTGGGACTACAACTACACCGGCGGCTCTCCCGAAGACCAGGCCTTGACCAACCTCCGCGACAAAAAGGTTGCCTTCATCGGCACTGGTGCGACGGGCATCCAGGTGGTTCCCCAGCTCGCCAAGTGGGCAAAGAAGCTCTACGTGATCCAGCGCACCCCAGCGTCCGTGGCCGAACGGGGCCAAGCACCCATCGACCCCGAGCAATGGTCCCGGGATACCGCACAGAGGGGCTGGCAGCGCCAGCGCCGCGAGAACATGGCTGCTCACCTTTCCAACGACTCAGCGGTGCAGGGTGACCTGGTTCGCGATGGTTGGACATCGTTCCCGTCCTTCTCGGGCCTCGTCGGCGGCCCGGCAGCCGACGGACTCACGGCCAAGACGGTGGAGGGCTACGTTGGCTCCCTTCTCCAGCTGGACTTCCCGCGTCAAGAAGACATCCGCGCCCGCGTCTCCAACCTGATAAAAGATCCCGCCGTCGCAGAGTCCCTCAAGCCCTGGTACCCCGGCTGGTGCAAGCGGCCCTGCTTCCACGACGAGTACCTCCAATCCTTCAACCACCCCAACGTCACCCTCATCGACACGCGCGGCAAGGGCGTCGACCGGTGCACCCCGATGGGCCTCGTCGTCGGCGACAAGACACTCGACGTCGACTTGCTCATCCTCGGCACCGGCTTCGAGCCCTGGACGGCCGGCAGCCCGGCGTACCGCGCCAACATCACGGTCACGGGCTGCGGGGGACTCAGCCTGGACCACAAGTGGAGCGAGGGCGTCGGCACCCTGCACGGCACCTTCACGCGGAACTTCCCCAACCTGATCCTGCCGGGCACCGCGCAGACGGCCGCGACGGTCAATGTCGTGCACATCATGGACGTCACGGCGCAGCACGCCGAGCTACACGACTAACGAGGGGGCGTTGGCGCAGCCGATGAGCCCCGAGGAGCAGATGAAGGTGGCGAGACGGTCGATCTGGGCGAAGGGGATCAATGATTACGTCCGGTACTTGGCGGAGTGGCAGGCGAGCCCGGGGCTGAAGGGGATTGAAGTCGTGGGTGTCTAATTGCGTCTCTTTTCATGATAATTACTACCGCACATCTGATCGCTCTCTGTTCATTGTTGCCAAAGGGATGGAAGCGCTTTGTCATTTTGCAGCCCTCTAAATACGATTTCTGCCACTCCAACACGGGTTGCCAAAACTCATTGACTGTGGGTGGTCATCTCTATGGTACCTTATCATTTTTTTGCCGCTTGACCTTACTTCAGGAGTGAGCATTTGCGGCGAACAACCGGGCAGCAGATTTGACAACAGGCGGTAATCTACCTAATTCATCGTTCATGGCGATGAAATCCAACTATTAACATCCAGGTACTGGAATTCACTGAGTGGCTGGCCACAAAACACAGAAAGCTGTTGCCGCAAAGATCAGTTGAAAACACCAAAGGCCAAGCGCAATGCCACGGTCCAGCATGAGATATGCTGCTAGTTAGATGAATTGTGGTCTTTAATCATCATACAAAAGGTACTCTTGCTGTCCACCTGCAAAAATCACGGCATCTCCGACGAGTAGGGTCCCTCAAGTTTAAACCCACCACCTCTCAAGTCCTGAAAGACCCTGGCGGCATCGTAGTTACCCGACGTCTCGGCCAAAAGCCTGGCCGAGTCCGCAGCACCCCCCGCAGCCGACCTCCCAAACCCGTCCTGGAACTGGCTGGCGTAGCTGATGTAGGTGTAGTCGACAGCCAGACCCAACCGCTCGGCCTCAGCGACGACCTCCGCCGCCGCCGACCGCATGGCACGATACACGCGCCAGCTCTGCGAGGCGTCATTCCAGTGTGGCTCAATGTTGAACATCAGAAATGGCTCGTCGTCGGGCAGTCCGAGGCCGTTCCCGCCGCGTCGGCTGAAGAGGGACGTCGTCGGGGCCGTGACGTGCTGGATTACAGCAGTCATCCTGATGCCCGCGATGTCGGCCAGCTTGCCGCCTTCGCGCTGCCAGGCGGCCGCGTACAGCTTGATCAGGCGCCTGTCGACTTTGGTGCAAAACACCCACATGGTGTTGTATTCGCCGGACGGATAGGCCTGGGCCATCTCCCAGGTCTTTTGCGAGAGGCTCTTGGTGCTTGTCGTGTCCAGGATGGATGTGATTTTGTAGAGTCGGCTAAAAGCGGCGGGCCGCGAGGAGGCGCCGTCGCAGTAGAAGAGGTCAGCGACCCACAGCCACTGGCCCGCGTCGAAGTGGAGGGAGGCGAGCAAGGAGGGCTTGGGATCCCGCTTGACAGTTTCGCCATAGTCCAGGAGCGCGTCGATGACGGCGTCTTCGTGGTCGAGAGTCGTTGCCCACAGACCGCCCCAGCCTCCCGTGTAGGGGTAGGTGTCGAGCACAAACGAGGTGACGATGCCAAAGTTGGCACCGCCGCCCCGGAGAGCCTTGTACAGGGCAGAATTGTGAGTCGAGTTGGCGCGGGTGATGGTGCTGTTGCCCAGGACGACTTCGAACTCTCGGATGTTGTCCAGACCCCATCCATACATGTTCGAGTAGAAGGAAATTCCGCCTTTGATGTTGCTCTCTAGTCAGCCGGCAACGCCTTCATGAACAGGACGATATCGACTCACCTCCCTGAAGGAAGCCCCCGACACCAACATACGAAGAGCGGCCGCCAACGGCGGTCAGCCCGAGTGGCTCGAGGGCACTGTAGACGTCGACCCACCGATTGCCCGGTATTACTGTGAGGCTTTGGCGGCCCTCATCCAACTCGATGTGGGCGAGGTGCGCGAGGTCGATAGTCACGCCGCCGTCGATCGAAGACTCGCCGTGCCACTGGCCATGGCCGCCACTCTTGACGGCAAAAGAAGTGTTGGTATGTTTGAGGATGACGAGGGAGAGCGCGACGTCTTCGGGTGAGCGTGGCTGGAAGATGCACGAGGGGGTCGCTTGTTGCTGTGCCAGATCCCAGTACGCGGCCCTTGCTCGTTCGTAGGGCGCAGTGCCGGGGAGTAAGGTTTCGTCAGGCTGAGTTGACAACAACAGTTCGCACTGAGACCATTAGTCTTAGCTTGCCTCCTTACGGACTTGTATTGGGGTACCATCATCCTTACCGCCGCGTTCCGATCCGAAGTTTGGTGCACATGTGGAGGGTTGGTCGAGGCCCCGACCAGGTCTTGGATGGACCGGATGCTGTCAAAGAGGCCGCAGGTGCTGCCGAACTGGAAAACCGCAAGCAGGAAGGTGACCAGGGCGATCAAGGAGGCGCTTTGCAAGAGAGCCATGACCTGTGATAGTGGCTGGTATAAAGAGGTACCTGTCGCCTCCTGGCTTTGTGCTGGAGAATGTTGACAAGCATGTCTTATAAGTTTAGACTGTATTTTCCCGACTAATACCGAGACTTGATCATCGTCAGTTTCCATTGGAATGGGAATCGTCCAAAACTCCATGACGACGCCGAGCTCTTATCTAAACGCCAGAGGATTGACTTGATGATAAGGAGGTCTAAGGCACCTTACCGTGTAAAGCTAAGCTCCCCCAAAACCCCAACCAAGGCGTTCGCCTCCCCCCCCCCCCCCCCCACTGAACCCACTTACCCCAAATCCCCGGCTGGAAACACCCGAACGCGGGGAGGCGGGGTAAGGTTGAACTGGATGGCACCAAGGAACCGAATGAGTGATTGACGATCGGCCAGTGACCAGTCACAGGGGCGCTAAGGTAGGGGGTATCTATCACCGACCCAGAAGCGGGCCTCCAGCCGAAGCCGCCGCCCTGACCACAACAACCTGGAACACCGTCATCGTCCCTCGCCCAAGATGAAACATCAGGCAACTGCCAGAGCCTGCCCCAGACGGTCGCGGTCCAAGACGGGCTGTCTCTGCTGCCGTCTGCGGCGCAAGAAGTGCACCGAGGAGAAGCCCATCTGCACGAGCTGCAAGAAGCTCGGCCTGCCGTGCTCATGGCCGCAGCCCAGCGAGTTTGCATGGCGCCTGCGTATGGGCATTGCGGGCGACACGCCGGCACGAGAGGCCATCGACTATCTGTCCCAGGTTTCGAGCCGCCTCAGCAAGACGCAGGCGTCCGACACATCGACTGGGGCATCGCCGACGACGTCTTCCTCGAACTCGGGTGACTCTTCGTCGCCGCCACCATGGTTCTCCGACTTTATCACAGAGCATTTGCACGAGGTCGCTGACTCGCACTCTTCTCCCTTGCCCCTATCCGGGGGCCCAGTGTCTGGGTCGGCGAACCTGCCCCAGCCCGACTCAACGCCAAGTGCGGAGCTTGGCTCAACAACAATACCACCAACTGCACCGCCATCAAAGCGGCCTCGCCGACAAGAACGTACAGAACTGTCCCTCGTGGGCATCCGCGGCACCTGGGCTTCCCTGGACCCCATGTCCCAGAATGTCCTGCGCTACTACGTCGACTACACCTCGGACCGGTTGTTATCACAGAAGCCAGGTGCCACAAACGTCTGGCAAAGCACCGTCCTGCAATTCGCAGAGTCGGACGAGCTCGTTCTGAACGCTGTGTTGGCCGTGGGCAGTGTTCACCTGGCCGCTAGCATGGTGGACAACCGTGCGGTCGAGGAGGCTACCACCAGATATGTTCTCCGCTCCATCACCGGACTGCAGCGGGGACTGGAGAGGTGGGTTGGTAATAGCTCAACCGTGAGCGACGAGACGCTGCGTTTGATGCTCGTGACATGCTTGCTGGCCGAGCATGAGGAGTCCCACCCCTACTACATCGGCCCCGTCTCTTCGCCTTCCATGATGGTCTCTGCACCACCCCAGTTGTACTACCCTGTGCCGTCCACTGAAAACAAGACCTCTCCAGTGCATCGGCGGCAACTTCAACGGCACCCTCCAACTCCACCTCCGCGCCAGCCACCCGATCGCCCGCGTCCTCGAGTCCAAACACACCAGCGGCCAGGCCGAGCTCGTGGCCTGTCTCCTCGAGTACACGGCGCGCCTCCAATTCCTCTCGGGCCTGTGCTTCCCGGGGCCCGACGACGAGAGCCGCGCCGCCGACTCGCTCGAGCTCGTGCGCCTGGTCCACGAGGGCCGCTTCCCGCTGCTCAAGTCGTGCGACATGTTCGGCGCCTACTTTGGGTGCGCCGCCGAGCTCTACGAGCGGCCCGAGCACCGCGCTGCCAGGGCTGAGGCCGAGAGGATCCGGAGGGCGAGCGAGTCGGCCATGGTCGCGTCCGCGCGTGTCGTTCAAAAGACTCTCCTCCTCTTTTTGATCTCGGCGTATATGCGCGGTCCCGAAGACCACGACCGTCTCGTCGCGGCGACCCAGCCAATCGTGGACGAGGCCCTGGACGTGTTTGAGCAGATCCGGGGCACGACGTGGGAGAACACCACGTGGTGGCCGATCGTCATCGTGGGAGCGTACGCGACGAGCCAGGAGCAGCGGGACTGGTTCTTTGACGGCCTTGGGTCGTTTACGCCGCCGATGGGGATTGTTTTGCGCGGGAGGGAGCTGTTGAGGAAGGTGTGGGATGCGCCGGACGATGTGTTTGAGCTCGATGGATTGTCGCGGCTGGTGGGAGGCAGCGGTGCGTATTGCTTTGGATGATGGGGTGAGATGCTGCTGCTGTATACCTAATTAAGCGGGTTCAGTTCAGGCGAACTTGATACTGATCAGTCACCGCAAGTTGCAAGTTCAACCCTTGTGATGTTCAACCCCTGTGATGTTTTGGTGTCCCCTTTTCTTCGCCCAGGCAGTTCCATGGATTCGCGAGAGTACCAACACAGCCGCAGCGGCACGCAAGACAAGCTCCCGCAAGACGCAGCGCGGTAGAAACTGACAAGCGTATGCGGGTCCCGCGGTCTCCGGGTCTCCGGTCTGCCGCAGGAGAGCGCGCTTAGATTCCAGACAATCGATGGTGTGGTGCGGGGGCATGGATGTCTCCAAAACTCATCCACATGGTCTGACGTCCGCTCCGCATTTGGCTGGCGTCGAGAGACAAGGGGATACTTTCATAAATATAGTACGGCTTTCTACCTTGGACCAATCTGTGGACCCTAAACAGTAATTGTCTCCGTCTCCTTGCTTTCCAGACGCCACTTGACACCGGACCGTTTCGATAACATGATGGCAATACAAGCCTCCAGGTTCTACCTCTGCGCCGGATAGACTTTGTCCATGCTGACGCAGCTGGCTCTGGCGGCCGACTTCAACCAGCAACCCTTATACACCGGACAGGGCCGAGCCTCTTCCGCCGAGTCTTCCTGTCCAACGGCGGTACGCCTCATTCAGAGTTTGCTTTGTTGCTCCGTCGAGACGGATTCATGCGTCTGTTCTCGCGCTAATGCTCACTCCGCATTTGCAGTGCGAGCTCCTGTCCACCATCAGACCCGGACAGGTCCACTTCCCCGGTACCGCAGCCTACGAAAAGGCTCGCTACAACTACTGGGACGAGGCGCAGAGAGCGACATCTCAAGCGTGTATCTACCAGCCCGCCAGCGCCGGCGACGTCTCGCTTGCCCTGATCATCGCACAATAGACATCGTGCCCCTTTGCCGTCAAGAGCGGGGGCCACGGTCGGTTCAGCGGCGAGTCGAGTGTGGCTGGAGGTCTCGGGATCGACCTCGTCAGGCTTGACAAGATGAAGGTTTCCGAGGACCGAGAGTCCGTCACGCTCGGCCCGGGTCTGAGATGGCTGGATGTCTACACTGCGCTTGAGCCGCTGGGTTTGACGGTCATCGGAGGGCGGGACGCCGATGTTGGTGTCGGTGGCTTCTTGTTGGCAGGTGAGGAACTTTCTTTTCTCTTTTTGTTTCCTTGCTCAGCCATTGCCCAAGCGACCTGTGGCGGAAAAATAACCGATCTCTCATTCGTACCTAGGTGGCATATCCTTTTTGTCAAACGAACACGGCTGGGGAACCGAGAATATCCTCTCCTTCGAAGTCGTCCTTGCCAACGGCACCATCATGTCTGCCAGCGTCACCCAAGCCCCGGACCTTTTCAAGGCCCTCCGCGGCGGAGGTGCCAACTTCGGCATCGTAACTGCTTTCACGCTCCAGTCGGTCCCCTACCGGGGCATGTGGGGAGTCATGAGAGCGAACACGGTCGAGCATCTTGACGGCCTGCTTGAGGCGTTCGACGAGTATGCGACCGTATTGACGAGAAAGAACCCCCACGTCTCGGTTGTCATCAACATGGGCATGCACGATGGTAACTGGATCTTTGCCAACGACTTGGAGTACGGCGTGCCGGTCGACAACGCTCCACCAGAGGCGATGAAACGGTTCATGGACCTGCCCGCCGTTCTCGACGAGACGGGCACACGCAACATGTCGGCTCTGACAGTCAGCATGGCCAATCTCTCACCGCGTGGAAACCACAATTCGTACTGGGTACTCGTTACCAAACACGACCCGGATCTTCTCCGCTTCTACGTCGACACGTTCATGGAAGAGTCGGACAGGCTCCTCGCCGGCGGCAGCATCCCCGGGTTCTCTCCCACGGGCTGCATCCAGACAATCTCACCGAACATGCGACGTCTTGCTCGCGAGCGGAACGGCGGCAACATCATGGGCTCACTGGCCGAGTCGGACGAGCCGCTGCTCCTGTTCAACCCAGCCATGCGGTTTGGCGATGCGGCAGGCGCGGAAGAAGTTTACAAGCTGATTGACAGGATTCTGACTGCCACCAAGAGAAAGGCCCGAGAGCTGGGCAAGGACCATGATTATCTTTATCTCAACTATGCCAGCCAGTTTCAGAACCCGCTGGGCAGTTATGGCGCAGAGTCCACCAAGTTGATGCGGGAAGTGGCGGCCAAGTATGATCCGAAGGGGGTGTTCCAGAATCTTCGTGCGGGAGGGTTCAAGTTGGACAAACCGTACGATACTTTGGTTTGAGGGGTCTTGGACGGGCTCATCGCGCCACTTGGGGGTTATGGATGACTGGAATGGATCAGTTCAGAGGAACAGATTGGTACAGAACCAGCAACTCGGGGTTCGAGGTGACGAGTCTTGTATTTAATAGATTCAACGCCGCGTAGAACAATAAGACAGCCGCAATTGCATTTCTGTCCATCCGTCGCCTTGCTATCATGCGATGACAATAGTTCGTCCGAGACCATGGTCCAAACGACCGGGAAGATGCTAAGCTAAATGACCAACGACAACAGGATCTCAGTGGACTCCGGTCACGGTTCCGGCGCGCAGATGACATGAACTACTATGATGAGCCATGAACTGGAGTTACCACCTTCTGGAACCTGTTCAAACTTGTCCGACAGGCTCCCGTATCTTCTGGCATGCAGCCTCGGATCTGCTGATCTCCAAACCCCTGAAGGAAGATGGCTTGACAAACGAGAAGATGAGGGCACCAAAACAAAACCCAGAGTGCAAAGCCCCAAAACGATCCGCCTTTCTCGTCAGGTGGGGCACGCCGAAAGGGATGCAGGCTGCTTGGCAAGACGAGGAGGGGGCCCGATCAACAACCCCCTCCACGCCATCCCTGCGGCGCTTAAGTTTCGATCCTGCTCCACTCCGCCGAGCCTCGTAATCCGGGGCGTGACCCGGCAACACGGACACCCCCGGCGTCCGAGGCAAGACTAAATCTAAGCGCGGTATCCCGGCTTGCCCGACTGGGAGTAGGTGCAAAGAGAGCAAACATGGTCGGAGACAGCGAGGCCAAGGGCTGTGGCTCGCCTTGAAGGCCATCAAGCCCAGGACCGTCAATGATAAACCAGAGTTCGTCAGAGATGACAGCACACCTCATTCCCGCGTCTTGAAGCTAATTGTCCATTCCCAAGCCATCCTTGTTCCTCACCATTCTTTGCCATGAGTCCTTCTACTCACGCCGCCCACCTTCTCGCCAAGTACCTGGCCGAGTACGAGAGGGAGAATCCCACGTCCAGGGACCTCATCCGAGATGCTTCAAACTATCTCCCCGGGGGAACCACCAGGGCCACCCTCGCCCAGGATCCGTTCCCCGTCGTCATGCTGAGCGGAAAGGACGCCGAGCTGACCTCGGCCGACGGCCGGCCATACGTCGACTACGTCTCGGAATACTTTGCCGGCATCTACGGCCACTCGCATCCCGATATCATGGCCGCCATTGCAGATACCGCACAGAGCGGCCTAGGCTATGGCTCACCACACCCGGCCGAGGCGGAGCTCGCCAAGCTGCTCGTGGACCGTTTTCCCAGCGTCGACCGCATCCGATTCTGCAACTCGGCTTCCGAAGCCAACATTTTTGCGGCCGCCGCTGCGCTCAGCTTCACCCGCCGGACCAAGGTGCTCGTCTTCGAGAACGGATACCACGGCGGCGGTATGTCGTTTGTCTCTGCAGGGCGTAAGAACCCCCTGAACGTGCCGCACGACTACTTCTACGGCGCTTTCAACGATATCGAAAAGACAAAGCTCGTGCTGGAGGGGCCTGACCGGCACGACATTGCCGTCGTCATGGTCGAGCCGATGCAAGGCGCCGGCGGAGCCATCGTGGCAGACCGCGGCTTTCTGGAGTATCTGCGGGAGGCCACGGCAAGAATCGGCGCCGTGCTCCTCTTCGACGAGACCATCACGTCGAGACTGGCATACGGAGGCCTCCAGACGCAGCTCGGCGTGGTCCCGGACATGACCACCATGGGAAAGCATTTTGGCGGAGGCTTCAGCTTCGGGGCTTTTGGCGGCCGCGCCGACATCATGGCTCAGTTCGACCCCCACTCGCCGAGCCATCTGCACCACTCGGGCACGTTCAACAACAACGTCTTCAGCATGAAAGTGGGTGCGGTTGGGACCAGGCTGCTGACGGATGAGCGGCTCACATCTCTCAACGCCTTGGGGGATGGGCTGCGCAGCCGTCTCCAGAAGGTTTTGGGGGCCAAGGATCCCGCGCGCAAGCTCGCGGCCATCACTGGCTTTGGAAGCATCATTGGTGTTGGCTGGGTTTCTGCGGAGGGCGCCACGCATCGGGATCTGTTTTACCACTTCTCGCTTTCCAAGGGGATTTACATCGGCCACAGGGGATTCATGGCGTTGAACTTTGCGCATGAGCAGCGTCATATCGACAGTCTGGCTGAGGCCTTTGAGGAGTTTATAGACCTGATAGGTATTTAAGTGTTGACTGTGGCAAGAAGAGAACAGAGTACCGTACCTTACCCGTCTGGATCCTGAAATATCCTGACCCAGCATGGAAGACAATCTCCACACCAGTCGATCGAGCTTGACAGGTAAATTCATTCACAGGGCGCACTAGATACCTCCATTTCCTTTCCACTCCGTGTTGGCTTTCCAGGCCTCGCAGTCGCGGCACGTGTCGCTCATGTATTTTTTCCCGCATTCTCTGCCGCTCTCCCCCTTCTGTTACACGGACAACCAAGACACGAAACCGATGGCGGCAAGGGATCTCACAGAAAGGTCGGCCACAATATCCAGACGATCCCGAAGCTGTCCACCTCAGCTGTGTTCCTGGCTCCTTTGTATATCCACGTTCTCACGCATCCGGGTCTGGCAAGGTAAAAGCTTATTATTCTCAAACATGTGCTCTAGTAATTGCAGGAATCTCGGTTCATAAAGGTGCCAGAGCCATCTTTCCCAATTACACATTTCGGGTCACCGAGTCCTCTCGGCGAACTGCCAGGTCACCATACAGCGGCTTCGGCGGCTGATACGAACGCCGCGCCAGAACCCAATTCCCGACCGTGATGAGGGAACAAACGCCGATGCACGCACAAGTCCAGTTCATGGTCGACGGCACCACAGGGATAAAAGTGGGAAAATTGATGATGACACAGAGCACCGCGAGGTACCCGAGAGACAGGAGGTTGACGAAGAGCCCAAAGCGACCGAGGTGGAAGCTCCTGGACTCAGGCAGTGACTTGCGCCCCCGGATCAGCAGAAGCGCGATAGGGATGCCGTACGAGTTGAGGAAGAAGAAGCTTCCCGCGCCAAACATGGCGTTCAGGACCGTCGACGGCCCCAGCACGAGCAGCGAGACGATGGGCAGCAAGACCACCGTGACGAAGACGGCGTTGACGGGCGCCTGCACGCGCGGGTCGACCTTGACCAGCCAGCTGCGGCGGTGGAAGCCGCCGGTCTGCGGAAGGACCAGATCAGCCGACTGCATGTGTACACCAGGGTGATGATGGCGAAGACGTTGAGAACCGAGTAGATGGCGGCGACGGTCGTGACGAAGCCCAGGTTCGGCCAGGCGTCCCAGCAGAGCTGGAGGAACACCATGCCGGCAAGCGGCTGGAGGAGGTTCTCCGGCCTGCTCAGGCAGAACAGCACGCCAATGACCATGACAAAGGTGGAGACGATGTTGAGGACCGTGGTGCCGATCATGACCTTGGGGACCTGCTGGGCCGGTCGCGGCATCTCGTCCGACGCGTGCGTGGCGGCATCGAACAGGCTGACGGCCATGGCGCCGGGCAGGAGGCTGAGCAGGAACACGAGCCCGTCGGATGAGTAGCCGGTGTGGTTGACGACGTCCACGAAGACGGTCGAGGCGGAAGCCTTGGGCGAGGTTTTTGCGAGGAGGGCGACAAAGATGAACAGGGTGGCCGCGTTGAGGAACATGACGTTGGGGAACGTGGTTTTGGGCAGGATCCGGATGCCCACCGTGTTGACCAGGAGTGCCACGAGCGCCATGGCGAGGATGACGAGGTATACCTGCCAAAGCTCAGGGGTGTAAGACGGGATGTTCAAAGCGCCCATGGCGAGGATGAACTGGCCGCCAAAGGTGCCGCTTCCAGCGAGGGCAAACAGCCAACCCCAGAACGTGCAAAAGCCGACCCAGTATGTGAGGAAGCGGGAGGCTCGCGATGATGTCAGCTGGGTGACCCAGTATGCTTGGCCTGGCGGTCTTGTCAATCTCGAGTCTGTTCCCCTTGTCGGCCGGGAGACAACGTACCTGAAGTGTGCGGGAATGACGACGCAAGCTCGGCGAGGCTCAAAGCGACCATGAACTGGAAGAAGGCGGCTACGCAGAAGGCCCAGAAATAGAACGGGCTTCCTCCCGCGCCCGGGGTGAGCTGCAGGCATGAGCAGATGGCAAGACGAGACGCAGACGACGACCAGTGGATGCCAACGGCTCCGAGGACGCTGAACCAGTTGCGGTCGAGGTGGATGGGCTCCGAGGCCTGCTCGTCGCAGACAATGGTCGACGTGGAACGCTCCGCAGGGCGAGACTTCTCGGCACCATTGACGCATGGTGTCTTGTCGGCCACGGACATGGTTGCTGGCAGCGGCAGTGGAATCACAACGTTGAGCGTTTTGGAGAGAAGAGAGAGTGCTTCGGTCAAGCTGGAGTTGGCATCTGTAGTCCAACGTTGTCGAGGACAGGGAAACCGAGGACGCTATATATTCCATTTCAAGATCAAACTGACTCCCCCAAGACACACGCAAGTTCCAAGACTTCGATGTCCAGTCCCAAACTCTGCAGCTCGTTTATCTGGCAAGGTCAGAGTGCCAAGCAGCGTGTGCTCGAATGAGGAAGGGGTATGAGCCAATCAGTTGATGGGGATAATCCCCCGCATTTCGTTCTGGAATCGAATCTAAGCGCGCTGATGATGGTCACCACACCAGAACTGGCTTGGTGAGAGTTTAGTGGCGTTCGTTTGAGGAGAAAACCTGGGGTAAACTGGGGTAAGCTGGGGTAAGTGGAGACGGGCTCCCTTGTTGTGGCCATTCCCTAGCTCTCTAGACTTCCCAAAGAGGGATAAGGCCTGGGGGGAGTGCGTCAGTGCCGAGATGAACTCCATCATTCCTGATTGGTATGGTGTTTAGGGGTCACTGACGGCTCACCTGGAACTGGGCAAAGCCAAGACGGCACTTTCCTCTGGGCCAACGGGCACTTGAGCTTGTGGTGAAGCTCTCTCGACACTGCCGTGATTCCCAGGGGCGCTCACCAAACAAAGTCTGCTCCATAGATTAAGTTCAATGCTAGCAGTTTGTCTCTCCACTGGCGAGAAAAGACCGGGGCAAAATACCAGTTGGCCCGGACCACAGGTCTACAAGACTCTCGGAGGCCAACCTTCAAGCAAGGCACCAGATGTACGGCTTGGATGACCAGTTCCTCACTTCTCCTTACCGGAATGCTCTAAGGACCTTGAAGGCGCTTTAAGGTGCTGCGCATGATTAAGCTTCTCGCAATGACAAGTACCGTCGTCACGACGAGCTGCAGGGAGTGGGGAGTGTGGTCGTTTGCTTTCAGGCTTCCGAGGCCGAACTAAGCGCGGCAATACTCTGAGTACCTAAGGTATCATCTTACAAATTGCCCATCATGTCCAACCATCCACGGCCCCTAACTCCCAAGCAGTGCCGCAAATCGGTCATTCACAACCAAGATCATCATCACTGATCACCACCAATTCTACGCCTTGGTTTCCCCTTCAACATCCTCAAAATGCCAATAACTTTCAAGCGCGAGTCAGCCTTCTACAGAGTTCCGCCGCTGTCGGCTCAAGTTCCCCAAGCCCCGGCCGAGATCCTGATGAGTAAGTGATCACACTCGTTTCCCATCTCTGGCACTCGCCAGCTGCTGACCAGATTGTTTGTTTGGTAGCTGATGTGTTTGGCACCGATCCCGAGACGAAGGCAGCGAACCCCATGTCGGCCATGATGTTCGTCATGGAGTCGACGAAAGAGCTTGTGCCTGCTCCAAAGTACGAATACGACGAGACGGGTATTGTTGCCAAAGGTAAGCACCTACTCTTTTCCGATACTCCATTGTCAGAACTAACGGCAGTTTCTTGTAGGCACGTTTGTCATCGCCGACGAAACTGGCACGACCGTGACCCTGACCGCCGGCGACACGTTCTGGATCTCTCGAGGAAGCACCATCTCGTTTGGAACGCCAGATTTCTGTGTGTGTTTCAAGGTGGTGCCGCGATACAACAGGTTTTAAAAGGGTCAGCGGAAATGGCCATTGCGGAGAGATCAGGCAGATGGATGGTCATTGCCAAGACAGCGATTTCACTCGTCCGCCACGACGGGCCACTCTTAGAAAAAGAACTTGAAATGAATTCAACAAATCATTGATGCCCTCGTCCATGGCCTGCGCAAGAAACCATCTCGGGATATCATGTGTGGTTTTGCCACTGATTACGACCGGGATCCGAGAAGGCGAAAATAAAAAGTCCATCTCCAATGTCAATTCTCATTTGCAGGTTTTTCTAACTGACCATTTCCTTATCCCCGTTCGTGGCAAACGGGTTAATCATGGCTATGCTACACTTTACAACTGGAACAAACGAAACGGTTGTCTAATTAAACCAACTGAACCAGGCCGCTGATCTCGTCCTCTCCATGGCCCTGCTCCGTCCGCTTCCTGAACAAGTCGAGAACCGGTTCCATGAGCTTTCCCGAGACTCCGAGCTCCTTGCTTGTCTTGATGAGGTTCTCGAGGGCGTGAATCTGCTGGCTACACTTTGCGCCCTCACCCTTCGTGAGAAAATCATTCTCGTCCAGCTGTCTCCCCGTGTCCGAGAAGAATCCCGTGGCGACACCGTTGACGTAGGGGACCCACAGCGTCTTCATGAATGCCTGCATGCCTTCCTCTTTGAAAAGAGACGTCTTCCTCAGCATGGCGGCCGTTTGGAGGAACCCGGCCGCTACGCCGTACAGGGAGCCGACGAGGATGAGCTCGAGAAGCGCAGAAGCCTCGTTCTCGGCACCAATGTGTTGAAGAGAGCCGAGACCTTTCAGGTGCGGTTCGACCTGAAGATACACCTCGTGTTTGCCGCTCATGAGATATACCGACTGGGGCATACCAATCTGGTGCGGCATGGCCAGGATGGCGCCGTGGAGGTATTCCGAAAAGCCGGCTTGTGCGGCCAGCGCGGACGACTGGGTTGTCAGGGCCGGCGATCCGGTGGTGAAGTCGACAAGAACACGGCCTTCCGCATCTGACGCTCCCAGCTCCTTCAGAAGCTCGTGGAGAACCTCTGGGCCAACGACGACGGCGATTATGACGCGGCTAGCGCGAACACACTCTGCCACGGTGGTAGCGACAGTTGCGCCAAGGGCGACCCTCGACCAACCCCAACCCTGATGGGGACCCCGCGGCGGCCCCTGAGCATCACCCGGCCGACGGATTCGGAGGACGAATACCCAAGCGGTGAGGTTTCCCTTGGCAGTCTGAATCTCAGGCTCGGCTGCACCTGTCAGGAGGGCAGGCTGCTTGCATCGACAGAAAAGATGTAATGGCAGCTTGGACAAGGTTCTCGGCACACCGCAGACATTATCATTAGAAGTTCTATCTGAAACTTCGGTATCTTTAAGGAATCCAAGCAGCTAATGAGCCCAGTTACGACCGGCCCAAGAAACTCCATTGCAGCCGCAGGCTTTATCGACAGCTTTGTCCAGGGACTTCCTAAAGGTCAAGCGAGTTCAACGATGTGCCTGTCGCTTGGAAGCTCGTGACTACCAAGGATCTCGGGGAGTTCTGTCGCCCGATTGGGACCGTCTAGCTCCCGCACCGGTGTTGGATTGTCAAGCTCCGGAGCTGTCTCTTCTTTCACGTCTGTCTCCCACTTCCCAGGGTGGCTGGCAGCGCTGCTGGGCCGGCCCACCTCGACAGCTGCCGCCGCTGCCATTGGTGGACCGCTGTGATAGCCCGGCGTCGAACGGTCGCCCGCGGTGCTGCCAGCATCTGCCGTATTTTCTTCGTCGGCTTGGTGTCTTTTTCTCCGGAGCAGCCAAGCTGCACCCCCAGCTATAAGAACCCCCAAAGGCACGCTCACGCCGATCCCAACCTTGGCCCCGGTGGAGAGCCCAGAGGAAGCCGTGTCCGAGCTTGGCGTCGATGCGTTGGGGCTCGCGGTGATATTGCGCATCAGAAGGACGGCGGCGTCCTCCCAGTTTCCGTCATTGTACCGCGCTTCAACCATACTGCCGCCGCTCTCGTAGTATAGCCGAATGGTGCTGGTGCCGAGGTCACTGGCGATGGCAAAGTCAGACTCAGCGACGTCGGCCAGGAGCCAGACGTTGACGCCCTGGCTTGGCAGAGGGCGCCACCCACTCTCGGTCACGCCGGCGAAGGAGGCGACCAAGTGGAAGGTCCGATCCGTTCCAACGTAGAAGATGTAGCGCGTTAGATCGGTGTCGATGGCAAGTCCGATCGCGCTGGGGTTGCCAGACCAGGCTGCAAGGCCGAAGGGCGGCGGCGATGAAGTGTCGTACGGGAAGGAGGTAAGATTGGACACGTTCGTAACGTTCTGCCCCTTGAGGGGTGTTGGAAAGGTAGCTAGAGATCGTCAAGACCGTGTTAGTCCATTCTACCCGTCCAGCTTGCCAGAAATGGTAATACGAAGTTCACGCCAGCGCACTCACACACATGCCATGTGCCATCAATATTGAGGCGCGTAAGTTCCATGTTGGCTTGATCCCGCGCGGTCACGACCGTGACGTTTCGGACCCCCGAGAAGGCTGAATGGATGGCCATCCCAGTCCTGTTGGTATTGGTTGAGACGGGCCCTCCGAATGACCACCCCTCGGTCTGGGTGAACTTGAGCGACTGAAGAGTCATTCTCGTGTCGTAGAAGAAGACGCCGCACCCTTCCTGCTCGCCGAGCAGGGCGACAGCCAGCCCAGTCTGGGGGTGGACGGCGGGAGTGCCGGCGCGATCCGAGATGGCATTGCTTTCAACGTGCTTGTATTGACCAGTGGTGAAGTTGCAAGTGCAGATGGCGCTGACAATATCATCGTTGTTGTTTTGGTAGAATAAAGACGCCCAGGTGGTTGTCTTGTCGAACCAACCCGTCGCTACGCCGCTTGCCGCACTTCGGAGCACGAGAAGCAATCTCTTCGTCGAGGAAGAGCACCAGCTTCCCTTCGTCAACAAGGTGGCCAGGCAGGGCTCTACCCCGCTGGTACTGTGCCGGCCAACCGGGTGGGATCTCTGGGAAGCGAGGTTTACACCATTCCTCTTAAACCGCCACCTCCCCCCGCCGCCTTGCAGTTAGTCTACCAGGCTCTATGATAGTAGAGGAGAGGCGTCGGTTGCGACCTAGCGGGAACTGACCATCCACTCGGCCTGCTTTGGGCCGTATGCCTTTCGCGTGTTCTTGGGCGTTACGTCCTGGTCATCGAGTAGATACCTTTCGACGACAGTCGAGACCTTTGCGTTAACGCGCTGAACGAGGGCCGGATCTAGCCGGTCCATCTTCTTCTTCTTCTTCTCTTCCTCTTGGGGGGGACAGTGGCGTTGATTTAAACGTTGACGGTAGGTGAGCAGGGAGGAATGACGTGAACGTGAATACCAACAACCAAAGGCAAGGCGCCACCACCTGGTTCGGGTCTTGGTTTGCTGCTGGGCCTGGCTCGTGTGCGCGCGTCGCGCGCTGGAACACACACGCGCGGCCAAGGGAAGGGGGCCGAGTCCTGCGGATGACCAGCCGGGACCTGAATTTTCAGATCGCAACAGCCTCCTCCACCCCCCGGATGGGAACGCCCTCCACGCGCGCTAGGCGACTCCCACCGGGGGGCTTGTTCTACACCTTATTGACACCCCTTAGTCTGTTCGGGCCGGGGGCGGACCGGCGAGCCGGACACCGAAGCTCAAAGCTAAGAGATATGCAGCAGCGAAACGGTCCTGACGAGGGAAGTGGGACAAAACAAAAGGCTCAAGCGGCCCGTGTTCCGCCGATTCAACGACCCGGGTATTTCTGAAGATGAGGCCCTTCAATCCTCCAAGCTACGTGACGATATGGGCCGGCAATCGCTGGATGCCGGGGAGGAGAAGCCCATGCAGCCGAAAGACTGAGGAGCTGAATGTAGTCCCGAGAGTCTAGGCTGAGGCCAAGAGCCGGGCGGAGTTGCCAAGGCTCAAGCGCCCCTTCGAGGACGGCCCGTGGTTGCAACGAGGGATCATGCTTTCCCTGGTAGGCCGGGAGGCGCTTGTTCAGCTTCGACGAGACTTTCGGCGCGTTGCTGTGCCTTCCCATGTGACTGGGACTCAGTCGTCCGATTTGCGCAAACCAAAGAGAAAGCAAGCCACTGCCCACAGGACCCCTTGGTCCAACTTCGTGGGTTGCGGGTCGCAGGGCCGTTCCGCCGTCTCGGGCCTCAACCTTGCTTGCTTGGTTCAGACCGCTGAGCCATGTTGGGATCAGACGCCACAATACCGCCGCTAGAGCCTCTACAGTCGTACGCCGACTATATCTAGCTTTGTACCTATCTCGGTTTATCCTTGTCAGATAAGTACCGCTCCTTCACCATCGCATCAAACTCGCCCATCTCTTTGAGAAGAAGCAAACCAGCGTTGCTCTTCGCGCCGCTCTTCCCCGAACCCACCTCGTCGAGAAGCGAATTGATCCTGCTCGCCTTCTCACTAGACAGGGAGATGTAGACAAAGTCATGGTGCTTTCCGCAGAGTCTCTGAAGACTACCTTCCGTTACCCTTTCGTAGCAGTCTTTATGAAAAAAAGCCTCGCCGGCACAATCCCCGCAGGCGTATACCTCCTCGTCCACAAGCAGTCTCTTCCCACACCCGTCACAGAAGTAGTTTGTTTCCTCATCGTCTGCCGGCCCCTTATTATCCGAGCCATCGCTCTGGATTCTTTTAAACACGTAAAGCAGCTTCCAGAGCACCGTCGTAATATCCTCGTCACCCATGGTAACTGCCACCTGGAAGAGCATCTCGCAGGCCAGCTGGTCGCTCGACGACGTGTCGTCCGATAGCATGTCCGAAGCCGTCTTCACGGCCTTCTCCAGAGCCTTCTTCTGCTCTTCCTTGGTCGTTCCATTGGCCTTATCCCGTCTGGCTAGGTAGCACGACAGAGTTATCTTGTCTTCGCCTGCGTTTCGCTTACGGAGGAGAGTCTCGAACTCTGACCGAATCCTCTCATCTTCTGCTGTTCCCTCCGCCGTGCCACCCCCCCTGCCCCTCGAGAGGAGCAGTCGGTTATGATACAGACGCGCCAATTCCCCCACGGCATGATTGATGTAGTATTTGGCGTCTAGAAGGTTTCCGGTCTCTGCGTCATTCTTCTCAAGCTGGCTTGCGTGCTTGAGTGACTCTTCGAGCATCGAAATCGCCGTTTGGCTCCCCTCGTCGTTGGCGACAACGAAGCTGAGCGTGGTCGCGTACGAGTACCGCAGGAGAAACTGGCACTCCATGTCGTTCTTCTCGTCGGCGAACTTTATGGCCGTCTCGTACATGGACTTGATGCAGGACCAGCCCGACAGTTCTGCCGCGCCGACTTCTGCTGCTAGGGCAATCTGTCTGCTGCGGGTGCGACCCAGGAACAGCGCGCTAACCACCTCGTCCAGATATGACTCCCACTGGTTCGCGTAAACGTTCAGCTTCTCGAGAAACCTCATCATTCTGTCCCAGCCGCTGGATTTGTTGGACGGGTTGCCGTACATGTCGAGGATTTCGCTGTACCTTTCGAAGCAAGTAGAATTGTACGTAAGACTCTGGATGTTGGTTGACAGAGCCTTTTTCTTATCGTTTCCTTTTTCGTAGGCCCCTCCCAGGTCCAAGAGCAGGTAGGCAATGATTCTGGAGTCGAACCTGTCCCAGCTCGTGCCCACGTTCAGGAGGGCCGTGAATTTGAGTACCCAGTTCTCGTCGACCGGTAGCATGAGGAAAGCTAAAGCGTTACTGCTATCCAGTTCTAGGGTTATCTTGGCCCGGCGCTGTTACACTTCCTGACTCATTTCCGATTGGCAGAACTCCCACATAACAAATGTTACCTGGGCGCTGAACATTGAAGCGTCGGGCAGATTAGGGGGACCCGGAAGTAGCACTGACATGGCCCAGTTTTCGATGGCCTGTACGTGCTCCATGGTGAGCTCGTCCTTGTCTCTGGACAGCCACTCGGTTTCGGGCTCGCCTTCTGGGTCGTTTGGTGCTTTCTCCCAGCAATCACTGCGGCCATGCAGCTATACCCAATTGAATTTATGGTCAGTTGGTTAAATCGGACACATCTAATTAGACGAGAGCGCAAGTAGTGTCGAACACATAATAACTTGCCTGAAAAACGAAGCCCGCAGGAAAGTTAACAGCCGTGTGATATTCCCTGCTGTATTTCCTCCCCGACAAGAAAATACGCCTGGCGATGCGCTCGGCAGTGAAAGCGAGAAGGATCTTGCGCTGGTGGTGCTCGTCGGGGGTGGAGTCGCCCGAGAAGGCCGCCACGAGGTCGCTCTCTGCGTCCCTGATCAGGCTAACCACGTCGTTGTCTCCAAACAGCTTCGACAGCAAGACGAGCCCGTCCGAGGTGTAGAGGCAGTGTCGGCGAATCGCGCCGAGTTGCTTATTCTCGGTTATCAACCATTTGTCGAAGGTCATAGGGTTCTGGCTGACCTAGAACATGGCGTCGTTGGCCTCGGGGGTCCTGAAGAGAGCGACGAGTAGAGGCCCGGCTTCTCTCTTAAGATCCTTGTCGGCTGATAACAGATCACCGCTAGCCGTTTCCAAGTGGTCAAAGAGGAACTCCCTTGCTTAGCCCAAAATGTTGGCTTCGTTGGCTCCTGCTGGGCCTTCCTTGAAGGCTTTCAGGCACGCCAGCGAAATCTTGAGATGGGCGTTCAGGGGGTCCCTCCGGATCGGCAGATAGGTCTGAACCCTCGCACTCAGGAGCGTCTCAAGCGCAGCCGTGCCAACAGTCTTGGACGGGAAGAAGAGTCCGAGAATCTTTTCGAGGATCCTCTGTTCGGCTCCCAGGGCTGCACGTCTGGCGGCGAGGGGCCCGGGTTGTTCTTCGTCGTGTGTGTCACCTCCTGCCCTTTGTTCCGGGATGCAGTCCTTGACAACCGGAGACCGCCACGTAACAAATTCGGCTGGACTGATGTCCAAAATCGTGCCATACACCTGCTTGATCCTCTCCTCGAACGTCGAGAACCACTCTCTGGGATACGTCTGTCTCAGCACCACCTCCAGCTCCTTTACCGTGAGCTCCCTGAATCCTGAGTCGACCCACAATATGATTTCGTTCAGCTCGAGGATCTCGTCGTCCGTCAGGGTCTCGGCCAGGTGCTGGATTTGCGACTTGATCTGGCTTTCGTACGACTGGTTGACCGTCCCGAGCTCCCTTTTTATGTCGTCGACGCTTCTCGCCCTCGAGATCCTCTCAAAAAAGTTGCCGATCTTGCCGTAGTTACCGCCAACTAACGTTGGCAACTGATCCCGGATGAGATCGTTGGTATTCTTGACCCTTTCCCTCCCGGCATTGTTGAGCCACGGGATGGAGTTCATGTGGAAGGTGACGATGGTCTTGATGTCATCTTTGGGGTGCTCACTGAGCCTTACCGTCTGGAACGTCAAGGGGACCTCGCTTCCTGGCAACGAACTCAAGATGACACGCAGTTTGTTGTCTTCCAGATTCTCGAGTGCCTGGAGCAACGGCAGTAGATCATCGATCCTGGACTCAAATCCGTCAATGAGAATGAAGAAGACGGTGTCCATCTTCTTCCTCTTCTCGTTGTTGACCAGCAGACTGTTCCACTGCTCCAGGCTGTCGTTGCAGAAGAACTCGGAGCCGTACAGGTTCTGCAACACTCTGATGCTGCTTGCCATTGATCTTGCCAGGTCCTTGTGTGCCTCGGCAAACTGCCAGACGATGCTCCGCACCACGAGGCCACGCACGCCTTCGGCGTCGAGACCAGAGCCAGCTGAGGCCAACAGGTCCCTCCCGAAGCAGTATGCCACACTTCTGGATCCATCATCCAACTTGTGTAGCGTCTTAGCCAATCGCGCCATCATGTATGTCTTGCCGTGCCCCGGTGCTCCCTCTAAGAGGAGCAACTGAGCCCGCTCCGCTGCCACGTTGCCCGTTGCCAGGGTGCTGGCGCTCCAAGCCTTGAAATGTTCATGGTTATCGATCCAGTCGCAAGTACCCGGGATCGGCGGTTTGTACTGCCTTCCGAGGCTAGCCTTCCCGGGACTCCCGCTATCGACAAGATCGTTCTGGTCGAAATCAAGCGCCTTGATGATGGTCTTGTACCACTTCGCCTCGTCCATCTGCTGGCCAATGCCGCTCGCCCACGCGTATGTGTCGACGCCCGTCTGCAGGCTCTCCTGCTGCAGCAGATTCTCCATCTTCCGCAGGTAGTCCTTGACCGTCTCGTCGTCCTTGAAGCTCAGCTTCACCACCTCGGCGGCCTTACGGACAAAGCTATACCCGCGCTTTTTCACGCAGTACTCACACGCGCTGACGAAGAGGTCCAGCTGCTGCATGACTATATCACAAATCGCATCGCTTTGGCCGTTTCTGAGCCGTGTCTGTAGGCGTTTGAAGCACGCCATAGACTTGTCGAGGACGATGTTGAGGCCCTCGATGACTTGTTGGCGCTTCTCGAACCCATCGATGAACATAATGATGACCTTGAAGCAGGTAGGGGCTGGCGAGAATGCCTAAGGGACTCAAACATACGTGGTTAGTGCTGTACGTATGTACATACGACGACGAAAACTCTAATCAGTGAGTGATAATTACATACCAATGAGGCCGCGTCCGCGACGGCCACCCCAACGTCCCTGACAATTGCTAAAAACGTCCCGACCCTCTTCCCCGCGCCCTTACGTTCTGGTTCCTCGAGATATTTTCCGAGGGTTGTTGTGACACTTGCAACGTCAAACTTGTCGGACGACTCTGGGGGCGGTGGGTCACCCTCTTTCTTTTTGCGAAGGCCGCTCAGGAAACCCTTGTCACCCTTCTTGTTTCGTTCCTCCTACAACGACTTCAAACCTTCGACCTTGGTATGGATCTCCTTCCATTTCTTATCCACCCGCTCCTGGAGTGAGGGCATCGCTGCTTCTGCGGCTCTTGGCTCAGCGGGAGACGCCATGTCGATCAGAACTTGCGGCCACACTCCGATATATCGCGATGTCACTGCTCCCGGTCACACTTCGCAGAACAAGCTCTAAGAATTGCATCAGAAGGTTCCTGGTGCGGGATATTTCAACATTTGGAACACAAGGCCCCCACAGGCCATATGTACATGTCCCCCGTGCGGGGCTAGCTGCAATGCTCCCCGATGGTTACCTAGGTATGCTTCGCCCCGAGAGTTGAATGCATTCAGGCCTGGGCTCCACAGGGGGTGCCATCAACTTCGCGCCTAGACCAATCAAAGCCGAATGTTGAATTAGCAACAGTTACCGGCACCTGATTGGGACGTATGCGGGTCCTCCAATCGGTATTAAATCTATGCCAACCTAACATTGCCTGGTTTCTTGGTGTTGATGCACTGTTCGCCCAAGTCGGGGTCGACGAAGGCGCACTTCAAGCCATTGGCAGATACTCAGCTGCAGACCCAGGTGCCCGACGCAAAGCATCCCGACACATTCGCCAGCATGAACAACCTCGCGCTGGTGCTTCACTGTTAGGGGAAGTAACCTTAGAACTCTATTTTGTGCTTCTCTACTTCATTTCTATCTCTCTACCTTGTAGGGGAAGTAGCGGCTTTATCGTCCGCCGCAGGAGTCCAACAACCAAGCTGTTTCTTTACGTTCCACCACATACCGTACATACCCCTGCTCCTTGTATCTAGCTTCGGCCCACGCAACGCAGGGCACGCTGGACTGAGCGCCGTCTATGTCACCAAAGACCAGATCGTCGTAAAACGGGGTGTCGACACGATCACCGACACTCGTAAGGTGGCTTCGATACCAGCAATCACACGCTTAACCCGCACACGCCTCTCCTCGGCCTCTCGTAGGTTGTGATCTTCATCTTCAGCGACCCAGCTACGCAGCGTGCTGGTGCCCTCAAATATGGTCACGGTCGGCAACCGACGAGCGATGTAGCCCACCAACGAAAACCCGTTGTCGTGGCGATAAAACAGGAAGACCTTGCCGACCTCTGGGGCTAGCGATGTCGCCATGCCCGGCGTGTTGAAAAGCGAAAAGTACACACTCTTGCCGCGGTACCGGTGGTTCAGGCGTTACAGACCGCCGGAGCGCCCCGACCGACCGAGGCAATAGGACAAAAGACAATCGTTCCTTGCTGGGGCAAATGGTACCCCTATGGACTGTCTGACAGAAACCCCGCATAACATCCTAGGGAACCTCAAAGGAACAGGACCCTCGAAGCTTCGCCTCCATGAACTCCGGTCAACAAGCTCTGCTCAAGATCAACATCCGTTGCCGGAATACCCCACAAGTTCCGCTGCCTCCGAGTAGGATTCGTGACCAAGACCTTAACCACCAATCCTGCGTTTCTTACACGTACCCCCTCCACAACCTGACATAGAAAGCGCATTGCTATCTGCATGCCGTCGCCCCTGAGTTCAGTATCATACCAACATGCACCGTCAATCATTACAAGGACAACACAAGGCGACGAGATTTGCCGTAGAATCATGGAAAACATTGAGCAGATTGCGGTTATGTCGTTCATCATCAGTCTTTTCAGGGTCTGCTGGGGATCTCCGAGTGGGAGAGAGAAGAAACTCGTGTCTCCAAATATCTGGAGCAGCTGCAGCGCAAGGCCGCGCATGATGCCATCCCCCCCCTCGAGCGAGTCTCCATCGGCGGTATGCAAGCCGCAGAAAAACGTCAGCGGAAGCATACCCGGCACGGACATGGATTTTGACAGCATGGCGCAGAGATGGCTGGACGTGGAGAGGGAGTCGTTGCTTTCCAGTGCGCTGTCGTCATGGAGGATGTGGAACTGAGAGTTCAGGGCTCTCAGCCATCTCGAGAATGCGTCGTCCCCCATCAGTAATCCGAGCCGGTTCCCGCCAAAGTGAGTTGGGACGAATCCCAGGGCTGACTGTACATCCGCCACGAGGTTTGGCATTAGGTCTCTGGCCGATGGTCCCGCTTCAGGCGTCCACTTGGTGGAGAGTAGCTGGTGAAGCTGAGTGCTTCGTATTTGTGAAGTGAGGACACCTCCCTGGACGTTCACGAAGTGCAGCGTTTGTACCACGGTCCGGGCTTGCGCCTCTCGCTTCCGCTCTTGCAGTAGAGATTCCATATGTTGGCTAATGTCTTTCGCCGTTCCCGAGAGATGGAAGTAGAGAGCCTCCATGGTCCGGAAATTGAGGTTAGTTTGGGCTTGAAAAGTTTGGATGTTGTGGTCGATTTGCTGCACACGCTTCTGCAAGCAAATAAAGACGACACCCTCGAAGGATTTGGCAGCAGCATTGACTTCCTCCACCGCAGAGTCTAGATCCGATTGATACTCGTCCTGCTTGAAGAAGGCCTTGAACGATTCGACTGCACTCGGTGTTAGGCTGTGCTCAGGGCTGGAACGGGTTCTGGTAGGGTTGTAGCTCACGAGCACTTGACCGGTCTAGGTACGCGACCGCATACCGAATGAAGTTCAATATTGCCATATACAGGTTTTCAGACCGGTCCCTCAGTTCCAGGTCTTGTCGGTACATCCTGATCTCGGCCGTTTTGAACGCCACCGTGTCTGAAATGCTGTCCAACATGTTCAGGATGGTTTCGCGGACCTCTTTCTTACGCTGCGCCGTCTGTAGGTCTAAGTAAGTAATATGTGCGACCGCACTGACTAAGGACGAGTCAAAAGTCGTACCCTACATAACAACCTTAGTCCCCCAGCTAAGAGGCCACTGTAGTCGCCATCGGGCAGAAGCTCAACCAGGAACTCAATACGACGGGCCACGACTCCGCCTAGCTTGTCGGCTGCCTCGAAGGGATTGCGCCAGTCCCTCCTCCTCTGCTCATGTTCGTCTAGTTTGCTGTACGCCGTAGCGGCTTCCTTCTCCAGGTCGTCCCAAGATCTCCAATTGAAGGCTTGGGTGGCGCTTTTGTCTTGGACACTGTTGAGAAACTTGTGCATCTCCTGCGAGAATGCGCCGGTAAAGTCCTGAAGTCTTGAGTGCTTTACAACTCAGTCTCCAATCACAACCTCAAGGCGGCAGGTAACACTTCGGAGCTCACTTACTTCTTAGATGGGGGAAGGTACATTGGTATCGGCGGGGCCGGACTAGGGATACGGCCGTGTCGATCGACATAGTGCGTCGGCAGTATCTCCAGGAGTCTTGGGTCCGGACTTTCCCAGGGGTCGGCAAATTGCCCGGCTTGGTTGGTAGAAAGGAACTGCGAGGGGCCTGGTAATCCGCCCATTGTCTGCATTGTGAGTCAAAACAAGCAAGTCCCGATAACGCTCGCAACGGGTGGAGGTTAGGCATTTATTAGAAATCTTTTTTGCTGTGCGGCAGCGTGGCAGTCAAAGGTTGGGTTATAATCAGGGGTTTTTAGGCACTAGGAACGTGAGGGGGTAGTTGCCTGTTCCCTTGGAGGCTTGGATTTTGTGGCGCTGGTGAGCAGGTTGGTCAAGCATTATACCGACATGAACCAAAGCCTTGCTGTTGACACTGGACTTAGCTGACACCACCCACTTCTTGATGCAGGCGATCCGAGAGGTTGTGATTTGTCTGCTCTCCCCATGCATCCACATTACGTTCAGGCATGCATATAACCGCCCACCACAGGGTTACGCAAAGTTTTTACTGGCCGGCTTCGGTTTTGCAGGCCGCAGCTGGAGGCGAGAATAACCAGATACACTCCATCTGTTGGCCCGTTGACCCTCCACCAATACTGGCGGCAGGGGTTGATCGAAAGGCTGCATATTTGGAGGCACCAATTTGTGACACGGAGGCCGCCAAGCTGCCATCAAGGCAGCTTGCATGAAGCGGTGCGACAGCTCTCGGCCTTGGGTTAGACATGCCACCCTCAATGCTCCCAGCGACAAACTCAGCGCATGTTGTTTGTCAACATATCAGCCCCTTCGACTCAAATCTCTTCCTCTATCTCAACTCGATTGCAGATTTCCAAGCCCCGCATAGGTTCAAGATGTGGAAAAGAAACAAACACAAGGCCCACGTCAAAGCTGAGGAAGCGTTACAGCAGTCAGCAAGTGGAGCGAGCACGCCACGCCAACACGATGACACGTCGGCGCGGGGCGAAGCCGTGATCAATCCAGAGCAATTGGTACAAAATATGGAGGGCGAGAACCATAAGAAGGTGGATGAGATTGCGAGACGGGAAATGCAGGTTGATGGGGCGGAAAGGGAGGCATCCAGGAAAAAGGAGGAGGCAGTTAAGAGGGACGAAAACGTGATGAAGAAGGAAGAGGCCGTTGCCCAACGAGAGCAGCGCGTCAAAATGAGAGAGGAAGAGCTAGCTCGAAGAGAGACAGAGGTTGCGAGGAGGGAATCGGCGATAGAAAGGCGGACCAAAACGATGGCGGGGATGGAGCAGAGGGCCGCAAGACACGAGATTTACGAGAAAGACAACGATGAGGCAGCAAATAGAGGCGGCAGCGATGAGTCGGAGACGTCAAGGCCCCCCTTGAGGTTGGATGATGAATTGAGCACCCTGCAGCTCCGAGTGTGCACTGGAAAGTTAGAATTCGTGCCGTGGTATGAAGCAAACAGTCTACGACCTCCCTCTGCAACACACGCCGCGGTCGAGGTTCCACAGAGCCAACCGAGCGATGACGAGTTTGCCGACATCTCCGACAAGATGACAACATACGACCAGCCACATAAGAAAGAACCGCCGCCGAATTCAGCAAAAACTGTATCCAAGAGACCATTCCAGAGACGCGGCTGGCAGAGCGGCGACACGGACCACCCCGACGAACTCCCCGACCGAATCCGGATCTGCTCCTTGCGCCTCGCTCTGTATATTGACTTCAACATCCACGACGGATCCTTAAACCAGAGTACGATCAACATGACCCCTTATACGATTCCCCGCCCCTTCAAGATCCTGGTCGAGAAAGAATCTGAGATCCGCAACGGCTTGGACGAGATGGAGAAGATTCGCCTGCAACGCTTCCCGCACGCAACCGACGCAGATCATGAGCACGCATGGGAGGCCAATACGCCCCCGGACTTGCTTCGCGCGCCTCGATTTGACGCGAACAGTGCCGACCAGGAGGAGCTTACAGCGATGATCAAAGACCTGCGTTGCTTGGTGCAGTTTATGGATGGATATATCACTCCATCCCTGAGACATATTGGCTCATCCCCAGTATACTTCTCCGATCTGTGGTTTGTTTTCCCCGCCCGCTCTCTCCTCTACCTCCGGGACCAGGAAGTCCCCCAGAAGATCTGGAAAGTCATTCAGCGCACAGGGGGGGCCCGCGACACAACTACGCCATCACGGCCGAGCAAGCGTGTGGATCGAACGCACGACTTCTTAGCGTTTTACATCGACTGCTATCATCTCGACCACGACGGCACACGATACCTTGAGATGTTCCGCCAGATCAAAATCGAATATTTTGAAGGCTGCCAACCGATTTCTTCGCTGCCTGTTATCCCGTTCGATGTGGCCCAGGCATTGGGGTACATCGACGGCCAAACTTGTCTGCGGCGAGGCAAAGAATTTGTGCAGTGCACCACGCAACCAAGACACAAGCAATACACTAGCCGTAACCAGATTTTTCGCCCTGATGGCGCTAAGCTGCATGAGAAGGACGCCGATGTCCCCGATAACGCCACGCGGTACGCCGAATGGATCGAGAGCGAAGTCATGGTCGACTTTCAGCGAGCGCTCCAAGAGATACCCAACTGGCGGCCCAGGGCCAGGGAGTTGGAGCTCTTTAAACCATTCCCACCCCCGAGAGACCGGCGCGGAATTGACATTGACACCGTCTGGGACAACAAGTTGTCGGATCAGGTTGCTGACGAGGCGTGGGAAAAGTGTCAGACCTGGGAGAGAACGCAAACGCATCCGTCCAAAAAGGAGGATTTGTTACTGTTACCTAATAGGGTGTTTGGGTTTGTGTTTCGGACAAGGAAATGGGGTGAGTAGACGACGGTGTTTTGCGGCATTCCAATTAATGGTTCATGATTGCTCACGTTTTGTCTTCGGTTACTAGCCTGCCTCCGGCTAGGCCCAGAGGATGATGGCAGCGAGACACTCAGGGACAAGAAGCGTCGTTTGGAGCCATGGAATGACCTCCAGTTGCCGGACGGTCATAAACGCTTGGTGCAGTCCCTGATTGAGTCGCATTCGTCTGGGAAGGGTCATCGAGGTTTGCACTTTGACGTTGTCAGAGCCAAGGGTATGTTGACGGGATAGAGTCTAATTACTATTGTCTCGTCTCAGTCAGCTCAACTTGCTGAAGCGAGGTAAAAACTAGGCTGACTCTTTTCACGCTACTAGGCAGGGGTGTCACCATCTTATTACACGGGGTCCCCGGTGTGGGCAAGACTTCTACGGCTGGTAAGGACAAAGGTCGCCAAGTTTGGAGCTTGCTATCCTTTTGGCTCATAATTAACGCGTTTAGAATGCGCTGCCGAATCTAACAACCGGCCCTTGTTCCCTATCACCTGTGGTACGTTGAAAGCCTTGTTTCATTACCACACACACGTACTTACAGCTAATCCATTGTCCGGAGGCGATCTCGGCACTTCGCCGCGCGAGGTTGAGAAGAAACTAGAGGAGGCCTTTCAGCTTGCACAGCTGTGGGAGTGCGTCTTACTGCTCGATGAAGCAGATATCTTTCTTGCTCAGAGGACCGAGAGCGATATCGCACGGAATGCCATGGTGTCTGGTAATTAAGCCAACCTTCGATGATCAACATGGGTGGGACACATCACTGACATCGATCCCAGTGTTTCTCCGCGTACTGGAGTACTATGAAGGGATCCTCTTTCTTACCACTAACCGAGTCGGCGTGTTTGACGAGGCGTTCAAGTCCCGCATCCACCTGCCTCTTTACTGCCCGCCTCTGGAATGGAAGAATACCGAAAAGATCTGGCGCATCCACCTCAAGAAGCTCGTCGAAAGCGATCTCGTCGTCGTTAACGAAAGCGACATCCTGGAGTACGCAGAACACTTCTTCGACCGCCAGAACGCAAAGGGATCCAAGGTCGGCCCAGTATGGAACGGTCGACAAATCCGCAACGCCTTCCAGAGTGCAGTCGCGCTGGCCGGTTATGGCAGTGACAGAAGCACGGGTAACAAAATTTGTGTGGGGCGGGAGCACTTTGAAAGTGTAGCTAGGGTGTCGGATCATTTCAATGCATATACTTACAGCATCAAGATGCAAACGGACTCGGACAAAGCTGTGAAATGGGGATACCGCTTCGATGGTTATCAGGATAAGGCTGAGGGAACCATCACGCACACACCCTTCCAGGCTACAGGGATGCCATATCAGATGCCTGTTGGTGTTGCAGGCAATGGTGCAATATACGGCGCTGGAACGGCAGGGCAGCGAACCTTCAACCCAACGGCACAAGCGCCTGGGCCCGTCTTCCAAATGCCGGCCAGTTACCAAGTTCCAAACTTTGGCACGACGGGAGGCCAGACTCACCTGTATGGGGGCCCCACAGGTCTACAACAAACCCCCCAACAATCACCTCAGGGGTTCAATGTAAACCAGACGCAGCAGTAGTTTCCTTCGTCCTATGGTGTTTCCAATGGTAGTGGTCAGCATAGCTGGAGGATAAGACGAGAGGACTGGACTAGAATGCAAAAAGGTGTTTTGAGTCTTGGACAATGCTTTGCAGGACTCAGATTGAATAGATCTACCTGCAGATCTCGGATATGAAATAATATCATACCTGCAGATCTCGGATATGAAATAATATGACCGCAAAGCGGGAAGTTACACTGCGAGTTGGGGACTTCGGCTTCATGGGGACCATGCATTGCAATACCTTATGGTGGTAACGCTGTACTGACATTCCAAAGCCACCAGCCCCGTAGTATTCGTCGCCAAGGTAGGCGTGTCAACGCCAAGTTTGCTTGTCAAAAGTGACGTTACTCCGTCATACGATGCTGCCTTGGTTCTTCTTTTCCGCGCGCCGTAGCTTTGAGGTCCACAACGTCCTAAACTCCATAATCTATCGGCTCTCATTCTCCTTTTGTACTAACTGCGAAGTGTTAGCATCGGTGCGCATTATGATCTTGGAAATCAGGAGTTAATAAATTGTTGGGTTCAGGTGCTCCCCAACTGGGAAACGTACACTCCTTAACTAGTACACGCAGTCCTGTGAACTACAGCAGAGGAGCGGCTGGAAAAGCTGAAATCATCAGCGCTAAACCGTAGCTAAGTTGAGACTCATACTGAGTTGCGCTGAATCACAATGAATCATAGCACGCAATGGATGCATGTATGTATGTACCAGGTACATGTACTGTACCCCGCAGAATGAAGCCAGTTTAGGCAGCCGATGTATTAAAGTCAACATAAAAGGAGGCACAATTGCTTTCAACCAAGTTCAGCTCTACCCAACAAACCGGCGCCATAAACCGAGTTTCAACACCTTCTTCCAATCCCCTCGACCAAAAGAACTCGCACGTACTCAATCTCCAAAATGGCCCTCACCGGCATCTGCCCCCCAACCTTCGCCCCCCTCCACACCCTCCTCACAACCGCCCTCACCACCGGCGCCGAACTCGGCCTCTCCTTCACCGTCAACCACCACGGCACCGCCATCATCGACCTCCACGGCGGCCACACCGACACCGCCCGCACACAACCCTGGGAAGCCAACACCATCGTCAACGTCTTCTCCACCACTAAGGGTCTCGCTGCCCTTGCCGTGCTCATCCTCATCGACCGCGGACTTGTGTCGCCCGATGACCCTGTCGCGGAACACTGGCCCGAGTTCGCCGCGAACGGGAAGGAAGCGGTTAAAATCCGCCATGTGCTGGCGCATACCTCCGGTGTCGCCGGGTTTGACGACAAGACAGGGCTGGAGGATTTGTTTGACGAGCGAGCGTGTGCGGACAAGCTCGCGCGGCAGGCACCCTGGTGGACGCCCGGAACAGCATCCGGGTATCACAGCTGGAGCTATGGGTATTTGCTGGGAGATATTGTCCGGCGGGTGACGGGGCTGGGACTGAGGAAGTTTGTCTTGAAGGAGATTACCACACCGCTGGCTGGAAACAATGGTGGGGCAGTGGTGGATTTCCAGATTGGTGCGCCGGTTGAGAAGGATTGGGATCGGGTCGCCATGCTGGTGCCGCCGCCGCCGTTTTCTGTAGGCGGGGGTGGTGATCTAGCGAATACGAAGTCGATCCCGGTGCGGTCGCTGATGAATCCTATGATTTCACCGACTGATGCGTTGACGCCGGCGTGGCGGCGGGCGGTGATTGGGTCGGGGAATGGGCATGCTAATGCGAGGAGTATTGCGCAGGTGTTTTCACAGGTGACGCTGGCGGGAAGGAAGGACCAGGGTGGAATCCTGCTCTCTCAAAAGACGGCCGAGTTGGTCTTTGAGGAGCAGGCCCTTGGGCCGGATCTCTCGGTCGGGCAGAACTGGCGGCTTGGGCTGGGCTATCTTATCCGTGGCCAGGGCGGGACGGTCCTGGATGACTGGCTGCCTGAAGGGAGGATTGCGGTTTGGGGCGGCTGGGGAGGGTCGATCGTAGTGATGGACTTGGACCGGGGACTCACGATTGCGTATGCCATGAATAAGATGGCCAGCACGGGGCCTGCCACGCCGCTGCTGAGGAAATACGTCAGGGCGGTGTATGCTGCGCTGCGTGTTGAGTTTTAGTAGCCGTCGACTTGTTTGGGTATTGATGTTCTTTCATGATCAGCGTCCAGTTAGTTTGGGTAGCACTTGGTATTGAAGTCGAACCCGTGTATGATCAGCCAGTGGGGGGTGAATATGACAAACTCGGCGTTGTTACAGTCGGAACGCACCCGAACCCGCTTTGGCCACTCTCGCCAATGTCCAATCCCACGACTTCCATTGAAGTTATCTTGAGCGACACGACTTGCTACCTAATCATCCGCTTCTTTTACCATCTATGCGAGCACGGACCCCGCAGGACACACCAGCTCCTACCCTGGGGCCGACATCTGACTAATTAATTCCGCTAAAACCTATGGGCAGCCACAACCACGGAAGGAGCGATGTTCCAGGTGCTCCTGACAGTTCCCGAATGAGGGGGATGTTGTCTTGTAGTATCTGTTAGTGCAAGCCAAAATAATGTACGTAAAATTCATCCGCTCGACTACCCCTCTTAGCAAAGGGTTCACGGAGAATTACCAACGTCGTCCAATGGATTCCGCAATGTGGCAGGGTGAAACCGATATTAATGGCCGCGAAATTGCAAACGACTTACCAAGTCAAGAATCGAGAGTCGTCATCGACCGAGGTTCCATGGGGCTTGAACAACTCGACGGCGTGGTTCCAACTGCTGAAGTCGGGCTTTGACACCTAGGAGGGTCGGTAGGAGTTAGCCCCTTCGCAGCGCCTCAACTTGCGGAGGGGGGACAGTCTCGCCTTAGTAACCCAATGCTCATGTGGGTGTAATTAATGTCTCAGAATGCAATGCTGCGCGCTACGCCAGGTGCAGAGTCGTACAGCAGCCGACCATCTCACGCAAAGTAACCTCTTGTGCTTGGGCAAGCCCCCGCGCAGATACACCCACCCCACTTGGAGGCTCTCGGTGGTGCTTAGGAAGTGTCTTGTGGGTTTACCGCTTCGCTTGTTTCCCTCCAATCGTAGTTATGCGGTCCGTGCATGGGTACCTCACGAGAAGTTATATTGCCCGTGACGCTTGTATAGTTGTTCAAAATACGACGGGTTAAACCGCGAGTGATACTCATGAAAGCGTTGACTTGTATTCCAGTTCAATACCCAACCGCCATTACCCCCCAGTGTACATAGTAACTTACTCCTAACCTAATTACCCTAAGATCGTAAGCGGGGCTCTACTCTGTTTTAGATTGGCATTCTTCATAATGTATCATTTTCATCCTCGACTGTCTGTTCAGGCGAACGTGACTTGGCCCCTAGCCAATCGTCGACTTTGTCCATGAGCCCAGGTTGAACGTGCTCGTTGCGGATGAGATCTCTCATTGCCCTGCCCAGGACCCTCAAAGAAAATCTCAAACTTTGTGTCCCACCCCCAACGTCGTCCTTCTTCTCTATAAGTCGTCCTAATACAAGGATAGCTACCGTCATGGGCCACACAATGAAGCGGTCCTGCTTGCGAAATATCTCCCGGCTCTTGGCCCATAAGCTCTTCCCTATCTGCGCCGCCCTAGCGACATCTGTTGCTGCCGAGGCGCATTTGGTGCTAGCATCGATGGCCAGTGCTGGTGGAAGGTTGCTCTCCTCCACCTTAGCCAACGCTGTTTGATGAAGGCTGATCTCCACGGCGGCGAGGTTCATGCGCAGGATAAGGGAACGCGGATCATCTGACATTTCGCCGTCAATGTAGCGCGCCAGCGTCGTGCTCTTGCACCGAGCGATATCCTTTTCGATTGAGTAGTGTGTTTCCCAGAACGAGGGACTAGGTGCCGACTCGAGGGCATCCTGGGTCTGCTGGGAAGTCATGTGTTCGACGTAGCGCCGGTATAGCCACATGACAACGGCGATACTGGCGAAGGGTGACAAAGCAACATTGTCTCCCGTCTCTGGGGCAAAGACTTGCTGCAGGTTCGGCATACTTATGCCTGGTTGAGTTGGACCATCCGGATAATCCGGCAGCGAGGGGAGAGGCATTTTGTTCTAAACGAGGTTAGCCTGCTGGGATACATGTAGACCATGAGTGATGACTGGGCTAGGGCATACCGGTCTCTCTAGCGCTGTCCTCGCATTCGTCTGCATGGTCGAGATAGCATCCAAAACAAACAACGCCCAGTAAGTCCGGCGCCGCTCCTCGGCTTCGGATGGGTTTGCCGGGGGAGGCAGGGACGGGCCGACGTGCGATGGATCAGGCACTGCTGAAAGACAGCAAGCTCCTTGATCCAGCCCCATCATCTTGGCCAGCCGTATGGCTCGGCCGAGCGTCATCCAAGACCGCGCAAATTTGGGCTGTTTGAACTCGTACAAAGTCAGAAGAATGAGGGCCTGGAGGCTGTGAAGGTCCAAGGATTCGCCCGTGTCCTGTCGCTCTGCTAGTTCGAGCAGGACACGACATTTGTCGTAGCATCGGTCAACGTGGCCCTGCAGTTCAGGTATCGAGGATGACCCGAGGGTTGCCATAGCCCAAGACAAAGCATGAACACCAAGAGAAGAAGGCTGTGGTGTCTCAGCCGCCTCTAAGTCGGCTTCGAATCTCGTTCGGTTGATTATGGGCAGGGTTGGGTGAAAAAGCTCAAAGTGTCTGTCATACATTCCGTGAAGCAGTCCAGAGGACAGCTCCGGCTGGGTCTGGTTTGCCGTGGAAGAAAAGGTTTCCGCCGATATGGGGCCGAATTGGAACGGTAGCTGAGACTCCGCCATGAGCGGCGATGTATTAGGATCGAGTTGGACGGGAGCGAAAGCGTCCGCGCTGAAATCTGCCCCGTCTGGGCCGTCATTGCCTGCTGGGTCCGACCTAACGACGCGTCAAACCTCCGACTGGTAACGAGACGAGATTCAGGAGCTTGAGATATTACCATTCAAGTTCACTTGCCGAGTATTCAAACTGCATTTCTTCCCCACCCATGCCGAACATGTCCAGCCGAGAAGGGGGTACGGTTGGGTTTGGCTGCGCTGATAACGTCGTTGGCGGTAACGACATTGACAAAGCTTGCGTTAGCGCGGCTGCATTCTCGTTCTGTCCCTCGCGTGGGGGTGTTGGAAACGTTTCTCGAACGACCGCGTCATTGTCATTGCCATTGCCACTGTCGCTGCCACTGCCATTGCCATTTGAATTGAGTGCTACTCGGGCTTCAATTTGTTCTGCCCCGGATCCCTCTCGTCAGCTCTCGCCCGTCACGTTTGATCATGGCAAAAACACGCACGGAGACGCTGGCCCATTGCCAGCAGGTAGCGGGATAGATCTGTGTTCGATAACGTCGACTTGGATCGCGTCGAGTAGCGACAGGTATTCCTCATTCTAGCGCACCGGCCGCATGTTGGGTGCTGTCGGTCGCACCGGATCTTCCGATCGCGGCAGGGTCTGCTTGGCTGCTTTGTCAACCTGCGTTCAAGGCGGACAAGTGAAGGTTACAACACGACAACGGAAACGGGACTGTTCGCATACTCGCACGCCAAACGCTTCATGGCAGCGTTCGCAGAACCCGACACGCCGTCGCCCGGCTCGCCCACAGAAGACATGGTGTAATTAGGATTGTCAGGTGCGCGCGGGCTCCGAATGCTTAATTTCGGTTCGAAGTTAAAGGGTCAAACCAGGAGTCTTATACACAAATTGAACGGCGGTCTGAGGGCTTCAACGGACATCAAAGGCAGTCAGTCCGCGGTACCCAACTTGGTATTCGTACTCCGACTTTCGCTGGGCAGCCAGTGGTGGGTGGGTTGCACTGTATTTGACCCCTAACTTTCCGTGTGGCTTACGTGATTTGGCACATGTACCCCGCATGTCGAAAGGAACGCGGGAGCATGGTGGCATGCAAACACTGCTCGGGTGCGCTCACCCGGCTCGCGCGTGTAAAACCGGGGAGGCTCACCGGGCTCACCCGGCTCCCCCAGCTCACCCTCATTGGCGAGTGAGCGGGAGCCATGCACGCGCCGGTAAGTTCGTCCCGATCTTGGTTATAGCCCCCATCGTTATCTATCAAGGATGGCTTATCTCGCTACATGTACATACATATGTCCGTCCTTCTGCAGCCAGCGTAAGACGGGTTAACAGCCACGAAGGCGGCCTGAGTCGGTACCTAGGTAATTGTGATTGGGCAGCGAGATTGCCAGCCGAACGTCGGATTTAGTTAAACTTTCATGCACAGATTCCTCGGATTATCGGATAACATGGTGGTGGAATGATGGAACCGACCAACGTCATCCATCATCGTTGGTACGGATGTTTTATGCGGTTTTCCTGCACAGGGAGTGGTTCAACGCCCGGCACACCATAGGGCATACCGGGAATAGTGGAATGTGAATAATAACAGTTCCCGCAATCATACCTAACCACCTGACTTTTTCTACTTGTGTATTGTTGTCATCTTGGAAATCCAATAGGCACGGTTGCACGGTTATACTGTAATTGCATGATGAGAGTTTACAACCGCAGATTCGAGGTACCTGGGAGCACCCCAGACGTTACCAATTTTATCAATAGACGTTAGTGATGATGTTTCTTCTCCTCCTCCAAACTTCCACCTTCCTCTAGAGCGAGTAGCTCTACTGAACCTGTGCGCTGTATCCTTGGGTCAACCCACGGGTATCCTCGTCTTGGTGGTATTGTGCTGCCAAAATGCCATGACCGTTTTGGGGTGTTAATTATAACCTTCCGATCTGCTTAGCTATGCAGAGCGACTTTCGACTTTCTCCTGAACACTTTTTGATTGATTGACCACCTCCTTTTTCCTTGAATCGGACGGACGGAATTAGTTCTCGTGGCAGATATCTACCGCGATGTACGCTTTAGATGTCATTGACGCCAATTATGGCAAGCGCTTTGGGAGCTATGGTGGTGGGACGTCACTGGGCCCTCAACGCAAGAGGATGCGAAGGACAAAGGCGATGGAGTCGGGGCGACAAGAAGGGGATGTGTATTAGGAAGAGGAAGACGGTAGTAACCGAGTGTCGAGGAACGGTATCACCGAATCCCAATCTAGAATTACAACTCTAGTCCCTTATAAGCTTCCTCCAGGGACTGAAACTGCGTGACTCCGAGATCCTCCTTGCCGAGCACCTTACCCCCGTCGGCTCTCAACCAGCTCCTTTCGCCGTACTCGTCCCAGAACTCCATCATAACGGCCATCTCCTCGCCCCACAGTGGCCAAGACTCCCTAAACGCCTCCCCGCTCACCCTTACAAACTGCGCTCTAGTGCCCTTTACCCTAGCCCATAGCTGTAGCATATCGCCCGCTAGGTGCTGCTCTATCGAGATCAGTACGACGGCGCCCCCACGTGTCTTATCCGGCTGCTCGACCACGGCGCTAGCGAATGCGCCTATGTTCTTAGTCACGTCCCCGATAGTGTGCATAAGCGTCTCGGGCCTATAGCAGCCCAGCTGGACGTGCTTCCCGATAGAGGCGGTCCAGGTAGGCGTAAAAAAGGGGGCGGTATAGTTATTAGCGTACCACGTGACCCAGAAGAATGTAGTCTTGGCTAGGAGCGCGGGCTGCTCATCGCGAATGTAGGCGTCGACAGCGTTCTTACCCTCGAAGTGAGGGATCAGATGCTTGCCCCCTGAGAGGGCCTTGGCATTGGGGAGGGTACTCCAGATATAGTGCTCGAGCGTCGGGGTAGCGGCGGCGGCCTGGGCGAGGTGGATGCCCTGTTGAGTCTCGACTTCCACAGCCTTTTCGGGGGACTGGTGGGCGATGAAAGGCTCGAAGAAGTTGGTGACGCCGAATATGATGTGGGAACCGGCGAAGGCGGCCTTGAGGCTGGCGAGGTCGTTGAGGTCTGCCAAGACAACTTCGGCCCCCAAGGTTGCAAGGGCCTGGCCCGCCGGGCTCGACGGGTTCCGCGTAATGGCACGCACTCGGTAAGCCGGACTATTGATAAATGCAGAGATTACGCCTTTCCCTTGGGAGCCGGTGGCGCCTACAACGGTGACAACCTTGGCCATTGTACTCGGTACTGTGTGGTGAAGACCGAGTGGGTGTTTTTGAGGGGCGTGCTCAGTGTTGATTGAAGGACGGTGCAACTGATGGGCTGGATGATTCCTTGTTGTAAAAATGTCTCCTCTTCGATGTGTCCAGTGTTGTGAGAAAAGAGTCAAAAGACTTCGCGATTGAAGGCTAGGGAGCAAGCAATCCTCCACTTATACACATACATCGACGTGCATCGACATCTTATATCTTTTCTGCTCTAGCGGCCTAGAGAGACTCACTCCTGGACTCCGTGTACATTTTGGCAGTGATAATTAGCTAAGGTACCTAATCGTACTGTACGCCATGTACTCGGTACATGTTAGTTGCATTAGTTGACAAGATGGGTAAGGTACCTCGTTATCGCGCCGCCCTTTTTCCGCCGCTGTCGTATCAATAGCAGCGCCTTTGTCAGCAGCCACGACAGATGCATGTGTAGAAAGCTTGTATTTCCAACCCAGGCGGCGCCTGCAGGGACTTTGTGTTGCATGAGCCAGGCGGTCCGACCTCTTCAGGCGGCCCCCACTCTTGCTCCAAGTTGCTCGCATTTCCACATGCATATCCGTTCCTGCAGGCTTTCCCTGTACCGTCACTTCGTTGCTCCGACACAGTTTCCCAGCGCGTTCCTCGCAACAATTTCTTCCGCACGCATAGACATACACAGGTTACACAGAACAGCACCGTTGCACGACATCCTCGCATATCGACCAGTTGCAGATCTCTCAATGGCAACGCCGTCAATGCGACGAGTGTCGCCAATTTTTTAATCTCGAGCGTGATTATTTAATCCTGAGTCTGATTATCGAGTGGCCAACATCCTTTGCAATCAGGATTCACTGTGTGAAACGACCTTGTTGTGAACCCTTTGGCTTCACCGAATTTGAATAAGGTATTAATTACCCTTGTGCCATACCTTCGTTCCGGCGAACCCCTCCAGAGTTGGCTCTGGAGAAACGCGGCACCGGCCCTAAGCTTATGATCTTGACAGATGACAACGCATTTCAGAACGCCCGTAATTATCTCACTAGTCATGGCCAGTCCCGGAAATAATCCTCGAGATGGCGATTTCCGCAACTATCTCACCACTCTCCTCCTTGATAAGACGGAGGCTTGACGCAAACAGCATGTTCTCGATTGCCTTGTACTCTTCGTGTCCGCATTCGAATCTCATAATTTCCGCTGCAATGCAACATGCGGTCAGCACACTCGAAGGATCTGTCTCGGAAACGCAGTGACTACTCACTCGCATGGCCGAAGGGAATGCTCTTTGCGTTGGGGTCGCCGGTAATAAGCGGCAGGGTATGCTCGTTGAGATCAAAAATGCCTTCGGCGATGCAGCGAAGGGCGCGGCCTTCGGCATCGACCGCCATGCCACTGATGGTAGCGCGGGCATGTTTTTTATCCGCATCGATACGGAACCAATCCTGACCATTCCGCATCTTGAAATCGAGCTTAGGCTGAAAGTCGCCCACCGACACGAGGCTGCCCTCCCCGAAGGGTAGGCCAAAAAGCGCCGACCCGGTGTGGATGTCGCCGCAGGGAAGGAACCCGGTGAGGCCGCACTAACCACAAGATGATAATCAATACGAATGCCAATCAAATAACCCAGGCATTGTCAATATTTGACAGATGTGAGGAAACGGCCTTCCTACTCTGATCTTCATTGCGGGTTGCAGCGTTGGGAAGCCAGCAGGGGCGGCCATGGTAGCTAGTTAAGCGAGGGTCCGGACTCCGTAAGAGGCTAGAGATCAGATTGGTTGAGCGAGGATAAAAGAGGGGGATCAAAAGAGGAAGAGTTGTTTGTGATTTGAACTGATGCTCGGCAATGGATCGCGTGCTCGATACACCGAGGTAAGATTCGTCAGACTCGGCCTGTTATACACGCCATGCTGAGTGTAGGGAGGTGGCGACGGTTCGGTACGGCCCCGTATTAACGCTTGGTCGGCGGGTAAGACGCCCCGATCCCGGGATGCAAGTTCCGAACCTTATCGCGGGCATGGGTTGCTCCGCGAAGGTACAGATCAGGCACTGCATGTCAGCACGCGGCCCGAAGGGTGCGGCGAAAGGCGGGCCGTCACCGTCCGTTCCTTCACGCAAGCAAGGCGGGGACCGTGCCGTACGGCCAAGACACGGCGCCGAGACTTCCAAAACGGTGTTACCTCCTGGCGCCGGACATCAGACCGTAAGGCACTCGCTCGCAGATGAGAGACACCTGTCGTCGGATTCCGGTCAGGCTCAGCAAGTCCGAGCCACGGAACGGGCAGCGAAATGCTGAGACGTGCGGCATCAGCGCACAATGCTACTACGTGTAGAACCGGCGGTGATCGCACATATCCTTCAGCGTCGTGATATTCAGCTTGTTTTAGAACAACTATGATTAACTGGTTGGCCTATCGGCGATGAAAGAGGTTTCCTGCTAGACGAGACAACGCCTTACAAGGTGGAATCCATGATCCCACAATGGCACAAGTCTCAGCAAGTGAAGGGAGAGTGGGGGTTTCCTTGGCACACCGAGCACCAACTCTGCATAAACAAAAGTTGTAATGCTGGTTTAAACCGCTCCGTGGTCGTACCAAATGCGGCATCCACCGGCCGAGCCTAAACAGCGTATCTGCAGCTGGCTACCTAAATAGGCATGGGGTCCGGTAAGCATCTTAGACCCGACGTGTTGTTGGCAGTTCATCGACCCCCAATCGTTAGGTCATTGTCATATTGAGCTTCATCACAACACACATCACCGGGAGACGCTTCCAGTTCATACCGTTAATTAAGAGTTTTACAATGGCCCCGGTCGACAACAACCGCCCTTTCCGCATCATCGTCGTTGGTGCGGGCTTAACGGGACTGGTGACTGCTAACTGCCTCCAAAAGCTCGGCATCGACCATGTCGTGCTTGAGAAGGGCGACGTTGCGCCACCCAAGGGAGGTATAGCAATGTGGCCTCACAGCATCCGAATTCTCTACCAGCTCGGGGTGCTAGAAGAGTTGAAGAAGTTCTCGAAACCAACCATAGGATTCAAGGGCAATGGGCCTGATGGCCGTCCAGTGTATGATACGCAGGTGTATCATTGTGTAGAGCAAAAGTGAGTGCTCTACAGTAGCCGGGAGTGGATTGATTCACCATTTCAGTTGAAAGCTCCGCTGACACGTCTTGAAAGTCATGGAGTAAGCATGTGGCCCGTTGAGAGAACAGATATTCTCCGAATTCTGTATGAAAACTTGCCAGACAAGAGCCTGGTCAAAGCTAGAGTAAAGATCACGGACGTGAAGCAGTTCCCAGACAGAGTTGAAGTGGTTCTCGAAGACGGAACCGTGGAAATCGGCGACATGATCATTGGCGCTGACGGCGTGCACACCACGACAAGGGACTACATGTGGGCTCACGCCGCAAAGGTTTCCCCTGGTCTTATCACGGCCGCGGAACGAACGTGTAAGGCGCTCTGATTGCTTTTCTTTTCTTTTTTTTGTTTTTTTGCTGACGGGTATCAGCCCTCAAATCGCACTCTGAAACGCTCATTGTCAGCACACCCCCCATTCCAGAGCTCGGATACCGCGACATCGTCATCACATACCAGAACAGATTCAACTTTCTGTTCACCTGCACCCACGATGCCGTCTGGGCGGTCGTTGTCTTTCTCTTCGATGAGCCGCTCCCGTGGCCGCATCGGAAACGCTACACCGAGGAGCACGCCGAGGCGCTGGCCAAGCTCGTCATGGATAAGCCCATCACCGACCAGCTCGTGTTTGCGGACGTGTGGAAGCGGCGCCGCGAGGCACCTCGAGTGGTCATGCTCCAAGAAGGCGTCCTGGAACACTGGCATCACGGCCGCATCTGTCTCGTGGGCGACGCCGCGCACAAGGCCCATCCCAACATCGCTCTGGGCGGCAACACGGGTATCGAAGACGTTGCCTGCCTGATGAACCACATCTGGCGCGCTGTGGAGGCAAGCCCCCACAAGCGGCCCAGTGGCACGGCGCTGGAAGCCGTGTTCGAAGCCTACCAGGAGGAGCAGAAGCCGCGTGTCAAGCATATCGTCAGCCTCAGTGCTATGGCAGCCAGGATGCACACATTTGCCTCTGTTTTCCACAAATTCTTGGCCAATTGGGTCTTCCCGGCGTTCAAGGACCATTGGCCGGCGGACTACATCGGCCAGTACTTTTCCAGCGCTCCGAAGCTTGAGTTTCTGTCTAGTGAGGGATTTCCGACCGGGAAGATGCCATGGCTGTCGGATCAGAGGCCTGCGAGTGAAGGCGATGAGATTGGCAACGAATAAGGTTACGTGTTTCATCGAGGGTACCGGCAACGCGGACCGTATTTTGGCTTATTAAACGCTCTGGTGACGTCTGGTTTACGGGGAATCTTGCCGTTGGGTTTATTTCAGCTCGTTTAATATACTGCGCTTTCAATAATTACCGGATGGATACGATTTGCTCCCTGACTCATACCTATTAGCGCAGAGATGCAGCAAACTTAAGCCGTTGTTACATTCCGTCCATTAACATCACGCAGGAGTTGAAACGTAAGAAAACCGGTGCGACAATTAGGTGAGAATTTGATCCTGGTTCTCAGTATCGAGACTAAGAACGTATGGTCATGTTTCCTCGGGAGGATGCGGACCTCGGACTAACTTGTCCGAACCGGCGCATTGATTGTTACACACACTGAGCAGGTAAAATGAGGGCATGCATGAAAGGCAACCGGTGGAATTGACACAAACAAAAGACAAGGTGATAAAGGATGGGCGACGTAAATATGGATGGAAAACATCACATTGGCGTCCCTCGAGTGAGATGCCTATATGTTGTAAGTCCTTCTTGATTTTCAGGGGCAGCCAACACTTCGGCCGCACATGCCTGGCCCGACGCGCTCCGAGGGCTCGGTGGCTCGGTCCGGCCGCAGCCTGCAAACCCTTTGCATCTTGATTGGATAGGGTGAACCAAGACCTCCTGTAATAGGTAGTATTAAATACGGCACGAGGTTCCAGTACCAGCTTAGTATGTATGTCGAATGCGTCGACTAAGACTTCGAGACAGTCAGTCAACCCTTTAACCATGGCTATCCAGCGAATCCTCCTAACCCTCGGCGCCTGGCTATCCAGCATTGTACACGTACATGTACCCCACCGAACACCCGAATGCAGAACTCTGCCCGGCGACCTGAAGTGGCCGAGCCCAGACCAATGGCTGTTGCTCAATGAAACCGTAAATGGACGTCTGATCGCATCCGTACCGCTTGGGAGTGTCTGTCATGATGCCCCCTTCAACCGCTACGACGCTGCCGCATGTGCCCGGCTCCAAAGCAGCTGGAATAAGACCAGCTTGGCCCACATGGACGACCCTTCTGAAGTGTTCAGCATGTGGTTCAAGAATTACACCTGCAGTCCCTTCACGCCCCGTTCTCAGCCCTGCGAGCTCGGCAATCTCGTCAGCTACGTGATCGATGTCGGTTCGGCCGACGACGTGCGAGCGGGAATCGACTTTGCACGCGAACGCAACCTTCGGCTTGTCATCAAGAATACCGGCCACGATTACATGGGCAAGTCGACTGGAAAGGGCGGTTTGTCTCTATGGACACACCATCTCAAGTCGACAGAGCACATCCCCGAATACAGATCCTCGCACTACCACGGCCCCGCCATCAAGCTCGGCGCCGGTGTGCAGGCCTTCGAGGCCGCCGCAGCCGCCCATAGAACCGGTCACCGGCTCGTGAGCGGTGTCTGTCCGACCGTGGGGATTGCCGGCGGCTACAGCCAAGGGGGAGGACACTCGATCCTGTCAGGGGTGTACGGAATGGGGGCAGACAACGTGCTGGAATGGGAGGTGATCACCATGGACGGACAGCACCTCGTGGCGACCCCAAGCCAGAATGCCGATCTCTACTGGGCCCTCAGCGGCGGCGGGCCCGGGACCTTTGCCGTGGTGTTGTCCATGACGGCTCGACTTCATCCCGACGGCGTCGTAGCCGGAGCATCGTTGTCCTTCGACGACTCGCAAGTAGGCAACGACGCTTTCTGGGAAGCTGTCGGGGCTTTCCACCAGCTGACGCCGGCGTTTGTCGACGGGGGAAACAGTTTCTTCTACCTGATCACCAACACGGCTCTCACCGTCTACGCGGCAACCATGCCGGGCGCTGCTGATGCCGACACCGCCAACGCTCTCCTCCGGCCCTTCATTGACGACTTGGCAGGCCGCGGGATCACCGCCAACGTGCGAGTCCGCATGTCCGAGGGCTTCGACGAGCACTTGACGACTCACGTCGGCCCGGGTCCAGAGGGTTGGATCGACTACGCAACATTTTCCGGCAGCCGCTTAATTCCGCGGGCCGTGGTGACTGACTCAGCGCGCAACGCGATCCTCACACAGACGCTCCGCAACATCTCGCTGGCCGAGGGCTACGGGCCGATCCCGTGCGAGGCCCTGAACATCGCCCGGCCGGAAATAAAACACCCGGACAACGCTGTGCACCCAGCCTGGCGCGAGGCGCTGCTCTTTTGTGTACAGGGTGGCTCCTGGGACCCGGACGCCAGCCCCGAAGAGATGGCGCGAAGGCACGACTTCGCGGTCAATGTCATGCAACCCATGATCAACAAGGCGACGCCGGGCGGTGGTATATACCTCAACGAGGCCAACTACGAGACCAAGAATTGGCAGCGCGAGATGTACGGCTCCAACTATCCGAGGTTGCTGGAAGTGAAGAAGAAATATGACCCCGAGGCGATGCTGTATGCGAGAACGAGCGTGGGAAGCGAGGCGTGGGTTGAGGTTGCGGATGCTAGAATTTGCAGAGCTGACGCTGCAAGGTCGCTCCATGATGGACTTTGATGACCTTAAAAAATGAAAAAGGAAAAGTGTGCGTGAGTTTTAGTGTCGAGTACCTACGGGAGCGGAGCTTGAAGAAGGGGCTCGGGGGTGGGCAGAGAGTGGAGAAAATGATGCAGACGGTCTTTCCAATTTTGAGTATTATTACAGATCTCCTATTAAGTTGTCCTACCTGAGCGTCGTGGCCTTCGTTCCTTCCTTCGAAATATTTCTTCAAAAAATTCAATAATCTACCACTCGGCAGTTTCCCAGCACTCCAATATCTGCAATGTGCACGCGCGAGGACTTTTCGTTTTTTCAATTTTTCGCAAACGATTCCTCTCTGGAAATCTGCATCCGTTTCGGAGGCAAGATTCTAGTGTTAAGGTAATTACGTACACAAACACTTTAAAGCTTCTCCGTGCCATTACGATAGCCCGAGGGTCGAAGTCGAAGAAGGTGTCAGCGACCCGAGACCTCCCTTGAGCCCATAGCTTCCCTTTCTTACTGCCAAAGCGCTGCGAAACTCATCTACCAATCCCTTGTACTCACGCGGATAAGTCGGCGCGAACCAGTGCGCAAACCAATTTTTCTTGCGGCGGGGATTGACACCAAGATCCCGGAGCAGCACGTCGATGTACTTTGGGAAGTCACAGAAAGTTAGTTTCTTCGGGTTTCGTCTCGATTACAACGCGGTTGTTTCAACTTGTATTTACTCACAGGCAAAAAGTCATAGATAGCGTAGGCGTGCTTTTGGCCCTGAACGCCGTACCGCTTCCTCGACCAAGCGTTCCACAATGCCACCTCACCCTCCATGGAACCCAGCGACGGCGGATCATGCAAACCAAGGAGGAAGGTAACACCCCAGAGGGCCTGGACTTCGGCCACAATTGGTGTATAAATGGTGTGGATAAAGCCCGGGAAGATGATGGACCGGTCGCCTGCGGCGGCCAAGGCTGGTACGATCAAGCGACGATAGTGGTTGCTGGGCCCGTGGAGAGCAGCATGCTCTTTCGTGTCCGTCCCCGCCTCCGCTACAGTCTTGCTCCTCCCTAGACCCGCAGGGGGTTTGCGGAGTGCGGGGAAGAGTTCGTCAACAGTCTTGTCTGCGGCGGCGCCCAAAACAGTCCACTTTTGCTGCTCCTCAGGGCCGACGGCGAGGCCGAGATTGTGCTGGAGGTCAGGGCCAAAGACGTGATAGGACTTGTCGAAACCGGTCGAGAGAATCACAAAGTCGGTTTGGAACCGGGTCCCGTCGGCGAGTCGGACGGTGTGGGTGTCGTGGAAAGATTGGATGTCGGTTCGGTGGACGGTACAGTCACCCGAATGGAAAACCTGCCAGTATCCGGGCACACTGGCAGCGCCGAGTCCTGCGTTGGCCCAGAACACCCCATTTCCGTGCGGCATGGGCCTCAGCTTGGACGCGTTTTCGGACTTGGAGTATCCAGCATGGCGATCGGCAATCCAGTTGAGGGCGAGCCAAAACAGCCATGCGAGGAACCGGCCGAGATAGGTTCTCTGAAAGAACTGGTGACCGGCGCCATCCGTGCTGTCGACGGAGCTCCCCAGAAGGACCATGACCCGGGTCGTAACGGCCGTCATAGTGTTGACGAATCCCAGCAAGGTTGGCGGCATGATGGCCATGGGCCCGCTTCCACTTCCATCCGAGGTGTCGCGGATGATCCAGTCCACCTTTTTGCCGGCCTTGAGGAGGTAGAAAACAGTGTCGAAAGAAGACTTTGCGCCGCCGACAACAGTGACAGACCTCACTTTCGGCGAATCGAGGGCGACGAGGTTCGTGCCCAGCTCCGACGAGTGGATGGTGGGCGCCTTGAACGAGTCATCCGTCGGCCACACGGGCCTTACGGCATGTGAGGTTGCACCCGAGGCGTAGATCAGCTTCTCGCACTCAATGGCAAAATTCGGTCCTCCCGGGTTTCTGCCCGCAGCATAGAGCTCGAGCCTCCATCCCCCGCCGGGAAGCTGGGAGACCTCGGTTACGCGCGTGCCGAGACGAGTGCGCCGTACGAGATCGTGGTCCCAGGCAAAGTCGTTGAGGTACGTGTGGATAGTGTCACCCGAGACGTAGCCATCGGGTGAGATACCCTCGTGTCGCATCGGGTAGAAAGAATATTCAAACAAGCCATGCTTGATCTGTGCATACAGGCTGGGGTAGATCTTGTCGGCACTCCAAACTCCACCGATGCTCGCCTGGTCATCGATGATTAGAAGGGAGGCGGACGGTCGGAAGTCGAGGTAGGTTTTGGCGCAGATTAGGCCGTTCCAGCCTGCGCCAACCACGACGGCCTCGACGCGTTCCACATCTGCTGATGAAGAACCCATGCTGCTTAGCTAACTTAGGTTGATGAAGACAGAAGTTCGTTCTCGGAACAAGGAATGAGTTTGGGGGCCAGTAAGCAGTTTTGGGAGTGATTCGTCGAAACGAAGCGAAAGGAGCCCGTGATAAACTCAAAATGCACGCTGACCATTTTCTTTCAGCGTTGGGCTTTCAGTTGGCACTGCATCTTTCGTTGTACTCGCGTCCGGTGTTCGCGGTCCGCATTGGCCGGCTGAAGTCGGGGTTGACCGAAATCAGATGCGGTCCGCATGTGCCGTAATCGTCGTGCCACCGTCCCACGTCTGCCGGTCCAACTTGCAGCATCGGTCTGCGATTCGCCGTCTTACATACCTTAACCCGCTACGCTAATTACTTGCACCGCCCAATTGGCACTTTGCTCCTCGCTCATGCTCCTAGGAATGAGAATGAGCTTTATGCCCTTTGTTCATTTTGAGCCTTGCTACTCTCGACTGTTGCTGTTATTGTTGTTACCGTAACCAGACCGACTTTGATAACCATCTTTGACTCTATCTTGGAGTCGAAAACAAACCATGTCGCTACCCACCTACGTTTTCCGCGCCCTCTCAGTCTTTGGCGTGTGCGCGCTATGGGGCCTGATCGCCGTCAATGGCACACTGGTGCTCATGCTGAAGACGACGTACTATGGCGTTTATCCCACAGGTACGGCTCATAACTTTACCTGGACGGGTATCTGGCCTCTCGACTTCATGCTGGGCCAAGTGATCTGTTTCTTCTACTCGATATTCACCCTCGCCGAGCTGCCCGATGACGGGCCCTTTCTCCTCGGCGCCGATCTCTTGATCGCCCTCATCGTCTTCAATATGATGACGCTTGCCGAGGACCGACGCAATAGGAAGACTGGCGCGCTTCGAGTGTGAGCTTATGATCCGAATTATCCCCTAATTAATACCAGAAGCACGCAAGCGCTGACCCAAGACTTTGTCATTGTTCAAGACCTGTTTGGTGGCAGTCCCTGTGGAACATGTTTGGCGCCGCTTGCGTGCTCCCCGTCTACCTGAGCTACTACGTCTCCGAGCGGGGACGCACAACGCGTCTCCGGCGCATGCCCGCTGCGCAGGCTCAGGCTTTGCCGTTCTCGGCCCTCTGGGCGTTGGTCATCAACCTTCCTACTCTGCTGCCAGGCCTCCTTTTGTCGACGCCCTACCGCATCCAAGCCGGTGTTGCGCTATGGCTTCTCGGCCCTTACACGTTGGGTCCCGTCCAGGACCTCATCGCCAACTTCTTGCTGCCTATGCTGCCTGGTAGTTTCCCATCCGGGGGTTTTAAAAACCCCACCAAAGCTGCCTACACCATTCTCGGGGTCATCAGTGGTCTCGTCCACGTCGCCGTGGTGTTGGCTGCTGTTCTCGACACGGAAACCAGCGTGGCCCGAGTCTTCTTGCCGCAGCACTCCCGTCTGGTGCCTGGAACGCGGAGCGCGTTGATTGAAGGTGCTATGCTGTTTACGCAGTATGATTACATTGGGATCACTCTGACGACCTTGGCGGCGGGGTTCTTTATGCTCCCGGCGATGAGCGGCGTCACAAACGGATTTCGCAAGATGGTTGCTTTGACGGCTCTGTTTGGTCCTGGCGCGGGCATGGCTTGGTTGCTTTGTAAAAAGGAGGATGAGTTGGATGGCAAGGGGGATGGTGTTGGTGCCAAGAGCAGTTAATTAGCTAAGGGAGGTAGTTACTCCGTAGTGGACTGAATATAAAACGTTCAATGTGTCGAAGCCTTGAATCTTGGTCTCGCCCACATCGTTGAGTGCCCTGATTTTGATGCCCGACCCGCCATTACAGCAAAAGATGTAGGTATATTTGACGCAATAGGATGCTCTTAGATGTTATGGCTGCGCCAGATTGCTCCAACCAACGTAATTAGTGAGGCGTATCGCTCGGAAAGGAGGTGTGGGCTAGAAGACCCTTCACTTGAAGTTCGGGAAGGGTACGGTAAACTGAGCAACACACCACACACCACACAAGAGCACCACCACGAAAATCAGCACGATAATCAACAGCCAATAAGTGATCTCTGTTGCCAGGCCGGCCTCAAGTGGCCCCCACGAACTCCCCCGCGCCAACGGTGAACAGATGCAAGATAAACTTCTGCATGATCCTATCTCGGTATCTCCGCCCTTGCTGCCAACCTGGGATCCGGCCTTCGTTCCGGACCGTCCCTGACCGTGCCTCTCCCATACCTTACTTATGTGCGGCCCGGCGAACTCCGCCCACACCATGTAAACGGAATTCGGTGAACCGAATCACTGTCTGTTACTATGTACATCGAGATAGACGAAGCCTGTGAGGGTTACGTAAGGTCTTGGTGCTCGACGGTGAAGAAACTCCGAGCTCTGGGCACTTTGGGCACATGATGCAGTAGCTCATGCAAGGGCTCTCTATTCACAGGTTGTGCCGGCTCGCAGTATGGCAAGCACATCACTTTGGGTTGCATCTTGGCCGCGCATAGCTCGGGTCAGCATGTATGAATTACACAGGGGCTTCGATTTCGCTCACAATTAGACATAAAGGCGGCATCAGGGCCATCATAATAGAGAATCTGACCATCGGAGACCAGAGACCACGTAATTCTCAAAAAAACGAAAACGTGCAACAACGATAACAGGTATTAGCCATTCAGGATGCCTAGTGCCACCAGAAGCCCGAGCACGTCGTCGGACTCGGCGTTCGTCTCGGACGAGAATCTCCCTCGCGTTACCTTGTCCTCTCCCCCTAGCAGCGTGTCCTCCTCCGTCAACTTGGCTCAGAATGAAGACCCCAGTGACACTAGTGGCTATGCGGCCACGTCTTTCCCCGGCTATGCAGAGAAGTCGCTGGAAGAGCAGCTGGAACCCATTGCCGTTGTTGGCATGGGATGTCGGCTCCCCGGAGACGTCAAGTCAGCCTCGGACTTCTGGGACCTCATGATGTCCAAGGGCACCGGCAACACGCCCAAAGTGCCCTCATCGCGGTTCAACATCGACGCCCACATCCACGCCAACAACGACCGACCCGGCAGTTTCGGTGTCTTGGGCGGCTATTTCCTCCAGGACGACCTCGCCGACTTTGATCCGGGGCTCTTCGGCATCACGCCGATCGAGGCCATGTGGATGGACCCGCAACAACGCAAGCTGCTCGAAGTGGTGTACGAGGCGCTAGAGTCGGGCGGGATTCCCGTGGAAAAGCTGGCGGGCACGCGCACAGCCGTGTTCGCTGCCTCGTTCACGGCCGACTGGCAGCAGATGTCGTTCAAAGACGCGTCGTTCCGGCACAGTCTCGCAGCGACCGGCGTGGACCCGGGCATCATCAGCAACCGCATCAGCCACGTCTTCAACCTCCGCGGCCCCAGCATTGTCTGCAACACGGCCTGCTCGTCGTCGGTGTACGCGCTGCACAACGCCTGCAACGCCCTGCGCAACGGCGAGGCCGAAGGGGCGATCGTCGGGGGCGTGAACCTGATCATCACGGTGGATCAGCACATGAATACGGCCAAGCTCGGGGTGCTGTCGCCCACGTCGACCTGCCATACGTTTGACGCTAGCGCCGATGGGTACGGCCGGGCTGATGCCGTGGGGGCTGTGTATCTGAAGCGGCTTTCCGACGCCGTGCGAGACGGCGACCCGATCCGGGGGGTGATCCGGTCCAGCGCGACCAATTCCAACGGGAAAGTGCCCGGCTACGGCATCACGTATCCCAACCGCGAGGGGCAGTACGAGGTGATTACCGCGGCGTATGAGCGGGGGGGTGATCTCGACCCCCGTCTCACGGGTTATTTCGAGTGCCACGGAACGGGCACTGCAGTCGGCGATCCGATCGAGGTCGATGCCGTGTCTCGGGCCATGAACAAGCAGCGCCGGCCGGGGATCGACCCGCCGCTGTGGATCGGGGCGGTCAAAACCAACATTGGCCACTCGGAAGCGGCTAGCGGCATCTCGGCGCTGATTAAAGCCATCCTGATCGCGGAGCGCGGGGTCATTCCGGCCACACGCGGTGTTGTCAAGCTCAACCCGCAGATCGAGTGGGAGGATTGGCAGGTGCGTGCCGTCACAGACGACCCGGTGCCGTTCCCCAGCGAGTTGCCGGTCCGCCGCGTGTCGGTCAACTCGTTTGGCTACGGCGGAACCAATGCCCACATGATCATCGAAGGCACCGCGTCCATCGCACCGGGCTCGGAAGCAGGCTACCGCTACGTCGACCGATGGGCGACGAACAGGCTGAGGAAGCCTGGTTTCTTCAGGCGGGCCGTGGACCGGAAGCGACCGTACCTGCTTCCATTCTCCGCCCACGACAAGGCCACGCTGCGCCGCAACATCGATGCTCTCGGCCCCGTGGCGTCGGAATACAACCTAGTCGATCTCTCACATACGCTGGCCAACCGGCGTAGCATCTTGGCCAGCAAGGCCTACGCCGTGGCGAACCATGAAACCCTCGACACCCTCTTCTCCTCCGTGGGCGAGAGCTTTGTGTTCGCTGATAATAATGCTACTAAATCCCCCGCGCGGGAGCTGGCCTTTGTCTTCACCGGCCAGGGCGCGCAATGGGCACGCATGGGTGCCCATCTCATGGAGTATTCCCCGCACTTTCTGCAAACGATCCGCGATCTGGACCTGGTGCTGGAGCACGTCGAGGACGGGCCCGAGTGGTCCATCGAAGATCTGCTCAACGAGCACGCCGACACGTCCCCCGTGCAGGACGCCGAGTTCTCCCAGCCCCTGTGCACGGCCGTCCAGATTGCCGTGGTGCGACTGCTCGAGTCATGGGGGGTCCGCCCTGTAGCCACAGTGGGACACTCGTCGGGGGAGATGGCCGCTGCCTACGCCGCGGGTTTGGTCTCGGCCGAGGACGCCATGATTGCCGCGTACTATCGCGGCATTGTGGCCAAGGAAGTGAACACGGGCGGTGCCATGCTGGCTGTGGGGCTGGGAGCCGAGGGTGTCCAACCGTGGATTGATGAATGCGGCGTGGAGGACAAGGTGGTCGTCGCGTGTCATAACTCCCCCGCGCTGGTGACCCTCTCGGGAGACGCAGACGCGCTCATCCTCGTCCAGGGCAAGCTGGAGGCCGCCTCGGTCTTTAACCGTGCTGTCAAAACAGGCGGCAAGGCGTATCATTCGCACCACATGGTCCCCGCGGCTGAGAGATTCAAAGCCCTTGTTCGCGAGGCCAAGAGGGATAGGTTGGAGTCTGATAGGAAACGACGCAGTGTGACGTATCACGGCCTGGGTGAGCTTCTAACCACCAAGGCGCAAATGGTGTCCTCCGTGACCAACTCGGTGATCCCCGCGGGTACGCTCTTGGACGAGGAGTACTGGAGCCGCAACCTCGTCAGTCCCGTCCTCTTCAACCAGGCCGTGCAGACGCTCCTTTCCGATCCTACATTCTCCCAGGTGGATGTCCTCGTCGAGGTGGGCCCTCACGCTGCCCTCGCCGGCCCCATCAAGCAGATCAAGGAAGCGCTGAACTCGAGCCCTGTGGGCAACGCAAAGTCCAAGGCTGGAGTTGGTTATGTGCCGACGCTCATCAGGGGCGAGGACTCCGGGGCGCGGCTTCTCAAGGTTGCTGGCGAGCTCTTCCTTCGTGGGTACCAACAGCTCGAAATGGAGTGTGTGACGAGCGCCTACCACGTCCAGAGTCTCAAGAGTCTCAAGTTCAAGACCAAGAGCAAAAGACTCAGCAGAGGCAACTCAACAGGGAATGTCAAGCTTAGGGTCAGTCCGGGCGCCACCATTGTCGATCTCCCTCCCTATCAGTGGAACTACACGCGTCCGTTCTGGGCCGAGAACCGAGCCAGCCGCGAGCAGCGCCTACCTCGGTTCCCCCGCCACGACGTGCTCGGTCAGCGTGTCATCGGCGGCTCGCTCGCGGAGCCGACTTGGAACAACGTCCTCCGGCTGCGCGATCTGCCGTGGCTCAAGCACCACTCCCTCGGCGGGGAAGCCGTGTTCCCTGCGGCGGGCTACTTTGCCATGGCCATCGAGGCTGTTACCCAGCTCCACGAGTTAGACGAGTCGGACGATTCGCCCAAGGCCATCGACAGCTACGTGCTTCGCGATATCGACATCAAGAAAGCCCTGGTCACGCCGGACACCGAAGACGGCATCGAGGTGCTCACCAGCCTGCGCCCGTCCGTGTTTGGCGCTCCCTTTTGGGACTTTAGCGTCTCGTCGGTGGATATTGATGAAAACAAAACCACGACATGGAAGGAACACATGACGGGCAGCGTGGCCATCAACGCAGCCAGCACCCCTCGGGGGAGCCAGAAGAAGCCCAAGCCGCGCACACCCCCCGACGACCTGACGCAGCGGGCCAGCGGCAAAACCTGGAACCAGGCGCTGCGGGCTGTGGGTTTCGACTACGGGCCGACCTTCCAGGACATGGACAACGTGCGCTTCGACGGCAAGCGGTATGTGGCCACTTGCACCACCAATGTCAAGCGCGAGGTCGATCCCACCTTGGGCGAATCCCGCTACCCGCTTCACCCGGCGGTCGTCGACTCCACGCTCCAGCTCAGCATCGCCGCCATCTATGCCGGACGCACCAGTGCCATGGACTGCGGCGTGGTGCCCGTCCAGGTCGACCAAGTGACCATCTGGCCCCCCACCGACGAACAAGTCACCCACAAGTCCGCTAATTGCTATGCCTGGGTCGACCATCGAGGTACCCGGACCTTTGAGAACAGCGTGCAGATGACATCGACGGCCGGTACAGCCGGTGAGGGTGAGGGCGAGAGTGAGGGTGAACTGATCATGGAGATTGTCAACGTCCGCACAACTCGCTACGAGGCGGCAATACCACAAAAGGCCGAGGACCATGTTCCCCTCGAGCCTGCCCCCTACGGGGAGATGGTCTGGCAGCCCGATATCGACCGCCTCATTCACACCAGCGGTCACACCAGCGGTCATACCCTGAGCAAAATTAAGTCGCCATCGGAGCTCGTCAGCCTCAGCTTATTCAAATACCCAGGCCTCAAGGTGCTCGACGCCGCGTCCGACCTGGCCGCGGCCAAGGAGCTGCTCAGCTCCTACCCCTCGGCTGCCTATACGCTGGCCGTGGACGGGGATTCCTTGTCGGAACCCTTCTCGGAAACCGAGGTGAAGGCTGAGCTCGAGTCTGGATCGGGACCACAGCAACGTCTTGCCAACACGGCTGTGGCGACGATTCAAGACCTGACCGCGACGACGTCCGCCTCTAATGAGTCTGAGTCGCCGTCCGCCTCTTACGACATGCTCGTTGCACCTGCCCATCTTGTCCTCGCACTCGAGGGTCATGTGAAGCCCGGCGGCTACGTCGCGAGTTTCAGCCAGGATGACGGCTCAATCGCCCTCAGCCGTAAAGCTGCTCCTCCCAGCAACGAGTCGGCCCAAGCCACAGAATCTGCGTCGCCCGGGGATGACACTACTACTACTTTCACCAACCTGGATATCGCGCTTGTCTTCCGGAACTCCCCCGATTCATCCATCATCAACAGAACCAAGCTTGCTATCGAGGCAGCTCTCAGCTCAGGGTCAGACTCGCATCAACCAACAGTTCGTGTGCGCGTGCACGTACGCAGTCTACAGTCCTACCACGACGAGGACGCTCACCAGGTGGATGGTCCAGTGGCAAGCCATGTCGTGATGCTAGCCGATCTCGAGGCAGCCTCGGTTACCTCCCCTCTCCTCTCGTCCCTCACCGAGACCGAGTTCTCGGCCATCCAACGCATCACCGACTCTTCCTCTTCCCTGCTCTGGGTCACCAACGGGGGCCTGTTGGAGGGCAAGCGACCCGAGCACGCCATGGCCTCGGGGCTCGCCCGCGTTGTGCGGTCCGAGCAGGCCTCGTTGGACTTTAGGACACTTGACGTCGACACGGACGAGTCGGACGACGTTTATGCTACCACCTCGGCCATCGCCGACAACGTTGCCCGTGTCGTCCGTTGCCAGGTGGCGGCCAAGGCCAGCAAGGGCACACCAGCCGACGAAGAACTCGATGAGGAACGTGAGATGTGTCTCTTCAAAGGCGAAACGTACATCAGCCGTCTTGTTCGCAACCGGGAGTTGAACAATGTGTTTGCCGACTCTGACTCTGCCCCCGACAAGCCGGTACTCGGCTCGTTCGTGCCTGGACGAGACCGTTTATCCGGTCGAATTCGACAAGGAAAGGTTGTATTTGAGCATGTATATCAAGACGAGACTGGAGCAGACTCCTCAGCAGAGCTTGAGCCAGGTACGGTCCAAGTGGCTGTCGAACGCAGCGGCTTGACAAGGGAAGGGGTTCTTGCCATTACCGGGGCTGACTACCCGACCACCTTTAGCCATGAGCTGGGAGGCGTCGTTGTCCGGACCGGGCCCGGCGTCACACACCTCGTGCCCGGAGACAATGTTGTCGGCTTCCACATTGATCGTTTCTCGACCGTGCAGCACGTCCCGGCGGCCATGCTTCACAAGCTCGGTCCCGATCAGGACATGACGACCGTGGTCAGCCTACTCATGGCGTCGGCCACGGCTCTGTATGGTTTGGACGTGCTAGCGAGGCTGCAAGCCGGGGAAACAATCCTCGTGCTTCACCAGACTGGTTTCGTCGGTGTGGCTGTCGCCATGATTGCGCGCGCGAGGGGCGCAACCGTCTATATCGAGGCCCAGACGCAGGAGGAGGTGGAATTCCTTCAAGATCGCGTCGGCTTGGCTCCGGGACAGATCCTTTCCGACCTTTCAGGGTCCAACAGCGGCCAGCAAAGTCGGCTCTCCGATCATATTGCCGCACTCACCGGGGGCCGTGGTGCTGACGTTGTCTTCAGCGTTGGTGGTGCAGTCAAACCGAGCACAGCGCACGAGGCCTGGCGGTGCATTGCCCCCTTCGGCCGCTTCTTGGACGCGAGCCCCGGCCGGAAAAACGCGGGCGTCCAAAGGCAGGCAGCCCTCGACGCGATTCCCGTTCGACGCTCGGCACAGTACCTACCCTATGATGTGTTAGATCTCCTCGAAACACGCCCCAGCACCATGGCGGCCTTGCTCCCGTCCATCTTGGAACATGTCAGCATTGGCGCCCTCGGTGCGCTCGGCAAGCCGGTGGTCCCGATCACCCTCTCCGACCTGGCCGCGGCTGTTTCGACCTTTTCAGACGCCTTTGGATCGGCCAAGCCCGTGCTCGCGCTCGACGCGCCGTGCGAAGACGCCCCTATCATCACAGCACCGCCGCGGGACTCGCCGCGGTTCAAGTTCAACCCCGACGTGACGTATCTGCTCGTCGGCTGTCTCGGCGGCCTCGGCCGTAGCTTGACGCGATGGATGATGGCGTCGGGCGCCCGGCGGTTCCTTTTCCTGTCCCGCTCCGGTACGGACGCGCCCTCTGCCGCCAAACTGGTCGACGACCTCGGCGCAGCCGGCGCTACCGTCCAAGTGGTCCGAGGTGACGTTGCCAACAGATCAGACGTGCTCCGCGCCGTCGAGCAAGCCCCCCCGACCAGCCCACATCCCATCCGAGGCGTCATCCACGCTGCCATGGTCCTCCGAGACGCCGTCTTCCACTCCATGCCCTACTCCAGCTGGACCAGCTCGCTGGCGCCCAAGGTCCAAGGCGCCATGAATCTGCATTCCGTACTCGTCGAAGAGTTGGATCTCCCCCTCGACTTCTTCCTCATGACCAGCTCCGTGTCGGGAATCCTCGGCACCCCTGGCCAGGCCAACTACGCCGCTGCCAACAGCTACCTTGACGCTCTGGCGCGGCACATGAACCGCCAGCGCGGCACCAACACGGGCATATCCTGCATCCTCCCTATGGTTCTCGGCGTCGGCGTCGTCGCAGAGAACGATGAGATCGAGGACGCCCTGCGCCGTAAGGGCATGTACGGCATCGACGAGGACCACCTGCTGCAGTCGTTCGAGGCCGGCCTCAGCCTCTCCAGCCTCACTAACAAATCCGTTGACCACGACCACGACCACATCGTCATCGGTCTCGACCCGATGCTTCTGCGCCGGGCTGCGGCCGAGGCCGCCTCAGAAGATGAGGAATCAGACGCCAGCTTCTGGGTCGACGATACGCGCTTCCGTCACGTCGTGCATGCCATGCGCGGCTCCGATTCTGCGGCGGCGTCGGGTGGAGGAGATGTGAGCATCCTTGCCGCGGCCGCATCGTCGTCGTCGCCGGCAGAGGCGGTGGCGCTCATCGAGCGTCACTTTGTGCGCAAGCTGGCGACGATGTTGATGATGGACGAGGAGAGTTTTGACGTCGCTGTCGGGTCCATCGCGTCGTACGGTATTGATAGCATGATTGGTGCTGAGTTGAGAAATTGGATCTTTAGGGAGTATCGGATTGATATGCCGTTTCAGCAGCTGCTTGCGCCGAGTTTGACGATTGCAAAGTTTGCGGGGCAGGTTTGCGCGTCTGTTGGGGTTGGGGTTGAGGTTGAGGCTTAATTAATCCGTTGGGAGGATGGTGCACGTCTTGACTCTTGATTTCAATTATTAGGCGGAGTTTTTTGGGGGTTGGGAAATTGCTCTTTTCGATTTGTTGATTCCGATTTTTGAGTTTGCATTTGCATTTAATTGACAGTCACATTGGAACATTCTTGGGGACTGTGAGAGGAGAGGGATTTCGTTTTGGCTTGCGTTACCGGTAATTACCTACCTAATTACCTTTCATGTATGGACCCATGGACTGCACTCTTGATTGACCTTTCCCGTGCCTAATCTAGGCTACGGTTCGACTTAGCTTAGGTGTTATTAGATGGACAATGCGTAGATTTTCATGCCCCAAATTCTTTCTTCTCTTTTTCCTAGTTTAGAAATTCCTCATGATGTTGCTGAATGCCAAGGCTTTTGTTTGGCCGCAATACAAAGCGTTGTTGAAAATGCACCTTGCCGAGAAAGCCCTTTAACACAAGAGGGGCCCCACCTGCTTTTGGCAAAGTGGCATGATTCGCAGCTTTCAACAAGCGTTGCGTGTTTGCGGAGCCAAACCGGGTTTGCACGCTCCGGGGTGCGGCTTCCATTGTCCCCCAGGTGCGCTTACCCTGACCGCGCCAAAAATTTGGTGAGCCGGTTAACTCCCCGCCAGGTTCAGAACGTCGGGGCTCAGAGGCGATTCGGAGACCACGGGACCGATAGGTAATACCGAGTAAGACCGAGCGGCGAGCGCCGGCCGAAGGTTCCCGTTATATCGTTTGCTGGAATTATATCATGGCGGTGACGTGCCCGGGTGTTCTCACCGTCTTACTTTGTCGCACAATACCTACCTTGACAAGTGTTGCCCATCCATCCAGAAATGTCCCTCGAAGGCTTCCCCACGCTCCAGCCCGCCTTCACTATTAAAAGTGGCGGCGCCACTGAGAGATTTCGTATTGGGAACTCGTCCGTCGGTGGGGGTCTAGTTGCTATCGTGAGTTTCTGCCCCTCGAATCTGCTATGAATTAGAACCGGGATCCAACACCGCATCCAGCCCTTTTACAACGGCGTCATCGAGTCCGTGCCGGACTTTACCCCCAAGTTCAAGTTCAACATCAGCAACGGCATTGACTATGTCACGGTCGACGAGGACGGTAAATATGGCCGGTTTAACGTCAAGGCGGTCCTAACCGATGATGAGGGCCGTAACCTAGTGTTGAGCATCGACGCCATCACCGAGCTGCATCCGGACGTGGTGGCCATCATCGAAGGTACGCCTGACGCCAAGTCAGCTCCGTTTGGGTACTGCGTCGAGCAGCTCAAGTTCTGGGTCGGCGATGAGGTCTACAAGCCGTTAGAAAGCATGTATTTTGTTAGCAGCCAGCGGTTTACCGTGGCGGAGGATGGGACGGCTGGGGCCGAGCTGCGCGTGTCGAGGGTGGTTTCGGGGATCTGATTAGCGTTGATCGAGGCGTTGAGAATCGAGATCGGACGGCCAAATGAGGATATAAGAATAATAAGATCAAGATACGAGCCCAATCGGAGAGTTATCATCTTTAGGCCAAGCTTTGGGTCCGGGGTTTTTCATCATGATTCGTGCATCTTCGTCGCGGGAAGGACCATGACGTACAGGTGGCTTGAAGACATCCCGAGTGCCGGCATGCCGCATTACCGTGATGGTGACCTAATTCAAAATTACACAATACGTGCTTGATACTTCTATACAAGTTGAGGGATGTATATCCCCGTCACCGGACGGTACCTTGGTACCTGCCCAAAGCCGTGGAAGTGAGCAACAATGTGCCCAATTGACAATGCTTTCTAATCCTGCTTGCTCGCACCTCGGGGAAGTCCTCCGTGTTTTTCCCCATCGCGAATTTCCAACGATGGGTTGAATGCCGCCGCTGAGAAATCGTTGTCAAAGTGCCAATCAGAGCTCATGGATGGTTGCCAGATCTGGCAAACGCGGGCCGCACTTTTCCGCACCGCCGAGCAACTCAGCAAACAAGCACAGAGGTACGTACCTCTTATACCCGAACATGCAGGCGCTTCACAATCGCGGGCCGCACTTCTCCGCGTTGCTTACATAGTACCTATTAGGCAAAACAAAAGTTCGACTTCGGCGATGTCCACTATAAGCCACCTCCATCAGGGTATTAGCCACGGCGATAATTGATCATTATTAGCTAATCATCCTGTTTTTGTACATGGCATGCTTGTCGGTGTCGGAGAGTCTTGCAAAATAAGCACCAAGTGGCCTAGTAAACAAATTTCTGGCCAACCAGCTCTTCACTCAGGTCCCACAGCCTCCTCGCTTCAGCGGTGCTGGTCCCCCACGGCTTGACGGTGTCGGTAACCGGGTTGGCAACCCGGCAATCTGTCAAATACGCTCCGTTGTGTGCTGAGAAAGCCAGTGTTAGATGAAATAATGAAACAAATGCATCTGCCGGCAGCCGGCCCTGGGATACACTCTGCTTACCGTCCAAATCCGGGCCGAAGGCAGCAAACACGTGGTTCGCAGCGCAATGTTGCGGCGATCGGAATGGAACCGGTCCCTCAACGTTGCCGAGGAACACGTCCAACTCATCTGCGACATCAAACGTAGTTACGTGATCAGCCTTGCTCTGACTTGACAACCAAGCGATTAACACTCACGAATAACCGGCACCTCGCTCGCAAAGCCTCCACTGATATGGGCGTCAAGATGGGTAGGTGCAAAGCCGGGGTGCACGCAAAACGCCGATAGTTTCTTCGGGCCGTAGCCCAACTTTTCCGCCAGCGCCAACGCCATCAGCATGTTGGCCGTCTTAGATTGCCCATAAGCCTGCCACTTGTTGTACGACGCGCCGTCGTGGAAGTTGATGTCGCCCCAGCGAATCGGGTTCCACCGATGGCCCTCGCTGCCAAGCATCACCACCCGTGGCTTGTCAGCTGCCAGCAGCTTGTTCATGACCAGGTTCGTAAAGAGAAACGGGCCCAAGTAGTTGACAGCCAGCGTCATCTCGACACCGGCATCGGATCGTGCGTAGTCAATGCCCATGACGCCGGCGTTGTTGACCAAGACGTCGATCCTAGGCACGTCATCCCAGCCCAGCACAGCTTCGGCAGCCTGGCGCACTGCCGCAAGCGAGCCCAGGTCGAGCTCTAAAAGCCGAACCTTGACATCGGGACGCCGAGTGGTAATGGCGTCGGCTGTCTGCCGGATCTTGGCGAGTGATCGGCCGGCCAGAATCAGCAGAGCCGGTTGAGCGGCTGCGACGCTCTCCACGAAGGCTGCCCCCAGGCTGCCGGGAGAGACGCCGGTTGTCAGCACCACCTTGCCCTTGATTTGATCGGCTACATCCTGCACCACGTCGCTTGCCGTTGTCTCGGAGTTGTAAGCTCGTGCCATGGTGATTCAGCACTTCAGAGGCGGGTCGAAAATTGGACCGGGGGTTAGTTCAGGTTGATGGCGTTTGTCAAACTGTTTGTAAGCCGTGCGCAGCGGAGACATCATGACATGCCGTCAAAGGCCCTTTTGTAATTCCTTTGCCAGCTGACATATTGACGATGCCTTGGCCACACACCGGATTACCGGCCGCGAGGACCGATCCGCTGCCACCGGGATGCCGGCCGTGAGGACTTGGACCGCTGGACGGAGCCGGGAGAATCAGAAGAGTGCACTCCGGCATTCCGCATTGGCGGGCTTGGCGGGGTTACCGGCCCCGGGGATGGGGCCGCGCCGGGATCGACCAGAAATGCCCGATTCTCATCTTCTTTGTGCTTCTATTGGTCAGCGCCGATGCCAGTGCCGTTTGTCATGCAGGGGATTGCTACGCTAAATCGCGGAGAGTGCGGCCCGCGCTTGTCTCCCACACCCGAATGCCCACCCATCGCACCCAATAAAGGTGGTTCCTTCCCAAAGCAAGCAACCAAACCCAGAATTTTGTGCTAAGCCAGAATTGAGAATCGACAAGCTCGCACGCAGCTCCCACGCAAAATGGGTGACGAAACGCCGAACAACTTGAAGCTCGAGGAGAAGGAAGCGGGTACCGAGTCATCAGAGTTGGGCCTGGAACCGGAGACCCAAGCCCAACCCGCGCCGCCTCCTCGGAGTATTTCTGGGTGGAAGGTATGTACATACAAACGCGGAGAGGCCTCATACTTAGGTAAGCTACAAGTTCCTGCAAGATCGAGGTGCTGACAATCGGTCTCAAAGTGGGGATTTGCTTACTGCTCCCTCTTGTCCGTCACGTTCCTCTTTTCCCTCGACAACACCATTGTAAGTCAGGAGTCTCAGGGCTGTCAGGTTTCCCTCCCCGCCCCGGCTTCGCCACCGCTAAAACGACAAAAAATCTAGGTCGCCGCCATCCAACCCTCCATTCTCGAAAGTCTCGGCAGCGTCAACCTCCTCGCATGGATCGGCGTCGGTTTCCCCCTCGGCAGCACGTGCGTCCTTGCCTTCTCCAAGGCCTACGGCGTCTTCAACATCAAATGGCTCTTCATCTTCCATGTTCTTCTTTTCGAGGTCGGCAGTGTCATTTGCGGTGCCGCACCCAACATGCCCGCCATGATCTTTGGGCGCGTCATCGCCGGTGTCGGGGGATGCGGCATGTACTCGGGATCTCTAACGTATCTCGCTGCCATGACCAGCATGGCTGAGAGGCCCCTCTACACTGCTGGCGTTGCCGTCGCCTGGGGACTGGGAAGCGTACTTGGCCCCGTGGTCGGCGCAGGATTCGCCGAGAGCGGCGGCACATGGAGATGGGGCTTCTACATCAATATCCTCATCGGTGCCGTTTTCGCCCCCTCGTACCTCTTCCTGCTGCCAGGTCTCACGCTGCAGAACACGGCCAAGACGATCGGGGAGAAGCTCAAGATGGTGGACTTTGTCAGCATCATCATTTTTGCCGGTGGCGCCGCTTGCTTCAACATGGCTATCACCTTCTCGGGATCCGTCTTTGCTTGGTCTTCGGGCTCGGCTATCGCTCTCTGGGTTATGGTCGGCGTGCTTCTAATCGCCCAGATCGTGACAGCTCTCTGGCATCCCGGTGTATCGTCCGACCACCGCCTCATTCCAGTGCACTTCTTCAAGAGGCCCGTCATTCTCAATCTCGGCTTACAGATGGCGCTGGTCTCGGGTACCATGATGGGTTTCGTGTACTACATTCCGCTCTTCTTTGCTTTTACTAGGGTAAGTGTCCCCAAGCGTCCAAGGTGCCATATGGGATCATGCTGCTAACCTGTGGTTATTTCGTAGGGCGACGCCCCGATCCAAGCCGGCGTTCGACTGCTGCCGTTTGTCGCTCTTTTGGTATTTGGGGCGATTACAAGCGGCTCGATCATGCCCAAGAACGGCTTGTACATGCCGTGGTACGTTGCAGGCGCGGCTTTGGTCACCATTGGCTGCGGGTTGATGTGTAAGTTGCCTCGAATCCCTTGATTACCTTGTCCCCACTAACACCACCGCCCGCGAACAGACACGGTAGAGACCGACACTCCTCCGGCTAACGTCTATGGCTACACGGTCCTCGCCGGTCTCGGCGTCGGTTTCTACGTTATGGCCGGCGTCGGCGTAAACCAGGCCCTGGTTGAACCCCACGACATTCCCAATGCGGTCGGCTGGCAGGCTGTCACCCAAGTCATCGGTGCCATCGGTTATCTTTCCGTGGCTGGAAACATCTTCTACAACACGGCCGTCAGCAACATCCGACCGCTTCTGCCTGCCGACACCGATATCAGCTTCATTGCCGACCTAATTGCTGGCACAAGTGGCGAGGCGTTCAAGAGCCTCTCCCCCGAGGTAACCAAGCTTGTTATTGATGCCCTTACCAAGAGCATGCGCAACGTCTGGATTTGGTTCCTCTCTGGTGGCGCTTTGAGCTTTGTCCTCAGCCTGTTCCTCAAGGTAGGCTTGTCTCTCCTAGGCGATACCTGCATAGTTGCTGACCTGATCTAGCGCGAACGATTGACTATTCCCGGATAAACAGACGATGACGGAACAGTGTCTCTCGTAGTAACAGACGAGAGTGGTCCATATGTACGGAGACAAAATTGTTGAGTGAGATAGACTAGGGTTGCCCCGCTAGAGATGATTTAATTAGTATAACAAACAAGCCTTGTGGGTGCCAACGATGTCCGCTTCGGGGAGCCACTGGAAGACTGGGAAACATGGGTCAGCCGCCACGGAGGTGCATGGAAAGCCGGAGGGGGCGTACCAGGTGCGATTTGCATATGCGGCCTTGGCGCCGCTGAACATGCTGGTGGATTCCGAAGAGGGGAAAATCAGGGGCATAATCGACTGGGAGTTTAGGGGAAGGGGGAGGGCAAGTCGCCCAGGATACTTGTTAATATAGTTGATTTCCATAACAATTCGCCCCGCCGGAACCATCACAAATGTTCTTAACTTTCAATCACAGCCTGAAGGCATAATACATACACGATTTAGAATGCCAACTAATACATACGAACCGAGGCAGTAGGCAACTCGGGATCTCGTCCGCTCTCCCCTCGATTAACTACTTACTGACCGTATGTTTATCGGCGGGAGACCGGAAAACGCTGCCAAACGGCGTCAACCTCACCGTCCATTGTTAAGATGGCCGTCTCGCCGTTCCTGCCGGCGGCGCAGGGTGCCTTGCATATCTCAAGGCCACATGCCGCAGCTAAAAAGTCGGGCCTTCCTCATGAGGCCCGGCACCTCACACTGGCTTACTGTGATCCAAATGCCGAAACCGACCGCCCTATCGATATTCTCTTGCGGGAAAAAAAGGACGAACAAGAAGCAAAGGAAAGAAAACCCTCACAACTGATCAAGGCTAGATGTCTCGGAGATACCGCGCTGTCTCTCTCGACAAACCCGCTGGCAGCCTACGCAACCATAGCGAGCAACAATGGAAGGCAGACGAGGACGATAGGCCGCTCTTAGAGACCGAGATTGACGATAGATGGATGGTATAACCGAAAGCACAAATAAGTGGTTTCGTTCATAACAGTCTATGAAGCTGCAAGTATGATCTTGAAGTTCGAGCTTATTGACGATAATGGATTTATCGAGGCGTATAAGAAGCAGGACGTCGAGCAGTCTGGCTAGATCTTTGCCATGACGATCTAGAGGCAAAGCTTGTTGCCCGGTCGTACGTTGACGATGATATGAGTGTTTACTGTACTCACCGTATTTCCTCTTTTCATTGTTATTTTAATCCTCCATTTATCCTTTTCAAGTTTCTCCGTGTTCTCAATAATGATTCTCTCTTCCTTTTCTAATTACATGACATAAATGTTTTTTTTTCCCCTGTAAAATGAGAAACAGGCGAAATTCTAGGTCAGTAGGGTCACTTGGTGTTTGCTAAACCTCAACAGTTCCCGAATGGATGCTTGTGAGACAAATGTGGGTGAACAGATATTCACGATTGGCTGCGTGGTTTCCTCGGCGACAAACGGCTTCATGTTGCCAAGGGTGTTGGAAGTTGACCTGTACAGCGTTAATCGCATTTCATAATCCGTGGCATGGTTACCCGGTAGGTTTGTTGACATCGTGATAGGAATATTTCTGTAGTCATGAGCTTAATTCTACACTAGTTCGTGGTCGGCATGGTGAAAGGCGAAAGGCCGAATGTTTGCATCGCATCCGGGATATCTCCGAGCTGACGCTCGTTGTGGAATTTTGGTCAAACGAGAAAGGGGCGTTAAACTTATTTTCAGGGGTTCAGGGACGCCGAGTGGCGGCGTCCCTGGTGGCCAAGACTTGATGGGTCCCGCAAAAGCCGAAGTGGCACGACACGGAAACGGTCGGATCCGCTGAGGAAAGGGCGAATCACAGCCCGTTATTGTCTCCCGATTGCAATTTCAAGTTGCTCAGGGTGGAGCCCGGCCCGCTGACCGAGGGTGGAGTTGTATTTTTTTGCTGGTTCTGCCCTCCCAGGGGTCCGTCGCGCTGTTTTGCGCGCCGAAAATGCTGGTTGTGAAATTGTTCTTGACCGGGAACTCATCAACCTCAAACCGTCTCACTCACGCGCTCCATTCCGGGCACAACAATTGCATGAGTGTTCATCCATCATCCGCCACGAGCCATGGACGTCGCCCTTGAAATCCTCGACCCGCTGGTCTTTGACAAGGCCTACGCCTACCTAGTACCCGCGCCAACAGCAGCAGCGCATTTCAATGGCTCCTCAGCAGCGGCGACACACGACGCGCTCGCCTACACAACAGACTTCGCCGGTGCCGCTGGCTCTGCCTGGGCACGCGACAACATTGTGCGCCAATGTATCTCCATCCTCATCGTCACCCAGATCGGCGCCTCGGGCCTGTACTGGGTGTTTAGCGCCCTATCGTACTACCTCATCTTTGACCGCCGTCTCGAATACCACCCGCGCTTCCTGAAGAACCAGATCCGCCAAGAAATGGTATCGTCCATGAGCGCTGTGCCCTTCATCAATATCCTCACGCTGCCATGGTTCCTCGCTGAGGTGCGCGGCAAGAGCTTGCTCTACACGAATGTCGAAGACTACGGCTGGTCGTGGATGTTGGTGTCGACCGTACTGTTCATGATCTGGAATGATTTCTTGATTTACTGGATTCACCGTCTTGAACACCACCCCAGTGTTTACAAGTATATCCACAAGCCGCACCACAAATGGATCGGTACGTTTTTTGTCACCTAATACCAGTCTCTGGTTCAACGAACCTCTTGCTCACCATTCCGGCAGTTCCGACGCCCTGGGCCGCGCTCGCCTTCCACCCTCTCGACGGCTACGTCCAGTCGCTCCCTTACCAGTAAGTTTGTTTCTTGGCTTATTCCATGTTAGTTCATCATCATTAACGTATTTGTAGCATGTTCGTCTTCATCTGCCCGGTACAAAAGTACCTCTACTTCATCCTCTTCGGGCTGGTGCAGATCTGGACCATCCTGATCCACGACGGTGACATGATCTCGGGCCACTGGCTCGAGAAGTTCGTCAACAGCCCCGCCCACCACACCCTGCATCACATGTACTTCACCGTCAACTACGGCCAGTACTTCACCTGGGCTGACAGCTACTTCAACTCCCATCGCGCCCCGCAACCCGAGCTGGACCCGCTACACGAGGCACTGCGTGTCATGCGCGAGAAGGGCCTGGTCGATGAGAAGGGCGAGCCGATCCCCCAGGCGAAGAAGGGGACGGCGAAGAAGGGTGGAAAGGACGAGTAAACGGGTGGGTTTGGAAGAAAGCAACAAAAGTGGTGGTGGTGTGGTTTTAATGCTTGTTTGGGGGAAGGATACCACTGCGAGGAACTTCCGAAACGAGAGCGACGAGACGAGCGAGACGACAAAAGATGCGTCACGGGAATAAAAGGTTCAAAATTTGCAGCGACGAGGAAGACACCAGGGCGGCCGGACTGTTTAGAAAGATGGGCACTCGGGGGTGTGTTGGCATGGGTTTTCATCACGCGGGTAACGAGCACCGATTGCGGAGTGGGATCGGGGGGACAGGCCGGGAGGGGGCGTTGGACATATGCATGCCTTGCGAAGTGAGGCCGGGTTTTTTGTCTTTTTTCATCCTTCCTCTTTCTCCCTTCTTCTCTTTCTCCTTTCCTTCCTTATTCCATTTTCGGGCCATCCTTTTTGAGTTTGAGCGTCATCTGTTTACTGCGCCGGCTCCTTTTTAATTCATAGACCTTTAATTTGACGACGCCGTTACGACCAGCTTTGCTTCGGGCCCGGGAGGGGCGTTGCTTTGATATCGAGTTGTCAGCAATGCTGCTCTGCGATCAAGAGGTAATGGAGGAAGAAGCGAGCTGCAGAGAGGAGGCACACAGTTATGAACAACCATCGTGCCAAGACGCCCTCGGCCCAGGAGACTAGGACTGCTATTTTAAACAAGCTATTTCTCATGGCTCTAAATCACGGAAAATCAAACAACGGCGGGCGAGCTAAGCAACGTTGAGAAACCCGGAACACCGATTAGCGAAGCTTAAGGGCAACGATCGTCATTCCCCCACGATTCTTGCTCGGGCTTCTCCAACTCAACACCGACATCTTGGCATCTAGGCTGGATTGGTGATATTTTTTCCAAAGCTCCGTGAAACGAAGGACGAAAACAGGGCTCGACATATCGCCATCGCGCGTTTCCTGCGATTTCAAACACCAAACGATGTCCCCAATTCTTGCTTCCAAAAAACCTTCGGACCTGGACCATCCGCGCCAATGCGACCCGGGAGCAGGGGACGCTTCTTTCCTAGCCAATGGAAACCTCCGCAGTTCTTCCTTTCCATCTACCTGGTCGTCGCGCGCAACACACAAGCACGTTGGCCACGAGGTGACCAAGAACAGAACAAAGGACAGCACGCAATGCGCTGCCTGCCTGCGCTGCACTGTAAACCTGCATTGGTTGTCCAATGTAGCAACACATATTCCTGCGATGGCTGACTGAGCATTTCGTGGTTTTTTGTGTCCCACCAGGACACACAGAAACAGCCGACGCAACCGAGCATTCCGCTGGTCGCTTTCAGCAAGCTTTCCGGATCCTCGTGAGTTAAGCCCCCAGTAGGTAACTGGCCCGGTGTCTGTACCCCAAGCTCCGTCGCGTAAGTGTACAAGCCGAGGGGATTCTTGATGAACGGCAATCGGGGGATGTTCCTTTCCAGAATACCATTCCCCTTGGGGTGGTAACCAAGAACCCCAATGCTGACCCCCCTCCCCCCAATTGCCCCCCTTCCCCTCCTCCGCACACTCAGCCTGATCTCCAACGCAATAAACGGAACCGGCCCCAGACTTGCGGATCGGCCGCAGCCCACACCCCCTCTCTTGGAACGAACATCTGGATCCCGCCCCTCAACCCCATCTATCTGCAAGGCGTAAGAAGTCCCTTTGTAATATCCTGCATTCCCCGGACTGTCGAAAGAAACATAACCCTTGTTTTGGGGGCAAAGGAATACGAATATTGATTACTTGCAATCTGGGGTTGTATCCGGGGGGCTCTCGGCATAAGGAATTCCCACAAGTCCATTACAAACCTCCACACACACACTCATACACGTCAGACCAGGGCAGCATCTTACCATCCATCCGCCCGCATCTCATCCGCGCAGCAAGGGCAAGGCACACGCGAAACGTTGTATAGTGGCAAGGTGGTCAGCGTTGCAGGCCAAGGTTCATCATCTATCCGCCCGGCCCGGCTCAAACCTTGGACCGGGTTCATACCCCAGATCAGCTCGTCAATTCAGCCTTGACAGGGGGGGTGCGGAGCAAGAAGGAGTTCTGAACTTTGTCTGTCTGCCATGGCGGAGGATAAAACCCAGGGTAAGCCCCTTCCGGGCGACGGAGGAGGTGAGCTTTTCAGGATTTCTTTGCGCCCTTGTCGTTTTTCGAGGTTGTCTCTGTAGCATTGGTCGTCGTCGTCTCTCTGCCCGCTTCTTTGGTTTTTGAAAAAAGCAGGATCGGAAGGACAACATGAAGTTCTCACTCCCTCTTTTAGCTGCCGTTGCCGAGGCCGCTGTGATCGGCGGACGGGCGGATATCCCACCCCCTGGGGACGATGGTCGGTACACGATCTCTTCGGATGGGATCAAGGCTCAGGTATGTTGCTGGGGGGTTGGGTGAGAGGGGACCCTGAAAAGAATATCGGATTGCTGACTGGCTCGGGTAGTTCATCCCTTATGGCGCTTCCTTGACCAACCTGTTTGTCAAGGACAAGAACGGGGATGACATTGACGTGGTTCTGGGCTATGACGATGCCGCGTACTACCGTGAGTCGAGTTCTGTGCCGGTTTACTGCGTAGATTTGGGCAACGACTGACGCTCCCTCAGCCGTGGACCCCGGACACCCGGTGTACAACTCCATCCCGGGCCGGTACGCCAACCGGATCGGCAACGGCACGTACACGCTCAACGGCGAGACGATCCACACGGAACAGAACGACGGCAACAACACCCTTCACAGCGGCACCAACAACTGGTCCTACCGCGTGTGGGAGGTAACCGACCTGCAGGACGACGCCATCACGTTTGCTATTCTTGACAAGTCCAACTCGTCGCTGGGCTTCTTTGGTGATGTCCAGGCGTCTGTGACCTATTCGGTTAAGGGGTCGAAGTGGAACATCAAGTTCACGGCGGAATCGCTGGATCAGGATACCCGTACGTTTTGCCCCCTTCTCTGCCTGTGGGATGTGTAGTGGGACGTGATGTGCTAATATCCCCATGTAGCCCTCCTCCTCACGCACCACACCTACTTCAACCTCGACGCCTTCCGCAACCCCGACCAGCCGCTCATCTGGGACCACAAGCTCTCCCTGCCCTATTCCCAGCGCTACCTCGAGGCCGACCAGAACGCGCTCCCAACGGGCCAGATCCTGACCGCCGAGCCCAACTCCATCAACGACTTCGCTTCCTCGCCTGACCTCACGCTCGGCCATGCGCGTGACCTGCCCGGATTCGAGGGCAACTGCGGGGCTGACGGCGCGTGCGAGGGGTACAACGGCTACTTCCTAATTGAGGACGCGCCTGAGGATGCGGTGGTGGCCACCTTGGCGAGCGAGTTTTCTGGTGTCAAAGCGGAGTTGCGGACTGATCAGCCGGGCATCGTGCTCTACTCGTGCAACTGGATGGATGGCACGGCTGACCTGAAGAGCACGCAGGGCATTGAGGGGGTCAATGAGAAGGTGGTCAGGAGCAGCTGTGTGGCCATTGAGGCGCAGGATTACCCCGATGGGATTAACCAGTGAGTTTTGTTGATTCCTTCTTCTTCCAATCTCCATTTGTCCCTCCGCATTTCGCGATCACGCGTTGTTCCTTCCCAGATTCGGGTCATTCCTGTTTTGAAATTCGCGATTCCGTCATCGCTTCCTATTTTTTTACATAATTTTGACCTTGTTTGGGTGGATGTGCTTGATGATGACGATGCACGATGACTGACTCACGGACAACAACAGCCCCGAATGGGAACGCCTTGACGCACAGATCTATGGCCCCGGGCGGACCTACAACTGGGAGACCTCGTGGACCTTCAGCCTGCTTGAGTAAGGTAATCAAGTAATGTCCGGGTACACCGTACTTGCCTGTTGTGTGGCATTGGTCCGTCCAGACATGGAAAGGAGGACCTAAGAAAGACGTTGGAAGTGCTGGGGGACGGAAAGTAAATAAGGTACCTAGTTACTCCGATGGACATACCTACCTCGCCATTCCAAGTTGGTTGTCCCCGCCACAAACAAATCCGGGCTTTCCTGGTTGTGATGAAAATACCGCAGTTGCGTGACTCGCACCCACCCCTTATTGTATAAACATTGCATAACACGGCCAGGAAGGCATCAACGGAACAACCTTCAATGAACAACTACGCTGTTCACGGGCCCCCTGGATTCACCTATAAATACATGTCCTCGCCGTCCCCTGCCCTCAATTCCTCTTCCAACTTTCTAGATAAACACATCTCATCAACCATTAATCAAACATCACTCAATCATCAGTCACCCGTTGATCACACCTTGATCAAGCATCGACAACCTTCTTTGATCGCCTGATCAGTTCCCTCTTCAACAGTCCTCTCTTAATTTTCCCGGTCTCAGCCGTTCTTGCCCAAGATATTTCTCTCGGCCGTTCTCTTTTTCGACTTCCGACCATACTTGCCACCATGGACTCCGCGGAATACAATGAGACCCTCGACAAAATCATCGAGGATGCGCGCAGCAGCTTCCACCAAGTAAGCAAACCAGTGATCTTCTTGTCCTTCGCCCGCCCGGTGGCCCAGATGAAGAGGCTAATGCCGCCCGCAGGACCTGGTCAAGAGGTTGTTGCTTCGCGAGTACAGTGGCGCGTTTCACCACGACAGGGAGGAACTGTTGAAATGGCTGGAAGTGGGTATGTACAGTCATTGTTGTCCTCAATAATTGTACCGCTGATGCTGACTCCTTTGGCCTTTTTGCTTTAGCTCTGGACCAGGTTGAGCACTTCTGCTGGGGACCCCACGACGAGGAGATTGAGGAAAGCCCGGGCTTCCCAAACGGCACCGGGTATTATCCTTCTCCAAAACCTGCGGCGGAGGATGGCAAGACCGCAGAGCTGATCTGCGACCTCCAGGAGAAGGTGGCCCAGCTGACTGTGGAGCTGGAGGGGTACCGGGCTGCCGTGCCGGACGGGAAGGAAGACGGGGTGGAATCGGCTGCGGAGGAGGAATGGAAGCAACGGTCGCCTGGTGAGGATGACGGCTGGGACTCGGTAAACCCGGAGACTGGGCGGGACGCGGAGCCTGGATCAACCGTCCCGGGCAAGTAGCCGGTTCCCTGGGCTGGGTTAGGAGGCAGGAACCTATGGGGAAAGGGTACAAGAGTGGAGCGGTCGTGCTTTTAGTGATACCCCAATGCGAATATTTCCGTTATTACTCCTGACGTTGACTTGAACGATGAAGAACAACTTCGAATGCTCAGAAAATATGAGGTACGATGAGTATAAGAACAAGTGAATGTATGGAACTTGATGCGACGTACGATACATACAACACAAGCCGTGAAAATAAAATTATTGCTTGCACGATAACAACCTAAATCATCATGGCCGTTGGGGGCGATGATGATCGGTGATCGCCTTCAGTAATTGGGGTTGATGGCTTGGGGTTTCGTTTGTGAAGTGAACACCACCCTGATCATGTCTTACCTCCTAGCCAATCTTGTTCCTCCCCCCCCTTTTCCTTTGCTTTTCTTGGGGCTGGTTGGTCGACTTCTCATATGTTGTCCATGATGTTTGGTGGCTTGTGGAGTTTGAAGTGGAATGACAGCATATCGAGTACCTAGGGAGAAGGATCAGGTTTGCGCGGAGAAAAGCTCCCATGTTGGTTGTGTTTGTGTGGTTGTGCCCAGTGAATGTAGGTCGAGCATGAGTAAGTAACACCAGCCCGGAGCAAACGTCCGGAGGGTTGAACTTGGACCTGACTTAGTGCGTGGAAGTGGAGGACAAACTTGCTCATTCGGGGGATATGGTCCGGATTTTTGAAAAGGGACGTACATGTACGGAGTAGAACATCATGATGCGTGCGGATGTGGAACGTTGGAAGGGAAGTGAGGTAATAATATGTATGTACACAAAAAAACATCCCGATCAGAGTATATAGGTCAGAAGGACACATCTGCGGACGGGGATCATCCACCGTAGACTAGAATAGCCAAGAAAAAGTAAAAATGATGTAATAGAGAAAACATGGTAACCATAGAAACTCCTGTTCTTTCGTGACAAAAAGATTTCTAAACAAAATCGATAGCCTTCATATAATACGCCATGCAAATAGTCCCTGTCGCCCGCGCGCACGCTGTCTTGAGTAACCTACTCGCTCGTACTCCGTACAGCAAATAACTCGGACACACTAGATTTACCCGTCCGTCCCACTTTACCTGGTTTGCCATTACATCCACCTAAAGCCTTTCTCTCATAATTCCATCTCCAAACACTTCCCGCGTCTATTTCGGCGCGACGTGTTTTACAGGGTGCAACATCATGTTAGGCAAGTACAACTTCCCCTCCATCTCACGAATGATCCATGGCCGCTCCATGTCCTTGTCCAGCTTACGGCCGTACCAGTCGTTGAACACATGACGCGACCATGTCGACTCCCACCAGAAAGACAGACCCTTGCCACGCGGGTGGT